>JAPEIP010000002.1:44175962-44190919 GCA_026120095.1 Capsicum chinense | reverse complement strand
GTATTTTCACCCACATGGTTTTATTCAGTTGAACCTTATGGCCTTACAGTTCTATGTATTCCGCATTATTATATCATGATTTGCAGTATACAGGTACAAATATCAGTCATGGGTTAGCTTGTGGTCCCTCAGGGTCATGAGCACCGTGTAGCATTCCGGTTCAGCAAATCAGGGTGTTACAGTCCTCAACTAACTCTAAACTACTAAAATGAAGTAAAATGCTAAAGTAATAACCACATCCTCAGACTATGTGGACTCACAACTAACTCTGACTGGTGAATATCTGAACTGCTAAATATGATTGAGAGTCCATACATCTGAATCTATGATATAAGACATCATAGCATAAAATAAAAGTATATGTCAGTACTTTGAATGTACTGGTATGCAAAGTGCGGTAGATTGAAATGCATGGATTCATATGCATGGATAATACTGACTGAATAACATGAGTATAACTAATGAGATACATGCATGAACACGTAAACTATAACTGAGGTCATGATAAAAATGGATACTGAGTTCTGAATCACTAGTTTACTGATATCTGAGTTTACTGATATTGTAACACTGGTAACTAAATGACTATATCTTACATTCCTGATTTTGTTGAACTGTGTTGAGTTTTGTACTAAACTGAGTGACTGTATTTGATAGTCCTGATTCCATGGAACTGAACTAATTTCTATTCTGAAGACTAAAACTGAGACTGTTGGAGGTAATCATCTAACTGACATACCCTTCTCTGAAATGATTGGGGTACAACCTATAACCCCATCTGGAAGGGTGTCAGTATCATTCCACAAGTAAAGGCAAATCGAGTCACCCTCATCCGGCAGATGCTATGAGTAAGAACGGTGGTACCTTCAACTGGCAGGTTAAAACACCTCATCAACCCTCAACTAGTAGGTTGATGTCTCAACCTACCTAGATATGCAGTGTTGGAGTAAAAGGACTGATTCTAAAGACCACACCCTCTACTGGAAGGTGAGTCCCCATCCTTGGGTTCACTCGTTGCTGAATCTACTCCCAACTGAATAGACACTGGACTAAATGCTAAACCATTCTAGGCTGAAATGAACTGTTACTGATTGTATTATATAACTAAACTGAACTGAGTTCACTGGGTTCCATGGATTGACGGAATACTACTGAATTCTATTAACTAACAGAGTACTACTGAGCTTTCCTAAGTTCTATAACTAGCTGAATTCTACTAATCGTGACATGACTGATACTATTCTGTGACTGACCATGTCTCTATTTAAACAGCTAAATTGTCGGGTATTGAATACCCTCAGGACTCGATAGCATAAATTATAAGAAAGAGGACAATCTTGAAACATGATAGCTAATTACTTGATCATCATTCCTTCATTGGAACATTCTAGCAAACACTTGTATGACATAAACTTGAATACATGCTAACATGATATAATTTCACTATTCAACTCACATGAGCAATTCAACAAACACTTAGAGGGCATAGTATGTGCACATAATACTAAACAACATATGAGCATCGTAATTTTAAATACCAAATTCACAATTTGGAGGGTTTTCACATGAATTAACATAGTACAACACATATAACAAATAGTTTTGTATGCATCTTGCAATTGAATCATGAAGTAGAAACCACATTAATATGGTAGTCATGAACATATTTAAATTCAACCATGAAATTCATCAAACTCATTAACTAGTAGAAAAAAATGTGCTTGAACTCCAAGGGTGGAAGGAAATCCTTGGATGAACACTTGACATACCTTGGTTGCTAAATTATTGAAGAATGATGGTGAAATCTTAAACCTTGAGTTTGAAATTAGATCTCCTAGGGCTTTTGTTCTTGAGTAATTTCTGAATAAGGAGTGAATTTGGCCTCTAAAGGGGCTTAATTTTATGTTTTGGGGCTGATAATCATGGGTAAAAGACCCAAATACCCCTGAGGAATGCGACTTTTAATTACTGAAAACTAAATTAATGATGCGTAGACCTATGCATCGTATCGATGGGCTCAACACTATGGCCAAGGCACAGCGTCAAGTTCGGTTCACTAGAATTTGCACTAGGGAGTTGGAAGAAAATATTCATCGATGTGATAGACGATGCAGCGCGTCGATCCTATGGTTTAGACTTCCAAATTCACCTCAAACAAAGTCTGAAAAATCCAAAACTTGTCCGAGGATACCTACTGACACTTCTGATCATGATTCAACCTAAAGATTGACATTT
The DNA here is from genome assembly GCA_026120095.1 of Capsicum chinense. Classification (NCBI taxonomy): domain Eukaryota; kingdom Viridiplantae; phylum Streptophyta; class Magnoliopsida; order Solanales; family Solanaceae; genus Capsicum; species Capsicum chinense. Next base: position 44,188,684 of record JAPEIP010000002.1, on the reverse strand, counting down.
TAAGGTCTTAAAGGTTGTGAAATAGAGTTGCCAACTTATGAAGGCTAAAATGACACTAAGTTTGAGAACTTAGCTAAAATTTTCTAAGTCTGGGACCCCTTACAAGTTTTAAAGGATTGAGTTAAGATTAGTATTTTATGGGGTCTTACAATAACTCAAGCATTGGAAATTACATAAGCACAACTATATTTTGACTTCTCATATAACATTGTATATTATCAACAAATACTTTCCCTTGTTAGTAGCTTAACATTGCTTAAATAATGGAAGTTCCTCATATAAATAAATACTCCAAGAATATAAAACAAATATGAAACTAGTCATAAAGCAAACTCTTTTCTACTCATAGAATTTTTCAACTGTGCATCAGCTCCAAAGCTTGATTTTCTAGCAGGAAGAATTGGAAGGACCTTATGATCACTTATAGGTTCAAACAATTGATCTATTGGCATTTCTTTAGAGGATTCACAAAGATAACATAGAACATTGACACCTCCAATCTACTCGCCAACTTCTTTATCACCTAGAAACACAATGACTATATTTCACTTTAAGTTATTTCTTGAAAAGAGAAGTGTTAGTTAATAAATGGAACAACAAATCTCTTACGCACGAAGTAGTAAGTACCAGTAGAATAAAGTGGATACCTATATGGACACAAAAGAAAACACAAACCTCATTCTAATGAATCAACTTACCAAATTTAGAAGAATAGGTAAGCACCCACATTTATGCCCCATTGCCGTTCCAAAGTTTTACCAAAAATTTACGTTGCACTTGATCACCCAAAGAATGTCTACTCCCATGTGTTTTCTTCACCCTTGAGCCTCTAGTCGTACTAGTTTTTGCAGTCACAAACTGTATATTTGGAGCTAGAGTCTGCAGGCAAAAATAAGTCATTGCACCATTAAAAAAGTAGAACTTGTTATGCAATAAAGCACAACGAAAATTTAGGTGATTAACCTGCCACCAAAGAGACTTAGTGATTTTGTAGAAGATCCAACCTTCAAGTTCTTCCAATGCTTGAGTGAATGATTTGCTATCCTCCCGCCCCCAGTTATAAGATTTCTCAACTCAATAATTCTTATTCTCTTGGTTTACGATGTATTTGATGATTTTTTGTATTTATATATTTCTCTAACGCAGACTAGATAGTAGTTTCAGTAGGTCTCGCTTCATTAAATGCCGAAGATTACCCTTAACATAGTGGAATTTGACAGCCAGACAGTAAACCTGCTTGTGAAGAAATAAATTACAGAAATCCTATAAATCTTCCCCATCTATTCTTAAACATACTTGTTCCACCATATTTCAAGATTTGAGCAAAAAGTTTGTGGAAATTTTCTTTGATGTATTATTAATCAAGTTCAATCTTTATACAAGTATTTTGTATAGAAAAAAAATACAAAAAATGCTCAGCTGTACACTTGTCTAAATCCTAAAAATTTTTGAACTTCTTAACTAATTATATTCTCTTCTATGATCATGTAGTGTGCTACTCACATGCTGATTCATCAAAGGTTTAATTTCTATCAAATGGCTCAAAATGCACTATCATAGACTCATTTGGATGGTTGGATTTCAGCCATGTGGCTTAGTGAAGACCTAGGAATATCTGAACCACTTTTCCTTTTGTCAGAAATCCCTAGGCCCATTTTTTCATTTTTTTCCTTCTTACTACAATTAATGAAGAGCGAGTCTACAATAGATGTTGATTAAGATTTTCTTTGCCAACATTCCCCCTTCAAATTGGAGTGGAGAGAATAAACCTCTAACTTGGATAAAATTCTATCATAAGAATCTCTAGAAAGAAGCTTAGTAAATATATCGATGAGCTGGTGTTGACCCCGCGCGATGGGGATAGGGTCCACATCGCACCCCTCTCCCTTTTTATTGATATGACTCCATTTTGATATATTTTAGGGTCACTAGGTCTTGTCACACCCTTAAGTCTTTTTCAAATATCTATGTATGTGAGTAGGGCCTTAAAAATGACTTTTTACTTCAAAAGTCGTATGGTAATTATTCTAATAGCAAGAGAGGAGAAAACTCCTAGGATTTAAGATTTCTAAGCTCCAAGGGGCAATTTTGCTATGCTCTCTTCACAAAAAGGCATGTAGAACCATCCTAACACTCATGGACATAAATATGATGTTTTAATAAACCCTATATCGTATATGTTAAGTTATGGACTTTGAAATAGATTGGAAAGCGTGAATTATTAAACCCCCTTGTTATGGTGAAATTATGTATTTTCTATGGGGTTTTCTATGAACTTTAGATTTCATTTATGTGCTTATGCTATGGCTTTTGAAGTAATTGAAATGTTTGAACCATGAACCTCATTTTATGATAAGAAGTATCTATTTAAAAATTGTTGTGGGTTCTCAAATGAATATGGAAAGATTGGTGTTCAAACGATTCTTTTTCAAAAGTATGGACTGGTTATTTGTATGAATTTCTGAGAGCATCTTTTGTATTTCAAAATACTTTCATTTCTGTTACACCCCAAAATCCAAGCCAATATTATAACCATGCTTCAAGTTCATTCAAAATTCAACATCATGGTTTTGTATTTTGATAAGTATGTTAGACATATGTTAGACATATATTAAGGCTATAAATAACTCCTAGCTTATAGACAAGTCAAAATATCCCTTACCGATAAAATTCTGGGAAAAATATTGCTATAGCCAACTTCAAATGATCATAACACCTGTATTACTAAAATTAGTTGAAATCAAGACCCTACAAAACATAGATAATTGAATTATCTTTACAACATATCCTGTTTTCTCTTAATCTAATATCAACGTAAGAAGTTATGATCGATTTACCAAAAGGCGTCTATCTGCCAGGGCGCGATGATTCGGATGACGAACCGTCGCACCAGTGATGGCCCATCGGTCCAAACTATCAGCCTTAAGAAGTAAGACTAAAATTTGGTCATTTTGTGATGGTTTGAGTACCGGTTGGTCCTGGGAGTGACAGTCCGTCACCCAAACTGTCAGTCGGGATAATTCTACACTATTATAGTATTTTCAAAGGTTTGTTTTATTGGTATTTTCCAACTCTTTTAACACCAAAACAATGTATTTTAAGCCATCCTAATGCTGGAATATAAGGATAAAATGCCCGAAATTCTCCATCAACTTAAAATTTAATCAACACATAAAGAGAAAATAGAGAAAGAAGCGATTTTCTTCTCCCAGGGCAAAAATTAGGATTCTTCAATTTCAATCTTCAAATTAGAAGATTTCATCAAGGTTTTCAACCTTAGGTATGTGGTATTTCATAAATATGTTTCCTTTCACCCATTGATTCCCAAAGTTTGCTCATTTTTCTCAAGTTTAATTCATCCTTCTAGCTTAGAGTTTCCACGTATAGTGCGAATTTCTTTAGTTTTCTATTTTTTCTTTGACTAAACCATGAATAGATGTTTTCCCATAAAATTGAGCATATTTCATACCTATGATTTTGAAATTTTATTATATTGCTAAATTCTTGATTTTGGGCTTGAGTTATGACATTTCTTATTACATTCAGATTATAGTATTGCCATGATTAGTTGCATTCTTTAGAGGTGGTGGGTTATGAACACCCGATGACCTAGAATTTCATGCATACACTTATTATACAACTTAAATATTATTGAATACTTTTATATTATGTATTTATTTTCAACTTTCAAAATATTACTATTATTGAGCACTTTCAGTTATCAGTGTTATTCAGTTGGGAGTAGCATAAGCACCGAGCGAACGCAGTGATGAAGGATTACCCGCCAGTTAGGTTGAGAGATTTAGTAGAAGTACCTAAGTTCCAGAACTATGACATCATTGTAGGTTCTAAAGGGTCACCCATCATACCAGGATTGATTTTTTAGTCCTTTCGGACATCATTTTAGTAGATCCACGTAAGTCAGTGTTCATACACTTGGCAAGATACTAAACACCCATCTGAATAGTGTTACAGGTTGGAACTCAGTTAGCTCATAATATGTTGGTTAATGGTAGCTCCCACAGTCCATAGTTCATAGTTTAGATTTAGATACACGCATGACCTTGTATTTAGTTTTTTAGCTTATCATACAATACATGGTTATTACTTGGTCTTTCATTATTTTGGCATGTCACATGCATCATGATCAACCTATATCAATTGTTTCCCTTCTCACATACTCAGTATATTCAAAGTAATGATCGCATACTTTTTTTTACTCTATATTGTGTTATATATAGGTTCTAGCGTTCAACATCTAGGTCGTGCTTAGTACAATCATGCACCGTATCAGCAATAGAATTTGGTGGGTTCTCATTATTCGAGGGTCAATTATTAGCATTTTTAGTAATATTCTAGTTTTAGACAGTTGGAGTTAGTTGGGGACTTATCCTAAAGACTCATATGATTTAGAGGCTTTTAGACAATTAGTTATATTTTCTTATATTGATTATGTCAAACAGTCATAGTTTTGATATCCAGTATTAATTTTTATTTTACTATAATCAAGTTATTTTAGTTTGATTTTCGCTTAAAATCTCATTATTTGTATCTATATTCTTAGTATTTTGTCAGACCATGGGTTAGCTTGGGGTCACTTATAACTTTGAGCACCATGTTGTGACTAGGGGGTAGTCTCGGGTTATGACTTTCTCATGAAACTTGTATGAATTATGAAAGAAATCACCACCTAAGAGCTATGTCTTGAAAGGAAATTGTTTTGCCTAAACTTAAATGTCCATTTCTAAAGAGAACTCTTTGTAACATTTGAATTTTCTTGGTGGTTAGTAATATGTTTATCAATAAGAAGGGCTATGGATAATATATGATATGATATGATATGCCTTGCAAGTCTAGGTACGATGATACCTTGTTATGAAATACACTTAACAGAATAAGAGATGAACTTTTATAAGTATGGAATATGATTTCTAAAAGGTTAAAAATGGATCTAAGAGAGTTAGATGGTTATCCAAAGAAAGAATGAGTGGAAAACTTACTGCCTAAAATCATATTTTACTAATATGGGAGTGATTTTTTCCCGAAATATTTATTATTATCGTATAATTGCTACATGTTGTTGTATACTAGACCAAACACTTCTATCCTTGCGACAAACTTAGATTGGGGGATTGGCCGATAAGTTAATGGCAGACCTATATAACCCGTGGTGTAATAGACTTCTAGGGTGTACCATCTAGATCAGAATTAAACCAAAGAGTGGAGTATGTGTTTTAAGAGATTGACTGAAGCTTTTTACTACGCCCATGTGTTTTTGATATCTATTAAGTTAAATTGTTTCCATAATACTTGAGTATTTTTTGAATATATTTGGTTTTTGGATTGTTCTTCATATTAATACATTTCAAGTATAACCATCCTCGGGCAGCTACATTGTCTCATAATGGTGGAACCAAGGCTTAGTCCCATGGTCCAATACAATAGTAGACTCTAGATATTTAGAGTTGCTAAGCCCTTCATACTCTGAAAGGCAGTTACTTTTATGTTTATCTTTCTTTCAGTTTTATGGCCCGATTGGAGGCTTTGTCCCAGCCTAGATAGATAACCAGTAGTAGAGGCTTAGTAGACTAGTTGTTGTTTTTTATTACGTTACGACTTTAAGTGTCAAGTTATTTTAATTGACTTCTTGAAGACCTTATGATGTTATTCCACTTTTCTTTATATGAATTATACTTATGAAAATTATGCTAAGGTGTATCTCAGGCCTATCTGGTTTGAGATGCCCGTCGCAGCTAGGGGCCTTAGTTTGGGTCTTGAAAACCTTGGTACCAGAGCTTGATTTAAGGTACCAGGGTATGTATGAAGCTTTGTCAAGAGTAGTTCTTTTTATGGGTATGTAGCGCACCACACTTATAAGTGGGAGGCTACAAGGCATTTAGGAATGTTTCCCTTTTTTTTATTATTTTAGTTCATGCTACAGAGTCCAGTTACAATGAAATTTTTCTAACTTATAACTTCTGCATTTTAGATTATACCTTCCCAAAGATCCAATGGTTAGAACACCTCAGGCAAACCATCTCATCTTGTTGAGACAAATGTTGAAGATGTCTGCCCTACTTATGGGATACAAACCCAGTATAGAGCCCATACTCCAAAATTTACTACTCTTTTAGGGGTTCCACTAGTCCCAACTATCCCTCTTCAAGGTCTTAAGATCGTTATTAAACCATATTTAGTCTCCACAAAGAGAGGTTTCAAATGATGAGTTCCATGAGTCTATACATATGCTTTCTCAGCTAGTGGCATCACAGTCTCATTGTTTCGAAAATTTAAGTTATATTTCTAGTTCTTCTGAGGCTACTCGGGTTGGTTAATTCATGAGGCTGAACCCATCCAGTTTTGTGGGTACCAAGGTTGAAGATGATCCTTAATATTTTGTGGATGAAATGGAGAAAATATTTAGAGTCATGCATGAGGGGGGGGGGGGAGGGGGAGTTAAAATCTATAGCCTATCAGTTAAAAGAGGTTGTTTACTAGTGGTATGATAAGTGAGAAGAGTTAAGAAGTGAGAATGCTGAACCTATAATTTGGGATAAGTTTTTGGATGCTTTTCTAGATCACTTATTTCTTCAAAAATTGAGTGAAGCTAAGGCTGAGGAATTTGTGAATCTAAAGTAGGGTTAGATGAGTGTCAAAGAGTATTTATTAAAATTTACCCAAATGTCTTATTATGCCCCGAGTTAGTATCCAATATGAGGTTTCTTATGAGAAAATTCTCATTCAGCTTTTCTAATGATTTGGTGTTGGAATGTAAGGGGAAATAATGAGTATTGATATAGATATCTCCAGGTTAGTAGTTTATATGCAGCAGGTGGAGAGGAAAAAGACAAAGTAGGTAGGGAATGAGGATTGGTAGGCTAAGAAACCTAGGTCGGCAGATCAAGATGCTAGTCAACAACAGGGTGGCAAATGAGGCAAGAAATTGTCTAAGAAGAAATTTTGGGGTAATACTCAGCACACAACAGGCGCACTTGCACCTAGACCTCCCATCAATTAGCGATTCCAGCCCAATAATGAGTTAAGGATTCAGGGAACACAATCATAAGGTAGTGTAGCTCAGACTTTGAAGCCTTACCCTCACTATAGAACTTCAGGGAATAAATACCTAGGAGATGTCAGTATGGAACTTGGTGTGTGATGGATGTGGCCAGGTCGGTCAATTCCTTAGAGAATACCCCTTTGCAAAAGGAACCTTTTAAGGCACAAAGGCTCCGACTCTAGGCACTTCTCAGCCCCTCCATCTATGGGTACTACTTCTGGTAATGGTGGTGGTTTTAAGCATTTTTATGACCTATCTACTCTGCAGGAATCAAAGACTTCATAAGATATTATTACAGGCATTCTAAAGATCTTCTTATGTGATTTCTATGTGCTGCTTGATCCCAGGTGTGCCTTATCTTATGTGACTCCTTACATAGCAGTAAGTTTTGGTTTTAAGATTTACAATATTTCTAAACCTTTTTCTATTTCTACCCCTCTTGGTGATTCTATTAATTCTAGACGAGTTTGTAGAAACTCTGGTGTCTATTTTTCACCAAGATACTATGGTATACCTCGTAGAGCTTGGTATGGTGGATTTTAATGCTATTTTAGGGATATATTGGCTTCACTCATGTTATGCTATGTTAGAGTATAGAACCAAAAAGGTTACCTTCCATTTTCCTAATGAATTGGTTATTGAATGGGAGGGAAATTCTTTAGCACCTAGAGAAAAATTTATATCTTATCTTAGGGGGCTCGTAAACTTAAATCCAAAGGTTGTTTGTACCATCTTGTTTGGGTAAATTATTCTAGCACTGAAAATATTTCTTTCCTATCTGTTTATATGTTTAAAGAATTTGCTGGTCTTTTTTAAGGATCTTCCTGGGATTCCCCCAGTGTAACACCCCGGAAGTACACCCCGAATGCCACACGGTGCTTACGATCCTATAAGACCACAAGCTAACCCATGAGCTGGTACCTTCTATAAGCACTGAATAATTATAATAAAATACATGTGCAGAATAACTGAATACGCCATAAGGTTTCAAATACTAAAAAATTTCTGAATTATAAGTCTGAAAACAACTGTCAGTAAACTAATAAAGGTAATGAAAAACTGACTGACTATCTGAAGTGTCCGAAAGCCTCTAAAATTGACTGAATAAGAGATGATGGGGAAGGCCCCAACAAACTCCAAGTAACTACAAAGATGAAAAACACTGAAATAAACATAATCGGTTCTCAAAATATGAGAAGTCAACACTGCTGCTGCTGCTAATGCGCTCAAGTATCTAAGTGCGGTCGGGAAAATGAGTGTCCAAACCTATGATATGAGACATCATAGCATAAGAAATGAGTATGCGGTCAATACTTTAAATGTAATGGAAAGCTAGACGGGGTTAGGCTGATATGTATGGGCCCATGTGCACGAATAATAACTGACTGTATGAATAACATGAAATAACTGATGCATAGTATGCGTGAAAGCTCTAGAATCTTAGAATGCATGACCAAGCATATAACATGATTCTAAAATAGTCTGTAAACAAAAATATTAAAAGATGATAATTGAATAACTAATAAACTGTATGCTATGGTCAAACAAAAGTGAACTGAGTTCTGAACTGAATACTAAAACTGAAACTGTTGGAGGTATCATCTAACCAACTTGCTTCAAAGCTGAACTGATCTGGGTCCAACCTATGGCCACAGTTGGAAGGGTGCAAGTACCATGCCACGGGTACTAACAATGGCTGTGTCAACCCTAAACGAGAAGAAAGACATCTTGTCAACCCTAAACTAATAGGGAGACTCATGCAATATGTATCAAACCTAAACTAGTAGGAAAACATCTAAAACCTTCATTAGCTATGTAGTTTTGTAACTCAGGAATTGCTACTAAGGGTTAAACTCTATACTAATAGGAATACCCTATCCCTGGGTTCGCTCAATGCTGAATTCTACTCCCAACTAAACTGACACTGATTACGGGGACTAAACTAAGGTTAACTAAAGAAGGAACTGACTTGGATTAATAAACTGATCTAGGTTTGACTGACATAATAACTGACTGAACTAATAATGTTCATATGTGTGAAACAATTCTGAGAATACCGAGACTAAATAAATAAATAGATTTAGGGTATTCATAACCCCCAGGACCCAATAACAATAACAACAGGGACACATGAAAGCTTTAAAACCATGTAATGAAATCATTGTTCACAATTATTCACTTAAGCATTTCATCAAACACATAAGGGTCAAGACTTTAACATGGGGGTGCTTTTAAACAAGATAATAGCACGATCACATGACCAAATCATAAACTAAAAGTTTTATTCTAAATTTGCATGAACATTATATGGAAACCACAATATTTAAAACATAGTATAATACATTCCACGTTAAAACAATTAAAATCATAACTTGAAATCAAATTACCAAGGCATAGATAAACATACTTCAACTTTCAAACGTGTAAGGTCTCTTTCTATCAAAACTCTTGGAAACGTACATGATCGAATGTCATAAGAGTTTCATGGAGGTAATTCATTGTAAATATGTAATAAATAGTCATTGTTCAAAATCCAATCATTTAGGCATTTCATTAAACACATGGGGGACATGAGATAAAGCATGGGAATAGTTAAATCATGTGATAATAACATATTTGCAATATGAAAATCATGGGTTAAGGATTTAACATGCGAATATCATCCTTAGAACGTGTCAAAGGATAATTCCAATGGAAATAATTTGTAAACATGATATAAAAATTGAAATTCATAAAAGTTCATGGATATAATTCACAATAATATGTAAAGATCATAATTTTAAACTTGAAAATGGCTTCTTGGACTCCATGGGTGAAAAGGACCCATGAATGAACATCAAACATACCTTTAATCTTTAATCTTGAAAGAGAATTAGCTTTTCTTGAACGTTCTTGGATTAGGAAACAGAACTTCTTGGTTTTCTTGAAGAAGGGTTGAATCTTATTCTTGGGAGATGATCTTGAGAGAAAATTCTAATCTTGTTCTTGGGAATAAAGAGGGTTAATGGCTTTTAAAAACTAATTAATAATAACTAAATACTCTTATGAGTTAATTTATGTCGGGGGTAGGGGGCGTGGGGTTTGAAGTGAGGAAAAGACCAAAATACCCCCCAAAGCTAAATAAGAATTGCTGAAATTTTTAGTTGATGGCTTATCAACTAGAGTTATCAACACATAGTTTGATTTGGACCCTTGCTGTTTAAGAGTGACAACTTGGATGATAAGTCATCACTTAGTTGATGGCTTATCACCTCAAGTCGTTACTTTGTTACTGAGGTTGATCATATTCTTGGTAAGGCTGATGCCTTGATTGATAAGTCATCACTTAGTTGATGGCTTATCACCTCAAATCGTTACTTTGTTGATAGACGGACATGCTGAGGTCAAATGAGCATAAATTTCCATTCTGATATCGAATTAAGGTGAAAATAGATGCATTAGAAAGACAAATCAAAGACCCTTTATTTGATAGATAGTAGCATACCTTAATAAATATATTTTAGTAGATACACTCACGTAAAGTGAATCCTAACTAGAGCAATTGTCAAAACTCTATCAATAGAAAAGTCTTTAACTTGTTTTTGAGTTAGGAGATGTTTATGACCTCGATCAATATACAAAGATATCTTACATTATATATTTGATAATCACATATGTACATACATATAATAATTGGGTTTAACTCTGTACGCATAGGAAAAGTGATTTGAATTCTAGCCCAAAAATGTGGGGTGTTACATTATCTCCCCCTTGGGTACATTCGTCCTTAAATGAGACTGAATTAAGAATACTGGGAGAACTGAGATCATAGACTGAATGTGCATGACTGGAAACAAGATTACATAACCGAGTCTAAAAGATGATACATAACTAAACTGAGTTTTTTGAGCATAAGCAATGTCATGAGAAGGATTATCAAGCTGATATAGTGTAATACCCCACACTTCTCCTAGTTTAAATTCGTCTCTAGAACATCAAAGATCTTTCTTTAAGTTGAATATATTTTATTCCATGTAAAATTTTTTAGATTTTGACTTTTTATCATGTGGAAAATTGAATAAGATTTCCATCGATACCAAATTCGCCCAAATCCGACACTCGGTCAAACAGTTAGAGCCATTTTAGTAAGATAGTGTATCACCTGGTACTTTAGCCATCGAAGAGTCAGCAAAAATGGCAATCATTAAAATCCACTGAGCCTCCGCAATTATGGAACGTCGCTCCAATGCTCCATTTCACAGTCGTCCAGTTTCTAGTAAGCTGGCGCGATTTCATTGCGTCATGACAACATGTAAAATTGGGATTTTCAGATTCCGTTATTTAGATTTCAAAGACCCATTTGGTAATTTCTCATGGCCCCAAATCCATCCAAACACGGGATTTATACCCTAAATAACCAAAATACTTCATTATTCATTAAATTTTCCCTAAATCAAAATATTTTCTCTCAAAGGGCCAAGAACCCTGGCCAAGAAATCAAGAACAAGACTAAGGATTTCTTCAAGAACCCTTAATAAAGAATCTGCTAAGGTATGCAGATGTTGATTCTTGGATTCCTTCCGCCCAAGAAGTTTAAGAATCCTTTTCAAATTTGTAAAGTTTATGTTTTTATTAGATTTTATGATTTATGTGTATGGAAGTCAATGAATATGTGTTATTAGGTTTTAATTCGTGATTTAGATACAAAGGTCTAAGCTTTGATTCTAGTATGTGATAATTACATGATGTTCATGAAAAATCCCCTTTAAGTTGCATGTTTGTTGATGAAATTATGATACTTAGGTGTAGTATTTGTTGTATAACCAAAGCAAGCTCCCCTTATGCTTGATAAAAAGCTTATGTGAAGGAATTAGAGTTATTACAGCATGTTGACAAGAAATCCCCAATTATGTGTAAGTTTATGCATGCCAAGTATCTGCTGAAAAACCTTAGTGAATGAGTTGCGATATGTTAGCATGAAATTTCCTAATTATGTGTTCTTTAATGCATGTTAAGTGTTTGATGCAAGACCTTATTGAATGGAGTATGAGCCAATAGCATGTCTCCCTATACTATCAAATGTTTATGATTTCCAAGTGCTTAAAGAGATGCTTTAATGATTGTAATGGTGAATGAAAGTTTATGGTCATGATTATTCAAGAATGGTTATGTTTTACTTTTATGTTATCTAGTCCTGGGTGTATTTATACTCAACAAATTAGCTGCAAGTCTACAACCAGTGTCATTTTTAAGATACTCTAAATCAAACCACAATTAGTAGAACTCAGTAAGTTACAGAACTCAGTACTCTCAGGCAGTTACGGGATCTAGGGAATCTTAGTATCGCTAGCATTCCAGCTTCAGTTCAGTACTCAACTCAGATTTTAGTAGTAATCGAGAATTCTGTTTCAGACCTTAGTAGCATTCAAGTAATCAATTCAGAACTTAGTATCATTCAGTCAGATAACGAGATTTTGTAGTATTCCGTCAGTCTTTGGAATCAAGTGAACTCAACTTAACTAAGTTACTCAGCATGATTAGTAACAGATTCAGCTCAGTCTAGTAAAGTATAAGAAAAAGAATCAGTTCAGAGTCGTTCAGTTGGGAGTAGAACTTATCACTGAGCAAACCTAGGTATGAGATATCACCCATTAGATAGGACTGACATACCCAGGGATCACCC
>JAPEIP010000002.1:44137373-44156090 GCA_026120095.1 Capsicum chinense | reverse complement strand
GAATTTAACCACTATTTAGGGGTTTACAAAAAGGAAGTGAAGTTTCGGGGTCTACTAAAACATACATAAGAATATAAAATGCCTGTAACATACCCATAACTGCATCAGGAGAACTTTCCTGATAATATCGGGACTAGAGTACATAAAGTGAATTCTGGCGTTGACCACTGATGGCACTGGAAGTAGCGCACTACTGAGTCGAGCGACCTATTGGAGCTGGAGAATGACTGTACTGACTCAGTGGACCAACCTTAGGACATTATCTAATCTGTTTCCTAGCTCACCACATCTAAAACACACATCACATCCAGCTCTACACACACATTTATGATTCCTACGATATTCACCACAAAATAGATGGGTACAACCACTGTTCCTACTACCTGTGGTCTTAGAGCCTGGAGCCATATCTAACTATCTTTCCTGAACTTTGGTACTGGCTCACTAGCTGAAGATGGAAGTTGGGTTGAAAACTTCTAACGGAACTGAGAACGGTTACCACCCTCTGACCCTGACTAAGCAAAATTAAAAGTACCTTTTGTAACCGATTTGCTCTCTCTTTCTATCTCTTTCTCCTTAGCCTTTTCATCTTTGATTAGCTGAGCATGGACCATAAGCCTAGACAAGTCCATATCCTTAATGAATATAGTAGTCCTGCACTTCTTGACTACACTATCAGCTACACCAGAAATAAACTTACTCATCCTAGACCTATTATCATACACCACATTAGGAGCATACTTGGCCAACTGAGTCAACTTAAGTGATTACTCCTTCACACTTATTTTACCTTGTTTCATATTAATAAACTCCAGAACCTTAGCTTTCCTCAAATTTAAAGGAAAGAACCTGTCTAAAAAGGTTGTGGTGAACTACAGGCCATGCATCTGTACATCTATCCTCCTCCCACTACTTATACTAGGTATGAGCTATATTCCACAACTGGTAAGCATCCAAATATACACTCTCACTAGACAAAACACCTATAATATTAGTCACCTTCTGACTCTTGTCAAGAAACTCCTATGGATCTCCATCAGACATAGATCCCAAAAATAAAATAGGATTCATTCGAGTAAAATCTCAGATTTTAGCTGTGGCAGCAATAGCCACTGGATTGGATGGGATTGTAGCTTACTATTTGTTCTTCACTGCTACTGAGTGGGCTAAAGTGGTAAATGCAGCTCTAAACTTGACATGGGAAACTTGCTCATTTAGGGGATCTTTCTAAATGGGTCGAGGTGTGGGCTGATTCCTATTTCTTCTTCTGTTATTCTTTTTGGGAGGCATATTATCTAAAAAAAATAAAGATTTAATTAAAAAGAGAATTTGTATAGAGCTTATGCTCTTTCGCACGACATGAACACCAAAAGAAAGGAAGCTTTTCCTAAAATGCCTCTTAGTCTCTTGTCCATAAGTATGGCGCACTTTACACCCATGTACAAGACTTCACTCAACGTGAATTTCATACTTCCTAAGAAACTTTAAAACCTTAGGCTCTGATACTAAGTTTGTAATGCCTCATAAGTACACACTGGACATCATACGGTGCTTATGATCCTGAAAGGCCATAAGCTAACCCATGAGCCAGTACCTACTGTAAGCATTGAATAATTATAATAAAATACACATGTTCAAAATAAATAAATATGCCATAAGGTTTGAAATACTTAAACATTTGTAAATCATAAGTATGAAAACAACAACCAAAAAATAGCTGTCAAAAAATTAACAAAGGTAATGACAAACTGACTAACTGTTTGAAGTGTTCAAAAGCCTCTAAATCTAACCGAATAATAGTTGATGGGATAGAAACCAACTAACACCAAATGAATACTAAACTAAAAACATTGAACATAATCGGTCCTTGAAATATAAGGACTAACCACTGCTGCTGCTGCTGATGTGTTGGAGTGTCTAAGTATGGTCAGGAACCTGAGCATCTGAACCTATTATATAAGACCTCATAGTGCAAGAATAGAGTATGTGGTCAGTACTTTGAATGTACTTTTATACTAGATGGAATTAGGATGATATGCATAGGGTCATGTGCATGAATAATAACTGTTTGAATAAACAACATAAAATAACTGATGCATAGTATGCATGAAAGCTATAGAATCTGAGAATGCATGACCAAACATATAAAATAATGTTGAAATAGTCTGTAAACTGAAATATTAAAATCTGATAGTTGAATAAGTAATAAACTATATGCTATGATCAAACAAAAGTGAACTGTGTTTTGAACTGAATACTGAAATTGAAATTGTGGGAGCTATCATCTAACCGACATGCCCCAAAGCTAAACAAATCAGGGTCCAACCTATGACCCCAGTTGGAAGGGTGCTAGTACCATGCCACGGGTACTAACAGTGGCTGTGTCAACCCTAAAATAGTAGGAAGACATCTTGTCAACCCTAAACTAACAAAAAAACTCATGAGATATGTGTCAACCCTAAACTAGTAGGAAGACATCTCAAACCTACGCTGGCTACGTAGTTCTACAACTCAGGGATTGCTACTAAGGTTAAAAACCTATACTAATTAGAATAGCCCCATCCATGGGTTTGCTCGATGCTTAATCTTACTCTCAACTAAACTGACACTGATTATGGGACTAAACTAAGTTTAACTAAAGAAAGAGCTGACTCGGATTACTGAACTGATGTAGGTTTAACTAATACCATAACTGACTGAACTGATAATGCACATAAGTGTATGAAACTATTTTGAGAATAGTGAGACTAAATAAGTAGCTAAATTTTTGGTATTCATAACCCCAAGACTCGATAACAATAACAACAGGGACACATGAAAGCTTTGAAACCATAGAAGGAAATCATTATTCACAATTATTCACTTAAGCATTTCATCAAACACACGGGGGTCAAGACTTTAACATAGAGCTACTTTTAAACCTGATAAGATAGCACAATCACATGATCAAATAATAAACTAAGGGTTTTATTCTAAATTCTCATGAACATGATATAGAAACCACAATATTTAAAACATACTATAATACATTCCATGTGAAAATAATTGAAATCAAATTACTATGGCATAGATAAACATACTTCAACTTTCAAACGTGTAAGGGCTCTTTCTATCAAAACTCTTGGAAACATAATACATGATCGTATCTCATAAGATTTTCATGGAGGTAATTCATTGTAAACAAGTAATTCCTTTGTAAGCATGTAATACGTTGTCATTGTTCAAAACCCAATCATTTATGCATTTCATCAAACACATGGGGTCATGAGATAAAGCATGGGAATAGTTAAATAATATAATAATAACATATTTACAATATGAAAATCATGGGTTAAGGATTTAACATGGAAATATCATCCTTCAAACGTGTCAAGGGATAATTCCAATGGAAATAGTTTGTAAACATGATTTAAAGATTGAAATTCATGAAAGTTCATGGATATAATTCATAAGAAGCATGTAAAGATCATAATTTTACACTTGAAAATGGCTTCTTGGACTCCATGGGTTAAAAAGGACCCATGAATGAACATTAAACATACCTTTAAGCTTTAATCTTGAAAGATAATTAACTTTTCTTAAATATTCTTGGGAAAAAACAACTTCTTAGTTTTCTTGATGAAGGGCTTGAATATTGTTCTTGGGAGATGATCTTGAGAGAAAACCCTAATCATGTTCTTGGGAATAAAGAGGGTTAATGTATTTTAAAAACTGATTGATAATGACTAAATATGCTTATGAGGTGATTTATGTCGGGGGTGTAAGACCCCATAAGTTTTTTTCATGTTAGAACCCTGAAGTAAAGTCAAGAAGATCTTAAGACTTAGAATTTTAATAAGTGTTCCAACAATCAGTTTATTTTGAGCCCTCAATCTTTGTCAATTTACTTTGTAACCTTATTGACCCCAATTTCTTAAAATTTTTTATGCATTGCAATGGGGCATGTCTATAGGACATCCCGGGTGATTTTCAGAATTTTTAGACATTGTTTAGGGTGCATTTGGTTTTGTAAATAGTAGCACCATGCGATTTGGATGCGTTGCATGGTGCATCACATCCTTGGACCATGCGATAGAGCATGTGACGCATACTCCAGTCCAGTGGGATAGAGCATGCGACATATGCTCTGCTGCGCGTACTTGGGAATTTCAGCACATTTAGTCTATCTCATTAAGGGATTTATGGTAATTTTGGTAACCCTCGTCATCTTTAACAAGGGATTTAATCCTTAGAAGAGCATAACAAGTCATACTTAATTAAAAATCCTCAAGATACACCATTAGGGTTTCAACCTAAAGCTCCAAATATTTCAAGAATTGACCGTAGCTTTTAAATAATTCTTGGATATTCGGAATCCCCATTTCGAGGGATACAAAAAGCATATCACGATTTTGCAAATAGAGTTCCAGAGTAGAAAGTTCATTCCAAGGCTCCAGTTACAAGGTATGTGGGGTTTTTCAACAAGAACACTCTTTCGTTCTTGTGTTCAAAGTTGGTTTACTTAAGAATTTTCCCTTTCAAGTTGAATTATTGCTTATTATACTATTTTGCAAGTTCATGAGATTATAGAATGTAAAATCCTTGATTGTTTGATGTTTACTCATGAATTTATGTTACGAATTTTATTTCATTACAATGTATTGATGTTTTGAGTACTTAAGGGATTAAGTTCATGATTTATGGTTCACTTTGAAAATTCAAGCATCTTGAAATTGCATACATGTCCTATGTTGAAGAATGAAATTTTACATGTTTGAATATGTTTCAAGAATGGTAATGATAACCCCTTGTTACTAAGATTTTAAAGCTTGGAATATGTTTGTCTCTCAAAGTTTCAAGAAAGAGTTGATTTTTGAACCGAAGTAAGAAAAGAAATCAACATTTGATTGATTTATGTAAAAAAGGGATAGCATATTGGCTCCTGATACAAATTGTTCAATTATTTATTGTGGATTTTCTTTAAAGTTCTAAGCTAATTCTGAGAGTAGTATTTAGCACAGAGCAAAAAGTGTGGTACTTCTCTTGAACTACGTTCCCCCGTAGGATGTAAGCCTGAGGCTGATATAGTGATCACTAATGAATTAAAATTTAAGTCCTACTCTGATGGCAAGGATAGGACATCTCTCCCCAACGTAGGTTGGATGTTGGACTCCATGTAGCTCACATGGTTTATGTCGGTTAAGAGAAACTCCCAAAGTGAATCTGTACTCTATTTAAGATAAGTGTATATGTTTTGAAAGCTATGATTTTCTAAGAAAGTTTCTTGTTTTCCAAAAGATTGATATATCATGTTCTAAAGAGAGTTGTTTTAAGAGTTGATTATCCTACAAGTTTGAAACTGAGAAGAAAGAAAAATGAGAACTTATTGTAATGACTCACTTGTTTTACTTTACATGTATTATTCATCCATGACTATGATGGTTTAATTCAAGCTATGTGAGTCATTTATATCAACATGCATGTCTTTTATTAAATTGTGATATTCGATTATTAAAATTGCATACACCTCCACATACTTAGGACATTTCCATGGTACTGACTCATATATTCATATGTGGGCTACATTTTCTCGTAATATAGATTTAGGTACTCAGTCCTAGACTCGACAGTGATTTTCGAGCATATTGATCTACATCTACTGCAGTAGTTCATCCTTATGATTTGGGGACCTATGTTCAGATACCTCAGTATTTCATCTATGAAGTTATCTATTTTGATGGAGTATTAGTCAGTTGGGGATATGTACCAATGACTCTCTAGTCTATTTGAGTAGTAGAGACTTGTCAGACTAGTTCACCAGTTTGTTAGTTTTATTGAGATTTAAAGATTGTGTTTTGTTCGGATGAAGTATATTTTCTTGAGTTTTATCATAACTCTGATATGATAAGTACCTTTGGTGGTTTTATTTTCTTTAAATGAGTGTAATTGTGATAGTAGGCTCAAAGGGTTAGCTTGGGGCTACTTGTAGCCTTAAGCACCATGTGACATCTCGGGACCCATTTTTGGGGCATTACAAACTTGGTATCTGAGCCTAAGGTTTAAGGAATCCTAGGGAGTCTGACAAGCCGCGTTAAGTAGAGTCTTGATCATCGGTGTGTATTGTGCCACATGTACGATCAAGAGGCTATGAAACGTTTTAGGAAAAAGTCATTTGTTTTCTTTAAGTCCATTGTGCTTAAATTTTTCTATCTCAGTTATTAATTCATGCTCTCTTGTTTTAGAAAATGCCTCCTTGTTGAGCTCATAGAAACCACAATAATTAGCAACCTCAGCTCGCTGATTCCCTCAATACAAATGTATCCCACGCTGAGTGTTGGGCAGCCTTCCAGGCACTGGTCTAAGCTATCGCTTCTAATGCCCAGGCCAATCAGGCCCCAGTTCTACCTCAGTAGGGAGGTGATTCAGTTTTTGCTAGAATTCATGATTTTATGTGGATGAATCCACCAGAGTTCTATGGGTTTAAGGCTGGTGAAGACCCATAGTTGTTTCTTGAGGAGGTGAGGAATATTATGCAGGTGATGCATGTATTAGAGGAAGAAAGTGTTGAGATAGCATCCTACAGGTTGAAAGATATTACTCATGACTGGGTTGTTGTATGAAAGAAGGAGAGAGAAGAGGGTGCTGCCTCTATTACTTGGCAGGTATTCCAGGACACATTCTTGAATAAGTTCTTTCCATTAGAGATGAGAGAGGCGAGAGTAGAGGAGTTCATGAAATTGAGGCAGGGCTCCATGAACGTTAAGGAGTATGACTTGAAGTTCAACCAATTGTCCAAATATACTCTTAACTTAATTGATGATACCCACTCTAGCATGAGCAAGTTTGTCACCGGTGTTTTGAGTTTTGTGTTGAAGGAGTACAGAACTACTATGTTAAATAGGGATATGGATCTTGTTAGGTTGATGATTCATGCCCGGTAGATCGAAGCAGACAAGCTCAAGGAGAGAGGCAGAGTAAGAGGAAATAAGAGGGCTAGATTCAAGCAACATAATTATAGATAGACTAGGTCTCAGGGAGGGAATCACCCTCCATTTTAGATCCTTTCATCTATGCCAGCACCATCGTCCACTAGCACTCCCATGGCTAGAGGTAGGCAGGAGCAAGAAAATAAGCCATCTATGTCTAGGTCTCAGCATAGTATTGGTAGCATGCCTAATTATCCTCTATGTGCTAAGTATGGTAGGACCCATTCGGGTGAGTGTTGGGGGTAAGAAGAAAGGCTGCTTTGGCTGTGGTGACCTGGGTCATAGACTTAGAGAGTGACCGCATTCTAGGAAGGGGAAACATGATATTCATCCCCAGACTCAGACTATTAGTGCTCTAGCTTTGGTAACTCGTCCAACCCCTACTCAAGGCGCTTCTTCTAGCATCACTGGCGGTCAGCGCCAGAACTGGTTCTATGCTTTACCATCTTTCCCAGAGCAGGAGGACTCTCCTGATGTTGTTACTGGTTGTTCCGTGCATTTCAGTTTGATATTTATGCATTATTGGACCCTGGGTCTAGTTTTTCATATGTGACACCCCTGGTAGCTGTGAACTTTAAAGTGAGTCCCGAAAATATTCCTGAGCTTATCCTAGTTTCTACCCCAGTGGATGATTCTATTGTTGACTAAAAAGTGTATAAAAAGTGTCTTGTTACAGTCCTTCATAGAGTCATATTTACTGATCTGATAAATTTAAAGATGGTGGATTTTGATGTTATATTGTGTATGGATTGACTTCACTCTTGCTATGCATTTATAGACTGTTATACCCATATGGTCAAATTTTAGTTTCCTAGTGAGCCAGTTTTTTAATGGTTCGAAAATTCAGTATCCCCTAAGAGTCATTTTATCTTATATCTCAAACCCAGAAAGCTTATTTCCAAAGGTTGCATATATCATTTTGGTAGATTTAAAGACACTAAGTATGAGACTCTAACTCTCCAGTCAGTCAACATTGTTAATGAGTTTCTTGACGTGTTTTCGGAAGATCTTCTAGGGATACCTCCCGATAGAGAGATAGAGTTCAGGATTGATCTTCTTCCTAATACCCAACCCATTTTTATCCCTCCCTACCATATGGCTCCCGTGGAACTTAAGGTGTTGAAAGAGAAACTCAAGGATCTGTTAGATAAAGGATTTATAAGGCCTAGTATCTCTTCTTAGGGTGCACCTATTCTATTCATGCGGAAGAAAGATGGTTCTTTGCGTATGTGCATTGACTATCATCAGTTTAACAAAGTCACTGTAAAAAACAAGTATCCTTTCTGAGAATAGATGATTTGTTTGATCAGTTGCAAGGTGCAAGTTATTTTTCCTAGATAGACCTTAGATCCAGCTATCACCAACTTAAAGTAAGGGAGTGTGATGTCCCGAAAATAGACTTCCAAACCCGCTATGGTTATTTTGAGCTTCTTGTCATGTCTTTCGGGCTAACTAACGCTCCAGCAGCTTTCATGGACCTCATGAATCAAGTGTTCAAGCCATCTTGATATGTTCGTTATTGTATTTATTGACGATATCCTTGTGTATTCTCGAAGTTAGGGTGATCACGCAGACCACCTTAGAGTTGTCTTGCAAACTCTTAGAAATCATAAGTTGTTCACCAAATTCAGTAAGTATGAGTGTTGGCTAAGGTCTGTCGCATTTCTGGGTCATATTATTTCAGCCGAAGGTATTAGAGTGGATTCTTAAAAGATAGAGGCTATAAGAAATTGGCCTAGGCCTATCTCTCCATCTAATATTAGGAGCTTTTTGGATTTAGTTGGAAACTTCTCCTAATAACTTATATGATGTAGAGGCTTTTAGACAAATATGTATATTTGCAACATATTGATTATGTCAGTCAGTCTCCCTTTGACATCTAGTATTGATTTTGCTTTTATTATGATCTTGCCATTTTAGTTTAGCTTCTGCTCAGTATCTTATTATTTGCTTTAATATTCCTAGTTTCATGCCACTCCACGGGTTAGTTAAAGAATAGAAAAAGGAAAAAGAATGTCGTGTGTGGGATTGTTTGATGGAGAAAATGGAGGAAAAAGGTGAGTAGGAGCGTGAATATTAGAAAGAAAAATACAAAATTACAAGGTTTAAAAATAAATAAAAAAATTTAAAATTAAATTAATGTGTGTCAATTAGTAATTGGTGCACGATCAACAAGTATTTTTTAAAAATTAGGTTGGATCCAAAATGACATATTAATGAAAATTTGAAATCGTTTAGGGGGACATAAGACCCCTGCAAAGTTCAGGTGTCTTTTTTCAAATCCGAAACAACTTTTGTCACGACCTAGTTTGTAATACCACAGTTTTTGAACTCTGAATATTTTTGGATTTTTGTCATCACTATCCGAAGTACAACTCAGGTAACGAGTTGTAGTCAGTTACCATAAGTCAAACTATGTCACTCATTCCTTGACCAGTAAGGTTGCCCACTATTTATATATTGAGTAAAAATGGACCCTTACGAGTTGTAGGGTGAGGTCACGAGTTATGGTGAGGTACTCGTGACCCTAACAGTATTGTTGCCCTGATTTGCTTCCCAGACTACGAATCCAGGTAATGACTCATGACCATTCTCTAGGAGTTGACACCTGTCCCACAACGACTGGCGATTGTTTTTCTATATTTTTAATTTAAGGGCACTTTTGCTGTTTACTCTCTTCCAACTTGCAACCCACAACTTAAAAACACTTCTAAGGTCATATTTACGTCCACAAGAAAATAAAAACATAGAAATTCTATTCTTCAACTGCCAAAGTCAAAAGAAAGATAGGGTTTCAAGGGATTAATCATCAAAGCTTCAATCTCCAGGTTTTCTTTCAAATTGTATTGGTGTTTCAGGCATGTATCTGTTCCCTAACATTATTTTATATACAAAGCATATGTTTAATCATTGTTCATATGGATTTAATTGATCGGTTGAGCGTTTTGGGCTGGTTGTTACATGAATTGGATTTCCATGGTTTAAATTGCCTATGTTTTATCGTATGATTTTTAGAACTAATTGGGAGCACTGGTATGATAGATAGGATGGGTATCATGTGTTGCAAAAAATTATGAATTTTGTTGGGAATTAGTATTAACCTCAACCCACTTTGTGAAATTTCTTTTAAAACATGGATATATACATGATTTTACTTACTCTTGGAAACTTACATTGCATAAAAGGTTAATAGAATATAAAAATAGTTTGGAAAGGCCTTGGTGAACATGGTTTGGTTCTAAATTATAACTTCAGATTTAAATTGGTTTATTAGCTTTGTAATATGGATACATGCTTGCATGCATAATTGGTATGACGATACCATAATAGTAAAAGTCATAATAATGACTCGATGGTTTATGGCTGGGATTATGTGCTAAATAGTTTTAACTTATGCTTAAAGTGGGTTGTGTAGCTCGCCATTAAGGTGGTGGTCCCGGGAGGGACCAATACTAGAATTCATATTTGCTAGTGTGGGGTCTTGGTGTCTATGTGTATAGTTCACACATTATATATATATATATTAGGATGGTTGGATCCTTGGTGTCTCTAACAGTCCATCATATTTCCTCAGTTCATATGGCTGTACATACTTGAGCCTTTTCCCCAGGTTATAATGAAGCTATATATCCTATGGGTTGACTTAGGATGGATAGAGCTAGGTTAATGGTTTTAAACATTCATCATAATGACCCTTGTCCCTACCCCAACATCCTATATATGTATATAT
Organism: Capsicum chinense; assembly: GCA_026120095.1. Taxonomy (NCBI): domain Eukaryota; kingdom Viridiplantae; phylum Streptophyta; class Magnoliopsida; order Solanales; family Solanaceae; genus Capsicum; species Capsicum chinense. The sequence goes on along the minus strand of JAPEIP010000002.1, from coordinate 44,145,395 downwards.
AAATATGTACACGTGGTTTTGGATTGTTTTGGAAATGGTATTATTTTATCACTTTTCTTGAGTTTTATGCCAGTACTTATCCCACTGAGCATCCTAGGATGCAATATCATTTTATGATATAAGGTCTGAGGATATTTATGTTACCTCTATGCAGTGTTATGTGGTGTGGTATTTGGTTGGGTTGTTGAGAAGTGGTGAGCTTCGTTTGCTTGGAAAGGCTTATCTTGTTATTTAGTTTTCTTTCCATAGTCTTAGAATTGAAGAGTCACATTGTCATGGTCAGGGGCATATCCAAACCTAAGTTAGTATTTTGGTTTAGAGGGTTTTGGACAAGTGTGGCTTGTATGGTGTTGTTGATTCTTAGAACTTACTTTTGGTTTATCTATCATTCTTATCATTTTGTTTGGTTGGCCTCTCCTTTATTATTATTATTATTATTATTATTATTATTATTATAATTATAATAATTATTATACACACAAGGTTAGGCTAAGAGGGTGGTATCCAGTCCAAGGTGGGGTTTAGATACACATCACGACTAGGCCATGGTTCAGGTCATGGTAAATTTGGTATCTGATCATGGTTCAGGGTGTTTGGGTGTCCATAAAGCCATGTTGAGTAGAGTTTCTTTTATAGGTGTACATTGCACTACAGTTTTTAGGGAAGGCTATAAAGGTTTTAGGAATGTTTCCCTCGCGTGTCCTATTTTGGGCCATCAAATCCAGTGTCATGAAATCCCTCTAACTTTTTGTTTACTTACATTTTAGATCATGCCTTCTCAAAATTTAATGTTCGTAGAAACTCTTCTGGAACCTCTATTCCCCTAAGGGGTATATGGAGGGAATTCATCCTACTTATAGAATGTAGACCAGTTCCTACTCTAGATTGTACCACTCAACCAAGAGTCTCGTTAGTCGCCACTAGTCCTTCCCAATTAGGTGATACCTATGCTCATTTAATTCAAGAAGATACCTATAATGCTGAGATCTTTTGGTATATTCATCTTCTTTCTCTTCTGGTGCCATCTCAATCATGTCACTCTAGTATGGTTGGGTCTACTGTGACTTCATTTGTGGTCATCCAAGTTGGCCAGTTTATGAGGTTAAATTACCCAACCTTTATAGGCTCTAAGTTTGAGGAGGAGCCTCAAGGGTTTATAAATAAGATAGAGAAAATTTTTAGGGTGATGCATGCTACTATTTTTGAGAGTGTAAAATTTCCTACATATTAGTTAAAAAAATGTAGCACATAAGTGGTACAAGAAGTGGGAACAATTGAGGGGTGATAACGCTGAGATGGCGGTGTAGGATGAGTTTTTGAGAGCCTTTATTGATCATTTCTTTTCTCAAGAATTGAGTAAAGCAAAGGCTGAGGAGTTTACGAACTTGAAGAAAGGAAAGATGACTGTGAAAGAATATGCACTGATGTTCTGTCAGTTGTCTCATTATGCTCTGGAGATTGTGTCTAGTATAAAGGCTAGAATAAAGAAGTTTACTTCTGGGTTATGCCGTGACTTGGTTTTGGAGTATAAGGTTATTATACTAAATAGTAATATGAATATATTTAGGTTAGTGGTGTATATGGAACAAGTAGAGGGTGAAAAGAAGAAGTAGATGGTAATAGGGAGAGGTAGACCAAGAAGTTTAGATATTTTAAAGTAGGGTGTTGGTCAGCAGAATAGTGGAAGAGATGGTAGGCAGTGGAACAAAAAAATTAGGGGAGTTCTAATTCTTATTCATCGTACAGTACTTCTTATCCTAAGCTATCTGTTGATCATCTATTTCAGGCTGGTAGTATTTCTACGGCACAGGTTTCCCAGTCTCAGGCTAGTGAAGCTCAATCAACCCTAGCTTACCCTCTGTGTAGATTTTATGGACAGCTCCACTATAGTTATTATGATGAGCAGAGGAATTTGTATTTTAATTATGGTTATCTTGGTCATTTGTAGATAAATTATCCTTCAGATAAGCTTTCTAGTTGATTTAATAAGCTCTTAATTGCTACCTATTCGACTCCTGTACCAAAGGGTGCCACTTTATGTTCTAGTTTTGGCACTAGTTAGAATCGTCTTTATGCTCTTAGTATGCACCATTAGTCTAATGCATCTCTTGATGTTGTTACTAGTATGTTATAGCTCTTTTCCTAAGTTGTTTATTGTTTTCGTAATCAGGTCTCTACCCTGTTGTATGTGATCATTTATGTGGTTATAAATTTTGGTTTTGCTCTAGAATATATTTCTGACCCTTTCTTTATTTCTACCCCAGTATGTGATTCTATTATGGCTAGAAAGGTCTATAAGGGTTGTGTGGTGTCCATCTTTAATAGGGAAACCTTGGTGGAATTAACAGAGCTTGATATGGTAGACTTTGATAAAATATTAGGGATGAATTGGCTCCATTGGTGCTATCTCTCAAATGTAGAATCCAAAAGGTTAATTTCCATTTTCCTAAAGAACCAATGATTAAATGAGAAGGTAGTTCCATAGTACCCAAACAAAGCTTTATTTTATACCTTAGAGATCAGAAGTTGATTTCTAAAAGGTGTCTGTATCATATAGTTTGGGTTAAGGATTCTGCTTCCGATGGTCCCTCTTTGCAATTTGTCCCTGTGGTTAATAAGTTTCTCAAGGATTTTCCTAATGATTTTCCTGAGAATTCTCCAAATAGGGAGATATATTTTAGGATTTATCATCTACCAAATACCCGTCATATTTCCATACCTCCTTATAGAAGGGCTCTAACTGAACTAAAAGAGCTTATAGAGCAGTTAAAGGATCTTTTTGATAAGTGCTTTATTAGTCCTAGTGTTTAACCGTGAGGTTGTCCTATGATTTTTATGAAAAATAATGATGGGTTCTTTCTAATGTATATAGATTATCATCAGCTAAATAAGGCCACAGTGAATAATAAGTACCCTCTAACAAGGATTGATGATCTGTTTGACCAACTTTAGGGTACTAGATATTTTTCTAAGATTGATCTCTATTCTAACTATCACCAGTTAAAGATTAGGGAGATGCATATTCCTAAGACTACTTTGTATACTCAATATGATCATTACAAATTCTTTGTTATGTCATTTGGGTTGATTAATGCTTCTATTACTTTTAGGGATCATTTGAATTGGGTGTTTGGGTAATGTTTAGATTTATTTGTGATAGTGTTTATAGATGACATTTTGGTGTATTCAAAGAGTAAGCAAGATCATGCCAATTACCTCTTAATGGTATTACGGACCCTTAAGGATTGCAAAATTTTCTAAGTGTGAATTCTTGTTAAATGTTTTAACTTTTCTCGAGCATGTTGTTTCAAGTGAGGGGATGAAGGTGGATCCACATAAAGTTAAGGAAGTTAAGAGATGGCGTAGACCCTCGACTTCGACTGATATTCAAAGTTTCTTGGTCTTGGCTAGGTATTATAGGAGGTTTGTGGAGTGTTTCTCATCTATTGTTGCTTCATTGTCTAAGTTGACTTAAAAATATTAAGTTCTTATATTTCGATGCTTGTGAGGGTAGTTTTGAGAAGTGTAAGGATGAGTTGACTTTTGCTCTAATTTTAACCTCGCTCGAGGGTACTATTAGGCTTGTTGTGGACTATGATGCATCCCCCGTGGGATTGGGTTGTGTGTTAAAGTGACATTGCAAGGTTATGTGTTATGCTTCCAAGCAGCTTAAGGTTCATGAGAGAAATTATCAGACTCACGATCTAGAGTTGGTGACCGTGGTATTTGACTTAAAGATTTGGCATCAGTATCTGTATGGGGTGCATATGTATATCTATTTTAATCATTAGAGCTTATAGTATGTGTTTACAAGAAAGGAGTTGAATCTCAGGATGAAGGGGTGGCTTGAGCTGCTTAAGGACTACAACATGAATCTCTACTACGATTTAGGTAATGATAATGTGGTTGCTGATGCTCTTAGCATGTTGTCTATGATAATCTTATCTCAAATGGATGGGGAGAAAAGAGGCTTGGTATAGGATATTCACAGGTTGGCTAACTTAGGGGTTTGTATTTTGGACTTTAAGGATAGAGGGGTGATTGTCCAAATGGTAGTAAAATTATCTCTTGGTGTTAAGGTGAAGGAGAAATAGGCTTTGGATCCCATCCTTATGCATCTTAAGAGTGATGTGGGAAAACAGAAGGTTATGGTATTTTAGATTTGTGGTGATGCATCTTAAGGTATCAATGTAGGTTGTGTGTTTGTGACATTGATGGGCTTTGGGAAAGGTTTTTGATTGAGGCTTATGAGTTAAGGTATTCAGTTAATCTCGGTTCAACAAAGATGTATTATGAATTGAAAGAGATCTATTCGTGGAATAATATAAAGAGAGATGTGGTAAGTTTTGTTTCCATGTGTATGGTCTATTAGCAAGTCAAGGTTGAGCACTTGAGGCCGAGTGGCATATCTCAAGAGATAGAGTTACCCATGTATAACTAACAGATGATCAATATGGATTTTGTTACCAGTCTTTCCTAGCCTCGCAATCAGTATGATTCGATTTGGGTTATTATGGATAGGATGGCTAATCTACTAACTTCTTTCCTATGAGAACTATCTGCTCTAGAGAGGATTATGCTAAGCTATTCATTGAGGAGATAGTTAGGTTGCATGGTGCATCGATGCCATTATTTTAGATTAAGGTATGTAATTTTTTTCTCATTTTTAGCACTTATTTCAAAAAGTTTTGGGTATGTCGGTGAACCGTAGCATTGCTTTCTACCTTCAGACGAATGGAAAAACAAAGCTAATTGTTCAAACCTTGGAGGATATGCTAATGTCATGTGTGATTGGATTTATAAGTAGTTGGGTTGATCATTTGCCTCTTACTGAATTCATGTACAATAACAGTTATCACTCTAGTATTATAATGGCTCCTTTTGAAGCTCTTTATGGTAGTAGGTATGGGTCTCCTATTGGGTGGTTTGAGGTTGGCGAAACTAGGTTGTTTTATACTAACTTGGTTTACCAAGCCATGGAGAAGATGAAGGTGATTAGAGAAAGACTTAAGACTACTTAGAGTCGCCAAAAAGTATTAAATAGATGTGACACAAAGGGAGTTGTAGTTTGAAGTAGGTGACTGGGTATTTCTAAAAGTTTCCCCTATAAAGAGAGTGATGCAGTTTGGAAAGAAGGAAAGCTTAGTCCCAGCTATGTTGGCCCGTATCAAATTTTGAGAAGATTTGGGAATGTTGCTTATGATTTGTATTTTCCGGCGAGTTTGGCTTCTATTCATCCTGTGTTTCATGTATTGATGTGGAAGAAGTTTTTGGGTGATCTTTCCTTGATTGTCCCTATGGAGAATGTTTGTTTTTCGAATTCATTGTCCTATAAGGAAGTCCCAGATGAGATTTTGGATAGGGAAGTTTGTAGGTTGAGGACTAAGGATATGGCTTCTGTAAAGGTTCTTTGGAGGAATAAAAAAGTAAAAGATGATACTTGGGAAGTTGATGGTGATATGAGTTTGAAGTATCATTTGTTGTTTCCTGAGTTGGATAAAAATGCTTAAGATATGCATTTCTCTTGATAATATCGCTTTTCGAGTTGTCCTTAGATTCAGGTTGCATTATGTCTTGTATTAGCACTAATAAGTTCCCTAAGTCCTTATTCTGGGATGAATGATCTGGGGGGGGGGGGGAGTAATGTAATACCCTAGGATTTGAACTTTGAAAATTTTTGGAATTTTTCCACCACTGCTTGTAGTACGACTCAGGTGACGAGCAGTAGTCAGTCAGCACGAGTCATACTATGTTACTCGTTGCAAGACCAATATGTTTACCTAATGTTTCTATCTTGAATATGACTTGACCCTTATGAGTTGTAGGGTGATGTCACAAGTTGTGATGAGGGACTCATGACCCTAACAGTGTGGTTACCTTGAGTTGCTACCCAGACTACGAGTCAAGGAAACAACACGCGACCAGTCACTAAAAGTCATCACCAGCTTTTTTGCATTTTTAATTGAAGGGTACTTTGGTCATTTCCTCTCTCCAGACTGTCAAACACTTCTAGGATCTCATTTATATCCATCAGAAAATCAAAACATACAAATTCACTTCTTCAACTTCCAAAGTCAAGAGAAAGCTAGGTTTTCAAGGGATTAATCATCCAAGCTTCAATTTCTAGGTTTTCTTTCAAATTTCTTTGGTGTTCCAGGCATGTATCTCTTCCCTAACTTGATTTTATATAGATCATGTGTTTATTCATTGTTTATGTGGATTTAATTGATGGGTTAGAAATTGGATTGAGGGTTTTCGGGCGGTTGTTACTTAAATTGGATTTCCATGGTTTAAATACATTGCTTATTTTTATCTTATGGTTTTCTGAAATAATTAGGTGCATTGGTATGGTGAATGGGATGGGGGTCATGGATTTCTCTAAATTTATAGATTTTGGTTTTGAATTGGTATTAACCTCAACCCACTCTGTGAAATTTGTCTTGAACATAGATATATGCATGATTTTACTTACTCTTGGAACCTACATTGTATAAAAGGTTAATGGAACAAAAAATTGTTTGGAAAGGCCATGGTGGACATGATTTGGTTTTAAATTAGAACTTGAGATTCAAATTGGTTTATAGGTTTTGGAATAGCATAATTTTACAAGCTTGCAAAGCATAAATTGCATGACGATACTATAATGGTAAAATCCTTAATAAATAGCTCCTTGGTTTATGTTGGGATAATGTGCTAAATGGTTTTAATATGGGCTTAAAGTGGGTTCTATAGCTTGCCATGTAGGTAGAGGTCCCGTGGGGGACCAATACTAGAAACCACGTTTGCGGGTGTGGGGGTCTTGGTTACCGTGTGCATACTTCACACATTATGTATATATTTTGGAATGGTTTGATCCTTGGTGTCTTTAAACCTTCCTCGAATTTCCTTAGTTCGTGCGTCTACATGTACTGGGGCCCTTTAAGTAGGGGGATCTGAGCCAATATAGCCCATGGGTTCCATTAAGATGGATAGAGCAACACAATCTAGGTTAATGGTTTTAAACTTTTATGCTAATGGCCCTTGTCCCTATCTTGGCATCCTATATATGTATATATGAATGTGTGCATGTGGTTTGGCATTGTTTGGAAATGACATTATTTTATCACTTTTCTTGAGTAATATTCCAGTGCTTATCCCACTAACTGTCCTAGGACGCTACATCATTTAATGATGTAGGTTTTGAAGAAATTTCTATTACCCCTGTGCAACGTTAGGTGGTGCGGTATATGGTTAAGTAGTTTTAAAGTGGTGAGCTTCCATCTTCCACAAAGCCTTATCATTTTATTTAGTTTTCTTTCCATAGTATAGGAATTGAAGATTCACATTGTCATGGTTGGGGGCATGTCCCGACCTATGTTGGTATTTTGGTTTTATAGGCTTATGGACAAGTGTGGGTTGGATGGTGTTGTTAATTCTTAGAACTTATTGGTTTATCTATCATTCCTATCAGTTTGTTTGGTTGGCTTCTACCTTATTATTATTATTGTGCTGATGAGGTTAGGCTAAGGGGTTCGTCTTTGGTCCACTTGAGATACCCGCCACAACCTAGCCCTGGTTTAGGTCGTGACATAATTTCTCAGGTCATAATATCACCTGCTACAATCCACCAGTAGTTAAGCTTGGAAGGTTCAATGAAGCACTTAGTAAACAATAATCATAGCTTATTCCTTGCAACCCCCATAAGGTCGGTAGATATAAGCACCAAACAATTATACTAGTAATAGGAGATGCTTATGAATGAATAAATGAAAGATAAACTAATAGTAAACATGTCCAACCCAAGTGCCATATCATATTAAGTGTTTATCCTCCTCCAGCTCATTACCTCACAAAGGAAGGACCTACGATTATTATCCTTCTTCGACACTATAGCTCACAGATGAAGGCCTGTAGGTGACTCAAAATATATATATACATTGCCTGGTCCCCACCCAAGACTTTCAATAATTGTCATAATAAATATACTCCATCAAGTATCATAGAATATTATATATATATATATATATATATATGTATATATAT
>JAPEIP010000002.1:44079473-44137273 GCA_026120095.1 Capsicum chinense | reverse complement strand
TAAAATGATACTAAAAGAGTATAAATTTATAAATCTATTGTTTGATATCAAGTTAAAGAATAAATCAACATAATAGCATAGAAAGGGTCAAATTCCCCATCGACCAAAATAAATGGTAGTGGTAAAAGAGTAAATTAATAATTGACCGGAATCAACCTCAATCTAATTTCTAAAGTATCATATTTAGTTTCAAAAGCTCATCATTCATTAAATAAGGTGGTAAAATTCCCATTGTAGACGAATTTATTTTAAAGTGAAAAGTAGGAATAAATTCCTTCTTTGAAAAAAATAATAAAATCAAGAATTTAGTTGGAATCATACCACTATGTTAGCATCTATATGCCTAAAAGTAGCATGCCATTAACAGTATCCAAAAAACACAGCCACAAGCATCTATGCGTCTATAAACTAGAATCACGTCCTTTTAAGGATAGAATACTAACCTGGAGTCCAACTGGTATCATAACCACAACTTTGGGCCCAACAATACATAATTAACATAATAGTAGCCCCATAATTCGAGATTTACATTCTACAATCACTAAATCAATGATAGGTCTTATACTAAAGGTCGTTAACCTCAATCTTTGGTTAACATGCTTATAATCAAAGATAATAGGGTTTTATAACCATAATGGATATCCTATACTAAGGTCTGGGTCATATTTCTATCCCAATTTTCATAAATGGGTTAAGTGAAAATATTTTAGTCATGATCCCTACCTACCATACAATCTATACATAACACATCACATAAATAAAAATAGATCGAAGACTACATCGATGCATAAGCGTAAACATGAATCACCCACGATTCACTTTTCCTTTCTCCACAATCCTAAAAGTAACATCTCACTATCAAAATACTACTTTACATATTAATAGGAGTAAACATATACCCATATTGCAATATAAAACTCCAGGCCCAAAATCAGATTTAAAATGGGCTTGTGAGGCTCGCTAATGGAATGAAAAATTTATATCCATAATGGGATCCCTCAAAGGATAAGGAATGTGTGCAAAAAGGTTGAGCACATATTTAGTACAAATTAAGACTCAAATTAGACCCTAAAGTCAAAAGAATCTTGACCTAAACCAAGAATTAAATGGATGAATTAAGCCAAAACCTTATGAAGAAAGTGGGAAATGGTCACTTCATCATCCTCTATGCATCTTTATCTCCAATTGATGATTTTCTATGAGTTTGTAAGTTCAAAAAACCTTTAATGGTGAATTAGGATTAAGAATTGAGGGAAAATTAGGAAGATAGCAATATATGGGCCCAGGGTTATTCGTCACAATCGCGAGGACCCTGTCCACGATCATGATGTGCAAAAGGATTATTCATCGCAAACATGAGGAACATGTTAGGAATGTATAGGTTTAGAAAGATGAACAATTGTGAATGCGATGGGAGGTGTCACAAATGTGAAGAGGGAGAGAAATCAGGTAAGCTCAATCCTTCATCACAAACATGACGGAGATCGCTCACAATTACGATGATCAAAAGTTTAACCCTTTAAGAATACTTCCCCAACCTCATGAATGTGATAGGCAATGGTTGGATGCACCAAATACAGCTGGACTAGATTTCCTTAAGTCCTAATGGGCTTCATCGGGTGCTCGAGACTCATTCAAAACCCCGTTCATGCAAATGAACTATGCTATCATATCAAATTGGATATTCTAGACTAAACGAACTCATCAAAAATTTTATCCGAGATCTTTTCAATTAAATGTTGGTCTAATACCTAGTTCTATTTTTCATTAAATCTACCCAATAGCCCCAAATGTGTCTGGAAGCCTCATGACCAGAACAATTGTCCCCCTAGCCTAAAATTAATATTTTAGAGCTGGTGGAGTTGTCAAATTTCTTATTTTACATTATTTAATATTAGTTTTGGTTTGAGACCAATTCCTTAACAATAAAATCTCCAAATAGGGAAATGAGCCTAAAACATAAATGAAATATCCGATAATCAAACCAACAATTTTGGGAAGTCATAAATAACTAGTATCTACCTTAAGAATTCTTGAAACACCAAAAATGTATAGAAATTGATAAAATGTCTTGAAGAGTCATTTCAAGTCATTACAACATTAATGGTGACTTTTCATGTTTTCACTATTTGAATACTATAATAGTACTATTGATGTCTTTTTTGATCCTTAAGTGAGACCTCCATGATACCATCTCAGTATATTTATATAGGAAAAATTCATAAACTACCCCTAAACTTGTTATCATAACTTACTTTAGTACTTTAACTTTACGCATATTTAGATCCCCTTTAAACAACTTTTATATGAATTAAATATACACCTTAATGGCTGACGTGGCCAAAAATAATTAAAAAACAAGAAAAAGTTGTATTATGTGTTCTTGTTATTAAAAAAGGGGTGGTAATACTAATTTAATTATTATATAATAAACATAAAAATAATAAATAAGAACACTCCTACCTCACCCCTTTCATCTTCTTCAACCCCCATCCTATCCCACCCCTTTCATCTTCTTGAAAACCCCCACCACCTTTCATTTTCTTCGACCCCCCTTCCCCCCTCTTCTTCTTCAAACCCTAACTCACTCCCTTTTTACTTCATCTAAAAACTTACACCCTCTTCCTTCTTCTTTTAATTCTCCCCCTTATCTTTCTTTTTTTTTTCAAATCTCTATCAGCTTTTAAAGAAAAAAACCTTCATCTTTCTTCATGAATTTTTTACTATAATTTTCAAATATGTAATTTAGAATACCCACTTTTTTAAATAAAAGAAAATACTCTAAGATAGAAATTAGAAGCAGTAATAAGATGATAGAGATTAATAAAAGAGGAGAAATAAAAAAGAAGTTAGATGATGATAAATTCTAGAACAGATACTAACCTAAAGGTGTGATCTCAAAGAGGAATTAATCAATATTTCAATTGATTGACATCAACAAATTTCAAATTCTTGGCAATGAAATTCAAAATTAAAGTTGTAAGTTTTTAATTTTGTGGGAGAGAAAGAGGAGAAGGATAAAAAATCAAAAATCAAAATTAAAATAATGCTTGACTTGGTTCTGAAATGGCAATGGTGTGGTACTGACGGAGGTGCCTGTGTAGTTCACTCTCTATAGTGAGAGAAGTATTATACTTTTAGGGTGTTATTTAATATACATGAAAGTTGTTCAGGGGGTATTACTTTTTGAGTAGAAACTCCTCTTTGGTTTAATTAATATTGAACTTTATCTAGTGGAATTGGCCTGGTTTCAATGTAAACTTTACAATTCTAGAGAGATTAACAAATAACAGATAATATATTGAAGGATCTTTCATCATAAGACGAATGATGACATGAGAAGTGTCCATGGTTTTAATAGTTAATTGCGGTGAGCAACAAGGTGAGGGTTTTTGTTTTATGGCCTTTCAGGCGAGAGGTAGTTACAGCCAATCGGAGTGGATAAGTTACAAAATATTTATTAATTTGGTAAGGTTTTATGACATGTATTGCATTTAGGAAAGTTGTAGCCCAGAAAAAAGACCATTTCAATTCTCAGTGTTGGAACATTTGGAAATACTATCTTGGTACATTCCATTTCATTCTCTTGATCGCTAATAATCCTCAAACCCCACAGTTCCCTTCTTGAACAGTTTTTTTCCTAGAGGATTCATTATATTTTCATCACTAAGGATCAGAGCATGGATTTACTGTGTCATAATTTATAGTGAAAACAACTAAAATACAGATAAGACAGCCATTGAAATGAGCATAATCGAGGATTTGGGAGTGATTCTTCAGTGAAATGATGTCGTAAAAAAGACAAATTGGATATCAGTTATGGAACTTATGTACCGAAAGGTATGGCCTAGTAGTCAATGTGGTTTTTGATAACTATGACGTTTCAGGTTCAAATCCCAGAGAAGATAAAAAAAACTAAATTATTTATTTCCATCTATCCTAACCTTGATAGACACCACCATTATTTGAAAAAATTCTTTTTGAACATATCAGTGTGATCCACAAAAATCAGGAACAAAGGAAGGATATGTTGAGCATGACTGTCCGTGTACCAAAAATGTGTTTCTACGGTCAGATATGACTCACCAACCATCAGTAATCTTATGTTTAAAATTCAAATCATCTAAATTTCTCTGACCTTAATGTCGGGGTATACAAGGTTGACTAAAAAGTTTTGATTAATGATTTTCAACATCATTTCTAAAGTAAATATAGTTATGATGCAATTAAGAGATACCGTCCAGAGGTTTCAAGTTTACCATCATGGCAATTACAAATTGATGCCATTGAAAATAGAATATAGACATCACTTGTTAAATTATTAGGGGCTAAGCCAGAGGATGACATAACAAAGCTCAAACAACTAAAGTAGACAGAGAGAGTCCTAGATTATTAAACCTTCATATAATCATATAAATAAGGTATGTTACAATTAATCTTGTTGCAGGTATTAAAGCTTGAGTTGAGTTGATAAATCAAAACTGCTAAATCCTAGAATTGCTCACACCATAATTTTTTCAAATTATATTACAACCAAATCTAAATTATTCAAGATGCAAGTATTAATCCACTCTGCTCCTAGCCGTATAGGTGCATTCTGACCAAGCCATCTAACTTCTGATCCACCTAAATTTCCCATCATAAATCTTTCTATTGTGTTTTGATAAGGAACCTTTACTATTGTTGGAATGAGTGATAGGTGATTAAGGGAAGTCCAGCAAATGAATGTAATCATGTCGTCTTAGATGAGCATAACCATAAGTAAATTGTTCAACAACATTCTAAGCCTATTAATACACAATACTAAAATAAAGCCTTCACAAAAACCAAACATCAACAATATTTGGCATACCACAAGCTCAAAATTACTTCTTCAGTATCAGAAGCTACATTTTAAGTAACATTTCAAGTATTCTCATATAATCATATCCAGTCTAGTTGTAACACCTCATATTTTTGAGCTAGAAATAAAACCATTGTTCCAATATCCATAAGCTCTAATATAAATGATTTCAAAGTGTTCATAAGTGTCATGATCTTTATCCTCAGGTTTGAAGTACTTTTGAGGTGAAAAATGTTCATAGGAATCACTTTGAGTGAAGTTGAGCTTAGAGACTTTGATTCAGCTAAATCTTTGTATTCTATTCTACAAGGTCCTAATTTGAACATGTATAACTTTTGATACACATAGAATTTTTCATCCCAAGTCCCACCAAATTGTATATAATTGAGTTAGCTTTCAAATGATACCAATTTTACCTTAATTCAACTCCTGAGCAAAAAGTTATGGCATTTTTTGTGAGAGGCAGTAGGCCAAAGTGATTGGGATGCGGCACGCCAGTCTCTTGGTGCGATAAGTTACATCATGCGTTGCTCTCCTAATGGGATATCTGACGCGATGTATAGCTTTTTCACATGCTGTTTCAACTTCTTAAGGGTGTAGGGGTACTTTGGACATATTCTCTCACCCAAATCTATCCATAACATAAAATTTCAGCCCCTAAGGAGCATTTGTTGCATCGTTATTCAATTTTATTTCAAATAAAATCCGAACCATCTCCCAAGAATAAGATTCAACTCTTCTTCTCCAAAACAAGAATTCAAGCCTTTTAACTTCAAGATTTTAGGAAAAAGGTAAAGAATAGGATTTCAATCTTTAAACTAAAAAACACATTTAAGACTACCCTAAAATCCATGGTCATAAGATTTACTATTTTATCAAGCTTAAAGATCCCTATTTATATTTATAAAGATGGGGTTTGATATTGGTTAAAAAGCATGCATCATGGAATTATTTTAATGAAAATATGTGCTGTCTTGAACTATTATTCATGAAGCTTGAATGTAACTAAGTGTATAGATGTTTTCATTTGTAATGAAAAGTTTAATGGAGAGCATAATTTATGAGACCTCCCTCTAAATATGGACTTTTACTTGATTTATACGATATGTGATATTAACCTGCATGTTTTGAATTTCGTTGTCAATTGATAGTTACCCAGAGTAGGGTGATGTTGTTTGTGAATTGATATGAGAGAGTCTTCTTTCCATAACTATACTCCGTTCATTACAAAGAATAATTATGTGAGGTTGAAAATTTACATGGCCACAAAATGTTTATGTTTTAAATCTTTTAGGTGGTTAATTGCATGTTTTGAATAAGAAAGGCTGTGGAATGAATATGGATAACTTGCAAGTATGGGTATGACAATACCCGATAATAGTGTGCCCCTAATAGAATAAGTGTTAAATGTTGTGTAAGTATGAAACATGTTTTATTTTGAATTGAATAGTGGGATTAGAGGGAGTTAGATGGTTACCCAAAGAAAGCACGAGTTGAGAGACTCAATGCTGAAAACCACGATTTGCCGATTTAGGATTTTAACACTATGCTATGTGGCCTTGTGTGCCTTGATTTATGTCTTCCCAACTTATGACTATTGTTAGGAACCATGCTTTATGTTCTTGATCCCTACCATGACATATTATTATAATTGGGATTTTGGTACCCTCTTTTATGGTCTGGCGTGTGTCCCATACTGATACTCTAACCCTTGCAACAAACTTGGGTTGGGGGATTGGTCGTCGAGTCAAGTGAGGATCCCAGCTGGCTCGTGGGATGATCAAGATTGTAGGGTGTACCATCTAAGTAGGGGGTAAATAGAAAATGAGACATGATTTCCAAGACTTACTGAATTTCATTTTAGTATGCCCATGTGTTTTCACTTATTCATTATGTTCATTGTTTTATAAAGTTCTCTCACTAGGTTGTTTAAAAACATGCTATTTTGGGTTTTTGATATACCGGTACATATGTATTGACTCCCTATATTTTTGAATTTGAGGCTCAGTCCTACGTCCCATTAAGCAGTAGATTGTTTTGTTAGAAGTTTACAGTTGGTGAGCCTCCCTGGAACATTATAATTTGATTTTAGTTCATGGTCTGACTGGGGGACTTATCCTATTTTTCAGATAGATGTTTTTTTCGTGTTGTTATAGATTTTGCAGACTGGTGTCATGTGTTTTTGAATGTTTATGAACTTATATTCGTATTGTCTAGTTGAAGAAAGAAATTGACCATATTTCCATTTTGTTATTTTTATGCATTTCTTTGCAATATACCAATTGTGTATATGATCGTCAGTTAGAGGAACTCTCGAGCCTTTATGGTTCGAGATGCCCTTCCCAGCTAGAGCCTCAGTTTTGGTCATGATAAACTTGGTATCAGAGCTTGGTTTATGATCCTAAGGTGTATATGAAATCGCATAGGGTAGAGTGCTATTTATGGGTGTGTATCTCACCACACTTATAAGGAGAAAGCTACTAGGAGTTTAGGAATGTTTCACTTTTCTTCATGTTCTACATCATAGAATTGTGTTGTCTATTTGTAAGTTATCTAAATTCCTTTTTTTTATGATTTTATTAACTATGTCTCATTGTCGAGTCAATTCAGGTGCATAATCTTAGAGTCTAAATGAGGTGGTCCCTTCTAATTGAGTCATAAAAGATTCTGAAATTACACAAAAACTTGAGAATAGTCCATAAGTGCTTTAAAGTGTATTGATTTAAGCTCATATCCCTATCTACATCAATCGTTCATTTGAGCTTGAGGTATGTAGTGTATTCAGTCCCTTTCAAAATTTTTGTTACAAATGTCATGCTTAAGGGTAATGATGTATGTCAGAATATTGGAACAATATTTCTACCTGAGTAGTAGTATGTGCTAAGGTGTCATACCTTATGGGTAGTAAGATGATCTCAAAGTTAGTGATATGATGTCACAAGTTTAGAAGTCAAAATGAGGGTGACTTTTGCGTAAAGAAGCTAGTTTAGTTGAATAATTATTGATTGAAGAATGGGTTTCCATTTTATAGTGATAGACTAATGTGGCAGCAATATTTGTAGATTGTATGGTAGTATGCGGAGGAAGTATTTGGCTATGATTATTATCGATTCAAAATAGGGAAAGATCTCAGAATGATTGGTAATTGTGGATGTAGAAATCCTTTAAAGGTTGTGATTGGAAAGGGGTAGATGAGTCAATAAGTTATAATGATAGATTAATTACTGTATATGGAATTTTGAAGGTAGTTGTGATGTATGCATGGGTAAGTAACTATGACATGAGAAATTGGAATATGTTGATAAGATCGTAATGGGTTGGTTATAATATAAAATTAAGATCAACTATCCCTATTATGTGACTTTACCTATTTGATTGTCTTTTCTCTAGTCGTTGCAAATTATTATTCCATGTGAGGAGGTATGTAGTAGATTTTGAGGTATAGTATTAATGTCATGGAAAGGATGAACTTACAGGCCATAGTTAAGTTAAATATGAGACTTAGGTTGATATTTCTATTCGATTGGTTAGTATAGTATATGGCATACTCCATATGATTAGTGTTGTTAGACAATAGGCTTGAACTTTAGTATGGAGTGTAGTGGTGAGAATGGTAGCTCTAGATTGACAATACATATTTTGTGGGAATGAGTTAGTTGGTTTGGTGTAATGTTTGAAATAGCCTAGGTTGGCAACTTTTGGAATAAGGAGTGGATAATTGTTATATGTATATAGTCATGATGACTAGTTTTAAAAATGATGAATTGTGGTTGATTCATTAAGTAGATAAGGGCGTAAGTAGATAAGAATAAGTTGTCCTCGGGTAGCATGTTGTTAGATAAGGTTTTGTGTGTATGAATGTCATGTATACTCAGTCTATGTCCACAAGTTTCTTAGTGTGGAGAAGTCTAGGGAGTTGTTATATGGTGTTATATAGAGTTAAATTAAGGAAATATAGGTAGGCAATAGGCACCTTTGGTATAGTTTTACAAATTTTGTTAAGTAGTAAGTTATGCGATTAGAGGTGTAATGTTAAGTATTCTAAGGAGTTGAAGATGAAGTTTTAAGTGCTTAGAAACATGGAATAATAATGTTAGTCCTAAATCGATGACTATAGGGGTTAGAGAAAGCTATGATTAGTGTCCCTAAAAGGGGACGTCCTAGAAAGGAATTAGTGTGTTTTTATTAAAATTATTGTTGAGATTTGTGGTTATAGATTTGATAAGGAGATATGTTTACAAGTCTAGGATTGTGACTCTCGTCTAAGGGGGAGATGGTGAATTAAGGTAGTTCCCGAATTTCCTCAGTGTGGCAAGTTGCAGGGATGTGTCATGATAAACCTATGCCTACTCAAGCATACTACTCCTACTTCAATTTAGGAGATTATTATGCTAGTGTCTTACGTCATGTGTTCAAGTCATGCCTATGAATTTAGTTCGAGTTCTCTATGGACTTATGCTCTTGATCTAACCTCTAAGCTAGAAACAATAATGTCTCCCAGTAATCCAGTCTATCATGTATTCAAGCTCTATGTTATGATGCTCATGATCTATAAAGAAATCCATGTATCATATCATGCTTAGTTCTAAGGGAACTATGCTTTCTATATGTTACCAATTCATTTTATGTCGGGATTAGCTAAATTTATAAAACTTTATACAAACTCATGGAAAATTTAAGTTCTATAAATGAGGAACAATCACTTTAAGTGGAAATCTTTGTCTTAGTTGTTAACTACATAAATTCCAACTTCATGCTATATGACTCATGATATGTGCACCAATGTCTTCTCACTGTGCTTTGTCCTAAGAACTCATATTGTATTGTGTTTTTGTTGAATGACTCTATACTTATGATCTAGACACTTGATATAGGAAGCACATCATGATTGTTTTGTATCCTTACCTCATGCCTCACCTTGAGTAGATCAACAGATATATGTTATAATTGAGTAGTGTTTCTCCCATTCATGATGCTTGTGCTCGGGTCCCTTAATATCCCTCCATATGTTTGTATGATGGTGGTTGTGGAGCATAGTAATGTATTAGGTAGGAGAGTAGATGTTCTTGTAAGTGAAATTTTCTATGTGATTTAAGTAAAGGCCATAAGAGAATGGGGAAAAAACAGATTAACTTTCATTATGTGAAATAGTTCGGAAGGAGATATATAGCCAACATCTTTGTGAGAATGATTGAATTTGCTGGTCTTAGTTGGCGAATCCATGAAGTAGGTGTAGTTATGACAAGCTTGGAAGTTGTGATAGATGAAAACAGAAACTAATGTGTTATATGTTTTGGGATTCCTTGATTTAGTACTCGAGGGTGTTTGATGATAGTGATAAGGTAAGGTAATATTGTTAATGGAATGTATAGTATAGGGCCTCATAGCTTAAGTTAGCATATTATTACTCTGATTTAGGCTTCAGCATAAAATTACCTTGCAGTGGGACTCAAACTCTTATGGTTACATGTGTGATGAGATAATTATAAGTAGAAAGTGTAAAGTATTCTTTTTATTGTTTAGGGCGTAGACGATTAGTGTCTCTAATTTTAAGCCTATTCATTGTACCTTGTAAGGAAGAGAATGCTTCTAATCCTATGTACCATGAAAACATTATTTCATGATTAGTACCAATGAAAGTCAGGCCTATTATTTCCAAATTAATTCCTGACTTATGTTTTGATGATTATGATTCATAGAACTCATGTGCAGGATCATCCCTATGTAAAGTTTCATTCCCTCATGTTCCATGCTTACACGTTTCACTAGAGATTATCATGAAGTTTGTTTGATGCCTTTGCATATTTTGTTGAGGAAAACTGTTCAATGAGAGATTACATTCCTTATTCTACACTTCTAGAGCTTTGAAAAGTCCCTACCTATCATTTGGGGATGAATGATCCCAAGGGGGAGATAGTGTAACACCCCGTATTTTTGACCTAGAAATCAAACCATTACTTCTATGTGTGTAAGCTCTAATAGAAATGATTTCCAAGTGTGCATAAGTATCGTGATCTTTATCCTCATGTTTGAAGTGATTTTGAGGTGAAAAATGTTCATAGGAATAACTTAGAGGGAAGTTGAGCTAAGAGCCTTTGGTTTGGCTAAATCTTTGTTTTTGATTCTACAAGGGTATACTTTGAATGTGTATAACTTTCGATAAAATCAAAAATTTTCAGTTTAAGATCCACAAAATTGTAGATAATTGAGTTATCTATTTAACGATATCAATTATTCCTTAATCCAATACCCGAGTTAAAAGTTATGGGATTTTTTGTGAGAGGCAGCAAGCCAATGCGATTGGGACGTGGCGCGCCGATCTCTCAATGCGATAAGCGATGCGATACGTTTCTCTCCTAATGCAATATCTGACGCAACCTAGAGCTTTTTCACACGTTGTTTTAACTTCTCAAGGGTCTAGCGGCACTTTGGTCATATTCCCTCACCCAAATTCGTCCATACCACAAAATTTCAGCCCCTAAGCATTAGTTTCCTCTTTATTCAATTTTCTCTCAAAGAAAACTCTAACCACCTCCCAAGAACAAGATTCAACTCGTTTTCTTTAAAACAAGAATTCAAGCCTTTTAAATTAAATATTTCAAGAAAAGGTCAACGTTGGGGCTCCAATATTCAAACTGTAAAACATAAGGTATGTGGGACTATCCTAAAATCCATGGGTATAAGATTTACTGTCTTATCAAGATTAAATATCCCCTATTCATGTTTATAAAGAAGGGTTTTGATATTGTTTCAAAAAGCATGTATCATTGAATTGTTTTAATGAAAGCATGCGTTGTCTTGAACTATTTTTCACAAGTTTGAATGTAACTAAGTATATATATGTTTTCATTTGTAATGAAAAGTTTAATAGAGAGCATAATTTATGAGACCACCATCTAAATGTGGATTTTTACTTGATTTAAATGATTTGTGATATTCACTTGCATATTTTGAACTTCGTTGTCAATTGATAGTTACCCAATGTAGGGTGATGTTGGTTGTGAATTGATGATACTAAGTCTTCTTTCCATAACTATACTTTGTGCATTACAAAGAAGAATTACATGAGTTTGAGAATTTACATGGCCACCGTATGTTTAAGTTATAATTCTTTTGGGTGGTTAATTTCATATTTTGAGTGAGAAGGGCTGTGGAATGAATATGGATGACTTACAAGTCTGGGTATGACAAAATCCAGTTATGGTGTGCCCTTAATAGAACAAGTGTTGAATGTTATGTAAGTATGAAACATACTTTCTATTGAATTGAATAGTGGGCTTGGACGGAGTTAGATGGTTATCCGAAGAAAGCATGAGTCAAGAGACTCAATGCTGGAAACCGTGGTTTGTCGACTCAGGATTTTGGCACCATGCTATGTGGTCTTTTGTTCCTTGATTCATGTCTTTCTAACTTGGGAGTATGGTTAGGTGCCAAGTTTGTTGTATTGTGACCTGCCATGACATATTATCATGAATTGGGATTTTGGAATCCTGCTTTGTGGTATGGCGTGTCTCCTATACCGATACTCTAAATCTTGCAACAAACTTGGGTTGGGGGCTTGGCCATCGAGTCAAGAAAGGATGCCAGATAGCCCGTAGAATGATCAGTATTGTAAGGTGTACCATCTAGCTAGGTGGTAAATAGAAAATGAGACTTGATTTCGAAGACTTGTTGAAATTCATTTCATCATGCCCATGAATTTTCACTTATGCATTATATTCATTGTTTTATAAAATGCTCTCACTAGGTTGTATTAAAACATGCTTTTTTTGGTTGTTTCACATACCGGTACATATGTATTGACCCCCTATATTTCACGATCTGAGGCTCAGAAGTGGGGTCCCGCTAAGCAGTAGATTGTTTTGTCAGAAGATTCCAGTTGGTGAGCCTCCCTTATTTTGGAAGGCCTGGTTTATGGAAGTTGGGGCCTTGTCCCAATTTTCAGATAAAAGTTGTTTTCCTGTTGTTAGAGATTCGCAGACTCGTGTCATATGTTTTTAAATGTTTGTGAACTTATAGTCATATTGTTAAATTGATGTAAGAAAATGACCGTGTTTCCGTTTTGTTATGTTTTCTGCATTTTTTTTATAGTATATGAATTATGTATATGATCACAAATTAGAGGGACTCTCGGGCCTTCATGGTTCGGGATGCCCATCATGGCTAGTGCCTAGGCTTGGGTCGTGACACTAGTCATGCAAAACAAACTCTTTATAAGTAATCATAAATTTCTTAGATGATTTTTGGCTATCTAACAGTTTCACAAAAAAATTGTGGTAATTAACAAGGAGGCATACTCTGAACAATCCCCACATTTACTTCTCTTTACTACAATAACAAACTTCTCATAAACTACCACATTCTTTTGTAGAACCTTTGATTGTTTGAAAAGCTTATATGTAGATTAGCCATTTGAACATTCCCATGTACAGTCAATGTAATGCCTTGAGACTACACACTGGGCGCAACATGGTTCCTACGATCTTGAAGGACCACAAGCTAACCCATGCTAGTACCTGCAATGAGCACTAAATAATAATTATGAAAACATATGCGAAAGTAAAATTTAAAATGCCATTAGGTTCATAAACTAAGACAATACTGAATACATTTGTAGAGTAAATGCTAACTAATAGTGGATGAAAGCCTCTAACATCTGACATAAACGAGTTGATGAGACAGGCCCCAACGAACTTATAGCTGTTGTTTGAAAGTAACTGAAAGCTGAAATACTACGAATAACAAAGTGACTAAATAAGTGTCATTCCCTTGATGGATGAGAACTCACTACTGTAGATGTGACTGATCAACTAAATCTGACTAAATACGGTCAGGAACCCAAGGGTGAACCTCTGATATGAGATATCATAACACAAAGAAAGAGTATGTGTCAGTACTTTGAATTTATTAGTATGCTAGGTGAGGTTAGGATAATATGTATGGGTTTACATGCATAAGAATAATAACTGAATATCATGAAATAAATAGAGGAACATATATGCAAGACTGAGAATACTGTAAGTACTTAACTTGCAATACCAAGCATATATCGTCTGTATGAATTAGTCTGAAGCTGAAGTACTGGGTTCTTGATAACTAAATAATTGATAACTGTATGTCATGATCATGTAGAACTAAACTGAGTTCTGTATTGAATACTGAATACTAGATACTGATTACTGAATACTAAATACTGAAACTATAGCTATAGGAGTTATTATCTAACCGACATACCTCGATTATGGACTGATTTGGGGTCCAACTTGTAACATTAGTTGAATGGGTGTTAGAACCGTGCCACGGGTTACTAATAGAAGCTGGGTTAACCCTAATCTGGAAGGAAAACTCATGAAATTTATATGGTTACATCAACCCTAGTCTATCAGGAAAATGTTTTACCCTACGCTAGCTACTTAGTTCTATAACACAGGGACTGCTACTAAGGGGCTAACCCTCTGCTAGCTAGAATGCCCCCATCCCTGGGTTCACTGGATGCTGAATTCTACTCCTGAATGAATCAAAACTGAACTGATGTAACACCCTATAATCTGATCTCGAGACATCACACAATGCTCAAGGCTACGAGTATCCCTAAGCTAACCCTTTGAGCCTGCTACTAGGTCTGAACCTTACTTTAAGATAAACTAGTCAAGAGACAATGTTGTATCATACCAAAAATGAACTGAATAAACTTAAGATACTGTATAAATAGTAAATACTGAAAGTCTATAAATAAACTTGTAGTCCGCCAAGCCTCTACTGTTAAGGAATAGAGAGTCATTGAGACTGACCTCCAACTAACTCAGACTTTACTGAAAACAATAAATCAATTACTGTGAAAGCTAGAAATTTAAAGAAGTAGGCCCTCAAATCATGAGGACTCACCAACTGTGGAAGCATAGATAGAGCTGCTTGAACTACTCTCACTGCTGATACTGAGCACCTAAACCTAAATTATATGAAAATACAACACATAGATGTATATGCGGATCAACACTTTGAGGATGTACTAAGTATATGTGGGTGTAATGCATAAGTAAGACGTCTTCATAGTTAGAAAGTAAATGCATATTGGATGTATATGACTCACATAACATTGATTATTTAAAATACCAAAATATAAAATCCTTCATAACAAATCATACTTGTAAATATAGTGAGTCATAACACTTACTCTTATAAAAGCTTTTCTATCATTCTTTTCTTTCAAAACGTAGAAGCTTTGAGAGCTTTGGAATTCTTGGAACTTTGGGACTTAGGGAGTTTCTTTTAAACGTCATGAACCATATGAGCTGACATGGAGTCCATCGTCTTTACCACATTGGGGAGAGCTGTTCTATCCTTTGCATCAGAATAGAACCTTAACTTAAGTGATCACTATCTTAGGCCACTATGGGCAAATCATACACCTACAGTGGCACGTAGTTTTGGGGTATGAGACCTTGGAATCATACCCAACTTGGTGCTAAATACTACTCCCATACTTATTGCTCAGAACTTTTAGGAAATCCACCTTAAAATAACATAAGGGTTTATAATAAAAGCCAATTATACTTCTCATTTTGCTTTAAATCATAAACTATATGAATAATGTGGATTCCTATCTTTTCTTGGATCAAAAGATCAACTTTCTTTATCAAAATTTGAAAATAGCTAACCATAGGATGCTTAAAACATATTCATTCTTGAAATATCAACATACAAACTAGGGCTTAATGACCCATACTTCAGTTTCATGTCAGACACCATAAAGTTCATGCTTGATAATACAAATATTCATAATTCAACTTAAAATTTGAAAAATATGATCATACGTATTAATTTATCAAAAGTAGACATGTAATTCAATATCCAAATCACTTAAAATCTCAAAATCATGCAATTAGCAACATTGGGTGTAAACCCTAACTTAAATTTCATGGGAAATCATACAAAACTCATAAATTTGTAATTCAAAGTAATTTCAAGCAAAATCATACAAAACTCAAAAATTTGTAATT
Source organism: Capsicum chinense (assembly GCA_026120095.1). Lineage (NCBI taxonomy): Eukaryota > Viridiplantae > Streptophyta > Magnoliopsida > Solanales > Solanaceae > Capsicum > Capsicum chinense. The sequence goes on along the minus strand of JAPEIP010000002.1, from coordinate 44,121,430 downwards.
TAAAGTAAGTGTTTGGGCACAAGGATGAAAGTTTTATCCTTGTTCAAAACCCCACATACCTTGGATGATGAACTAGATGAACAACTATGCTTTTGAGACCTTATTTGTGCTCTTGAATGATGGTTCTAGGAATTCTTGTGTTGGGAATCTTGAATCTCGAATTAATTTGGAAAAAGAGTGGTGGAATCTTGGGATTCTTGAGGTTGATTGTTGAAGTTTAGGGCTTTGGTTGAGAGAAATTTTGAGGAATATATCATAAAATTCATGTAATAGACTTAAATCTTGTGTTTGGATAGTTTTGGGGAATGGGAAAAATTCCAAAATACCCTCATTAAACTCCTTAATGAAGCTAGAAAAATGTAATTGGTCCTGATTTAATGGGCCACCGCGACGTGCCACTATCGCGGTGGCTCACTGGAAACTGGCGACTGGGAAATTAGGGACCTCCACAAAGCAGAGCTATCACGTTTTCCCATTAGATTTTGACAATTGGGACCTAGAACATCAACGCGATGCGCCACAATCGCGGTGCCCCTATAGAAATGCCATTTTGCCCTTCGGCGCGACGTGCCACTATAGCGTTGGACTACTGGAATTCCACAATTAGGAAAATGGACCTGTCCGCGATGCACCAATATTGACAAATGGGAACTTGGACCTCGCTGCAATCCATAAACATTGTAGTGGTCCACTTAAAAGTGACAATTATGAAATTGTCCTTTACCATGATGTGGTGACTGCCCAGTTGGCACACTATCAACTTAAAAATGCTCTAACTTCTTCACCGAGTGAAAGATTTGGGCGAATTTGGTATCGATGGAAAGTTTTTTTAATATCCCAAATAATAGATAGTAGAAATCTAGAAAATTCTATATAAAACAAATAATATTTATTTTGGAAGACATCCCTTAACATTCTGGGAATAAATTTAAGCTAGAAAAAGTTTGGGGTATTACAAGTGATCCCTAGACTGTACCAGGCTAGACTGAACTGACACGTGACTATATTAACTGAGTAAGTGATCTCACATATTGTATAACTAAATTTGTTTTGTAGACTCTAGAAAAATAGACAACAACTAAATTTTGGGTATTCAATACCCCCAGGACTCGATAGCATAGATAATGAAATCATATCTTAACTCTAAAAGCATCACACATAGGTTATCATGCATAATTCCTTCACATAGACATTTTGTCAAACACTAGGATACATAACTATTGAAAATTAGAATGAGAAATATATGAAAATCATGACTACCACATTCAACACCAAAATTCAAAGATTTAAACATGGGGGTTACATAAATCAACATGCATTCAAGTTAATTCACATGAAACTCAAAGTTTTCTTGACTTGAATTCCACACAACATCAGATACATGAAAATAATACCATTCAAGAATGAAAACCATAATCTAAATGTTTGAACAGGATTCTTGAACTCCAGGAGTGGAAGAAACACAAAGATGAACACTTAAACATACCTTGATTGACGAATTCTTGAAAGTTGTTGAGGGATTTCTTATAATTAGAACTTGAATGTTAAAGGGGCTAGGGTTTGTTCTTGAGAGGGAATATTTTTAATTTGAGAGAATAGTGATAAATGAGGCAAAAATGCTATTTTGGGACCTAAATCCCATGTTGAAGTACGGGGAAAAGATTTAAATACCCATCTAGACTTGGGACTAAATGAGCTAAAAATGCCCAGTGGTATTGACACAATTATAGATACATCACATTGATGGTGACATCGTTATAGCCAACACAATGCATCTTGATCATGTTGGATTGCTATTTTTATCATCTAAACATGACTCAAGCGATGTCCAAAAATTCTAACTCATCCGAGATGACCTATAAATAACCCTGATCATGAATCAATTTGATAATTGACAATCTAAGGCTGGGAAGATCGTAAATGATGTCATTGAAATACTAAGGCCAAATATAAGACTAAGTTTCAATACTTAGCTAAAATTTCTAAGTCTGTGACCTATTTTGGAATGCTGTAAAGGACTGAAATGGGCTAGGACTTTATGGGGTCATACAATATCTCCCCCTTGGGAACATTCATCCTTGAATGAGACTGATTGAGCTGAGAAGCACTGAGGTACTGTGACTATGCTAACATCCATAGCTGAAACATGACTGAATCTTAATACATGACACACGACTAAACTGATCCATGAATGCATGAATGATATGAGAATGATATGTAGCTGAAACTAAGAATGGAACAGAGTAAGTCTAAGGAAGACTGTTACCTTAGGTTAAGTCTGTGTTTGTGGAAAAGAGATGAGGGTACTTGGTTCGCATGTCTACTTCTACTTACCAAGTGGCTCCCTCAATGTACTGATTCTGCCAAAGAACTTTGACCAAGGGAATTTCTTTGTTCCTTAGTCTGCCAGTCTGACGATCAAGTATTTCGATTGGGACATCTTCGTAAGAGAGACTATTCCTAACATCTATACCCTCTATGAGGACTAAAACTGCTGGGTCAGCTATGCACTTCTTTAGCAAGGAGACATGAAATGCTTGATGATCTAATGTTAAGTTTACAGAAATACAAGTTCATAGGCTTCCTTTCTAAAATTACTAAGAATCATATAAGGACCAACATATCTGGGACTTAGCTTCCCTTTCTTACCAAATCTCTTTACCCCTTTTATTGGAGAGATTTTCAAATACACATAATCACCAATCTCAAATTTAAGATCTTTCTTTCTCATGTCTGCATAAGATTTTTGTCGGCTCTGGACTACCTTATGCCTCTCCCTGATCAACAACATTTTCACTAAAGCATCAAATACCAAGTCAGACCCCACTACCACGGCCTCACCCACTTTAAACCAACCAATGGGAGATTTATATCTTCTTCCATAAAGAGCCTCAAATGGAGCCATCTAAATAGTGGAATGATAACTGTTATTATATGTGAACTCAATCAAAGGTAAGTGGTCATCCCAACTTCCCTTAAAAACTATGAAACATGCTCTCAACATTTCTTCTAAAGTTTGAATGGTCTTTTTTACTTGACCATATGCCTAAGGGTGGAAGGCTATGAAGAGATGGACTTGGGTATTAAGACCTTTTTTGAAGGCTTTCCAAAAGTAAGAGGTGAACTTCATACCTCTATCTAAAATAATGGATAATAAAAAATCTGTAACCTAACCAACTCTCTGATATAGAGCCTTACATAGTCCTTGGTTGAATAAGAATTATGAACTAGAAAGAAATAGGCTAATTTGGCCATCTTGTCCACAATGACCTAAATTGAATCATACTGTTGATGAGTACGAGGCAAACCTATCACAAAATCCATGTTCACTTTCTTCCGCTTCCAAGTGGGAATACTAAACTCCTGTATAGACCCATTAGGCTTTTGATGTTCAATCTTAACCTGATGACACATGGAGCACTTAGCTACAAACTCTGCAATATCCTTGTTCATCCCACTCCACTAATAGATTTCTCAAAAATCACTATATGGCCCCTAGCTGAATAGAGTAGCGCGCACCATGTGCTTTAGCAAGAGTTCACTGTCTTATGTCATCTATACATGGCATACATAGCCTACCCTAGAAATGCAACACACCATCTCCCCTTGGGAGAAAGCCTCTACTTTCTATTCTCTGACTAGCCCTTTCAGCTTAACTAAACTGGGATCTCTGTCCTGCTTTTTTTTTACCTCAAAAATTAAAGAAGACTCTTAACTATTCTTCACCCTCCTCAGCCGAATCAACCAAATGGACATCTAATCTGGCAAGCAGATGAACTTCGTAAACTAACTTCGTCTTTCCATCCTCAACGTGAGAAACACTACCCAATGATAACCTACTAAGGGCATCTGCAACTATATTAGCCTTGTTGGGATGATACAAAACAGTCATGTCATAGATTTTCAATAACTTAATCACCTCCTCTAACACAAGTTCAGTTCTATCTGCAAAAACAAATGCTACAGGATTTTATGGTCTGTGAATACATCATCACGTTCCCCATACAAAAAGTGTCTCCAAATCTTTAAGGCAAACATAACAACTGCTAATTAAAGATGATGGGTGGGATAATTCTTTTCATGGGGCTTAAGCAGACTAGAGGCATAGGCCACAACCTTACCCCTTTGCATCAAAACACACCCCAATAAAACTCTTGAAGTATCATAATATACAACAAATTTGTTTGAACCATCGGGTAAAGTCAAAACTATGGCTGTAGTGAGTAGAGTCTTCAACTCTTGAAAGCTCTTCTTACAAGAATCTGCCTAGTGAAACTTAACTTTCTTCTAAGTTAATATGGACATGGGGGATGGGATAGATGAAAAACCTTTAACAAACTATCAGTAATATCCAGCCAAACCCAAGAAAGTCTTGATATCTGATAAAGAGATGTGTAATACCCCATATTTCCCTAGCTTAATTTAAGTATTACTGTATGAGTAATCCCATATAAAATTTTTGAAATACTAAGTATTTTTCAGTTTATAGCCTTCCATTGTGTAGGAAATTCACCTAGCTTTCCAACGATATAAAATTTGCCCAAATCTGATACCTGAGTAAAAAGTTAGAGCTATTTTTGTCAGACAGTGTACCACCTAGAACTTTAGCGCATCGCAGAGCCAAGCCAAATGGAAATTGTCACTTTCCAGTGTTCCATCATGATATTGGCACATCATGCCATAGGCTTAGTTCACAATTGTCCTTTTCCAGTGTTCAAACGTGATTCTACCATATCATGGTGAGTCTAAAATTCAGAATCAAAGAGAGCTATGATTCCATTGCGTCGCGCTAGGCCCCTAGTTCCCAATTGTCATTTTTCTGTGACACGGCACGATAGCTTCGCATTGCGCCAGGGTCTAAAATTGGGTTCTTCAGTGATAAAATTTTGTTTATTCCCAGGTAGTTTGATATTTTTCCACAGTCCTAATCAGTCTAAACATGAAATTAAACCCCTAAATAACCCATTTCCTCATTATTTCCTCACTTTCTCTCAAGAATAAAACATTCTCTATTAAAGAGGCTAAAATTCTAGTTCAAGAAAATCAAGAACAAGCTGCAGCATTCCTCTAAGAACCTTCAAGAAATAATATTCTAAGGTATGTTAGGTTTTCATCTATGGGTTCCTTTCACCCCTAGAGTCCGAGGATCCCCTTTTAAACATACAAGATCTCAGATTTATGATTTTCATGTTTGAATTAGATTGAATTCATGTTTATGATATTAGTTGAGTTTTTCAATCCATGGTTTAAGTGCAAGTTTTATGAAATTTAGTAGTATGTGTGATGAATATATGACTATCTTGACAAACCCTTGCATTTAAAAAGGGATTAATGTGTCTATGATGTTAATTTGGTATTTTCAATCCATAATTATGATAAGATTCATGAAAATTGAATAGTATTTAGTGGGAATTATATGAATAGCATGTTAAACCCATGAAATTGCAAGTTGGGCTTTGTAGTTGCCATTTTTATATATTATCTATGAGTATGGGCATTGGGTCGTGCTCCACAAGTGATTGATAGAATGTTCATGTGAATTAAATGAGGAAATCATGACATGCTAGTATATGTACAAGATTATGCCCTACAAGTGTTTGATAAAATGCCTATATGAATGAAATAGTGACATTAAACCATGATAGCATGTATTCCCTATTCATGTACAAGTTCATGCATTACAAGTGTTTGATGAAATGTCTCTATGAATGAATTATGAACAAGTGAACATTGTTATGTTATTCAACATTTTTCTAAGCTTTACTTTTCATGCTATCGAGTCCTGGGGGTATTTAATACCCGATAATTTAGTTGTTTACCTAGAATCAGTATCAGTTACAGAATAGTATCATTCATGTCACAACCAGTAGTACTCTCAGTCAGTTACATAACTCAGGAAAACTCAGTAAACTCAGTATCAGTCCAGTCCAGTTCACTATAATTAGTTCAATGTCTTTCATTTTGGAGTAGGATTTAGCACCGAGGGCATTCCTGTTAGTGTAGAGTTTGACCCTTAGGAGCAATCCTTGAGTTACAGAACTACATACCCAGCGTAGGTTGAGATGACTTCCTGCTAGATAAGGGTTCACACATCTCTTATGTTTTTTCCTGCTAGTTAAGGGTTGCCAAAATATCTTCCTACCAGTTAGGGTTACTCACAACCCTTGTTAGTACCCGTGGAATGGTACTAATACCCTTCCAACTGGGGTCACAGGTTAGACCCCTATCAGCTCAGATTTAGGGCATGTCAGTTAGATGATTACCTCCCATTATTTTAGTTTCAGTCTTTATATTAGAACTCAATTCAGTTCTACAAAATCAGGACTGTCACACACAGTCAATCCGTGTCAGTAATTTAGTTATTAGTAACTTTAGTTATTAGTTACTCAGTTATCAGAACTAAGTACTCAGATTTATAAAAGCTTAAATATAGTATATATCTATGTATATTCACAGTATTGTATACTCAATGCTTTCAGTAGTATCAGTTATCCATGTACTCTTACATTTAGTTACTTTATATCATTCAGTCAGTTACTGTTCATGCATATGAACCCTTGCATTCAGTCTTACCTCATATAGCATACCAGTATATTCCATATACTGACGGATACCCTTTATTTATGCTATAATGTCTCATATCATAGGTAAGAATGCTTAGGTTCCTGACCGTACATAGACAGATCCAGATTCAACCAATAGTAGATTTAGCAGTGAATCTAGAAGCGGCACTCTGCTGAGACGGGCAACCAGTCCAAACTAGGGGACAGTTATGCTTACTCTGCCAACCCACTTGAGGAAATTCTCTGATCCTATTGCCTGGCTTATAACACCAAAAACATATATCACTGCCAGCTCTATAGACATCCTGATGATTTCTACCACACTTCTAACAAAGAGGATTTGTTCGGGTACTTCTCATACTACCCTAAGATTTGGAGCCTGGTGCCTTATCCTTATTATCATTCCTAAATTTAGGCAACGATGCACTAGCCAAAGATGGAGCTGGGACTGAAGATATTGGGTAGAACTAAGGACGGCTACCACTTTTTGACTTTGGCTGAGCAAAACAAAAGTTACCTATTCTAGCCCGCTTATTTTTTCTTTTTTTCCTTAGTATTTTATTCCTTAATCAACTGAGCATGGACCATCAACCTATCCAAGTCCTTCTCCTTAATCAACATTACGGTCCTAATTCCTTGACCACACTATTAGACACACAGACATGAACTTGCTTATCTTAGACCTACTTTCAGCTATCACATAAGGAACATACCTAGCTAACTGAGTAAACTTGAGGGAATACTCTTTAATACTCATGTTGCCCTACTTAAGATTGATGAACTCTAACACCTTAGACTACCTTAAAGCCAACGAAAAAAACCTACATAAAAAGAAAATAGCAAACTTCTCCTATTCCATAGGCCCTACATCAATGACCCTATCCACTTTCCACTGCATAAACCATGTATGAACCACACACTATAATTGATAGGAAGATAACCCAGTACTCTAAATAGTAGTTACCCCCATAATGTCTGTTATTTTTTGTACCATGTCAAGGAATTCCTGTGGGTCCTCTTCATACTTAAACCCTAAAAATAAAGTAGGGTTTATCCAGGTGAAGTCCCAAATTCTAGCTGCAACAGTATTAGCCACTGGGTTAGCCTGAACAACAGCTGATCAAACATTTTAAGTTACCACGGAAAGGGCTAGAGTGGGGAAATATGCTCTAAATTCTTTGTAAGAAACGTGCTCATTCAGGGGATCATTTTGAATGCGCGGAGGTGCTGGCTAGTTCTTAGTACTCTTTTCGTTGATCTTTTTGATAGGCATGTTCTATAAAGAAAAAGAAAATTTGGATTAGATAGAGAGTTTAATTTAAGCTAATGCTCACTCACATAATATGAACACTGAAAGAAGGGAACTTTTTCCTAAAACTGCACAACCTCTTATCCATAAGTGTGGTGTACTACATACCCATGCACAAGACTCTAATTGACGCATCTTTCAGACTACCTAGGACACTTTAGAACCTTAAGCTCTGATACCAAGTATGTAACACCCCGATACTACACCCTAGGTGCCACACGGTGCCTATGATCACGAAGGAACATAAGATAATCCATGACTGGTACCTGCTGTGAGCACTAAATAATAATCATGAAAACATATGTGGAAGTAAAACTAAAAATTTCATAATTTACATAAACTAAGAAAATACTGAATACATCTATAGTATAACTACTAACTAATAACGTCTAAAAGCCTCTAACATCTTAAATAAATAAGTTGATAGGATAGGCCCTAACAAACTCACAACTACTGTCTGAATATAAATGAAAAACAAAAGTACCGCAAATAACAAAATGACTAAATAAGTGTCATACCCTCGATGGATGAGGACTAACTATTGTAGATGTTATTGATCAACTGAATCTGACTAAGTATGGTCAGGAACCCGAGCGTTTGAACCTATGATATGAGATATCATAGACTAAAAGAAGAGTATACATTACTACTTTGAATGTACTGGTATGCTAGGTGTGGTTAGGCTAATATGCATGAGTTCACGTGCATCAGAATAATAACTAAATATCATAAAATAACTGGATGAGAGTATATGCAAGATTGAGAATACTGTAAGTACTGCACATGCAATCCAAGCATATATTGTTTGTCTAAATTAGTCTGAAGCTGAAGCACTGAGTTTATCATAACTGAATAACTGGTAACTGTATGTCATAATCATGAAGAACTAAAATGAGTTCTATACTGAATACTAAATACTAGATAGTGATTACTGAATACTGAAAGTGTAACTGTGGAGTTATTATCTAACTGATTGCAATACCCCATATTTCTCAAGCTTAAGTTAACTCTCAGTCCATGATTTATCCAATATAAAATTTTTGAAATGCTTAATATTTTTTAGTTTATCGCCTGCCATTGTGTAGAAAGCTGAATTAGCTTTCCAACGATATAAAATTAGCCTAAATCCTATAATTGGGTAAGAAGTTATGGCTATTTTAAGTTTTAGTCGTTAAATACCGTCATTCAAGCCATTAGCACATCGTGGAGTATGTCAAAATGACTATTGTCACTTTCCAGTGAGATACCGTGATATCAGCGCATTGTGCCACAGTTTATTTTCATATTTCCCAGTTTCCAATGCACCAACACGATCCCACCGTGTCGTAGTGAAATTCCAGGTTGCATACAAGGGTTAACATAATTCCACCATGTATTGTTGATGGTCCAATTCCCAATTGTCTAATTTTTAGTAACACAACGCGATAGCACCGCGTCACGCCAAGGGCCCAGATCGAGATTTTTTAGTTGATTTCTAGTTTTAAATTCCTTGTTTTTAAATTATTCTAGGGGTATTTGAGTATTTTTCCACGGCCCTAGTCAGCCTTTAACATGAAATTCAAGCATAATAAACCTAGTTAATCCATTATTAATTTAGTTTTTCCCCAAATTAAGTCATTTTCTCTCAAGAGGCAAAAACCCTAGTTCAAGAATCAACTCAACTTTCAGACAGTTCAAATTAGAGGCTTCAGACTAGATTTTCAGATAGTATTCTATTTTATAGATTATTATTTTAGATGTTATATTTTATCAGTAATATATATTTTGAACCTTATGAAATTTTATCCTAATTGTACATTTATTTCAATATTATTATCTAGTGCTCACATTAGATATCAATCATGGGTTAGCTTGTAGTCTTTTGAGATCGTAAGCACCTTATGAAGACTAGGGGGTAGTCTCGGGCCATTACAAACTTGGTATCAGAGACTAAGGTTCAACAGAGTCCTATGGAGTTTGAAATCTGCATCTAGTAGAGTCTTTTGCATGGGTGTGTAGCACGCCACACTTATGGACAAGAGGTTATGATATGTTTTAGGAGAACTTTCCTTTATTTCAGTGTTCTTGTCATGTGAGCAAGCATGAGATCAAGCTAAATTCTTAGTCTAATCATTTTATTCCTTCTGGTTACAAAACATGCCTCCCAAAAATACTAATGAAAGAAGAACTGGAAATCAATTAGCACCTCAGTCCGTTCAAGCAGATCTCATGAATGAGCACGCCTCCCATGTATAATTCAGAACTGCTTTCACTACCTTATCTTATGTAGTAGTTACTCAGAACAACCTACAGGATATTTCCCTATCTAGGCTTGGGGTTCGCACTCAGCAAAGTAAGGGGAAGAAGTGTGGGGAAAAATATAAAAAAATAAGAGAGTCAGAAAAAGTTGTTTTAGGCCAAGGTTAGAGGGTGGTAACTGTTTCCAGTTCTATTAGAAATTCTCAGCCTCAAATCCTTCTGTAGCTAGTATTCTAGTGCCAAATTTTAGAAATGTCAATCGAGATAGCACGTCAGACTCCAAGTCTCAAGGTAGCATGAAAAGAGGTCGTACCCACCCACTTTGCCAAAAATATGGTAGAAATCATCAGAGTGAGTGTAAATCTAGCAGTGATGTATGTTTCGAATGTGGTAAGCCAGGCCACAGAATATGGGAGTGTAAAGTAATGGCTTAGAGGGGAAAAGATTTATTCCAACAGGGTCAGTCCAACCGTCCTTCAGCTCAGTCTGGTCATCCAAACCAGCAGGGTGCCAATTCCAGTGCAACCAACAGGTAACACCTAAATAGGCTTTATGCCCTTTAGTCTAGACAATATCAAGAAAGTTATCCTAATGTAGTCACTGGTACGTTATAGATCTTCTATTTACATATTTAATCCTTAGTAGATTCGAGAGCTTCTATATCTTTTGTAACTCCTTGCATAGCAGTCAACTTTAATTCAAACTAAAAATCTTACCATAACTTTTCTTAGTGCTTACCTCTGTAGGTAAATCTATTCCAGCCAGATGAGTGTATAGAAATTTCTCAGTTATAGTATTTCCAAAAATCTCTTCAGTTAATTTCACTCATAGAGTCAATTCATTTTAGTTTCTTTATGAACCAATCCTTGAATAAAGGGGTAATACCTTAATTTTAGTTGATTTAAGTTTGAATCTCTAGATTAAACTAGTAGAAAGAGAAGTTGAGAATTCTAAGTTAGTCAATGTTGATGTTGCTATATGATGATTGTTGGGGCAATAGAAATCTAAGAATTATGTATCAAAAGGAAGTAATAGCAGTGGACCTTACATTATTAGGATTAGTCCTTCAGAATGAATTTAGTATCTAGGAGCATTTTCATATTTCAGAATCTAGGGTAAAGTGGTCTCAGCTAGATTTAGAGTTTATTAAGGGGTTAACAGACTTGGAATATCAGCTTTAAGATAAAGGGGGAGACGGTAGAACAAGTAACCAAGTCAAACTTTTATATTTTAGTAGAAATGTCAGTATGTGTAGAGATGCAGTAGGAGAGGGTGATGCCCAACCCATCCTTAACTTAGTGCAAAGTTTTGTACTTCAGCTATTATAATATCTACTCACGCAGTACATGTTAGCTCTATAATCATAACCTCTATTCTTGCACATTATAAAAAATCATGTACACTTACAGTTCCTATTATAAGGAGTTCCAATTTCCTCAGTGTTACAAATTATGTTCCATGAATACAAAAACTCCAAACTCAGGTTATGCAACTTTTGACTCATGTACTTGTGTCATGCTTTATAGTATGCTCAGATTCTATGACTTACGCTATACTCCTAATGGTCAGCTAAATTCAAATATTGTCATGTATATCCTCAGTCTAGATCTCTTAATAAATCTGGGATGTTGATGTTCTATTTCTCAACCCTCGGTTAAGTGTCATGTTCGGGATAGTGCCATTCATGCTTCAGGTCCTCATGTTTTAACCTTTAGTGAACTTTTCTTATGAAATGACGTAGTGATGAGTAATTTCTAAGAAGGGAAAGAGTAAATGTTTCATGTTAAGAAAAGATTGTTGCATGCTAGTTTTAAACGAGAACATAGTTATGAAGATGGGCTTGGATGTCATGTTAGTGTGCGGGTGAACAACTAGTAAGATCTTTTATTTAGTTATTTTTGAAAAAAATCAGAATTCTTCCTGAGATAAGAAGTTGGGAAAATGCAGAATGTGAGTGTATTTATATCCTCAATTTATGCTAGTCCCTATCCTATAGCTATCAGATCTCAGTCAGAGTCTCAGTTCAGCATTTAGTCCAAAAGCTCAGTCCAGTTTTAGGTTTTCTTAACCAAGGCATACAGTTATCAGTTATTCAGTTATCAGTATCTCAGTATTTCAAAATCATGTTATACGCTTAGTCTTGCATTCCTAGATAATACCATTCCCATGAATTCATGCCCAGTTACCTTATGTTCCTCAGTAAGTCCTTACCTCATATGCATAGTACTCTATAAATTTAATCTAGTTATTCAGGTTAAGTACAGTTTAACCTTACATGACCAGTATTAAACTATTAGTCATCTAGTTAATCAAATAAGTTAGTATGTTTATGCATTCGTGCTCAGTGCCCATGTGAAAATTTTTAGTAGTCTCATATGAAGTATTGTTTAAGAAGGAGGGTATAACAAAGAGAGTATTCGAGAAATATATCTAAGATGGAAAATTTGTAGTGGAAGTACATAAGGCTTAGTCACTCTATTGTAGATGATATTTCATAGGCCTCGCCTCATAATACAGAATTTAAGCTAGGAGGTGATTTCTTATTTAGACGTCTTATTCAAACCATGCCAAGATTTCCTTGCTCCCTAGAGTCATTAGAACTTTATAGAAAGAGTGTCAAGAGATGTTCCATTTTAGTGTAAGTTTTTAGTGTAAGTTAGTCCTTAAAGCTAGCAATTCAGGTTTAGCAGTCAGGTAGACAAGTTCATATAGTTTCCCCATCTTTCCACCTAGTCGTACTATCCAAAGTTTCATGAGTATGACTATTCCAAGATAGAACATCTAGTAGTTATGAGTTCAACCAGTTCATGTATCATGCTTCAGTTTCAAAGTTTAGATATTCAGTTCGTAGGTGCCTCGTGCATCGCCCCAGCTTTTCCTTGGTACCTCAACCAAGTCAGCATTCTTCGAGGGACATAATGAGCCAAGGGGGAGATGCACTATAACCCCCGATCTTTCAGGTCCCAAAATTTTCAGTTTATCTTTACGTAGTGAATCTAGTTTAGAGTAATGGGTACTCATAAATTGACCCTCTCATTCCAATATCAACCAAATTACTATTCCCAAATCATAGCATGTATTCAAGGGCCTAGTTTTGTTCATGATACTCAGTCCATATATTATATTTCAGACTTAGTTATGTTCTCATGTTCCCATTCATACGTTCAGTAAATGAGCTCAATTTGATTAATATTCTCAGTTTAAGGTAACAGTCTTCCTTAGCTCTATTCCGTGTCATATTCATTTACAGTTTTAAACTTGGTATCCCTTGCTATTGCATAACCAGTCATGTATTCATGAATTAGTTTAGTCATGTATTTCATGATTTAGATATGTATAATCAGTGTGTAAATTCAGTATATCAGTGTTTCTTAGATTAATCAGTCTCATTTGTGATCGAATGTTCCAAAGTGGGAGATATTGTAATACCTCATATTTCTCAAGCATAACTTAACACTCATTTTATGAGTTATCCAATAGATATTTTTTAGTTTAGAGCCTTCCATTGTGTAGGAAGTTGAATTAGTTGTCCAACTATATAAAATTCACCTAAATTCGATAATCGGGCAAGAAGTTATGGCTATTTAAAGTTTTAGTCGTTAAACACCATCATTCAAGCTTGTAGCGCGTCGTGGAGTATGTCAAAATGACAATTGTCACTTTCCAGTGAGGTACCGCAATACCAGTGCATCACGCCATAGTTTGTTTTAATAATTGTCAGTTTTAAGTGTACCAATGCGATCCTACCGCATTGTGGTGAACTTCTAGGTTGCATCCAAGGTGTAGCACAATTCCATGACATTGAGTTGATGGTCCAATTCCTAGATGTCCACTTTCTAGTGACACGACGCGATAGCATAGTGTCGTGCCAAGGGCCCAGATCAGGATTTTTCAGTTAATTTTTAGTTTTATGTTCCTAGTTTTTAAATAATTTTAGGGGTATTTGAGTATTTTTCCATGACCCTATTCAGCCTTTCACACGAAATTCAACCCTAATAAACCTAGTTACACGATTACTCATTCAGTTTGTCCCCAAATTAAATCATTCTCTCTAAAGAGGCAAAAATTATCCTAGTTCAAGAATCAAGGTCAATGTCAATCCTCAAGAATCTCTCCAAGAACCTTCAAGAACTCTTCTTCTCAGGTATGTTAGGTGTTCATCTATTTTTTTCACCCATAGTGTCCAAGAATTCTTTTTTAAATATACAAGATCTCAGATTTATGATTTCTATGTCTGAATTAGATTGAATTCATGTTTCTGATATTAGTTGGGTTTCAATCCATGATTTAAGTGCAAGTTTCATGAAATTGAATAGGATGTGTGATGAATATGTGATTATCTTGATAAACTCTTGAATTTACAAAGTGATTAATGTGTCTATGATGTTAATTGGATTTTAATCCATGATTTTTATATGATTCATGAAATTAGATTAGTATTTTATGGGGAATTATATGAATGGCATGGTAAACCCATGGAATTGAAAGTTGGGCATTATAGTTGTCACGTTTATATGTTATCCATGATTATGTACATGAAGTTGTGCTCCCCAAGTGTTTGATAGAATGTCCATGTGAATAAAGTGGTGAAATCATGGCATGTTAGTATATAAATGTGTCTATAGATGAAATATGAACATATGTACATTGTTATTCTTTGTAAGATCATGTGATGCCTTTCTTTTATGCTATCATGTCCTCGGGGTATTAATACCCGGCAATTTAGCTATTTACCAAGAGCCAGTGCCAGTCACAGAATCTCAGTCATGTTACAATCCGTAGTACTCTCGTTAAGTTATTGAACTAAGTAGAGCTCAGTCAGTCATAAAACTCAGGAAAAATTAGTAAACTTAGTATCAGTCCAGTCCAGTTCTGTATACTCAATTTAGTATCTTTCAGTTGAGAGTAGGATTTAGCATCGAGCAAGTGCAGGGATGACGACTTCCTCATAAGAGAGGTAAAGTTCTTAATTGCAGTCCTTGCACTCCAGAACTGCATATCCAGCACAGGATGAGGAGTCACCCATTATACTAGGCTTAACTACCTCCCAGGGGTCAATACCATCAAATAAGGCTTGGCTCCTCCCTGGTGTCACACGTCAGTTAGGCTTGGTATAATGGTATTTCTAATATTAGTACCCGTGGCACGGTGTTAGCACCCATCAAGCTGGGGTTATAGGTTGGACCCTAATCATTTCAGAGAAGGGCATGTCAGTTAGATGATTACCTCCCACAGTTTTAGTTTCAGTCTCAGTTTATAATTCAATTTAGTTTTACAGAATCAGGACTGTCAGACATAGTCACTCAGTATCAGTCATTCTGTTATCAGTAACTTCATATATCAGTTACTCAATTATTAGAACTTTATACTTAGCTTCATAAAAGCTAAGTTATAATATACATATACACTTAGTATTTACAGTCGTTTTAGTTATCCATGTACTCTTATATTCAGTCACTCTATATCGTTCTGTCAGTTACTGTAATACATATGAGCCCTTGCATTCAGCCTTGCCTCATCTAGCATACTAGTACATTTCACGTTCAGATGCATACTCTTTCTTTGTTCAATAATGTCTCATATCATAGGTTCGTATGCTCAGGTTCTTGATCCGTTTAGACAGATCCAGTCAGCAGTCACAGATTTAGTAGTGAGTCCTCATCTATTGAGGATATGCTTTTATTTCAGTATTTTAGTAGTTTCAGTATTTTAGTTGTTGGAGTTAGTTGGGGGCTTGTCCCATCAACTCCACTTTCAGACAGTTCAAATTAGAGGCTTTCAGACTAGATTTTTAGATAGTATTCAGTTTTACGGATTGTTATTTCAGATGTTATATTTTATCAGTAATTTATATTTTGAACCTTATGGCATTTCAGCCTAATTACGCATTTATTTCAGTATTATTATCCAATGCTCACAGCAGATATCAGTCATAGGTTAGCTTGTGGTCCTTCGAGATCATAAGCACCGTGTGACGACTAAGGGGAAGTCTCCGGTCGTTACACTGACATACCTCGATTATGGACTAATTTGGGGTACAACCTATAACATTAGTTGAAAGGGTGTTAGCACCATACCACGGGTTACTTATAGGAGTTGTCTCAACCCTAATTTGTCGGGAAGACTCATGAGATGTATATGATTATGCCAACCCTAGCCTAGCAAAAAGATGATTTACCTTACGTTGGCTACATACTTCTGTAATGCAGGGATAGATACAAAGGGTCAAACCTACTGAAAGGAATACACCTATCCCTGGGTTTGTTCGGTTTTGAATCCTACTCCCAATTGAAACAAAACTGAACTGATCCCTAGGCTGTACCAGGCTTAATTGAATTGACAATTGACTACATTAACTGAATGAGTGATCTCACACATGGTATAACTAAATTTGTTCTGTAGACTCTAGAAAACTAGAAAAGAGCTAAATTTTGGGTATTCAATACCTGATCATGAATCAATTTGAAAAATGACAATTTCAGGCCGAAAAGATCATAAATAATGTCATTGAAATATCGAGGCCAAAAATGAGATTGAGTGTCAACACTTAGCTGAAATTTCTAAGTCTGGGACCTCTTTTAGCTAACTATAAAGGACTGAAATGGGCTAGGACTTTACGGGATCTTACAGTAAATGTCGTAATATTTTTGTAATTGGGAAACACTCCAGTCAACATTGTAACTTTCTAACATCACCATGTTTGAAATCCATCACTGCTAATTGATATTTTTTCTTTTGGCCAAATAGCTATGAATGTGCCGATGCAAATCATCAACCTGGACCAGAGAATATAATTAGGACACAATGCAGGTCTACAGCCTAATGGGAAATATTACACAAAATAAAATGCTCTCCCAGCATGTTCGATTTAGAATAATTTTCAAATTCATGAATCTTAAATAATACTTAGCAAATAATTACAATATCTAATCTGTATCAGAAATACACAAGTAGTACATAAACCAAGCTAAAAGAAGTTTAATTTGCAACCAATACTTTTTCTTTGTTTAGTCCCTTTTCCAAATAGAAAGAAAGTACCCTAACCAATTAATTATAGCTTTATTGTGACAAATGATACTTATTGATACTTAATGTTTTATTATATTTAATTCTCCTTAAGAAACTCAGGAAAATTAATTGTTTGCAAAAAGCTTTCAAAACTAAAAAAATGACACAAATCTTAATTATTGAATAGAGATAAAAATTTTAAGATTAGTGTCAATGATACTAAACTTAAAATCTTTAAGTTTTATTCTCTACACTAAGTCCCCTACTTTCCCAACCATACTCCACCCCCTCTAAACCTCTTCTGTCGATGCCGCTATTTTCACAACCACTCCTCTACCTATACTACCTCACCCACCCTCTCCATACCCTTTTTATTATTGTTGCCACTGCCACTATCACCACCAACTCCTCTTCTTCCACCATCACAACCACCACTATTAATACCTCTTCCTAATCCAACACCACTACCACCATTTTCTCCTCCCACACTAGTGTTTCCTATTCTTCTTCTTTCTCCTTCACTTTCACTACTACCTCAACCCTAACAACTGTCACCTCTCCTATAGTGTCACGACTTGCAACACCACATTTATCTTCATTATAACTACCTTTTTCATTATTGTCTCCTCCTCCACCATATTTTTTCCAGCAACTATCAAAGTTACTTTAACAATAGTCAAAATCGCGACAGTAACAGTCTTAGTTGCTTTAGCAACTACCTTAATTACTACAACAACTATAATAATTGTTGTAACACAAAAAGTAATAGTAGTTATTGAAATAATTATCATAGTTGTTGCAAAAATTAATAGTGAATGCAATAACAATTATCGTAACTACTGCAACAACAATTATAATTGCTAAAGTAACTATTGTAGTTGTTGAAGAAACTATGGTAGTTACTTAATTTTCTGCATAATTTCTTCAATCATTTTAATTAAAATAAATATTCTTTTCAAATTTCATAAAATAAAAATAATAGTCCATCAAAAGAAAAAAAATAAAAAAAAGAAGAAGAATAACGACAAGAGGTGAAAGAAGAAGAAGAAGAAAAGACCGAGGAAGGGGAAAATCAAGAGAGAAAAAAATGAAGAGGAAGATGGGGGAGAAAGAAAGAAAAATATGAAAAGATTGAAATGATAAGAAAGGGGAAAATTTTAGATTTTAAAATTTGGAATGGGAAGGAATGTTATAATTATAAGTTTTAAAAAATACACTAGTCAAAATTTAAGTGAAGCTTTAACCTTAGCTGGTAAAAGTTGTCACCATTTTTAATCGAGATAAGCATCTAGTAAACTTACTCCCCCTCCATGAACTATGACCAAAGTTGCTACGACACGCTCCAACTTCACAAGGGTCCTATTACCCACTTCCCCAAACTCAATTTAGCTTATTTTTATCACATTTTTGTGTTGATGTGGCACCTTTATTATATAAAATGGGGACACATCGAAGGTGTCATGTCACCTAAAAAGGTTGACAAAAGGTACCACGTTATCTAAAAAGTTGGCAAAAGTATGTTAAAATTGAGTTCGGGAGGGTTATAAGAACCTTGTGAGGTTGAAGCGTGTAGTAGCAACTTTGGTCATAGTTTTGGGGGGATACTGGATGTTTTACTCTTTATAATTTGAAGACTTTTTGGTCACCCTCCACTTACTTTCTATAGAAACTCAGTCTTAGTTTTGGGCGGGGTGGTTTGTGTGTTTAAACTTCAAAAAATAGTAAATGTAGAAAGAAGACCATGATTCAAGAGAAATTACAACCCCTAATTACAAGTGTATGCTGCGCATCTCCAAAAGCTACGCGGCCTGCAAAAGGCTAGTTATTCCATATGATGTATACTCTATTACATACAACTTCAGCATCAAATAGTTGCACCTCAATTCTAGAAGCGACACTCTATCAAGTTGCAATATGTACACAACCTGGTGATATAATCGTAATGAAAATAATAAAGGATAATGAAAGAAGCAATCCATAATAAGAAGATAGTGCTATGAAAATTTAACCGCCGTTACTATTTAAAAACAATCTATGAAAGGCTAGTTTCTAAAGTGATTTACTGGCAATAAGGAAATATCCAACTCCAAAAAGTTTATGAGAAGATCATAAAAGGTAAAAACGGTCATCTTATAAATATAAAAAAATCCTTTCAATCTTTCAACAAAAAAAGGAGTTTAGCTGAAATTCTCATGTATATAGAAGTTCAAAATTGTTTGAGATTCTGAAGGCATAATCTTTCTCAGGGTTACATCCTGCAAATCCTTGAAAAAATTCAATAGAGAATAAGATCATTTTATGCAAAAACAAACCTCTATTAACCAACTTTCAATAATTGACTCAGTCACATAGATTGATATTTGAATATTGTCTAGTATAAAGGTTTTGAAAATTTGATGATAATCACAACAGTCGTATTCTTCATCATTCCATCCTTTCCAAGCATAGGTAATACAACTAATGTAAAAAGTGAGGCGACCTGTAACCAAAGAGGAGACATTAAGTAATCTACACTTGAGATATCCAAATTTACCTAAAATGCTGAGGATGTGGGGAAATTATATTCAATGAAAAATCACTACCATCATCAGGCTACCAATTTACTACTAATATTAGTCTAATTATGTCACAACCCAAGACGAAGCCCTGGCTGCAACGGGCATGCAGAACCACGCAGACTCGAGAAGACCCCTTAACATACTATCATAAGCATAATATATAGTGAAGTACAGAAATACCAAGGAAATAAAAGAAATTACTTTAAGCTAAATGAAATAAAAATCTCAAACTCCAAACAAAACATCATAACAAAATTTGTCAACACCAAATCTATGTGGCCTCTATTAATAACTAAATTGTCTAGGTCGATACAATGCCCCGACAGTACCATTAATCTAAAAGAACTTAAAATCTAAATAAAACACCTTTTAGATGATGGATGGCTAGCCAACTCTGACATTTAAGGAGATCTTACTTGTGTTCTAGAGCATGAGACCGTGCTTCAAAACCTACATTACTAAACAATGCAGCCACCCGAGGGCCATCAATTCTTGAAATGTATTGGCATATAGAATGACAAAAAAATTAATAATGATAGTATAAATAATAAAGACAATGAACTCTTTGACTAAATTCATCATAAAACATGCATTTAGTCATCAAACTACAATATAAGGATTTGAATAATGATTTGTCTGCTAAAAGTCTACAGTGTTTTCTTTACTTCTAACATAGATGGTATTCTTGACAGGTTTACTACCCTACACACTATATGGGCCTGGATTTAACTCATTGGCCAAGCCCTCAATCTAAGTTTTTCTTAAGGACTGGAGTGTCTAATCTAGTATACCAAAGCATGAAAAAGAATGCGGTGATTATTCATATTTAAGTATAGAATCAATCCCGCATCGGCAAGACATGTTTCGGGGCTATAAGCTTTTTAACTCATGTCTTCATGGGTAACCATTTAACTCTCTTAGTGCCTACTTTTAGTTTCTATAAGACATGTATCAATTCAAAACTTTTTCCAAGTCTAAATGGTGATGTCTACATTGGTTTTACCATACCCTGTCTTGCAAGTCTCATAAGTCATATTAAATATTATGCATCTATCTCTTTCATACCATACATCATTGAACACTATAAAATATTTCAAAGATCAATAAGTCATGCTCTTTTTAAAATATTATAGATTTCTAATCAACATATCTTTTTATCAATACTTCTTTGAAAACTGTTAAAATTGGTTGTTTCTTTTCATAATTCATACGATTCTCATTTGGGAAAAACAAGAGAATTTAGGGTACAAGAGATACTCTTAAAATTCATATAAGTGAACAATTCCTAACTAGATAAAGTAAATATTCAAAACATAATATTCTCATCATTTACCAAATAATACACAATATACATACAAATGTTTAATTCGTATCATAAAAAGGATTCATGATTCATGACTTTCAATTTAGATAAAAACCCATACTTTATATATATTCTTAATATTTAGAAAACATACTTTCATACTTAATAAAAGTAAGGCCATTCTAAAAACCTTCTAGTGACGAGAATTTGACGAACACTCTATCATTAGAGCCATACAACTTTTAACCCTAGCTAGTTTTCTGTCTTTTATGAATTTAGGGAAGTTGGAATGTTATTTTAGGTGTTAGAAGTCGTACTTAGTAACTTAGGATATTTTTATGGGGTGAATAGGGCACGTTTTAATAATGGTAAAAGATTTAAACACCCCTAAAATGAGTAAAAACAATGCCTCATTAATAAATAGGGGAGGGGCACAATGCATGACTAGGAGTGAGGCCACCCACTCACAACATGAGGCCCATCATGATCTTCCCCCTTGTATAACGGGGCTTACCATATGGGTGAGGCCTTTTCTTGCTATGGAGGCCCATGGCTAGTGCACGAGGTCTCTCTTGTGATACATGACCCATTTAACCATCTAAAATTGACTCCAACATTTTCTAACCCATCCCAAGGTGATATATAATTATATAGGGGTCATGTAGGCCTGTTTTTAGCACTATTTAAGTTCCTAAACACTCAAGGAATTACATTATACCCCCTTGGGATCATATATCCTTGACTAATGATTTGGGAAATATTGAGCATGATTTAAGGAAATACATTATACAAGCAAATAAGATTAGATAATACCTTCCATTACTTCGTTAGAAGACTCAATTAGAGTGTAAATCCCTTAGTCTGTACCCCGGATGCTACACGATGTTTATAATCCCAAAGGACCACAAGCTAAACCCATGACTGGTTCCTGCTGTAATGGTTGACTAATAATACTGTAAATATGCATAAATTAGGTAGAAACATGACATAAGGTTCAATAATAAAATAAAACTGAATATGCTATATCAATACCAAAACTGAAACATCTGTCTGCAAATACTCTAGTCTAAAAAGCCTCTAAACTGTCTGAAATGTGGAGTTGATGGGACAAGTCCCTAACTAACTCCGACTACTGAAATAAAAAAAATGTTGAAATAATAATCATGTCCTCAAACTATGAGGACTTAGCACTAACTCTGGCTGCAGAAGATCAGAACTGCTAAGGGAGCTTGGGATCCCGTGTGTCTAAACCTATGATATAAAACATCATAGTGCAAGAGAAAAGTGTGCGTTAGTACTTTGAATATACTGGTATGCTAAGTAAGGTAGGATGAAATGCATAGGTTCATATGCATGATCAATACTGACTTAATGGAATGAGTATAACTGGATAAGAGTACATGCATAAATACGTAACTATAACTGAGATCGTGATAAATCTAAATACTGAGTCAAAATATTGATTAAATGATATCTGAGTATACTGATACTAAATTACTGATAACTAAATGACTGTATCTGACAGTCCTAATTTTTTGGAACTATACTGAGTTTTGTACTAGCTAAGCAACTATGTCAGACAATCCTAAATCTGTAGAACTGAACTGAGTTCTATACTGAGACTAAATCTGAAACTAAGACTATGGGAGGTAATCATCTAACCGACATGCCCTTTTCTACATAGATTGGGGTCCAAATTGCAACCCAGTTAGAAGGGTCTAAATATTATGCCAAGGATAAAGATAAGTAGTGTATTAACCCTCTCTGATAGGAAGCTCTTTTATCAACCCTCGCTGGTAGCAAAACTCGAATGAGATGTATTAATCCTCATAATATTTGGAAGAAAGATATCTCAACCTATGCTGGATACACAGTTTGGTAATGCAGGGATTGTTACAAGGGTCAAATAATCTGCTGGAAGAAATGCCCACATCCCTGGGTTAGCTTGGTGTTGAATCCTACTTCCATCTGAATAGAAACTGAACTAATTTTTGAGTTTATACTAGGATTGACTGGACTGCTACTAATTATAATATCTAACTAAACTGAAATAAGTTTACCGAGTTTCATTGACTGAAGGAATACTACTGAATTCATTGAGGTCTGAACTGAATACTTAACTGGACTGGACCGATACCGAGTTTACTGAGTTTTCCTAAGTCCTATAACTGACTAAGAGTACAATTGATCATGACATGACTGAGATTATTCTCTATCGGATACTGGCTCTAGGTAAACAACTAAATTATTGGGTATTAATTAACCCAGGATTTGATATCATGAAAAGTAAAGCATCACGTGATCTTGCATAGCATAAAATGGACACTTCTTCATCATGTATCTATAGAGACATTTTATCAAACACTTGCATGGTATAACTTGCACATAAGTTAGCATGACATGATTTCGTTCCCTTGTTTGTTCACATGAACAATTAATCAAGCACTTGGTGAGCATAATATATCATATAATAAGATGGCATCATGATTCACTTCCAATTTCACAATTTCAAGATGTTTAACATGAATTCACAAGAATCTACACACATAATAACTAATTCCACATGAAACGTATGATAAATCAGTAGTCATGAATACAACTTAATTCCAATCATGGAAGTCATAAATTCCAACTACTTGAAGTTTAAAACAGTTTCTTGGACTCCAACGGTGGAAGGAATCCTTGTATGAAGACTTCACATACGTTAGTTGGCGAAATCTTGAAGAATAATGGTGGAAACCTTGAGTCTTAGATATTGAATATGATGAATTAGGGTTTGTTCTTGATAAATTCTAGAGAGAATGAGTATATTTTGCCTCTTGGATGGCTTAATGATATGTTTTAGGGGATGATATAAGATGGGAAAAGACCCATTTACCCCTTTGGACGTGGTTTTAAATGACTAAAAGTTGAACCATCTATGCGCAGACCGATGCACTGTGTTGTTGGCTATGATGCAATGACCAACACCCCACATTGAGTTCATGTCGGTTCACTGGAAATTGCCATTAAAATCCAAAGAAAATATTGATCAATGAGATGGGCGATGTACCACGCTGAGATCGCATTAATACACTATTTTGGATTCTCAAACGTAGTTCAAACGAGTTCTGAAAAATCTAAAACTCATTCGGGAACACCTACTGACACACCTGATCATGAATCAACCTAAAGATTGACATTTTAAGGTCTTGAGGTCGTGAAATTGCATTACAAAGTTATGAAATCCAAAATAATATTAATTCTGAATACTTAGCTTTAATTTTCTAAGTCTGGGACCCCTTAGCAAGCTTTTAGGGACTAAGTTAAGATTAGGATTTTGCGGGGTCTTACAATATCTCCCCCTTGGGAACATTCATCCTCGAATGAGACTGACTACACTAAGAATACTGATAGATTGAATTTAGACACTAGGTATGCACAACTGAATCATGATTTCATGACTGAGATTACTGATATACTGAATTATCATATTGAACATGCATATCTGATGCATGCGTACATAGCTGAACATGATTCATGAATGTATGACTGGGATTACTGATAAGCTTAGTTTATGTACTGAACATACATATCTAATGCATGGGTACATGACTGAACTGATTTATAAGTACGTGACTGAGTATGCAACATTAATTCATACCAAGTTGGTAGCTATATCTGAACATGAGACTGAGTAAGCTTAAGGAAAAATTCATTACCTTGGGATATGTTTGAGTTTGCGGAGAGAAGGAGAGGATACTTGGTTTGGATATATCGTTCTGCTTCAAAAGTAGCTCTCTCAATAGACTGATTCTGCCAAAGAACTTTCTCTTGAGGAACGTTTTTGTTCCTCAGTCTATAAATCTGATAATCAAGTATTTCGACTGGGATCTCTTTATAAGAGAGGCTATTCTGATTATCTATGCCCTCTATAGGTACTACGACTTCTAGGTAACCTATGCATTTCTTTAGAAATGAGACATAGAACACTAGGTGCATTAAAGCTAAGTCTGAAGAAACGTAAGCTATCTTTCCTAAACAATTGAGAAATTTGTAAGGGTCACCATATTAGGAAATAAGTTTCCCCTTCTTGCCAAACCTCTTCACTCCTTTCATTGGAGAGATCTTCAAGAATAAAAAATTACCGATCTCAAACTTCAAATCCTTTATTGAACACACGTGAATGAGAACATGAGAACATAATTGAGTTAGTAACCTAATACAGGAACTGAATATCATGAATGAAATTAAGCCCCTGAATACATGGTTTACGATTGAGATGGGAACTTAAGGGTCCACCTATGAGTACCCATCACTCCAAACTGGATTCGTTACGTGAAGAGAAGATGGAAGGTTTAGTTTATGAAAGCTCAGAGATTATAATGTATCTCCCCCTTGGGAAATTTTGTCCCTTGAAGAATGTTGACTTGACTGAGACACTAAGGAAAATTGAGATGATGCACACGGCACCTACAAACTAAATCGTGACTGCTTATCGGGGATCTAAAACTAAGGCATGGCATCTGAACTAGGTTGAACTCACAACCACATGGTTTCTTAATATTGGAATAGTTACATTCCTGAGACTTTGGATAATACGACTAGATGGAAAGATAGGAAACCAAACCATACGAACTTGTCCGCCTTACTGCTAAATTGAATTATCGGATTTGCGGACTAACTTATGATGAAAACTAATACTCAACTAAGGCCCCTCTTTGACACTCTTTCTATAGAGTTCTAGTGACTTTAGGGAGCAAGGAATCTTGACATAGGCTGAATAAAACATCTGAATAAGAAAATCACATCCTGGCTAAAATTCAATAATATGAGTCTAGGCCTATGAAACATTGTCTAAGATGAAGTGAGTAAGACTTGTGCACTGCAACTACAAGTTTTAAAGCTTAGACATATCCCTTGAATACTCTTTAATCTATAGTCTTCACCTTAGTACAACACACTACTTGAGACTATGAAAAACATTCAGATGGGTGCTGAGCACAAGCGCATAAACATACTAACTTATTTGATTATCTGAATGACTGATAGCTGAATACTTGGTCATGTAATATTGAAATAAACTTAGTCTGAATAGCTGGATAGGAACTGTAGAGTATTATACATATACAGTTAGGACTAACTATGTAATAGGAGATAATTAAGCTTAAATTCATGAAAACTATGTTATTTGAGAATTTAAGACTAAGCATATAACATGATTCTAAAATATTCTGTTAATTGAGGTACTGAAATACTTATAACTGAATAACTGATAACTACATACTATGGTCAAGTGAACCTAAAATTGAATTAAGCTACTGATCTGATTATGGACTGAGACTGTAACTGAGACTATAACTAAGATGGTAACTGAGACTTATACTGGAACTGAATACTAAGTTTTGATAACTGAGTCACTAATAGTTACGTTTACTAATAATTGAGTTCTAATAAATGCGTGACTAACATAAATTAAGGATCTGAATAAACACTAACACTTTGTATTTTCTCAACTTCTCTTCTAAGGAAAAACTTTGATTTCCCCCCTTCAGCAACTACATGCAACTTCTTGCTAGCCATTTACTGGAATACAAACCTGACATTAAAGTATATATTCATAGCTACAGCGATGCGTAGGACAAGCACGCAAAAATCTTTTCTTTAACATGAAACCTTTACTTTCTCCCACCTAAGAAATCGCTCATCACTATATCATTTTGTAACGAGAGTCCACTAAAGGAGGACTTGATGTATGCATGAATACTATACAAAGCTCGGTGCTTAAATAAGGCCTAACGAATAGAATATCAACACCATGGATTTATCAAAAGATCTAAACTGAGGGTATCATAACGTAATCCAAATTTAACTGACCACTAGGAGTGTAACATGGGTCATGGCAACTGAACATACTATATAACATGACATGTGTACATGAGTCATGAGTTGAATGACCTGAGTTTGGAATTCTGTATTCATGGAACATAATTCGTAACACTAAGTGAACTGAAATTCCTTATACTAGGAACTGTAAGCATACATGATTTTTTCTAACGTTCTCGAATATGATCCATGATCAAATAGCTTACATATAATACATGAATAGATATCATAATTACTATGGGTTTTGAGAGTCTGAAGTAAGATTCAGAGATGATCAGTGTGATCATTCTCGCTACTGTAATAGACAAGAATGTCATCAATGAAGAATATAATGAACATGTCCAAGCACTACTTGAACACGAAACCCATTAAGCCCATGAAAGCTACGGGGAATTAGTAAGACCAAAGGACATGACTAAGAATTCAAAGTGACCATGCCGAGTTTTGAAGACTGTTTTTGAAATGTCACATTCTCTAACTCTGAGCTGATGATAGCCTGATCTGAGGTCTATCTTGGAGAAGTAACTGGCACCTTGAAGTTGGTCAAACAAGTTATCAATTCTAGGAAGAGAATACTTGTTCTTGATAGTGACTTTATTTAGCTGACGGTAATCAATATTCATTCTGAGAGAACCGTCTTTCTTATGCATGAAAAAAATTTGTGCACCCCACAGGGACATAATGGGTTTGATAAATCCCTTATCTAGGAGATGCCTTAACTATTCTTTTAATTCTCTGAGTTTTGCTGGAGCTATTCTGTATGGAAGAATATATATGGGTTGAGTATCTAAAAGAAGGTCTATTCCAAACTCGATTTCCCTTTCAGGAGAGACTTTGGGAAGATCTTTGGGAAACACATTTAGGAATTCACATGCTATTGACACATATTCAAGATTAGGGGTTTTTGAACTAGAGTCTTGGACTCGAACGAGATGGTAGACACATCCCTTAGATATTATTTTTCTTGGTCGGAGATAAGAAATAAGCTGACCCTTAAGTGCTGAAGTACTGCCCCTCTACTCTAGGACGGGGTTATTCAGAAACTAAAACTGGACAATTCTATTTTTGCAGTCGACTAAGGAATAGAAAGAATAAAGCCAATCTATGCAAAGAATGGAATCAAAATCAGTGATCTCTAATTTAACTAAGCCTACTGAAGTGACTTTCTGAGATACCATAACAAAATAGTTCATGTATACCCGCCGAGCTATGATAGATTTTGCTACTAGGGTAAAGACTGAGAAAGGATCTTCTAGGATTTCAGGACTCACTCCAAAGTCAACAGATATGTAAGGAGTAACAAAGGACAAAGAAGCTCCTGGATCTATCAAAGCATAAATATGCAAATGGTAGACTTGTAATGTACCAGTGACCACATCAGTAGAAATTTCTTGATACTATCAGGATTGGAGGCCATAGAGTGTGTTTGGTCATTGCCCACTGGTTTTACTGGAAATGACACCTGTTGATTTGGGCGATCGAATTAAGCTGGGGGACAATTAAGATAACCCTAGGAACCTGACTGGGGATAATATCTGACTTTGTGACCTGGCTTTCCACACATGAATCACACATCGCTTCTAGTTATGCAGATACCTTGGTGGTTTTGGCCATATTTTTGGGAAAAAGGATTTGTTTGGGCACTCTTTGGCCTTGACATTCTAGCCCTCTTATTCTTTCTCCCCTTTTTCCTACGCCTCTTCTTATCACTCTGCGAAGCATGAGTTGTAAGCATATATAGGATAACAACTAGATGACTATTTTGATAAACTACTGAATGAGCTAAGGCAGTGAAATCAGCTCTAAATTCAGCGTGAGAAACAAGCTCATTCAGAGGATCTGCCTGAACGAGCAAAGGGGCTGACTGGTGTTTATTACTTTTTTTGTTAGCTTCTCTGGAAGACATGTTCTGGAAGCATAAGTAAGGGATGAATTAGACTATAATTTTAGCTTAAGCTCATGCTCACTCGCATGAATTGAATACTAAAAGAAGGGAAAATTTTCCTAAAACACCTTGTAGCCTCCTATCCATAAGTATGGTGTGCTATACACCATTGCTCAAAATTCTACTAGATATAAATTTTAGAGTTGATAGTACTCTTTTGAAACTTAGGCTCAGATACCAAGTTTGTAACACCCCAAGTCTGTACCCTGGATGCTACACGGTACTCATAATCCCGAAGGACCACAAGCTAACCCATGACTTGTACCTGCTAAAATGGATGAATAATAATACTGTAAATATGCAAAAATTAGGAGGAAGCTTTCCATAAGGTTCAATACTAAAATAAAACTAAATACGGTATAGTAATCGCAAAACTGAAACATCTATCTGAAAATACTCTAGTATGAATGTACTGTTATGCTAAGTAAGGTAGGCCGAAATGCATGGGTTCATATGCATGAATAATACTGACTTAATGAGATGAGTATAAATGGATGAGAGTACATGCATGAAAACATAACTGTAACTGAGACCGTGATAATACTGAATACTGAGTCTGAATACTAATTAACTGATATCTTAGTATACTGATACTGAATTACAAATAACTAAATGACTGTATATGACAGTCCAATTTGTGCAAATATGCTATGCTCCATAGTGAGTTGAGTGTTGGTTTCTGACAATCCTGAATCTGTAGAACTAAATTGAGTTCTATACTGAGACTGAATCTGAAACTGAGACTGTCGGAGGTAATTATCTAACCGACATGCCCATTTCTACATAGAATGGGGTCCAACCAGTAACCTCAGTTGGAAAGGTTTCAATACTGTGCCATGGGTAAAGACAAGTGGTAAGTTAACCCTCTCTGACAGGAAGCTCTTTCGTCAGCTCTCGATGGCATGAAAACTCAATGAGATGTATCAACCCTAATAATATCTGATAGGAAAATATCTCAACCTATGTTATCTATGTAGTTCTATAATGTAGGGATTGCTACTAAGGGTTAAACCCTCTGCTGGTAGGAATACGCCCATCCCTGGGTTAGCTCGCTGCTGAATTCTACTCCCATCTAAATAGACACTAAACTAATTTCCTAGTTCATACTAAACTTGATTGGACTATTATTAATTTTACTGTCTAACTGAACTAAACTAAGTTTGGTTGACATACAGAATACTACTGAATTCTTTTAACTGACTGAATTTACTGAGGTCTAAACTTAATACTGAACTGGACTGCACTGATACAAAGTAACTAAGTTTCCCCGATTCTTATAATTGAATTAAGAGTACTACTGATTGTGACATGAATAAGATTATTTGGTATCTGATATTGGCTCTAGGTAAACAACTAAATTGTTGGGTATTAAATACCCCTAGGACTCGATACCATGAACAGTAAAGCATCACGGGATCATGGTTAGCATAAAATTCACACTTGTTCATACTGTATTTATAGAGACATTTTATCAAACACTTGGATGGTATAACTTGCACATAATGTAGCATGACATGATTTCTTCCCTTATTACTTCACATGAACAATTCATTAAGCATTGGGTGAGCATAATATGTACACATAATAAGAGGGCATCATGATTCATTTCCAGTTCTACAATTTTAAGGGGTTTAATATGGATTTATATGAATCTACACACATAATAACCAATTCCACATAAAACGTGTAATAAATCATGAAATATAAATCCAATTCAAATAATAATCACTAATACACTTTAATTCCAATCATGGAAGTCATAAATTCCAACTACTTGAAGTTTAATAGAGTTTCTTGGACTCCAAGCGTGAAAGGAACCCTTGGATAAATACTTCACATACCCTAGTTGGCAAATTCTTAAAGAATAATGGTAGAAACCTTGAGTCTTGGATCTTCAATGTGATGAACTTGGGTTGGTTCTTGATAAATTCTAGAGAGAATGATTATATTTTGCCTCTTGGATAGCTTAATAGTATGTTTTGGGGGATGACATAAGGTGAGAAAATACCTATTTACCCCTCTGGATGTGAGTTTAAAAGACTAAAAGTTGAACTATTGACACACAGGCCAATGTGCCGCTTCATTGGCATCGATGCGATGTCCAACACGCCACATCGAGTTCGTGTCGGTTTACTAGAAATTGCCATTGCAAGCCAAGGAAAATATTGAACGGCGCGATGGACGCTGTGCCACGTAGAGATCGCATTGGTACATTGTTTTGGAATCCCAAACGTGGTTCAAACGAAGTTCAAAAAATCCAAAACTCATCCGGGAACACCTATTGACATTCCTAATCATGAATCACCCTAAATATTGACATTTTAATGTCATAGAGGTCGTGAAATAGCATTACTAACTTATGAAGGCCAAAATAATACTAAGTCTCAATACTTAGCTAGAATTTTGTAAGTCCATGACACCTTAGCAAGCTTTTAGGGACTGAGTTAAGCTTAGGATTTTGTGGAATCTTACATAGAGAGTGATATGTAATATTTATATCATCTTATGATTCCATAGTAGCTTTCTCTATAGCATGATTTCTCCATAATACTTTGACCAATGCGATCTCCTTGCTTCTTAACTTCTAAACTTGTCTATCCAAAATTTCTGTAGGCACCTCGTCATACGATAAAGAGTCTTTTACCCCAATATCTTCTATAGGAATGACAAGATAATGATCCCCAATGCACTTCTTAAGCATAGATACATGAAAGATGGGATGGAATAAAGCCAAGTTTAGGGGTAATTCTTACTCGTACGCAATATTATCAATACGTCTCATAATTTCATAAGGACCTATGTAATGAGGATTGACCTTTTCGTTCTTCCCAAACCTCATAAAAACTTTCATAGGGGAGACTTTCAAAAATACCCAATCATCAACCTCAAACTCTCGATCATTCTATGTCACATTGGTATTAGACTTTTTGGACACTCTAGGTGGTCTTAAGCCTCTCTTTGATAACCTTCACTGGTTCTATTGCTTGATGTACAAGATCAGGTCCAGACAATCGAGTTTCACCTACCTCATACGAACTAATCAGTGACTTACTGTAATGCCCTAGAATAATACCCTAGACGTCACATGGTGCTCAAAACTACAAGTAGTCCCAAGCTAACCCTTTTAAGCCTTCTAACAACCTTGGAAACCATAACAATGGTAAGCTTCGCATGCAAAATCTAGAAATATAAAATAAATATCTTAACTAAATCTAAATTAATATCTTATTGAAAGTCTTAAACTTGAGTACAAACTCTGTTGTAATTTGAAAACCAGAAATCATTCGGACAAGCCTCTACTTTTAACTAGAGAGCAATGGCACAAGCCCCAGCTGATTCGAACTGAATAGAAACCAAATGACTAAAATACTTCACTATTATCAATAACTAGTAGAATTGGCCCTCTAACTATGAGGACGTACCAATATCTAGGATGTAGGTAGAGATGCTCAAAATCTATCACGCTATTGGATTTGAGCACTAGCACATATATTATAAGACAATGTAGCACATAGGAATATATGTTGATCAGTACTTTTGGAATGTACAACGCATGTGGGGGTAAATGTATAAATAAAATAATAACTCGATTTGTACATCAGACTTTTAAAAAATTCATGCGAAGTGTAAATGGTTCATTTCAGGCTTGAATAAAACAAGTACTGTGAAATCATAAACATGAATAGTAGTGCATAATAACAAACTTTGTTAGCGTAAACTCTTAGTTTCTATAAGCTATAATGCATGCTAAGTGTAGGTGACTCACCTTAAACTTTGATAAAACAACAAAAATGAAAATCAGAAAACAGGACTGATAAAGAATACTGAATAAACCTTGTGAGTCACACACTTAGTTTATAAAAGCTTTACTTTTAATATTTTTAGGGAGGTTCTTCTAATTGTCATACACTATGTGATCTATCATGGAGTCTAGCGTCTAACCCACGAAGAGTGGAACTTATGCTGGGGAAATTTGTTCTACCCTTGCCATCGTAATAGGACCTAAACTAGAGTGATCACTATAATGGACCCACTTATGGGTATTTAAACCTACACTGGCACGTATTCTGGGGCATGAGGTGTAACGCCCCAAAAATGGGTCCCAAGATATGACACGGTGATTGGGACCACAAGTTACCTAAAGCTAACCCTTCTACTAGCATAACTCATAAGCAACTGAATAAAATACATAAATCTAAACGAAATAAGAAGAATATGACTCTTTTCTGAATTTGTCAATACAAAACTAAATTTAAATGATTACAACACTGCTTTTACAAAACAATACAGGAATCAAATACATTAACTCTATAGACTGTCTATGAAGCCTGTACAAGTATTGACTTTAGGTAGCTGGAACATGACCCCCAACCCTCCTAAATTAATATGACTGAATAAATAAAATAAAAGTCTGCTCAAACTATATGACTGACTCGAGCCCTTGAATCAAGAGGACTCATCACCTGCTGATCAGAAATTGCAAACTATCTAACTATGGTATGCATGCTACAATTGAAGTGATACCTACATTATGAGATAATGTACCACATAGACATATATGTGGATTAGTACTTTGAGGATTTACTAAGTATATGGGGGTGAAATGCATAAGGAAAATATCATCTCATCATCCTAATTTATAAAACAAGGCATGCTAAATGTAAATGACTCACATAAGCTGGAATATCTGAAATACTGAAATCTATAATCATGAATAACAAATCATACTTTAAAATATAGTGAGTCATAATATTTAGTTCTAAAAGATATACTTGTATTCTCTTTGTGAATCATACTACCTAAGTTTCGAAAGAGATTAATTTTGAAATCTGAAATTTAAAAGTTGAAGTCTGTAACTGTTATCTTTCTGTATAGAATAATTTGAGTAAAATTTTTTAACCCTTATACTTCGTTTTCAAATTTTTTAACCCTTATACTTCATTTTCTTAAAGATTTTCTGTAAATCTTTTCTATTAGGCTTTATTAAGGAAAAACTATTCTGCAAGGGAAATAATTTTTCAAAATCTTAAGGGAGGTTCTCTTAACCAACATAAACCATGCGAGATACATGGTGTCCAACGTTTCACCCTTCTAAGGACGAAAAATCACATTGGGGAGAGGTGTCATACTTTGCCTGAGAGTATAACCTCAGCTTAAATGATCACTATCTTAGCCCACTATGGGCTCTCAAATCTCAATTCTATGACGGCATGTAGTTATAAGGTATGAGACCTTGGAATCATGCCCAACTTGATGCTAACTACTATACCCTTTAATTTTATATGCTCATCATGTTAGAAATCTTATTTAAAACTCGCATAAGGGTTTATTATGAAACCAATTATGTACTTATATAAATAAATCTATAAATTAAGTTATTTTGATTTATGTAATCTATAATAAATCTATATAGTGGATTCCAAAACTCATTTGAGGATCAAAAGATAAAAATATTATTGTAAATCTGAAATAATCATCTCATAAGATGCTTAAAGCATCATCTTTCTTGAAATATCTATATATAAACTTGGGGCATAATAATCCATGCATCAAATCATGTTAAAACATCATAATAATCATGACTATCAGTGAAACAATGATAATAAAACTCAAAATCAGTAAATTACTTCATTAGGCATGAAAATATGCAAGTAGACATTTAAATTCATCTTTAAAATATCTTAAAAACTCAAAACTTTGCAAATAGCAATAATGGGTATGAACCCTAATTTATAATTTATGTATAAACATTCAAAATCATATAAATTTAATGTAAAAACTTGGTTTTGTGCACATGGATGGAAAAAGATCATTGTTCATAAACCCTACATAACTAGATCGATGATTAGATGAAGAAACTTGAATTGTTGATTCCTGTTTGAGTTCTTGAAGATGTGTTCTTGATTATGTTGCCTTGGGAATCCTCAATTTGGAGCTTTCTTGGAGAATCTATGGAGGATTTTGATTTCTTAGAGAGAAATCTTTGAGCTCTAAGGTTTTTCTTTGAGAGAGAATTGATGATAATGGGCATAATAGGCTTAGAATTGGTCTAATCTCATGTTATACATGAATTGGGGGCTTGAGGATCAACCAAAATACCCCTTTTAAACATCAAAATGGATCTAAAAAAAGCAACGTTTTTTGAACAGACAGGCCACCGTGATGCGCCACTATCGTGGTGGCTTATTGGAAAGTGGACGAGTGGGAACTGGGCAGACTCCGCGATGTGCCATAATCACGGTGCCCCTTTGGAATGCCATTGTGGCCACTGGTGAGACGTGCCAGTATCGCGTTGTCTACTGGATTTCGACAATTGGAAATTTGGACCTCTCCACGATGTGCCAATATCACGGAGTTCCACTAGAATTAACAATTATGAAAGGAGTTCCTCAAGAATTAAAAATTATGAAATTGTCCTTCACCGTGACGTGGTGGTTGCTTAGGTGGGACACTATAATCTTTAAAATTCTCTAACTCATGGTATTGATGAAAAGCTTATTCAATTTCACACATAATGGGAGGTGTAAATCTGGAAATTTAGTCTGAATGTTAAACTGGACTGTTGGCTATACTGACTGAATCGTAATGAATGCTCATACTCAGATGAAGTATTTCTCCAACAATCCTCTAAGAAATTTCTAATGACATTTTTGATAATGCTCAAATTACACTCTTGAATGGGTGTAAGCGATCATTGTCAATATAAAACCTAACTAGGTTGGGGTCGAATCCCACAGGGAATATGGTATGAACTCAAGTCGTTTGCGATTTAATTCACTGATATTTTAATGTTTCATGAAATGGGGGTCAAGTTTCACAAATAATTGTTTGTCACTTTGATTTCGATATTTGTAACCAATATTTTATGAAATAACCAGAATTATATTCACTACGGTTTACAGTACATGACAGATGCTAAAGGTGACTCAATATTCTCACGGTGGTTAGAATAACAAGATATCTTTATCGATGATATGCTCAAATGTCTCTCGACCTGTTTAAGCATCTAATTTCCTAATCCTCTCGGACTTTGGAAATTTCTATTCACTGCACAAATTTTACTTCAGGTTAACCAACCTTGTTACAGGGTTGATTATTAAATGAAGTATTTTCGAGTCGCTGTTGATAATTTACTTCCTACTATATTTGATTTCTTTCTCAAGCAAATCAAAGAAGGTGTGTCTACTGTTTGCAACCAAGAGATGTTAATTCAAACATCAGAATTATCAAGAAATCCTAACACTTATAGAATCTTGAGTATTTAGCACCTCATCACGGCCTAACCCTAGAACCCATAATTCAGGTTAATGGAGTTTAGCCACTCATGACGCAAAGAATGATACACATAATTGAATTCATAATTGAGAAGATTAACTCACAGAGATGAATAAGAATCAATAAAGCGTAGGCTAGATCACAAAGGAAAATCCCCAAAATAGTTGTATTGTTTGAGTAAAAAAGATAGAGCGAAAAATATCAAAACAGTATTCTCCAAAAACGTCCAAAGTATCGACTCTCTTTTTAGAATAATGATGATAATCAATTGTCGATGAATAATAGAAAACCTTAAAATAAAGTGTTTAATAGTTCAACCTAAATAAGGAAAAAAAATAAAAGTTTCAGCTTTTCCTCAAAATAGACGATGACATCCGTGACAGCTTATCAGGAGTCTGACGGCTTATCACAGATGTCGTCAGCTCCTACGCACTTTTGGCTTCTGCTATCTAAGGCTAACGATGATGACGCCTTATCACCAACCTAATGGATTATCATGAACGTCGTCACAAAAATATCTTCAACTCTCATTCTCTGTTTAAGGCTGACGACATCCTTGACAGCTTATCACCAAGCTAACGATGTGTCATGAACGTCGTCAGCCACACTTGTCTTCTATTTTGCTTCACTTTTTAGCCATTTTGCATCCATTATTTTTGGTTCTGCTACATCTTAACAGTTACTACAAAAATCAAAGAAAACTAATCTAAAACAAGTAAAGTTGCTCAAAACCTTACAATTATTTATAGTTAAAAGCCTTAAATGTGTTAGCATAGGCTCACACATTAACACCCTCAACTTAAATAATTGCTTGTCCTCAAGAAACCATAACATAACTAAGAGAATACAAAGTACAATTTGGCAGCTAACTACTTATATTAGTTCAGAACATATTCACCACTTCAAAGGTCAGTCAATTTTAAAGCTCACTATTGATGTTTTGAATAACAACCATGCAACTCACAAGAATCAAGATACGACAAAAATTCAGCAGTAACAACCATTCCATACCAAGATAACACTTATCTAAAAAAGCCATTGACTAGCAACATATCTAGTATGCCCTCATAACAAAGAAATCCCTTTTTCACTCTTATCAGAATTCAAATACATAAACAGAGGGATAAACAAAACTCACTCTTAAAATGAAGTTCCAAACACTGCATGTCAAATGCCATAGGCTTTCCCTTATAATCAGCACCCATGTCTTCAGATAGGTCAGTTAGGATCACTATAGGGCTTTTCCTAAGCTAGAAACATAGGACAGAGGTTGGTATGATATTCATGGATATTTTAGAGTGACTATGCAACCTTGACACCATACTAAACTCTTGGGTTTTCAACTCTCAACATTCTTCTATTCCCCTCTTTTATTGATCACACGTGATCAAGATAGATGCGGTCGTTTCAATTATCATGTTATCTTTCTATCATCTTTTACACTACTTTATCTTTTCTTATTCCCTTTTCACCGCATTCAACTTTTTATTCTTTTCTCTTATTATTCCTTCTTCATACTCATTTTGCATCAGCTACCGCTATGACAGCCACCCTCAATTTAGGTTGTTTTCTTAATTCAAGGTGCACAGTGTCCAAGGAGGACCAGGGCTAAATAGGTTCATTGTGATGTAAATAGGAAGGTGAGAGATGTCGTAGAAAAAAATAGGCTAATTAGGCTCAAAAAGGGATCAAGGGATATTATTCACATTCGGAAGGTCATTTTAGGCTTAAAGTGGACTAATCAACAGAAACGACCTATGATCCTTACCTAACTCCAATCCTATGACCAGGGTAAGACTAATCGGGTAATTTTTAGATTCGACACACAATGGGAACTGAGTTAGACCTTACACACACATGGCACACAGGTATCCTGTATATTACTACTTATCTATTTATGCACTTGTTTAACAGAGGTTATTCAGTTGCCAGACTAATGCCACAAAAAGATGCAATGTGGTCACAAATTGATGCAATTCATACATTAAACAATATATCAAACCAATGGAGAGGTACGTAAAAATCACAAAACAAGCAAACTACCTAAAGTACTTGTATTACTCCTAATTATCTACAAAATATGTTACAACAATAACCTACCCTACACCCTCAACTTAAAATAAAAAATAAACAACACTAAGGGTTAGGGTATACCTGAAGGCAATCAAGCACATGGATCCTGGGTCTCCGACCCTGCTACTGTATCATCTGTTGTCTTCTCTCCATCAGAGCATCTAGCTTTGTAGTAGTTGGGGCCTCGCTAGATAAGGGACCTACAACCATATCACAAATGGCTATTGTAACACCTCGATTTTTTGAACTAGAATGCTACACAGTGCTCATAACCCTGAAGGACCACAACGTAAATGATGACTAATATCTGAACCCATATACTGCATAATATAACATAATAATATGAAAAATATGAACATGCAGGCCATAAGGTTCAACTAAATAAAGAATCTGTCAAAAGATAATATCTATATGGGTGAAAAATACCCAAAATAACTGAAAACTGAATCAAATCTGAACTAAATCTAAAAGACTCTAAATACTGTCTGAATAAGGAGTTGAAGGAACTTGCCTCCAACTAACTCCATCTAGCAAAACTAAAATGAAATAATGAATGAAATAAAATAATATTGTCCTCGGAAGGATGAGGAATCACTGTAACTCTGAATAGTAGAATGCTACTGCTAATCTGGAGCTCGTACCTCTGAACCTATGGTGTATCGTAAGAGAAAGCACCATAGCAAAAATGCATCAGTACATCTGAATGTACTGAGTATATGAGTGAGGTAGGCTAAAAGCAAATGATTATATGCATGAACAATGCTGACTAATATGAACGTGATAATCATACATGCATAAGAAAATATAACTGAACTCGTAGTGATACTGAAAACTGAGTTGAATACTGATGACATAACTTTACTGATACTGAGGTACTAAATAGATAAATAACTATTTTTGATAGTTTGAATTATGAAAAACTTGTTGGATTGACTATGTCTAATAGTCCTAAAATTGAATACTGATAATGTAAACTATGATGACTGACATAACTAGTATAACTATGATGATCGGCCTAACCGATATAATGGATACTGAATGACTGTATCTGATAGTCTAAGTTCTAATGGAACTATCTAAGTTCTATTCTGAGCTGAGTGACTAAATCTGAGATCATTCCTATCTAGTAGGTGATCTCTGAATATACTGATAATAAAGATATGATTTAACTTAGTATGAAATCAGTCCTATCTAATGGGTGATCTTTAAATTTGATGATTTAGATACTGATTAACTATAGTTGAGATCAGTCCTGTCTAATAGGTGATCTTGAAGTGTATTTATAATGATAAGTATTGACTATATCTAACAATATTGAATCTGTACTACTAAGCTGAGTTGACTGTGCCTGACAGTCCTGAATCTATAACTAAAACTGTGGGATGTATTCATCTAACCAACATACCCCATGCTAAGCTGATTTGGGGTCCAATCTCTGCCCTGACTGGAAGGGTATCAGTACAACGCCACCAATAAAGACAACTGTTGTGGAGTCAGTCCTAATCTAGTGGGTGACTCCTGGGATCAGTCCTATATATATAAATGTTCTAATAGGTGACCCTTGAGTATATCAGTCCTATTTGATGGGTGACATCTCATACCTACGCTAGATACGTAGTTCTGGAACTTAGAGATTTTTTCTAAGTATCTCAGTCCTTTCTAGAGGGTTAGTCTCCATCCCTAGGATCACTCGTTGTTGAATCCTACTCCCACCTGGAATAAATTGAATTGAATAACTAAGTTGAACTGAATAACTAAAATAATACTGATTAACTGGACTGATACTAGTGTTATTGTTTAGTAGAGCTAAACTAAGTTTACTAAACTCTGATGCCTGATGGAATATACTAAGTTCTGAGGACTGACTGAGAGTACTGGAACTACTAAGATCGCTAGGAATACTGTTGTTGTTGAGATTACTGAGATTACTAAGTACTGGGATTACTGAACTACTGAGATTACTGATATACTGAGATTACTGAACTACTGAGACTGCCGAGATTTATGATTTTTTCTTGAGTCACATGACTGATTGAATTCTGTAGATCATGGCTTGATTAAGAGTATCGTGATAACATGATATGGCTCTACGCACACAACTATATTTTTTGGGTATAAGTACCCCCGTACTCGATGGAAGGAAACGGACACAACATGACTTACTTGATCTTAGGAATAAAGTACATAATTCATAATGCCATCAATAGGGGATTTTGTACCACACATTGTTATCATATTCTTGAACACAAAAGATAATACGTGTATCATGTACATACTTGCATGGTTCTAGTTTCACGAATATTCCATATCACAACAATAATACATAGCAATTTTCATGGAATTTATGTTGCGCCAAAAGGGATAGAGCATGGAATTGTCATTTAGGTTTTACTTAGCTATATTGCATGATTCTAGTCTCTTAGGTATTTATCAAACACCTTGTATGCACACTTTATGGCATAACCTTATTCATAAAATCAAGGACCCAAATTACCCAAAGTTAATATATTTCAACTATTATGCCATCCTAGTTTCATACAAACCCATAGAGATTCTATCTTGACATCATTCAACATATAAACAAGATAACAATCAAATCAAAACATAACAAGCATGGCATATAGTTTTAAATAGGGTTCTTGAGCTCTATGAATCAATTGAATCCATGGATGAACATTATGCATACCTTATTTCATGATTTCAAGAATCTTTACGAAGAGAAATCCTTGTGCTTGAATCTTCTATAAAAACCTAGCTTGAGTTTCTTGAGAAAATTTGAGAATAACAACTATATTTTGGTGTTTTAGAGCCTCAATCTTGTGTTTAAGAACTTATATAGGGATGGAAATTGACCTAATTTCCCTTAAGGACATGGAGATGGAATGCAAAAAACTGGGGCAGCATCGGAGTTAGCAGGAGATGCCTACCCTAGTCCACCGCTCTAGACCAGGCGACGCCTGGCTAAAAGCAGTTCTCTAGGCCAGGCGACATGGGCCTATCGCCTGGTGCTACTATTTTCACATCCAAACTCACCCTTATGCTATCTAAAAATTCTGAAACTTACCTGAGATGTACTACGACCTTTCCTCGTTGAAACGTAACTTGAAAATCCAAAAACGAAGGTCGGGAAGGTCATCAAATAAATATCCAAACTTTGGAGTTCTAAAATGAGACTAAGTGTTGAATCTTGAACCCTTAGCGAAATGTTCTATGTCTTGGATCTTGAAAAACTTAATGAGCTGTACTTTAGACTTTGGATTTTATGGGGTATTATAATATCTCCCCCTTGGGAACATTCATCCTCGAATGAGACTGACTGAGAGGGGAAATAAGAAGCTAAACATGAACTGATCATGAATGACAGGAACATGATCTCATAACTGACGTGACTAATAGATTGATTCATACTGGACATGGATATATGATACATGGGTAGCTAATTCCTGAATGGAGGACTGAGGATTCTAATAAATTGAGTTTCCTTAAAATGAGGATGCATATCTAATGCATAACTTAAAAGCTGAATCTATGTATATCTGATGCATGATTACACGACTAACATGATATGTGAATGTATGATTGAAAATATCGATAAACTGAACTTTCTCTACTGAACATGCATATCTAATGCATGAATATCTTACTGAACTAACTCTTGAAAGCTTAACTGATTATGCAATGGCACTTGATAACCATTTTATAACTGGAACATGAGAACATAACTGAGCATGATATGTGACATATGAACTGGACATCATGAACTAAATTGAACCTCTGAATACTTGACTTACAGATGAAGTTTTAACTTGAGGGTTAACTT
>JAPEIP010000002.1:44026698-44068244 GCA_026120095.1 Capsicum chinense | reverse complement strand
TTTCCCAATATAACATATTTACTCTCGCCCATCTATGTAATTGTTCATCATCACTACCTTGACCTTAGGGAGTTCACTAAAATGTTGGAATACTAGTGCTTGAAACATGAAGTGATACTAAGCATAATTTGACACTTTATCGAGGTCTGGGGAAAAGAGTGTTCACGACATAGATTCATTAAAGAGATCTAATCGGAGGACATACATAATATAGATCAGAATTTCATTGATCATAAGAGTTGCCTGAGTATTGGAACATAACATACTGTAAAGCATAAGTGCGTAAGTCATGAGCTACATGACCTAAATTTTGGAGTTAATAACTTTATGGAATAACATTCCAACTATTGAATCAACTGGAACTCCTCGTACTAAGAACTAGGAGAGTACCTGATCCTCCATTACGTAGATGAACATGAACTATGATCATGGAACTAACACATAAGGCATGAGTAGATATTAGGATAACTAAAATACTAATACTAAAATAAGAATGGGTTGAGCCTCGCCTCTACTTTCTGATGTTCTATAACATTTTAGCATCACTACTGGAATCTGAGAGCTTGACATGGTTAATCGTTCTATTATCTCCCCCTTAGATTTAAGACATCATTCAAAGTCTGAGGAACTCTTTACTAAACTATAAGCTATACTACACTTACTGCACTCTACAGTCTGGAACATAACGATACTCGTAAATAACAAACTTACTCTGAAAGACTACCCCTGAAAGTGTAAAACCCACTTCTAATACTTCCTTCCAAGTTATAACTCTATCTTTATATAGCCCCACTAATCATCATATAATATCTTAAACACATACTAACATAGAATCTTCATGAGT
Source organism: Capsicum chinense (assembly GCA_026120095.1). NCBI lineage: Eukaryota > Viridiplantae > Streptophyta > Magnoliopsida > Solanales > Solanaceae > Capsicum > Capsicum chinense. The sequence goes on along the minus strand of JAPEIP010000002.1, from coordinate 44,067,400 downwards.
ATCACCATATCCTGAGTTCACACCCTCTAGATCGTCAACTCTCATTTCTAGTTGTTCTATTATATAAGATTCAAACTTAGATTCTAACAATTAACACAGATATCTTCAACCTTTAAAAAACCATACTGCTTCCATCATAGCCTACAAATATCATATCTCTAAGCTCATATTTCTGAACCATGAGAGTTAATATCACACAAAAAGGCTCAATGTCATCTATCCTTAACTCAACTCCTTAACATAGCTATTAAGAATACATACACTATATATAACTAGTGTTCTTCATCTTAGCAATTCAACGATACTACAAACCACAAAAAAATGTAATAACCATAGAAAATAAAGCAACCCCTTATCACCTTGGGCATACTTCTTCATCATTCGTACAACATCATACTTAATTACGAAAATCGGAATCAAAGGCTTGCACATACTATTCAAGCCTACTAGTTCACTTCTATATAACTAGCATCACTAACCAAGAAATCATTACATCTACCTTGATGACCATCTACTATTCAAACTTACTGTCTAGTGCTACACATGATTTTGCAACCCACCTTATATACAATTCTCACTTAGAAGCTATAAAATAAGACATCAAGAAACACTAGTCCACTAGATCTTCATAATAATAGTAATCGGTCAAAATCATATGACCTATCTCATTATAATCTATTGGCACATACTACTTCTATACATCACTACTATTTACGCTTCTATACACCTAAATTAACGGTAATCAATCACCAAATACTTATTTAATATCCTATATTCTTCAATCATAATAAATACCATCAATAACTCTTTCCTTACATCAAGCAAACAACAATTCTCCTTAACTAATAACTCCTTCTCTTCCTTTCACTAAACTAGCATGGAAGGACATATCACATTAACTAAACTCGACAACATGCCTAAGTTTATCCTTATACTTTTTATCAATCATGATTCCCACTTTCTTGCTACTACTCTTCTATTCCCATACTTCCAACTATAATAGGGTTCTACTATTCGTAAATCATAACACTGAAGTTCATAATATCCCTCAAATACATACTGCATTTAACAGTCTAGGTTCACACTATCTCTTCTTATTAGCACTATCTGTACTAAAAAAGGCTAATACGCAATCTGAATACATATCTAATTCTGTCTCAATAGAACAACTCATAGGATGAGGACATAAATTTTAACTTGAGGGACTTATGACACACTAGAGAGATCCTCTCAAGCCCTTGGTGTGATTTTTGATAGTTCTTCTAGCAAATCTGAGAGCATTATCTGGGGAGAAAATTAGAACTGGCTAATCGTGTTATCTCAAGAATATGTCATAGATGAAGAATTTGGGGGTAACACACCAGTAGATAGAAGTTTTTGAAAAAACAAATTTATAGCACGATCTACAGTATGAAAGGAGGGAAACTTTTCTTAAATGCCTTGTAGCCTCTCGAAGAAAAGTATAGATATCTCCATACCGTTCTGCAAGACTCTACTAGACACGACTTAACAGAAACCCTAGGAAAGTTGAACTCAGTGCTCTAATACCAAGTTCATAACACCCCAAAAATGGGTCTCGAGGCATCACACAATGCTTAGGACCCTAAGTGACCCCAAGCTAACTCTTCTACTGGCATAACATATAAGCAACAAAATAAGATACATAAATCTGAATGATCTGAATGAAATAAGCAAATGATAACTCTTATCTGAATTTAATCAATATGGAACTAAATTAAAATGATTGCAACTGGTAAGAAATAGGCCGACTTTGTAATTCTGTTAATAATAACCCCAATCAAATCATGCTGATAATGCAAACAGAGTAACCCTATCACAATATCCATATTCACCTTTACCCACTTTCTAGTAGGGATACTAAACTTCTGGAATGTTCCATCGAGCTTCTGGTGCTCAACCATAACCTATTCATAATTAGAAAATTGGGTTATAAACTCAGCAATATCTCTCTTCATGCCACTCCACCAATAGATTTACCGCAAATCATAGTGTACCTTAGTGGCTCCTGGGTGTATAGAGTAATGCGCACCATGCACTTTCGACAAAATTTGCTGCCTCAAACCATCAACACATGGCACACACATTTTACCCTGGTATCACAAACAACATTTTCCCTTGGTAAAAAAGTTCTACTTTTTGATCTCTGACTTACTCCTTAAACCTAACCATAATGGAATCCTTATCTTATTTTTCCTTACTTCGGCAACCAAATAAAGATTCTGAACTATTTTAAACTAATACACTACCCTTTTCTAAATCAACCAACCGAACACATAATCTAGAAAACTGATGAACCTCCTGAACTAACTTATTTTTACCATTCTCAACATGAGCGATACTACCCATAGACTGTCTAGTAAGGGCATCCACCACTACATTGGCCTTTCCCGAGTGATACAAAATACTCATATCATAATCTTTTAGCAACACCAACCATATTATAATCTTTTAGGAACTCCAACCATCTTCTCTGATGAAGATTTAACTTTTTCTATGAAAACACATATTACAAGATTTTGTGATCCGTGAGCACATCAACATACACCCAATAATGACAATGCCTCTAAAGTTTCAAGGCTAAAACAATAGCTGCTAACTCAAGATTATGGGTAGGATAGTTTTTTCATGAGGCTAATGCTGTCTAGAGACATAGGCTATGACCTTGACCTTATCTCTCCGCATCTAAAAAAACCTAGACCAACCCTAAAAGCATCAAAATAAACAACAAACCCATCTATAACATCAGGTAAAGCAAAAACTGAGGTTGAAAGGAGTTGAGTCTTCAACTCCTAAAAACTCTACTCATAGGAATCTAACAACTGAAACTTAACTTTCTTTTGATTCAATCTAGACATAGGGAGACGCAATAGAAGATAAAACTTCAATAAATCATGGGTAATAGCCAGCTAGACCTAAGAAACTCCTGATATCTGATGGGTAGATGGGTCTAGGCCAGTTTCACACTACTTTTATATTTTGAGCATCAACTTTAATGCCATCACAAAAAATAATATGGCCATGGAAAGCTACTGACCTTTTCCAAAATTTACAGTTACTAAATTTGGCAAGCAACTGATAATCTCTAAGAGTTTGCACACAATTTTGAGATAGTCAGCATGGTCATTCTCACTATGGGAATAAACAAGAATATCATTGATGAAGACTATGACGAACATGTCCAAGTATTGTTTGAACACTATTCATTATGTCCATAAAGGTTGTTGGATCATTCATTATCCCGAAAGACATAGCTAGGTATTCAAAGTGACCATAACGTGTTCTAAAAGATGTCTTTGGAATATCACACTCCCTTACTATAAGATGATAATAGCCGAATCTGATATCTATCTTAGAGAAATAATTTGCACCCCGAATATAGTTGAATAAGTCACCATTCCTAGGAAGGTGATATTTTCTCTTGATTGTGACTTTGTTTAACTGGCGGTAGTCGATGCACATTTAGAGAGAGCCATCTTTCTTACGCATAAAAAAGACTGGAGCACCCTATAAAGAAACACTAGGTCTTATGAAATCTTTATCTAAAAGGTCTTTAAGCTACTATTTTAACTCTTTATGCTCGGCTAGAGCTATATGATATGGAGGGAGGAAGATGGAATGAGTATTAGGAAAATGATCAATACCAAATTCTATTTTTGTATTAGGAGGTACCCTTATAAAATCTTTGGGAAAAACCTCAGGAAAATTATTGACTACCCGGACTGAATGAACTGTTGGAACTTCAGACTTAGTATCTTTTATTCAAACTAAATGATAAATGCACCCTTTGGAAATAAATTTTTTAGGCTTAAGATAAGATTTGAAATGACTCTTAGGAGATTCAAAACTACCTTTCCTTTAAAAAACTGCCTCATCAGGAAGCTGAAACGTTACCATATGGGTGAGAGAATCTACTGATGCATAACATGAATGGAGCCAATCCATTCCTACAAAAACATCAAAATCTACCATTTGTAGCTCTATTACGTCTACTAGTATGATGCTATGAAGGATAATGATAGGACACTTATTATATACTCGTCTAGAAAAAATTGACTCCCCCACTGTAGTGGAAACTAGGAATGGCTTCGAGAGATTTTCAATTTCTATCAAAAATCTACTGCAATCAAAGGTGTCACATAAGAAAGATGTGATCTAGGGTCTAACAAAATATAAACATCAAAATGAAAAACATGAAACATACTAGTCACAATATTTGGTGAACTGTCCTACTCTTGCCGGGATAGTAAAGCATAAAACTAATTCGGGTGCTGACCACCCTTGGTACTGGATGATATGCCCCTGAGAAGGGACTGGGCGACCTGGAGGAGCTAGTGCCCTAGTAGCCAGAGATTCGGGACAAACACCCGTGCTTCCTTTATTAGCATACTGACACTCTTTGATTTTGTGACCCACCTTGCTACATCCATATCAACCCCTCTTTCCTATCAAACACTCACCAGAATAGTTTCTACCACACTTTACACATGTTGGATAACTGGGCCTTCCAACCACACTACTCTAAGACTTAGAAAAAAAAGTCCAACCCCACTACTTCTACTTGGTGTTGGGTATAGGGGAACTGGATGAAAATAGCTTTGTCATAGATGAGTGAACCTAAAACTTTGAATAATTCTCCCCTGTAGACCTTGGTTGACCATACTTAAACTATCCAGTACTAGCCTTCTTATTTTACCCCCTCTCTCCTTCAACTTCTCCACCTCAATACCTTGAGGATGAGTCATCAAACAAGTAAGATCCATATCCCTAATAAGCATGACTGTCCAAAACTCCTTAACTACTAAACAAGACACTCCAGAGACAAACTTACTCATACTAGATCTAGGGTCAACTATCAACTTGGGAGCATACTCAGACAACTGGGTGAACTTAAGGCAGTACTCTTTCACTATCATCAAGCCTTGCCTTAGGTTCATGAATTCCATAATATGAGCTTCTCTCATCTCATTTGGAAAGAACCTATCCCAAAATGCATCTTAAAACACCTTCAAACTCATAGGATCTGTATTCTCACCTGTACCATCCTTCCACATAACAACCCAATCATAAGCAATATCCTTCAAACTATAGGATTTCAATTCCACACTATTCTCCCCAGTAAAATGCATAACTTGGGTAATATATCTCACCTCATCAATGCAGAGCAATGTGTCCTCACAAGTTTTAAACTTGATGAACTCAGGTGTATTCATTGTAATGAAGTCATAAATTTTGGCTGCAACTAGATCACTATTTTGTTGAAGTTGGACTACAGCCTAATGGTTTCTCTAAACATTGGCAGTCACAGCTTGGGCTAATACCTGAAAAACAACACTAAATTCAGCATGAGACATATTTTCATTTAGAGGGTAGGTTTGTACTGGTGGTTGGTCACCATTTCTGTGTGTATTGGCTCAGTGAAGAGGCATATTCTATCATGTAAAAGCATAAGTTAAAGCTATAGCCTCTTGCTCATAAATGTGGCGCACTTTGCACCTAAGATCAAGACTCTATGTAACATAGCTTGTCTTACTACAAAGGACTATATAAACCTTAGGCTTTGATACCAAGTTTGTAATGCCCTAGAAATATACCCTAGACATCACAAATTGCTTAAGAATGCAAGTAATCCCAAGATATCAATTTTAAGCCTTCTAGCAACCTTGAAACCCATAATAATGATAAGATTGGCATGGAAAATCTAAAAATACTATATATAGCCTTACAATAAAGTATTTATTTTTGTAGTTAGTATTTAGTATATAGAATGTGAAAAATGAGGAGGTCAACTGAAAGGTCATGACGACATTGCTGAAAAGTCATCACAACTGTGATAAGCTGTTAAAAAATGTCGTTAGTGAGGCAAAAATTGAGGAAATTTCTATTAAAGCTGACGACATCAGTGATAAGATATCACACTTGTGATAAGAAGTCACAAAATGCTGTCAAGAAAACCTTGAAAGCATTGTTAGACCATATTAGGCCCTGTTCAAAAAATCCAACCCGGCCCACAGTCAAACCTCCTCATGTTCCCGCTTATCTTATTTTTTTTCCTTCTTTAGTTTATTTATTTCTTTACTTAGTTTATTTATTTACTCCTTCTAAATAATTTCCCAATGTTAATCAAGAAAACATCTTTCTTTTTAATTTCCCATTCTCCTGTTTTCCCCTCTAAATCATATGAGTAAGTGAAATCGCCTACCAGTTATGCTCTAAATTTAACTTTTCTTTTCAAATAGTAAGTGATAGATTGATAACTTCCCAAGTTCCCAAGAGGATTGAACCAAGTTCAACTTGAAAAGGGGCTAAAAATCAGAACTAGGGTTTGCTATGCAAGCCTAAGGTTTAAAATTCAGCTCACAAATTGGAACTCGAGTGGATTTTGAGAAATAATGGGACCAAAAGTTGAGTTAAAGTCAAAAGTGAGGTTCTGATAAAAGTTGATGACATTCATGATAGACTATCACAACTGTGATGGGTTATCAGAAATATCATCAATGGCTGCTAAGAATGAAGTGGGTTCTATTTAAAGCTGACGATATTTGTGATAGGCTATCACGTTTGTGGCGGCTTATAAGAAATGTCATCATAAGTTGATAAAGGTTCTTATATTCTGTCTAAGGCTGATGATAATTATGCTAATCTATCACAGTCGTGAGATCTTATCAAGAAATATCAGCACACTTGGAACCTGAAGAATGAATAAACCCTTTTCAAATGATGTGAAGCTTAAATGATTAATGTTTTTGTGTTTATGCTCTTGAGGATTGACTAATGGTTTTTCTGTTGCTACAGGAACATTATAATGGCACCCAAAGGAAAGAGCCCAATACTTAGAAAGAAGGAACAGTAGAAAAGTGTACGCCGGAGGCTCATCAATGAGAAGTCTAATTATGAAGAGGAAGAACCTCTTATCAGGAAGTGAAACATGAAGCAAAGCCCTGAAAAACCTCTACTACACCCAACAGTTGAGGTGGAGGATAGTGAGGACACTAAAAAAATAACAACTTCTAAGTAGGAGGCATCTGAATATTCTGAACATGAGTAGTACAAATCTGAATATGCTGATTCTGAAGGATAAAACATAAAGGGTATGAGGAGTATGATTCTGAGGACAAAACATTTGGATCCCCGTCCACTGAATAACAAGATAATGAAGAGTCTCTAGTTTGGGGAATACTTATCAAATGTAAAAACCCTAAAGTTTGAGAAAATGCTAGGTGGAAAATTCCTAAGGTAGGGGGCATCTTCACTGTTGGGCTTCGCAAAACTAATAAAAAAAGTGCTAAAAGGCTGATTTAGGAAGAAAAGATGATTATAAAAAAAAGGGTTGAGTAGGTATCCTAAAAAAGGTTCCAAGAGTACGTCTTGGGATGGACTACAAAAGGGGGAAGCTCATTTTTCCCTGCACTGGTCTGAGAGTTTTATTTAAACTACCAAGACCACTTAGAAACATGTGTAGACCAGGAGAAAGAGTTGTAGATCATCCCCTGTTGGATAGAGTTTAGGTAAGGGGCATAAGGTTGATGTCTCAATCAGAACCATCAAAAGGTTTTTGCATGGCCCCAACTTCAATCCTCAGGCCACTTCACTATCAATCTATGCTCAGATTATGAATTAGGAAAACAAACATTCGTGGTTCCCCAACATCTTAGCCGAAGAAGAACCAACATGGGTGACCAACCAAAATTAGAGAATCTATAAGTCCTTTTTAACTCAAGAGGCAAAGTTTTGGTGGGCTATAGTATGTATCAGGATGATGCCTACTGATGGAGACGACATTTTGGGTGATGACCGAGGTATCCTAGTAGCAAGCATAGTGCAGAAGCTCCCCCTAAATTTTGGGGAAATCATTGAAGATGAGATGAAGATTAGAATGTTGAGAACTGACACCGCTTTTTATTTCCCTTGTCTTACCATAGAGTTGTGCCGAGCTATTAATATGCCAGTGATTGCACAGGTTGATGATGACATTCTTTCCCAAAAGACTCATAACCGCATATAGAATGATGAAACTCAGCCAGGACTAAGAATTGATAGAGGTGTAGGGGTAGCAGTAGAACTTCCAATTACAGATGTCACTTCAGCACCTAATATGGGAGTGCAAGATCCTGAGGCGGTGCAACCATCTTCTTCGGCACATGTAGGTTTAATGCCTGAGAATAAATATAACCCCTTAGCTCCTGTAACGTTAGCAGGAAATGCATTTCATCAAAATAATATTAGAAAAGTGGCTAAATAAGAAAAATGGTGTGAGGCACAACTACATTCCATTGCCAAATAGTTTGCTGCTACCGTAGACAAGAAAATCAAGGATGCCCTTGAGCCTTTTGTGACTTTTCCTGAACGGGTTGTAGATTTAGAGAACCGATTTGATACACGAGAAAAAGAAATATCGGGGCTGATCTTGCTAAATTCAGAGCTGTATTGGATACGGTAAAGGAAGATGTTGGACAAGGTAAATGAGCTGCATTGTAAATATTCATCAATGATGAGAAATCAAAGTTATCGAATTCAAACATTATAACAATGCACAAATTTAGTTTAAAATCTATTATTTAAAGCATGAATAACCCATTAATATAATGGAAAGTACATTACAAGTGGTAATAAACAAAAATCCTCAAACCTAGACAATTCAAGTATTCAAAAACACCAAAATATCATGTTAAATAATACAATAATTCTATAATTAAAGTAGGAAGTGTACAACATGCCTAAAAAGTAGAGGAAATTTTTGAGGAATTGACGTTTAAAGTATGGAGCATGGAATCCTTTAGAAACCCCTTACATTTCTTGACTTCGGAGTTGGAGAAGATAAGCACAATGTAAAGATTTATGATTTTTGAGGTTTTTGAGGCTGGAGAATATTTTATGTTCTATAAAATTGATAAAAGCCCCCAACCCAAATAAAAAACTAAAGAAATAGATGATTTCTACATAGCAGTGTGGCACGCAATTATCGCGGTGCCTATCTAGTATGCCACACTTCTATAGTGAGCTTAGGTGGAGTGGCATGCCTCTATCATGGAAACTAACTACCTCGGGGTCCTAAAATGACACCAAAACCCTCCAAAAATTTAAAAACATTCCCAAAACAACCCATTAACACCGCTTATCATGATTTAAGTAAAAAATAATCATAACACACATGGGAGGGTCAAAAATTAAATAGTCAAAATGTTTTTGGCTATTACATCCCCTTAATAGAAATAATATGTCCCCAGAAAGTTACAGCACTAAGAAAAATTCACACTTTGAAAATTAGGCATACAACTCTTGGTCCTTGAGAGTTTAAAGCATCATCTAGAGATGATTGGCATAATATTCCTTACTTCTGGAGTAAACCAGAATATCATCAATGCAATCTATAATGAGTAAGTCCAAAAAATACCTGAGCACCTTATTCATAAGATCTATGAGAGTTGCATGACACATTAGTCAATTTGAAGAAGATAACTAAATTTTAATAATAACCATATGGGGTTGCATTTTTAAAAATGCCATCCTTCATAACCAATTTCAACTGATGATAACCCATATGTAGGTCTATTTTAGGGAAATATCTAGTGCGCTTAAGCTGATCAAAAAGATCATAAATTCTGGGAAGAGGGTACCTTATTTTTGTTGTGACCTTATTCAACTGATGGGAATCCATACATATACAAAAAGAACCATATTTCTTTTACATGAGGTGTGTGGGGGCACCCTAGAAAGAGATACTAGGAAAGATGAAACCTTTATCATGGAGGTCTTCAACTATTCTTTTAATTATTTTAGCTTCATAGGAGACATTCTATATGGTGGAATGGAAATGGGATGAGTGTTGGGTAACAAGTCAATTCCAAAGTTTATTTCCCTATCTCGGGGAATGTAGGACAATCATTAAGAAAGGCTTCTGGAAACTTATTAACTATCGAAACCAATTGAAATTAATAACTCTTGGTACTAGAATCTTTAACCCAGACTAAATTGTACAAACAACCATTTGAATTCAGCTTATAGACTTTAAGATAGGTTATGAACCTCCCCTTAGGTGCAAAAGAGTATCTTTCCTATTCTATGACTGGTTCATTAAGAAAATGAAAGGTGATTTTTATGGTTCTACAATCTAAGGAAGCATAACAAAAGTGAATCCAATACATCCCTAGAATTGCATCAATGTATGCCATGTCAAGATGTACTAGGTCTACTATAGTATCTCGATAGAAAATGGATACTATAGAATTTTTATAAACTCTTTTAGCATTAACAAATAACCAACAGGGTAGAAATTGAGAAGGATTCAGAAATGTTTTTAGGTTAAAAGCCAAAACTCCCTGCCATATAATGGGTCAAGTAAGAAAGAGTATATCGGGGTAAAGTTGCACATAAACATCATGAGAGAAAATATGTAACATACACATCATAATGTCTACTGAGGTTTCTGAGTTCTAAAAAGTAGATAAGGCGTATATCATAAGTAGAGATTAGCTAGAGGGCTAAAGAAGTTGCTTCGGCCTTAGTTCCCAAAAGATTTCTTTTGTTGAGGGACAATTACTTTGAAAATGATCGAGATGGACACAACCATAGCACACAAGAGTTCAATAATGATATCTCCCTGGATGGTACTTTCCACAAGTACTACATTAAAGGTATGGCTTAAATGGTTGAGCCACACTGCTGTGCGATTGAGTGCCCTATATTCTTGGCTCATTATTGCATTGGAATTGTTGATCGCTTGGTGGTTTAGGTATAGGTGCACTAGCCGATGATTGTACATTACTCCAAGATCTCCTCTTGGACCATTTATTGCTCTATTTACCACCCTATTGTAAATTGGCATCCTGGTCTGCTAGTCTAACATTCTTAGCCCGACTATTCTCTTCTCTGCTTGGTTCTTATTCTCTTCCTTTACCTATTACATAGATATCACTAACCTGAATATGTCCATATAACAGTCCAAGATCTCTGTCTTACATTCTAACACCAAGTTATCATAAATAAAAGATGTGAACTTCCTAATATGTGATCTTATATTAGACACCAACTCTGGAGCATTATGAGAAAATTGGGTGAACTTGAGTGCATACTCTTTGACATTTATCTTACCCTACTTCAGATTCAAAAACTTTTTAGCCCTATCTTACCTCAACTCCTAAGGAAAGAAGTGGTCATGGAAAGCGTCATAGTACTTTTCCCACACAACAGGTTAAGAATTTTCCCCTCTTTACTCCTTCACTCATAATACCACTGCTAGTTTATCCCTTTTAACTAATTGCTGTAAATTCCACCTACTCTATATCACAAGAATGTATAACTCTGAATATTTTTCCATCTAATCAACAAACTCTTCAGGATCTTTCTCAACGTTAAATCCATAAAAGTCGTTGGTTTAAGTCTTATGATATGACCGACCGGAGTAACTTCAGATAAACCAGCAATTGAACCAACATTACCAAACTGATGGAACAATGATGCCATGATTTGTGCAAGTTTATGGATTGAATGATAGAATACACCATTTGGCACCAATCTTTGTTGAGGCTAAGTATAGTTGATAATGGCCCTAGGATCTCGAAAGGACTGGTTGAGACTGGTGAAATCCTAGGAGGAGTAGTGAAATTAGTAGTACGTGCTATATACTTGGTATGCATCCTAAGGGTAGTGAGAACCTCTTTAGTATTTGACTAAGGAGTGATTAAGGCTCTAACCAAATTTTTCTGACCATTAGATCTTCGTAGAAACATGATCTGAAATATTGGAATGTCAAGATTTAGACGAATTTCTTTACAACCAGACTCTCTTGCACAAACTAGTACATGAAGAAAAGTTCACATTTCTAAATGACTAGTAGCCACCCTTATAAGTGTGGCACGCTACACACCCCTAAAAATGGCTCTTCTCAACATGGCTTTACCAGGGACCCTGAATCATGCTCTAATACCAAGCTTGTCATGACCTAAGATGAGACCCTAGCCATAAAGGCCATCTCGAACCACAAAGGTTCAAGAATACCCCTTAAAATACTATCATAATCATAATATAAATAGAAGTGCGGAAGTACAAATTAAATTAAAGAAAGACCTTTAAGATAACTGAGATAAAAATTCCAAACTATGAATTAAACATAGTTTGAAAAGACCCCAATCCAAATCTTCAATAAAGATTGGAGTGTCTAAGTTGGGAGTACACCCAAGACACCACACGGTGCTTACAGTCATAAGTGACCATATTCTAACCCATGAGCTGGTACCTACTGTGTGCAAAAAACGAAGCTCGATTGGCCATAAGATTTGAATATTTAAAATATCTATGAAATAACAAATCAAAGTACAATACTATAAAAACTGCCAATAACATCTAATAACTGACTAACTGTCTAAAAATGTCTGAACTCCTTTAACTAAATTATTGTGTAGTTGATGATACAAGTCCCCAACAAACTTCGACTGACTATTGGACTAAAATACTGAAATAACATAACAAGTTTACGGAATATGAGGACTCACCATTGTTGTTGTTGCTAGTGCACGGGAATGTCTAGTTGCGGCAAGGAACCTGAGTGTCTGACCTATGATATGAGACAACATAATGTAAAAATGGGTATGTGTTCAGTACTTTGAATTTTCTAGTCTATTAAATGATGTTAAGATGATATGCATGGCCCATATGTATGAATAATAACCAACTGAATGAATTGCCTTAAATAGCTAATTTATAATATACGTCAAAGTTGTAAAATTTGAGAATGCATGACCAAGCTTATGACATGATACTATAATGGTCTGTACACTGAAATATTGAGATACTGATACTGAACAACTAATAATTAAATAATGTGGTCAAGAAAACTTGAAAATGAACTCTGAACTTAATACTGAACTGAGACTGTGGCAGCTATCATCTAATCAACATTCCCCTATTAAGAGTTAATTGAGGTTAAACCTGTGAGCCCAGTTGGAAGGGTGTCAATACCATACCACAGGTACTAACATTAACTGTGTGGATCTACTGAAATGAAGTCCCAAAGGACTAAGAAGTTATCCTCTACTGGTAGGTTCTCTGGTGAGATATGTATCCACCCTCAACTAGCAGGTTAATATCTCTAACCTATATTGGCTATGCAGTTCTGGAATGAAGGGATTCATACTAAAGGTCATACCCTTAACTGGCAGGTGAGCCCTTATCTCTAGGTTCACTTGGTGCTAAATCCTACAACTAACTGAACGGACTCGGAGTATTGAACTAAGCTAAACTTGACTGATAGGATAACTAACTGAACTGATAATACTCATATATGACTGAAAAACATTTTGAAGTACCTAGACTAAGTAAACCACTAAATTTTAGGTATTCATAACCCCCAAAACTCGATAACATCAAGAGTAGGAGCATATAAAAGTTTCCAAATGCATAAAAAGTAGTCATTGCTCGAAATTCATCTCTTAGGCATTTCATCAAACACTTTAGAATAATGAACTTAGGAATGGGAATGGTTGACACATATGGGAATAACAAAATCTTAACACTAAAACCATACTTTAGAGATTTGACATGGAATTTCATGCTTCAAACATTTACGGGCTACTTTCCAACTAAAATAATTGTAACCATCATGCATAATTGAAGTTCCCCAAAAAAACTTCATGAAAATAACTCATTGGAAATATGTAAATTCATAGATTAAAGCATAAAAATAGGTTTGTCGACTCCATAGGTCAAAAGGGACTATGGATGAACATATAACTTACCTTAAGGCTGTAATCTTGAAAGCAAATTGACGTCATTGATCGTTATTGGGTAGTAAATCTTGAATTCTTGAGTTTTCTTAACTGAACAATTATTGAACTAAATGAATTTGGGTGATGGATAGAGTTTAAGTTAAAGAGGTATTGATGAAATAGGGAATATAATGCCTTAACTAATGATAAATCCCGTGTTTTTATGGATTGGAGCCATTAGAAAAGACCAGACTGCCCATGGAAAATTAAAATTTTTAACTGGAATGCTGATTAGGTTATCACCGCGATGTGCCAAGATTGCCACTGCTATTCCACTACGATGCACCATAATCCCGGCGACTTGTTGTTTTTGAAATCCAAAAGTGGTCCAAACCCCATCCAAAAAATTTAAAAGTTGCTCCAGACATGCCACTTACACCCCTGAACATGAATCTACTCAAAAAATTATATCTTGGGGTCGAAAAGTCACTTTAAAAATCATCAAAATTAAGAGGCCAAAAATAAAACCAAGTCTCCAACACTGAGCTAAATTTTCAAGTTCTAAGCCTCTTGTACATGTACTATGGGCTGAATTGAGCTAAGAAAATTATGGGGCATTACAGTATCTAACCCTTGGGAGAATTCAATCCTCGAATAAGACTAATTAAGCTGTGAAAATATAGAGGTACTGAGATTACATGCTGAATATGCATAACTACAAACATGACAACATGTTTGAGTCTGAAACATGGTGTCTGACTGAACTGATTCATGAATACAGACAATGAGTTGAAGATGACCACAAGGCTGGGACTGAGAATAGAATAGAGGAAATCTAGGTGAAATTCTTACCTTAAGCAAAGTCTCAATTTTTTGAGAAAATGTGAGGATACTTGGTTTGCATATCTGCTTCAGTTTCCTAAATGGCTCCCTCTACGAATTGATTATGCCAAAGATCTTTGACCAAAGGAAATTCTTTGTTCCTCATTCTACGAATCTAACAATCCAGGATTTCAACTAGGAGTTCTTCATAGAAATGGTTGTTCTAAATATCTAAGGTCTCTATAGTACCAACGACAGCTAGATCGGCAATACATTTCTTTAATAAAGAAACATGGAATACTGGGTGCACTGAAGACAAATTTATTGGAAACTCAAGCTCATAAGATACCTTTCCAAAATGGCTCAAGATCTTTTAAGGGCCAACATATCGGGGACTGAGCTTCCCCTTCTTGACAAACCTCTTCACTCCTTTTATGGGAGAGATTCTCAAATAAACTATGTTGCCAACCTCAAATTCAAGATCTGTCCTTCTCATATCTGCATAGGATTTCTGTCGGCTTTGGGTTGTCTTAAGCCTTTCACTGATTTGCTGAATTTTCTCCAATGCATCAAATACTTAATTTGTCTCTATCAACATGGTCTCACCTACCTCAAACTAACCAATAAGGTATCTATATCTCTTCTAATAAACTGACTCAAATGGAGCCATCTCAATAGTGGATTGGTAACTATTATTGTAAGCAAACTCTACCAATAGCAAGTATCATCCCAACTACCTTAGAGTCGATAACACAAGATCTCAATATGTCCTCTAAGGACTGAATGGTCCTCTTTTCATGACCATCTATTTGAGTGTGAAAGGCTGTACTAAGATGAACTTGTGTACCAAGGCCCTTCTGAAAAGCTTTTAAAAAATAAGATGTAAAAGGAGTACTTTTATATAAAATAATGGTCAATGTTACTCCATGCAATCTAACCAACTCTTTAATATAAAGCTTGGCATAATCCTCAGCTGAATAAAAAGATTCCAAACTAATCTAAACCCATATACTACCCTCGGCTGAGTCAACCAAATAAATGCCTAATCTAGCCAACTAAAGAATCTCCTGCACTAACTTTTTCTTATCATTCTCAGCATGTGCCAAACAACCCACAAACAATATACTAAGGGAGTCCACCTCTATATTGGCCTTGCTCGGATGATACAGAACACTCATATCATAATCATTTAATAATTCTAAAAAACCTTCTATGACAAAGATTTAACTCTATCTGCGAAAACACATACAACAAAATCTTGTGGTCTGTGAACACATCAACATGCACCCCAGAAATATAATGACTCTAAATTTTCAAGGAAAGCACAATGGCTACTAACTCCAGATCATGGGTAGACTAATTCTTCTCTTAGGGCTATAGAAGTCTAGAGGCATAGGCTATGACCTTACCTGTCTGCATCATAACATAACCTAAAAAAACTCTGGAAGCAACACAGTAAACAGAAAACCAATCTGAGCCATATGACAAGGCCATACTGGGGCTGAGGTGAGTCGAGTCTTCAACTCATGAAAACTCTTCCCACAGGAATCAGACAATTAAAACTTTACTTTCTTCTTAGACAATCTAGTCCTGGGGATGCCATATGTTAAAATCCTTCAACAAACCATTGGTAATAGCCATCCAAACCTAAGAAACTCTTGATATCAGATGGAGAAATGGGTCTGGGCTAGTTTCTCACTACTTTGGTCTTTTGAGGGTCAACTATAATGCTATCATTAGAAACAGTATGAACAAGGAAAGCTACTAATCTTAAGCAGAACTCGCACTTTCTAAAAATTTTTAATAACTAATAGGCTCTAAGATTATGCAATACTAATCTGAGGTGATCTGCATGATCATTTTCATTATGGGAATAGACAAGAATACTATCAATGAAGACTATGAGAAACATGTCCAAGTACTGCTTGAACACTCGGCTCATCAAGTTCATGAAAGATGCTTGGGAATTTTATAGACCTAAAAACATGACTAGGAATTCGAAGTGACTATATCGAGTTCTAAAAAGGTTTTTAGAATGCCACATTCTCTGACTCTGAGCAGATAATAGCCGAATTTGAGATCTATCTGAGAGAAATAACTGGCACCCTTAAGTTGGTCGAACAAGTCATCAATTCTAGGGAGTAGGTACTTATTCTTGATGGTGAGCTTATTCAATTGACTGTAATCGATGAATATTCTGAGAGAACCATCTTTGTTTTACACGAAAAGGACTGGAGCACCCTATGGGTAAATACTAGGACTAATAAATCCTTTATCAAAGATATCTTTCAACTGTTCTTTTAACTCCCTAAGCTCCGCTATATCTATTCTATAGGGAGAAATAGAGATAGGCTGGGTATCTGGAAAGAGATCTATTTTGAAATAAATTTTCCCTTTGGGAGGAACTCCAGGAAGATCTTCGAGAAACACATCTGGAAATTCCCTCACCACTGAAACTGAATCAAGACTGGGAGTCTTAGAACTAGAATCTTTGACTCAAACAAGATGGTAGACATACCCCTTGGATATCATTTTGCTTTCTCTAATGTACGAAACAAGCTGATCCCTAAGTGCAGAAGTATTACACCTCGATTCTAGGACAGGTTCATTCAAAAACTAAAAATGAATATCTTTGTTTCTACAATCAACTGAAGCATAGCATGAGTTGAGCCAATCCACGTCGAGAATGACATCAAAATCAGTCATTTCTAACTCCATAAGATCAACTAAAGTGACTTTCTACAATATTAGGACTGGACAATTCTTGTATACCTACCTGGTTATAATAGAGACGCCTACTGGGGTAGACACTAAAAAAGGGTTCTGCTAAAGTCTAAGGACTGATACAAAAATTCATAGCTATATAGGAGGTTAGTAAGAAAAAAGAAGCTCCTGGGTCTAACAAAACATAAACATATCAATGAAAGACCTGCAATTTACCAATAACATCATAAGGATTATTTTCTTGATCCTTCCAAGACTGAAGTGCTTATATTCTATTTTGGCTCTGACCATTAGTTACCCTGGAAGCGACATCCTCCTGAGTTGGGTGACCAAATGGAACTAGGGGAAGACTAGACTGACCTTGCTGACTACCCTGTGGGCAATCCTTGACCCTATGTCTAGGCTTGTCACACCAAAAGTATACATCAGTTCCCGCTCTACACACACCCAGATATTCCTAGCGTATTTCTAGCAAATAGGATTTGTGTGACCACTATTCACACTACCTTGGGGTTTAGGGCCTGGCGCTCTATCTTGATCATAATTTATGAACTTTGGTGTTGGCGCACTAGCTGAAGATGGAGTTGGGGCTGAATATTTCTAAAAAAATTGAGGATGTTTACCACCCTCCGACCTCGGTTGAGTAAAACTAAAACTACCTATTCTGGCTCTCTTCTTCTCCCTCTCTTGTTCCTTAAACTTCTACTCCTTAATTTGTTGAGCATTGAACATCAACCATGACATATCCATCTTCTTAATTAGCATCGTATTCCTATAAACCTTGACCTCACTATCAGCCAAACCAGAGGCAAACTTACTTATCCTAGATCTATCGTCAAACACCACATTAGGAGCTACATGGCTATCCGTGTAAACTTAAGAGAATACTCCTTCACACTCATGTTCCCCTACGTCAAATTGATAAACTTATATACATTAGCTTCCCTTAATTCTATTGGAGAGAGCCTATCTAAAAAGGCTATACCAAACTCCTCCTATTTATATGCCCTATATCATCCTCTTTATGTCTCTTTAACTTTTTATACAAGGTGTGACCAACATCCTATAATTGGTAAGCACCCAACTATGCACTCTCGCTAGAAGTCATACCCATAATGCCAATTATCTTCTAAACCATGTCAAGGAACTATTGCAAAGCCTCATCAGACTTGGATCCCAAAAATAGAGAAGGTTCATTTAGGTGAAGTCTCGAATCCTAGTTGCAATATTATTAGCCACTAGAATGGTTGGGACAATAGCCTGCTGATTATTATTGGCTACTATTGAAAAAGCTAAGGTAGTGAATGGCACTTTAAATTTAGCATGAGAGACATGCTCGTTCAGGGGATCTTCCTGACATGTGAAGGTATGGGTTGATTCCCATTTCTCCTTTTATTATTCTTTTTGGGAGGTATGATATATAAATGGAAAGATAATTGAATTAGAAAGAGAGTTTAAATTTAGCTCATGCTCAAATAAGTGACATGAACATTGAAAGAAGGGATGCTATTCCTAAAATATCTTGTAGCCTTTTGTCCATAAGCGGGGCATGCTTAATACCCATACACAAGACTCTAATTAATGCAACTTTCAAACTCCCTAGGTTACTTTAAATCCTTAGGATTTGATGCCAAGTTTGTAATTCTCGGAGAGTACACACTGGACGCCACAAGTTCTTATAGTGATAAGTGACCACATGCTAACCCTTGAGCAGGTACCTGCTGTGAGCACTGAACAAACTTATAATGAAGATACACATGTGTAGAAAATAAACTTGGATACACAATAAGGTTTAAATATTTAAAATATCTCTGAAATAACAAGTTCAAAAATTATACTATAAAGAGTGCCAATAACATCTGATAACTGACTAACAATCAGAAAATGTTTGAAAGTCTTAAACTGACTGACTGTGGAGTTGATGGGACAAGTCCCCAACCAACTCTATTGGACTACCAAACTAAACTACTGAAATAACATAATTGGTCCTTAGAATATGAGGACTCACCACTACTATTGTTCCTAGTACTCTTAGATGTCTAGGTGCAGTGGGAACCTGAGCATCCGAACCTATGATATGAGACATCATAGCTCAAGAAATGACTATGTAGTCAGTACATTGAATGTACTTCTATGCTA
Source organism: Capsicum chinense (assembly GCA_026120095.1). Taxonomy (NCBI): domain Eukaryota; kingdom Viridiplantae; phylum Streptophyta; class Magnoliopsida; order Solanales; family Solanaceae; genus Capsicum; species Capsicum chinense. Next base: position 44,047,994 of record JAPEIP010000002.1, on the reverse strand, counting down.
AATTAGGATAGGCAAAAATGCGTTGCTCATATGCATGAATAATAACTGACTTATTGAATGGCATGAAATAACATATTTATAGTATGCGTGACGACTGTGAAATATAATAATGCATGATGAAGCATATAACATAATACTAGAATGGTATGTAAACTGAAATACTGAGATACTGATACTGAACAACTGATAATTGTATGTTGTGGTCAAGAAAACCTAAAACTTAACTCTAACTGAATACTGGACCAAGACTGTGGGAGCTATTATCTAATCTTTATGCCCAATTAAGAGTTAATTGGGGTCCAACCTATGACCTCAGTGTTAAGGGTGTAAATACTACGCCACAGGTACTAACATTACCTACGTGAATCAACTTAAATAAAGTCCTGAAGGACTAAAGAGTCTCCCTCTACTAGCAGGTGCTCTGGTAAGATATATGTCAATCCTCAACTAGCAGGTTAACATATTTAACCTACGCTAGCTACGTAGTTCTGGAATGTAAGGATTGCTAATAAAGGTTACACTCTTAACTAGCAGGTGAGCCCTTATGCCTAGGTTCGTTCAGTGCTAAATCCTAGTCCCAACTGAACTGACTCAGATTACTGAACTAAGCTAAACTTGACAGATAGGATAACTAACTGAACTGATAATACTAATATATTCCAAAAAAACATTCCAAAGTACTAGGACTAAGTAAATAGCTAAATTTTTGGTATACATATTCCCCAAGACTCGATAACATCAAGAGTAGGAGCATATAAAGTTTTCAAATGCATAAAAGTAATCATTGCTAAAAATTAATCTCTTAGTCTTTCCATCAAACACTTTAAATTCATGAATTTAGGTATGAGAATGGTTTAAACATATAGGAATAACAAAATAATTACACTAAAACCATACATTGGAGATTTGACATGGAATTTCATGCTTCAAACGTGTATGTGCTACTTTTCAACTAAAACAATTGTAATCATCATGTATAATTGAAATTCCCAAAAAAAAACTTCATGAAAAGAACTCAATGTATACATGTAAATTCATAGTTTAAAACTTAAAAATAGGTTCTTGGACTCCATGGATGAACATTTAACATACCTTAAGTCTTTAATCATGCAACAGAATTTACCTTTTTAATCATTCTTGGGTGGTGAAGCTTGAATTCTTGCATTTAATCGAAGGATCAATGGTCGAACTATAATAATTTGGTTGATGTCCAGGGTTTATGTTAAAGAAGAATTGTAGAAATAGGGCATATAATGCCTTAAATGATGATAAATCCCGTGTTTTATTGGATTGGGGCCATGGGAAAAGACCAGGTTGCCCATGGGAAATTAAAATTTGTAATTGGAACGCCGATTGGGCTCTCACCATGATGCACCAAGGATACAACCACTATTCAACCACAGCATGCTAGAATTGCGGTGACTTGCTATTTTTGAAATCCAAATATGGTCCAAACCTCGTTCAAAAAATCCAAAACATACCCGAGAAGTTCTGCTTACACTCCTGAAAATGAATCAACTCAAAAACCTATGTTTCGTGGTCAGGAAGGTCACTTTAAAAATCATCAAAGTTAAGAGGCTAAAAATAAAACTAAGTCTCCAACATTTAGCTAAATTTTCAGGTTCTAAGCCTCTTGTACATGTATTATGGGCTGAATTGATATAAGAAAACTATGGTGTATTAAAGTCTAGTATACCAAATCACAAAGCAAGTATATAATGATTATCTATATTTCTTAATTGTATCAACCCAACATCGGCAAAACATAGTTTTGGGCTATAAAATTTTCAACTCATGCCTTCTATGGTAACCATTTACCTCTCTTAGATCCCAATTTTAGTTTCTTTAGAACATGCATCATTTCAAAATTCATTCTTTGACTAAATGGAGATGTGTCTATTGGTATCGTCATATTAAGACTTGTATGTCCCATAAGCCATATCATACATTCTGCATCTATCTCTTTTATACCATAAAACATTGACCACCATAAAATATTTCAAAGATAAAATAATCATGCACTTTCAAAAATATAATAGAAGTCTAAGAAAAATATCTTTCTATTAATACTTCTCCAAAAACTCTTAAAGGTGGTCGTTTCCTTTGATAATTCATACGATTCTCATTCACAAAAAAAAATAGTATTTTGGATACAAGATATATTCTTCATATTCGTTAAGTGAAAAATACCCAATTAGGTAAAGAAAACATTAAAAACTTAATCTTCTTATCATTTACCAAATAGTCTACAACATACGTAAAAATGTTTAATTCGTGACATAAAAAGGGTTCATAATTTATGCTTTTCAATTTAGATGAAAATCCATACATTGTACATATTCTAAATGTTTGGAAAATATAATTCCATACTTAATATAAGTAATTTCGTTTTACATACCTTCAGGTGATGAGAAATTGATGAACACTCTATCCTTATAGCCTTAGAGTTTTGAGCCCTAACTAGTTTTCTATATTTTTTATATTGGGAGAAGTTGGAATGTTATATGAGAGATTATAAGTCATACTTAGTAACTTAGGAACATTGTGGTGTGAAACAAGGACATTTTAATATTGTTAAAAGCCTTAAGCACCCCTAAAACAAGTTTAAATGACGTCTCATCGATGAAAAGGGTGGGGGTGCTCGCCTGCTTGGGAGTGAGGGATTTCGCTAGTCCTGTAGTGAGTTTCTTCCATTGCATGGGTAAAGAAATGATCTCATGAAGAGGCCCACATAGCGTAAGGCTAGCATGCGAAGTCCCCCTTGCACCGCATGACCCATTTTTGCATCTAAAATTTCCCCCAATACTTCCCAACCCATTAAAAGGTAATTTATGCTAAATCTAGGGGTCACGTAGACCTTTATTTAGCTCTATTTTAGTGCCTAAGCACTCAAAGATTTACACATTATTTTTTAAGAATAATATCTAGATAGCTTATACCCTGAACAGTGATTATTCAAAAGTTACAAAAGCAGGATGAAGTGGCAGTACAAAGTTCAAAATATCATTATTGTTTAACGTTATTAAGTAGAGTTTTAGGATATTTAAAGAGTTGCATGATATAAAAATTGATCTTTAAAACACCCATTGGGTCAAATCCAATGTAATCAATGTTGAACAAGAGCATATAGATAAAGACAACTCGTAAGTGATATCATCATCATGGCCACTCTTCTACTTTTTTTTCCATCGGGGATAGCCCAGCAGTGAACCAATCCAAAAAATTACTTTAGGCCTCACCATTATTGGGGGCTCAGATTTTCTAGGAGATACATGTAACCAAAAAAATTAAAAATTACAATTTCATTTTAATGAAAAAGGATTGATAAGATCTTTGTGATCAATTGGAAATTGAAATAATATCATTGGGAATCTCTCCCATCATCTACGTGTAAATAGGTCATTTTCCCTTATTTATACAAATTTATCATTGATATAATTTATAAGCCACAATTTTTTCATCTTTTGATTTTGTCTGCCTACTTGTACCTTAATTTTATTTTTATGTCTTTATATTTCACTTAGTTCTTTTGCTAATTCTTCATTAGAAAAAATTTAGTTACGTATTTTAAATTTTTTTTTCTAAGTTCTAGTGTTGTTTCATCGAGAGTATTCGAGTAGTGAAAATTATATCCAGTTTTCTACTTGTCGAACAAAGTTAGATTGTTTAACTATGTATATTGTCTATTTTTTTTTTTGAATTTTAAAATATTAATCAGAGATATTTTTAATATCAAAAGTGCTAAGAGAAATTGTACGAATAGAAGATGACATATTAATAGATATGTTCAATCATGTAAAAAGTCTTGATTCATTTTCAAATGCTTATATTACTCCTAAAATAATGTTAAAAATTCCTGCAATATTTGCCTCAATAGAAATAAATTTTTCAAAAGTAAAAATATAATACTTTTTTCTTTAATGAAAAACTTAAAGGCCTCTTGTTGAAGTTTCGCTTTAGGACATAAATATCGTTGATCCGCCCATGCTTTTCGTAGCAAAACTAAAGCATGTATTTTTTCCAAGTGAAACTTCCTTTGATTAATATGGATGTAATCTAAATAGAGTTGGAATTTTTAAATTCTGGAACATGTGCAATGAGTAAAAATGTGATCCCCAAATGATATGAACTTTACTACTTTCTTGTAATCACTCGTATAGAAAATGAAGTAAAAAATTGAAGTTCAATGATACTGGTACCTTTTTTAATAGTAGATACGATGCAACAACCTATTTGGTGAGAAAAAGAGAGAGAATTCAAATGTGAATTCACTTGGGCTACTGATCGATACGTTCTAGGGTGTTTTCAGCTTCTTGAACTCTATTCTCTTGTTCCTCCAACATTGGATTAACTTCATGAACTCTGTTATCTAGTTCCTCCGACATTAGATTGCTCAGATTACTAAGCCGCACTAAAATCAATTATTAGTTTTCAATTACAAATTTATCCAAAAATCATAAGCTTATCCGCTTTAAAACTTATTCAATTGCAAGCTTATCCAGTGCACTATGTTTTTAAGTCGCCATTCAAAATATGATAATTCATAACACTAATCCTTGAATGTTCCTTAATAGACATTGTCTTGTTAAAAACTTATGTTAGAGTTTGTGATCCTAATTTTGTTGATCCGACACTGAAAATTTTATGGTGTGACTCATGTTTGAGATTTTTGGGGGGTCTCTGCCCATGATTTTTTCCTGTCATGGGTTTTCACGTAAATCTGTGTATTTTCTTGTTTTCTTCACTTTATCGTATTGTTGATTCTTGTCCATTTGATAAAAAATTGGTATTAGAGAGCACAGTTGTTTTCTTGGGGATGACAACCATGAAGTACGATATTCTATTATTGGACTACAACACCAAATTTTCATTATGGCAGGTAAGTATATGGGTTGCTCTCATGCAAATAGATTTGGAAGATGCTTTATTAGGATTTGATAAGATGCCCTCATCATGAAAAAAAGAGGATAAACAACATAAGGATCAAAAGGCATGTAACGCCTTAAAATCTGATTCGCGAGACACCACACAGTTCTCCGAACTACAAGTAGTCCTAAGCAAAATCTGGTTGCTTTCTACTAAGTCTAAATCTTAAAATAGGGGAGATATGCATATGAAAACACCATAAATATAGAAATCTTATCTAAAGCATAGAAATTTCGCAAATCTTGGTAAGACAATACTAAAGTAAAAGTCTAACACCAAATCTAGTAGACCGACAGTCCTTTACTAACTGAATTTGGAGAGTCATTGGGACAGGCCTCCCCGACTCAATATATCTGAAATGAATAAAGGAACATCTACTAATAAACTTAAAGTATGAATAACTAAGTCTAAAAACTATGAGGAATCACCAACTATAGGGATAAAGATGAGATGCTTGAAGACCACTCACACTGGTGAGACTGAGCACTTGAACCTACATTATGAGAAAATTTAGCACATAAATGTATATGTGGATTAGTACTTTGATGAAGTACTGAGTATATGGGGGTGTATGCAATAAATAAACAATATCATCATAGTTTATAAAATCATGCATGCTAAATGTAAATGACTCACATGGGCTTGAGTAATCTAAAATATAAAAATCATAACTCATAATCCATAAAACATATCATATAAATCTTATGAGCCATTAAATTTAATTCTAAAATATGTTCTTTCTGAAAGCTACTACTTGATCTTATCAATTTGTAAAGGGAATAGTTCAACTTAAGACTTTAAAAATCTTAAAACCGTAGCTTTCAAAACATCTGTTTTTATCTTAAGGCTTTAACCCAATAGGCTATTTTAAGAGCAGGGGATGTCTTTTGGGAGGTTCTTCTAACCGACATACACCATGTGAGCATCCATGGAGTTCCACGTCTATGTCCCGTTAGTTAGGGTGGTTCTAACCTTGACATTAAAATGAAACTTTTATCTTAAGTGATCACAATTTGAGTCATCCACGTAGAAGTGAGAATAATCTTAATTCTATGGTGGCACATAGTTCTGGGGTATGAAACCATAGTAACTAACCCATCTCGATTCTAAATAATACTCCCATTCTTATGCTCAAAATATTAAGAAATCCCCTTCAAAAATATCTCAAGGTTAAATCTCAAGTTATATGAACAAAGTGGATTTTTTTATCTTATCTTAGGACGAAAAGGTCAAATCTTTATCAAAATTTGAGAATAATCTTATCTGGGGGTGCTCATAGCACAAATAATCTCCAAATAACAATCTTAATTAGGGTATAATGACCCATGCATCAATATCATGTTTAAACATCTTAAAATTCATGCTTGATAATATAAGCATTTATAATAAATCATAAAATCTGGAAATTTTCAGCAATATGAATGAAAATATGAACAAAATCATGGAATGCAACTTCTAAATCATTGGGAATATCATAAACTTGTAAATAACTATAATGGGTGTAAACCCTAATTTGAATTTCACGGAGAATCACATAAACTTCAGTAAAAGTTGAATTTAAAACAAACTTTGGGCACAAGGATGAAAGGACTATCCTTGTTCATACCCCACATACCTCAATTGATGATCTAGTGACTAAAACTTGAATCTTGGATCCTTATTGATATGTTGGAGAGGACTTCTTAGAGTTCTTGCATTGGGAATTCTCAATCTTGAATTACTTTGGAGAATTAATGGAGAACTTTGAATTTCTTGGGGAGGAAGTTTGATGAACTAGGGTTTTGCTTTAGAGAGATTTAATGAAAAATAGATGTAAAATGCTTTAGAGGGAATTAATTCATTATTTAGGATGGATTAGGGGCTATGATATTTACCAAAATGCCCCTCTTAAGCTCATAAATAGAACTGGAAAAATGACTGAAATCCCGACTTTTGGCCTTGGCGTGACGCACAACTATCGCGCCAAGCCCCTAGAAAATGCCAACTAGGAATATGCATGGTCGCGCGATGCGGTGGTATCACATTACCACCTTTGATAGGTCCTCGAAACTAGGCGCGATGCGCTTATATTATGGACCGTCATTGGAATTAGACAATAAGGGATTTGGCCCTCTTCGTAATGCGCAAATATAGCAATAGGCCACTGGAAATTGACAATTATGATTTTATGCTTCCCCTCGACACACTAAGGACCGAAATGATGATGTTTTATCACTCGAACTTAAAATAGCCATAACTCCTTCACCAAGTGTCAGATTTAGGAGAATTTCATATATATGGAAAACTTATTCGATTTTTCACGCAATGGAAAGTCTAAATCTGAAGAATTCCACACGAAATAACTAATATTCTTTTTTGGAAGCTACCCCTTAACATTTTAGGGACGAATTCAAGCTAGGAAAAATCTCGGGACATTAAAATATCTCCCTTTGAAAATAGTCGTCCTCGAACGTTCTTGGTTAGACTAAAATTACTAAGAAATATCTGAAGCTATAGGATAGCATGGACAACCAAAGTAAATTCTAAAACTGAATCCAAATTATTTTGAGCTTCTGAGTAGTTCTGTGAGTGCATAAACTTACATAACGACAGCTGTATAGCTAAATATATGATTAGAAATGAACTGAATCAAGGAAGACTATTTCCGTTGGCTAAATCTGAGTTTGTGGAGAATAGGTGACGGTACTTGACTATCATATCTGCTTCTGCATCCCAAGTGGCACCCTCAACAGACTGATTCTGCCAAAGAACTTTGACCAAGGAAACTTCTTTGTTCCTTAGTATAAAGATTAGATGATCTAAAATCTCAATTGGAATCTCTTCGTACAAAAGGATATTCTGAATATCTGAGCTTTCTAATGGAACTACAACAGTGGAGTCACCGATACTCTTATTAAGAAAAGAGACGTGGAATACAAGATGAATGAATAAGTAGTCTTTGGGCAAATCAAGCTCATAAGATACCCTCCCAACACAACTTAGAATTCTATAAGGGACAACATATTGGGGACTAAGTTTCCCCTTTTTGCTACATTTCTTCACCCCTTTCATAGGTGAAATTTTCAAATACAATAAATCACCAACCTCAAATTCGAGGTTCCTTCTTCTCACCTCTTCATAGGATTTTTGATGACTCTGGTCTATTTAGCTTCCTACACTGTATCGGGCCCAAAAAGATCATCCTTACCCATATCTAACCAACCTATGGGTGATCTATATCTCCTCCCATAAAGATCCTCAAACGGATCCATCTGAATGCTAGCATGATAAATGTTATTTTAGGCTAACTCAATCAATGGCAAATGCTCATCCCAACTACCTTTGAAATCAAGTGTACATGCCCTTAATATATATTCTAAAGTTTGGATGGTCCTTTCTTCTTGACCATCCGTCTAAGGGTGGAAAGATGAACTATGATTGAATTAGGTACCAAGACCCTTCTGAAAAGCTCTCCGAAATTGTGAAGTAAATTGAGAACCCCTATGTGAGATAGTAGACTAGGGAACCCCAAGAAATCTGACTAACTCTCAGATATAAAACTTAGCATAATCCTATGCTGTATAAAATGTATGAACTAGCAATAAATGAGCTGACTTAGTCAATCTGCTAAAATAACTTTATGAATAACAGTTATAGGAAACTTTTTATAAATATATTTGGCAACAACTGACCCACCTACTTCAGTAGACACGAAGAAGGGCTCAGGAATCTTTTTAGAATTTGTCCCAAAATTCACAACAACTATCGAGGTCATATAAGAGAAACTCAACCCAGGGTCTAACAACACATCAATATCAAAATAAAAGACACAAAGTATACCAGTAACAACATCTGATGAATCCTCCTATTCCTAACGTGATGGTAAAGCATAAAATCGATTCTAGTGCTGACCACTACTAGTACTAGATGATGTGCTCTAAGGAGGGGTTGGGCGACCTAGAGGAGTTGGTGCACTATTAGCCTAAGTCTGAGGACGAATATATCTATTTCAATGTCTAGTATGCGAGCACTCTTTGATTTAGTGACCAACATGGACACAACCATAACAACCTTTATGACCCCATAAATATTCACCTCCATGATTCTTACCAAACTATGCACATTAGGGATGATTAGGATTCTTACTCACACTGTTCTGAGATCTAGACATAGAAAACTTACCCCACTACTCTTGCCTATTTATGGGTGTAGGAGAACTAGCTAAAGAAGGTGTAGGCATAAATGAAAAATTCTGAAACTGCAAATGATTTCCCTCTCCAGACTTATTCTGACTTTAATCAAACTGTCCTATTCTAGCTTTCTTATTTACTCTCTCTCTTTCTCTCTTTCCTTCATATTTTATGCCTCAATCTTTAGAGTATGCATCATCAATATAGGAAGATCCATGTATCCAATGAGCATAGCAGTCCTACACTCCATAACTAGCATATACACCGGTTACAAACTCACTCTTGCTTGACCTAGGGTCAGCCATCTGATCAGGGGTATACTTAGAGAACTGGTTTAAATTGAGGAAATACTTCTTCATTGTCATTGAGCCTTGCCTCAGGTTCATGAACTCTTCTATATTCTCTTCCCTCATATCGTGTGGGAAGAACTTGTCTAAGAACATATCCTTAAATATCTGCCAAGTCATGGGAGTTTTATTCTTCCCTTTTTTTCTTCCACATCACTACCCAATCATAAGAAACATCCTTAAACCTATAGGATGCAAATTATATGCTCTCCTTTTTAGACACATGCATAATTTGGGTGATATTCTTCACCTCATCTAGATACAACTATGGGTTCTCACCTGCCTTTCACCTAAAGAATTCCAACGGGTTCATCCTTATACAATCTCGAATTCTGCCTGTGGCTAGGTCCCCATCATACTGAGGTGGGACTACAGCCTAATGTTTTCCCTGAACATTAACTGTCATAGATTAGGATAGCACCTGAAAGGAAACCCAAAACTCTGTATGTGACACATTTTCATTCAAAGGATCAGCGGGCTGAGGTGGCTGGTTATTAATTCTATGAGCATTAGCTCGGCAAGGAGGCATTTTCTATCATGTAAAAGCATGAGTTAGAAGCATATAGAGACACTAAATGCATGATAGATCATTAAAGAAGAGATGATTTCATAAAAAGCACCATACCTTCTTGCTCATAGATGTGGTGCACTTCACACCGATGATCAAGTATCTAAGTAACGCGGCTTATCTTACTCTCTATAACTCTATAAACCTTAGGGTATGATACCAAGTTTGTAACACCTCAAAATCAGATTTCCAGGATGCCATATGTGCTCCGATCGACAAGTAGTTTTGATCTAATCCTGGTTGCTTTCTACTAGCTTTCTACTAAGTCTGAATATTAAAATAGGGGAAATATGAATATCAAAACACATTAAATGACAAAATATTATCTAAATCATTGAAATCTCAAAAATATTTTTAAGACAATACTGAGAATATGAATACGAAAGCAAAAGTCTAACACTGAATCTAGTAGTCCGACAAGCCTCTACTAACTGAATTTGATGAGTCATTAGGACAGGCACTAGCAGACTCAAAGTGTTTGAAATGAATAAAGGAACATCTACTAATAAACTAAAAGCATGAATAACTACGTCCCCAAACTATGAGGACTCCTTAACTTAGGGATGTAGATGAGATGCTTAAAGATCGCTACGCTGCTGAGACTGAGCACCTGAACCTACATTATGAGACAATGTGCACATAGATGTATATATGGACCAGTTCTTTGATGACGTACTGAGTAAATGATGGTGTATGCAATAAATAAACAATATCATCATATATTATAAAATCATGCATTCTAAATGTAAATGACTCACAAGGGCTTGAGTAATCTAAAATCTAAAAATTGTCATCCATAAAGCATATCATATAAATCTTATCAGCTATTACATTTAGTTTTACGAATTGTTCTTTTTGAAAGATACTGCTTATCTTATCAATTTGTAAAGGGAATACTTCATCTCAAGACTTTAAGAATCTTAAAACCATAGCTTTCAAAACATATGCTTTTATCTTAAGGCTTTAGTCCAATTGATTGTTTGAAGAATAGGGAATATCTGTTGGGAGGTTATTCTAACCGACATACGCCAGATAAACATCCATAGAGTTCCACATTTGTCCCCGTAAGGTAGGGCTTTTATACCCTTGCCATTAGAATATAACTTCTATATTAAGTGATTAAAATCTGATTCATCCACATAGAAGTGGGAATAATCTTAATCCTACGATGGAACATAGTAGATATGTCCAAACTACACCTCTCTTACGAGAGAGTAAGCACTCATTGTTAAATATATAACCCAACTAGGTTAGGGTCGAATCCCATAGGGAATATGGTGCTAATTAAGTTGTATGCAGATTAGTTGACTTTTAATCATTTGATTTCATAAAATAAATAGGGGGGATTTGATTTAGTTCACAAATTAATGGTTTCCATTTAACAAGATGAAATATGTGTAGTAGTATTCAAATTCAGAGAAATAGCAAGCTGGGGTTATGTCCACCTTATAGTTTTCAATACTTTCTAACTATGGGCGTTACGAATTCATACATGCATTGTGTTTACAGAGAAACATATTGTATTTAATAACATAATCTAGTGTTTCTCAACCATCAAGGACTAATTCACTTTAGTTTTCTCGAATCAAAAGCGTTTACCAAAAACAATACAAAATCTCCAAGTAGTTAATCTTGCTAAGGCATTAACTTATGAAATAGGGGTTGGTAATCCTATTTACTTTTCACTACTCTCTTTTCCGAACAACAACCTTTCTTTTGAACAAGTTGCGTTTTAAGGCAAATCCTCTATGTTTGCAACCATGAGAATTCAAGTAAGCGAAGAGAGTATGATATAAACAAGTCAATGCATAATGAATTTAAAACCCAAATTAATAGATTGTATGCTACAAGGCTTCCATAAACCTAACTAATAAACTTATCTACTCATGAATAAAATGAAAATCATCATAAATATAATCATCATACCAAAAACTAGAAGACGATCTTGGTGTGCAAATGGTGAAAGTAAGAGAGAAGAAACATTTCTCTCTCGCCACCCTAAGATGCTATTCTCCTCTCTCTGAATAATATAGAATAATTGAATAATCAATAAAAATTTAGCATTAAGCCTTTTAATAATCTTTTCTCTCATAATTGCCTTCTAGGTCCTTGAACTAATTATTAATGAAAAATTGGTCTTCGACATAGTTTCTAGGCACCACATTTGGTCCAGATTGTAGTTTCTAGGCGCCACATTTGGTCCAGGTTGCTACTCTCTCTTGTGTCATATGCCATCCACATTCCATAGTCCCATAATGTCTTCATCTACCTCATTAATGCCTGAAATCATGCTAATTACATCGGTTAGCTCAATTACATAGAAGTAAAATAAAAACATAAGAAACTAGGCACTTTGTTCTCTAAACATAGCTAAAATATGGATAAATTATGGTTCTTAGGTGTATAAATACACCCAAGATCAATAGTTTTGTGGTATAAAACTGTGGTAACTTACCCATCTCGGTGCTAAATACTACTCCCATTCTTATGCTCAAAATCTTAAGAAATTCAATGAAAAAATATCACAAGGTTAAATCTCAAGTTATATGAACAAAGTGGATTCTTTATCTTAGCTTAGGACCAAAAGGTCAAATCTTTATCAAAATCTGAGAGTAATCTTATCTAAGGGCTCATAGCACAAATAATCTCAAAATAGAAATCTTAATTAGGGAATAATGATCCATGCATCAATCTCATGTTAAAACATATTAAAATTCATTCTTGAAAATATAAGCATTTATAATAAATCATAAAATCTTGAAATTTTCAGTAATATGCATGAAAATATGACCAAAACCATAGAATGCAACTTCTAAATCCTTCGCGATATCATAAACTTGTAAATAATAATAATGGGTGTAAATCCTGATTTAAATTGCATGGAGAATCACATAAACTTCAATAAAATTTGAATTTAAAGCATGCATTGGGAACAAGGATGAAAGGATTATCCATGTTCATACCACACATACCTCAATTGATGATCTAGATTCTAAAATCTGAATCTTGGATCCTTATTGATGTTTTGGATAGTAATTCTTAGACTTCTTGAATTGGAGATTCTCAATCTTTAATTGTTATGGATAATTACTGGACAACTTTGGATTTATTCGACAGAAAGTTTGATGAACTAGGGTTTTGCTTGAGAGAGAATTGCTGAAAAAATGGATGTAAAGTGATTTGGAGGGGTTTAATTCATTGTTTAGGATGGATTAGGGGCTGGGAGACATACCAAAATGCCCCTCTTAAGCTCATAGACGGAACTAAAAAAATGACCAATATCCCGATTGTTGGCCTTAGCGCAATGCATCACTATTGCACCATGCCATTGGAAAATGTCAACTAGGAATAAGGACGACAGTGTGATGCGGTGGTATCATGTTACCTCATTGTATGGGGCCTAAAAACTTGGCGCTATGCGTCAATATCACGGACCCTCACTGGATTGGACAATTTGGGATTTTGGCCCTCTCTGCAAGGCGTCAATATCACAAAGGGCCACTAGAAATTGACAATTGTGATTTTATACTTCTCCGCGATGTGGTAAAGACCAAAATAATGGTTGATAACGCTCAAAATACACTCTTGAATGGTGCAAGGGATCGTTGGCAATATAAATCCCATCTAAGGTGGGGCCGAATCCCACATGGAATAGGGTGTGAAGTTAAGTTGCTTACAAAATAATTCACTAGTAGTTTACTGTTTCCTGAAATGGGGGTTTGAATTCCTCAGACAATTGTTAGTCACTTTGAAATTACTATTTGTAACAAATATTTTTATGAAATAACCGGGATTATGTTCACTAGGGTTTACGATACATGACAGATCCTATAAATAACTCAAGGTTCTCATGGTGGTTAGGATGACAAGCTATCTTTATCGATGGTATGCTCAAATGTCTCTCGACCTATTCAATCATCTAATTTTCTAATCCTCTCGGACTTAGGGGATCACAACTCACTGCCCAGATTTTATCTAAAGTTAATCAACATTTTTATATCGCGGATTATTAAATAAAGCTTTTTCGAGTCCCTGTTGATAATTCACTTCCTACTATTTATGATTTCTTTCTCAAGAAAACCAAAGTAGGTACGCTTATTATTTGCAGCCAACAGACATAAGTTGTAATATCAGAATTACCAAGAAATCCTAACACCTATTAAAACATGAGTAATTAATTAACACCTTATCATGACCTAAACCTAGATCCCACAATCCAGGTTAAAGATGTTTAGCCACTCATGATGCAATAGATAAGTACACAAGTTGAATTCAATATTGAAAGGATTAACTTACAACGATGAATGAAATCAAAAGTGAACTTGTATTTGAATCATAAGGCAATACTCTAAAATATTGTTCTTGAGATAAACGAAGAGAAAAGTCGTATATTATAAGATAGATTCCTCAATGAATGTTTTTGAAAACCCTAAAACAAAACTTTAAATAGTCAACCCTAAATAAAGAAATAAAATAAAAAGTTTCAGATTTTCTTTTGAATAGACGACGACGCCCATGACGGTCTGTGATGGGCCTGATGGCCTATCACGGACGTCGTCAAATTCTCTTTAATGTTGGATTTTGCTGTCTCAGGTTGATGATGATCATGACGGCCTATCAGGAGTCTGACGGAGTGTTATGTATTTATTCAGCTCCTCCTTCATTTCATATTTTCCTCAGAATAGACGACGATGCTCTTGATGGCCTATCATGGGCCTGATGTCCTACCACGGACTTTGTCAGATTCCCTTTAATATTGGTTTTTGCTATCTCAGGCTAACGATGATCATAACATCCTATCAGGAGTTCGACGGAGTGTTGTGGATGTCGTTAGCTGCTTCTCCATTTTGAAAATTTCTACCTAAGGTTGATGATGATTCTGATGGCTTGTCACATTTTTGACATCTTATCAATAGATGTCGTCACAACATTGACTTCATGCCAAATCCTGGGTTGCGTTTGACGGAAACTATGCTAGCCTATCACGGGGCTGACGCCTTGTCACAGATATCGTTAGCCATACCTTTCTTAAGATTGCTCTAGATGTCAACTTCTTTTCCTCCATTCTTGTTTGTTCTCTATCCCATTAGCTTAATCTATAAAATTAACATAAACACATCAAAAAACGACAAAAATTGCTTAAGGCCTCACAATTATTCAAGCTTAAAGGCCTTAAATATGTTCGTGATTGCGCACACATCAACAACCACAACTTGAAACAATTGCATGTCCTCAGGCATCTTAGTCCAACTAATGGAAAACATAGCACATTCAACAATCAATTTTTCATTTAAGATCGACATAAAGTTATTCTTTCAATGTAAAAAAATTCTAATACCAACTGTGCATATCATTGAAAACAATACTGTAACACAAAGGAATCAAGCGGCATCATCAATCCTAGCCGCAATAACCATTGACATATCAATGTCACACTATCTAAACAAGAAAGTAGCTAGAAATGATACCAGTGTGCCCTCACAACAAAGAAATCCCCTCTTCTCATATAAGAAATCTATCAATGCAAATATGTGGTTCATCAAAAGACTCTCACACTCAAAAAGAAGTTCGAGTCAGTGTATGCTAAGTGTCATACGTTTGCCCTTATTTTCATTACCAAAATCCTCAGATTGGTTAACTAGAATCACTATAGGACTTCTTTTATGCTTATAGTGTGGTTTGGGGCTGGTATGATATTCAAGGTCATTTAGAGTGACTATTCCTCCTTGACACTAAACTACTTTCTTGAGGCTCACTTATTATCCTGTTTCTTTTCTCCTCTTCTTTTATAAGAAATCCAAAGTCAAGTTGGGTGCTGCCCTATTTTTTTTTACCCAACTTTTATTCTTTTTCCTTTATTCCACCCTTCTTCATACTCATTTTACACCATGTACCCCTATGATAGCCACCCTCAAGTTAGGCTATTTTCCTAGATCAAGGTGCTCAGTTTCCAAGGAAGGCCAGTGATAAATAGGTTCATTGTGGTATAAATAGGAAAATGATAGGTATCATATGAAAAAAAGGGTCAATTTAGGCTCTAAACAGGGATCAAGGGGTGTTATGTATATAGGAAAGATTATTTAGGCTAAAAGAGGGTTAATCAACGACAGACTATGATCCTGTCCTAACTCCTATCCTAAGACTATGGCAAGACCAAGCAGGCAAGTTCTGGCTTTAGTATACAGAGAGAAATAGGTAATAGCTAACACACACCTGGCACACAAGAATATCACAGACCACCACTTGTTTAGTTCATGGAAATTTTTTTTGCTGTAATGATCATCAGGCAGCCATAACTAATGCCACAACAAGATTCACAATGGTAATAAGTAAATGTAATCCACACAGTTTATCAAACAAGACATTAGAAGGATGTTCAAAAGTTGAGCAAGGACATGTCACTACCTTTTTGTGCTTGTATTTCTCCCAGTTGCCCAAAGCTATGTTACAACAAAAGACTACCCTCCACCCTCAACTTAGAATTAAAGCAAAATGTAACTAAGAGTTAGAGTATACCTGGGCTGGGTCGGTCTCTGGGATCATAGGTTTTCTCCCATGCAGTTTTTAATTTAACGTCGCGGCACGACTCAGGTATCTTTATGACCTCAGACTTAATTGAGACAGATAATGGTGATGCTTTTCACTAATTCTTTTGGGATAATTTAAAGCTTCACCCATTACCAATTTACCTTGAATGTGCTGCTATTTTTCTTTTTGAGTTCCACTACTCCAGACGAGTGGACTTGACTAACATTAAAAAGACCTGAGCACTTAGATTTCAGCTTCCCTGGGAATAATTTGAGTTTGGAATTAAACAGAAGTACCAAATCCCCCTTTTTAAATTCTTGTTTCTCTATTCTCCAATCATGGTACTTTTCTATCTTTTCTTTATGCAGATCTGCTTATTCATATGCCCTGAGATGGAACTCATCTATCTCATTCAGTTGCTCTAGTATCATCTCTGTTGCTTCCTTTTAATTTAAATTCAACCTTTTAAGCGCCCATACAGCCTTGTGTTCTAGCTTTATTGGTAGGTGGCAAGATTTTCCCAAGACCAGCTAAAATTGTGACATGTCAATGGGTGTATTAAATGCAGTCCAGTATGTCTACAAGGCGTCATTAAGCTTTTGACACCAATCTTTTCTGCTAGCATTCACCATTTGGCTAGGATTGCTTTAAATTCATGATTTGACACCTCCACTTGCCAACTGGTTTATGGATGGTACGGAGTAGCCACTCTATGTTGTTTCACTCCATATTTTGCCGAAGCTACTCGAAATAATTTGTTGCAAAAGTGAGATCCTCCATCGCTTATGATAGCACGTGGTACTCCAAAGCGAGAGAAGATGTTGTTTTTGATAAAAGTAACAACCCTCTTTATTTCATTGTCAGCCAAAGACACATCTTTGACCCACTTAGAGACATAGTCAACAACAACTAGAATATACTTCATCCCGTACGAGCTTACAAATGGACCTATGAAGTCAATGCCCCAGACATCAAATAATTCCACTTCAAGCATCTTAGTCAAGGGCATCTCATGTATTTTAGAGATTGTCCCCTGCCTCTGACATTGGTCACATTTCTGCATAAACTCATGGGCATCCTTAAACAATGTATGCCAATAATATCCACTCGAAAACACCTTCTTGGCCGTTCGGTCACCCGTATGCTGACCCCCAACTAGGGAAGCATGACATACTTCCAGTATGCACAATACATCTATTTTCGGTATGTATCTCCATATGATATTATCTGAACATCCATAAAAGATAAGGCTTATCCATATATAGTGTTTTACATCATGCAGGAATTTCTTCCTTTGGAGGAAAGAAAGATTTTTTGTTATGACCTCACTCACAACGTACTTTGCATAATCCGCGTACCAGGGAAATGTTTCCATAACAGTTGCCAGGATTTCCTCATCAGGAAATGTATCATTTATCTTTATTTCATCACTAGCTTTCTATTCACCTTCTATTCTAGAAAGATGATCCGCAACCTGGTTTTCACAATCTTTTCTATCTTTGATCTTTAAATCAAATTCTTACAGCAGTAATACCCATCTAATAAGCCTTGGTTTTGCATCCTTCTTAGCCATCAAAAAGCTTAAGGCAGCATGGTTAGTGTGGACCACCACTTTGGTTCCAATACGATAAGCTCTGAATTTCTCAAAATCATACACCACAGCTAGCAGTTCCTGTTCCGTTACTGCATAATTCTTTTCCACTCCATTCAGTGCTTTGCTGGCATAATATATCAGATGAAACAACTTATCTCTCTTTTTTCCCAATATAGCTCCCAGGGTAACACCGCTTGAATCACATATTATTTCAAATGGTTTTGTCCAGTCAGGTGCAATAACAACAGGGGTCTAAATCAACTTCTTTTTGAGGCACTCAAATGCCTTCAAGCGCTTGTCATCAAAGAAAAATTTCACTTCCGTCTCCAAACATTTGTAAAGTGGAATTGCAGTTTTTGAGAAGTCTTGTATGAATCTCCGATAAAAGCCTGCATGACCAAGAAAACTACGTACTCCCTTCACTAAAATGGAGGCTATAATTTCTCGATAACTTCCACCTTTGCTCAATCAACTTCAATCCCTTTTTCAAAATTTTTTTGGCCAAGAACGATACCTTCCTTTACCATGTAATCACATTTTTCCCAATTAAGCGCTAGGTTAAATTCAACATATCTTTGCAAGACCACATTGAGATTCTCCAAACACTTTTCAAATGAATCACCCACCACAGATAAATAATCCATGAAAACCTCTAAGGTGTCTTCCACCATGTCAGAGAAGATAGACATGATGCACCATTGAAAAGTGACTGGTGCATTGCATAGCCCAAATAGTATCTTTTTAAATGCAAAGGTGCCATATGGTCATGTGAATGTCGTCTTCTCCTGATCTTTAGGAGCAATGCAGATTTGGTTATATCCAGAATAACCATCCAAGAAGTAATAACACCCCCTACCGACTAATCAATCAAGAATTTGGTCCATAAAAGCCATTGGGAAATAGTCCTTCAGAGTCCAAGAGTTTAACTTGCGGTAGTCCATGCAAACTCTTCACCCAGTTACTGGCCTGAGTGGAATCAACTCATTCTTTTCATTAGAAACCACCGTCATACCCCCGTTTTGGGGCACGCATTAAACTGAACTCACCAATTTTCTATCATAAATAGGGTAAACCACTCCAGCATCCAACCACTTTATAATCTCCTTCTTAACCACCTCTTGCATTGGTGGGTTAATATGGTGCTGATATTTATGGTTGGAATAAAATCTTCCTTAAGTTGAATTTTATGTGTGCAGATGCCAGGGGAAATACCAATAACTGTGATGGTCTATCCTATTGCTATCTTATGCTTCTGTAGTACTGAAATAAGTGCCTTTACCTATTGTTCTTTAAAATCAGCTGCAACAACAATAGGTAGCATGTTCCATTTACTCAGAAACACATATCCTTAATGTCTAGGTAGATCTTTCAACTCCAATACTAGAGGTTCTTCAATAGATGGGTTGGCTGGTGGCGTTGGTCGATTAGCATGGTAAAGGTCCATCTTTTTAGGAGAATAAAGATATAACTCCATGCCAGTCAATGAACAAACTTTCTCTTCATACTCCTCAATGCCTTCACTATCATAGTTTGTCATGACCGCGACAAAAGGTTCGATAATAAGTTGTTCAGTTCTGGGGACATCCTTTTTGTCCACAAAATACACATCAACTACTGAAAACACACTCATTTCCTCATGTTGTTTCATTGATTTACCTGTATCAAACCATACCACTTCATCATTCACCCTAAATAAGAGATTAATTACTCTTAAATTGATCAACAGACTTTCGGTTACGAGGAAAGGTCGACCCAAGATTATTTGCACCTCGAAGTCCACCTCGTAGTCCAAAATGACAAAGTCTACAGGGAATATAAAATTTAAAACCTTTAACAACACATCATATAGAATGCCAACAGGCCCCTTTACTAACCTGTTTGCCATCACCAGTATCATGTTGGTGGACATGGGATTCCCCAGACCGAACGTTTTACAAATAGTCAATGGAATCGAATTAACACTTTCTCCCAGATCACACAGTGCTTTAGTGAACTCCATAGTTCCAATTGTGTAGGGAATAGTGACTGCACCTAGATCCAGTTTCTTTGGCATTAAGGTCCTTATATAAATAGTGCTGTGAAGGTGGAGGTCTACCTCTAATTTGCAACTTACTCCTTGTTTCTTGGTAACAAGGTCCTTCATGAATTTTGCATATCCTCTCATTTTCTCAAGTGCCTCAAGCAAAGGCATATTTATTGTCAATTGCTTTAGCATTGCCATGAACTTGCTGAATTTGGCATCATCGACCTTCTTCCTCAATCATTAAGGAAAATAAGGTGGTGGTATTAGAATGGTTTTCAACACCACTTGCTATTCCTTCTCTATCACCTTCTCCAATGTATCAATAAAGATATCTGACTTCTTAGACTCCACTGGGTTGTTTTCTTTTAGTTCATCCGCAACTACCTTACTATTCACATACTTGCCCACAGAAGGGCCAGATAAGATCTTACTACTCCTAGTGGTAATCTCCAGACATGAGCCATCAAACTACTAACTCTAAACCATTTCACTAGGTAGGCTACCACTTATTTCCTAGATTAGTGTTGCAAAAAGTTGGTTCATCTGTTGCTCCAACTGATTGATAAAAGTTGAGTGTGAACTAACCAACTAATTCAGAGTAGAAAATTTACTCTTCATGGTAAGTACTCCTGAATTGGTAGCATCAACTTCCTTTAATAGTTTTACATCAAATCCTCTATAGATATCTTCCTCGAGCTAGTTACAGCAACCTTCTGGTTTTCAGGAAGAATATACAACCCACTCTTGTCATTGCTGCTTCTCCAGTTTCCCTATTTCCTATCTTTATAACTAGGCTTGGCATAAATGTTCTGACCTTGATTTCCATAACTATTGCCTAAATAATCCCACTGATTATTAACATAATTAGCCTTTTCTTCAGGCTCCACATCAACACGGTCATGAGAAATCAAATCCTTTACATTATCTGTCTTTCATAATAATAACTGCTTAGTGAGCAGGTCCGCCTAAGTCTTTAGATGGGCCATATATTAATCCCTCTCCTTATCTCTGTTATGTTGCTCAGCAGTTATTTCTACAGGAATAGTAAAGCTTGTCACCACAAAATCCCTGGTGTACAAAGCTCGACTCTGTTTGTCCATCCTATTCAACATATCTACAACATCTTGAGAGGAGAGATCAA
>JAPEIP010000002.1:43992551-44026598 GCA_026120095.1 Capsicum chinense | reverse complement strand
TGCCTAAATAATCCCACTGATTATTAACATAATTAGCCTTTTCTTCAGGCTCCACATCAACACGGTCATGAGAAATCAAATCCTTTACATTATCTGTCTTTCATAATAATAACTGCTTAGTGAGCAGGTCCGCCTAAGTCTTTAGATGGGCCATATATTAATCCCTCTCCTTATCTCTGTTATGTTGCTCAGCAGTTATTTCTACAGGAATAGTAAAGCTTGTCACCACAAAATCCCTGGTGTACAAAGCTCGACTCTGTTTGTCCATCCTATTCAACATATCTACAACATCTTGAGAGGAGAGATCAACAAATGAACCGCGGGCGGCATTATCTACAATTGGCTTCGTTACAGAGTTGAGATCCTATATAAAGTCTCCATCAAATATATGTTCATCATGTTGTAGTTCGGACACTATGTTAGCTTCTTCTTGAACCTCTCCCAAGTTTTATGCAGGGCCTTAGTTGAGAGATGTCTAAAATTATTGATCTCATCCATCAAATGTACCCTCCTGGAAGACAGAAAGAACCTTTTTAGGAAAGCACCTTTAAATTGCCTCCAGTTTATTATAGAATTGAGCGTCAGCTCGTTTAGCCATAATGTTGCCTTCCCAGAAAGAGACAAAGGGAATAACCTCAACTGGATAGTATTCTGGATCACTCCTGGGTTATCAAAAGATATGAAAATGGTGACAAAATTAACCAAATACAGGTTGGGGTCATCCCTAGGAAGGCCTCCAAATTCAGGAGTTAAATCATCGTTCTTGTAATATTGAACTTTTCTCCAGGTGCCAACGGAGGAGGAATGATTGCACCCGTTGTACCTGCTCCATCCACATTGTCATCATTAAACTCATACAGCAGCGGATGTTCTGCCATTCTTCTAATACGGTGGAGTTTCAGATTTAGGGGTGTTTGGCATAACCTATAAAGATCCTACAAATGAACAAAAATAACAACCGAACATTAATCTAGAAAACTTAACTAACAGCAAATTAGCACACACAACTTTTAGTTTACAACCATATTCCTCAGCAATGGCACCATTTTTGATAACGCTCAAACTATACTCTGTAATAGTGTACGCGATTGTTGTCAATAAAAAACTTAACTAGGTTGGGGTCGAATCCCATAGGGAATTGTTTACGAAATAATTCACTGGTAGTTACAGTTTCCTGAAATGTGGGTTTGAATTTCTTAGACAATTGTTAGTCACTTTGAAATTAATGTTTGTAACCAATATTCTATGAAATAACTGGGATTATGTTCACTAGGGTTTATGGTACATAACAGATGCTACAAATAACTCAAGGTTCTAATAGTGGTTAGGATGACAAGCTATCTTTATCGATGGTATGATTAAATTTCTCTCGACCTATTGAAGCATATAACTTTCTAATCCTCTCAGACTAAGGGAATCAGAACTCACTGACCAGATTTTACCTCAGGTTAATCAACCTTGTTACAACACTGATTATTAAACAAAGACTTTTCGAGTCTCTGTTGATAATTCACTTCCTACTGTTTATGATTTCTTTCTCAAGAAAACCAAAGTAGGTATGCCTATTCTTTGCAACCAACAGACATAAGTTATAATATCAGAATTACCAAGAAATCCTAAAACCTATTAGACCTTGAGTAATTAATTAACGTATTATCATGACCTAACCCTAGATCCCACAATACAGGTTAAAGATGTTTAGCCACTCATGATGCAATAGATAAGTACACAAGTTGAATTCATAATTGAAAGGATTAGCTTACAATGATGAATGAAATCAAAAGTGAACTTGTATTTGAATCAGAAGGCAATACTCTAAAATATTATTCTTGAGATAGACAAAAAGAAAAGTAGTATATTCTAAGATAGATTCATCAATGAATGTTTTTTAAAATCCCTAAAACAAAGCCTTAAATAGTTAACCCTAAATAAGGAAATAAAATGAAAAGTTTTACATTCTCTTCAGAATAGACGACGGCGCCCATGATGGCCTATTATGGGCTTGACAGCCTATCACAGACGTCATCAAACTCTCTTTAATGCTGTCTTTTGCTGCCTCAGGCTGACGATGATCATGATGGCCTATCAGGAGTTTGATGGTGCATTATGGATGTCGTCAGCTCCTCCGCTATTTTAGATTTTCCTTGGAATAGACGACGGCACCCATGATGGCCTATCATAGACGTCGTCATATTCTCTTTAATATTGGCTTTTGTTGTCTCAGACTAATGATGATCATGATAGCCTATCCAGAGTTTGACAGCGTGTTATGGATGTCGTCAGCTCCTCCTCCATTTTGAGAATTTTTGCCTAAGGTTGATGATGATTCTGATGGCTTGTAACACTTTTGACGTGTTATCAAAAGATATCATCATAACATTCACTTTATGCCAACTCCCTGGTTATGTTTGACGGTAATTGTGATAACCTATCATGGGGCTGATGTCTTGTCACAAATATCGTCAGCCACACCTTTCTTTAGATTTCTCCAGATGTCAACTTCTTTGCCTCCATTCTTGTTAGTTCTCTATCCTATTAGCTTAATTTCTAAAATTTATATAAACGCATCAAAAACTAATAAAATATGCTTAAGGCTCACAATTATTCAAGCGTAAAGGCCTTAAATGTGTTCACAATTGCGCACACATCAACGGTGTTTTATGATTGGAACTTAAAATTGCCATAACTCCTTCACCAAATGTTGGATTTTAGCAAATTTTGTATCGATAGAAAGTTTATTTTATTTCCTACATAATGAAAAGTCTAAATTTGAAGAATTACATATGAAATAAATAGTATTCATTTTTGAAAGCCACCCCTTAACATTCTAGGGAAGAATTCAAGCTAGGAAAAATCTTGGAATATTACAAGGTTCTATCCTAAATCCACCATCATTTATCCAATTAGATTCTATAGGATGTTTTAAGGAGACCACTACCACTATGTTGTGGTTAAAACTAGGATTTTTATGTATGACAAAAAGCCTAAATAGTAAGTTGCATCTGAAACAATGACTTTATTCCTATCACATGTCTGAGGGTGCGTCTTTGGAGGATCACCTAACTTTATTTAAAGAAATCATCTTTTATTTAGAGACTTGAGAGTTTAAGTTCAATGAAGAAGATCTATGATTGATTTTGTTGTGTTCGTTACCAGCATCATATTCGAATTTTAGGGATATGATTTTATATAGTCATGATACCCTGACCCTAGATAAAGTCTATGATGTAATGTTCTCTAAGGAGAATATGAAGCATCTTGTAAATGGGTTGGTGACTCTAAGAGATAGTCTCATTGTTCAAGGAAGGACTCATAAGTAGAAATCTGTAGGTGATGATAGGAATAGGTCAAAATATAGAAATAAAAACAAACCTATAATTATTGCAAGAAGAAGGTCCATATCAAATCTGAGTTCTATATGTTACAGAATAGAAATAAAAGAGAAGCTAAAAAGTAGATAGGAAAGCAACCAGAGAAGTATGGTGAAGCCGGTTTTGTTAAAGATTGTGGTAGTGATGGAGAACTCATGGTAGTTTCTGATGGTAACTCCAGACCCTGTAAGGATTTAATTATTGATTTATCTTGCATATTTTATATGTGTTGTAATCTAGATGGGTTTACAACATATGTAATAGTCTTTAAAGGTGTTGTGTTGATGGAAAATAACATACTATGTAAGATAGTTGGGACTGAAATAGTATGATCAAGATATTTGATAAGGTTGTGAGGACACTTAGTGATGTGCAGTATGTCCCAGACCTAAATAGAAATCTTGTTTCGTTTAGCATCCTTGATTCGAATAGATATAACTACACCGAAAAAGGTTGAGTCCTAATGGTTTGTAAAGGTGCTCTTGTTGTGATTAAGGGATAGAGAAAGACTGCTAATTTGTATGTCTTGCAAGGATCTATGGTTATTGGTGATGCAGTTGATTCTACTTCTTCTCTATCGGATAGTGATGTAGCTAAACTTTGTCATATGTGCCTAAGAAATATTAACGAAAAGAGGATGGTTAAATTAAGTAGGAGAGGATTTCTTGGTGGCCAAAGTATTACCAAATTTGAGTTCTATTAGCACTGCAGTTTTGGGAAACAGAAGAGAGTCAGATTCCCCAAAGGCATCAACTCAACTAAAGGCACCCATAATTACAATTATTCTGATCTTTGGGGTCCTTGAAGAATACTTTATATAGGGGGTGAAAATTATATGTTGACTATTATTGATGACTATTCAATTAATGTTTGGGTGTTCTTCCCGAGCAAAAGAATGATGTGTTGCCTATTTTACAAGAGTGGAAGACTATGATTAAAAAGCAAATAGGAAGATATGTAAAACGTCTTCACGCTGATAATGGTTTAGAGTTTTGTTCTAAGAAATTTCATGTTATGTGCCAGTCAAAAGGAATTGTGAGTCACTTAACAGTTTATCATACTCCTCATTTGAATGATTTAACCGAACGAATGAATAAGACTATAATGGAGAAGGTGCAATGTTTTTTCTGTAATGCTAGTTTATCTAGATATTTTTGGGCCAAAGATGCTTCTACATCTTGTCTTCTTATTAACCTCTCTCCTTTAGTCACGATTGACAAAAAGACTCCAAAAGAGGTATGGTGCAATACTCAAGCCAGTTACTCTAATTTGAAGATATTATGCTAATATTGATAATGGAAAGTTAGAACCTAGATTAGTCAAGTGCTTATATATGTGTAATAAGTTTGGTGTTAAGGGATATAACCTTTGGTATAAAGATAGCAGAAAAGTTTTAATTTGTAAGGATATTATGTTCGATGAAAATGCCATTCTTCGTGCTTTATCGTTTAAAGAATCTATTGCTTCACCCCCAGATGATTCTTGTGACATGAATCCGAAAAAGTTAAGCATGCACGTTGAATAGTAGATTGGAGTAGAGTCCACACTATATCTTACTCTCAGTCTATCCCAGAGATACAAAGTGATACTATTTCTTCTTCACTACTAGTGGCACCACAATATTCTATTGCTAAAGACAAGGAGACATATTAGACTTTTTCAAAAGTATGGTAAAGCTGAATTGGTTGCTTATGTATTAAATGAAGCAGAAGGTATTGATTCCGGTAACGAAGCTTCTTCTTGCTCAAAGGCAGTTAGTTGTGATAATTCTGGCTAATCGATGATTGCTATGTTGGAGTAGATGGAATCACTTCATAAGAATGGTACATGGGATTTGGTGAGATATCCAAAAGATAAGAAAGTTGTCTATTGCAAGTGGGTATTTAAAAATAATGAAGGAACATCGTGTAACACCCCATACCTTACAACCACATACAACTACGAAAAATTGACAAAAATTGTTTAAACTCGAGATAGTAATGTAACACCTGTAATATGCACATACTATTTCTAGACATATGGCATGTGATGTAACCATGTTATATAGGCTAGGTACTAAGCTTCTTTTGTGACCAGTAATTGTTTAACTAGATTTGGAGGTTACTATAATGTCCCATACATTATAGCATGTGTTTGACAAGGTTAACACGATAGAAGTATTTAAACGTGAGATATTAAGGTGGTATGCTACCGTAAGTAAAGTGGCCAAATATATATAAGTGTGAAGTGGAAGTACATGAGTTAAGATGGAAAATATGTTCCAAAATATGTGAGATGCTTTTTTACTTAAATTAAGCTAGTAGGTAACAAGTAGGTGCTCACCTACTTTGACTTATTGGCCAACCTAAGAACTATGTAGGTATATCACGTACTAAGACTATTTTGACCACTATATAGCCCAAGCATGCCCAGCATCTACTTGAGAATTTTTTTCCCAAACTATGTGAAGTAAAATGGAAAAAAGAGAATAGGCAACCCAGCACTCCAAAATCTGCTAATAAGACCAATAGGTCAAAGCCTATAAAGATACATAATTTAAGGTCAAGTAGGTGCATCACCAATTATTATATTTGACCAACTTTAAATGGCTATGTAGGTGTATCACTTGCTTGACCAAAATATGGCTAAAAATGGGCAAAGAAAAAGAGGAAGTTCAGCTGGATCTTTTTAGGTCAAAAGTCAGCTCATTTTCCTGTATTCCCAATCCAAAAAATAGATTTCTCTTATTTTATCTCTCTTTCTCTCAAACCTTCATATAGCATTCCCAAAATTCTTATTATGGTTCTTAGGATTCCCTCTATTTCCAAGTTCAAGGAAAGTCAATTTGTTTATTGTTTTAGTTTATTGTTCTATGGAAGGTTATGAAATTATTTTTCTTATGTTTAAAGTGTAGGACAATCCTCTTCAAGCTTGGCAGTTCCATCTTATTTAATTCTATTAGATTTCTTCTCCTATTTGGTTCAAGTTGAAAAAAAACTTCTGCTGTTGATGGAATAGAGAGTGATAGTATAATAATCTTCACGTAACAAAGGTAAGGTTACTACTCTTTTTTATTTCTCCCTAGTCATGATTGTGAATAAGAGAGTTTAGATGTTCTGTTGTTATGAACTCACGGGATGGTGATTAGAAGCCGTGAATTAAAGTTTTCCTACTGTATAATAAGATATATGAACTATTTTGGGGTTATTTTAGGTATTATTTTTTTAAGTAAGTTTGGTGACATCTTTGGATTCAATGGATTTGGATTAAAATGGAAATGAAGGGTGTGATGATAAGCCAAGTATTTAGGGGCTGGACGTTCTTACTGCCTGTCATAGTATTTACTTACTATTTTGCAAGGTTTAAATAATGATTAACTAGTAATATTATTTCCATTATGTACTTATATAGTATATTAACTCATTAAAGGAAAGAAAGTTTATTCATTGTAATAGTTAAGTTGTGTAACAAGGCATGAAAGGCTATTCTAGTTCATATTCTTTGGCATGATGTCTTATACTCGTGCACTAATAAATTGAGCTTTGTAGATGATACTTCATGGTAAATGATACATTGTAATGGTGTACAATCCCCACGATTGTTAATCAACTTCTTATTTACTTCCCATGGTCTAAAAGTGTGTCGAAGTGTCATATGTTTCTCTTATATGAGTCAATAAGATCGAAGATTAGACAAGTTAAGAGTGTCACATGCTGTATATTTTGGCTATACATGTTCTTTATTCTTAATATCATTCCCATCAAGTTTGGGTGAAAGATGACCTTTTAGATTCCTTACTTATTCGATATATAGTTTATATGTCCTTACGTGGGATACCTATTCTTTTCAATTAGAATCTGCCCACATGCATCAATTGTACCCATTCTCACGTACCCTTCTAATTGTTATTACTTCATAAGTTTTTATCATACAGTCCAAACCCCTAAAGTTAAGGAGTTACATGTCTTCACTTTGTATGCACATATTCCCCCATGTGAAACATCTAAAATTCTACACTTGAATCTACCACAATTGCTATATGGTATATAAGACCACTGAAATTTGCCACAAGTCATATATTATATGTAATGTCATTTTTCCACTAGTTATACATATTACTAGCTCATTTGTTGCAAGTTTTCATCTCCTCACCTGTCATATGTTTTATTAGCTCATTAGAGAATGTGTTTATGCCAGTAAGGTTCATGGTGTCATATAAGTTCCAATGTATTACGACATTGATGTTACTCTTGTTTCCTATATCATTGTTCTTGTCTCACCATATGTATTCTTGTATTGGTCCATAACTCCAAAGCTCAATAGTGTTATGACCACTAAAGAACAATCTAAAAAATTAATGAAAACATGTTAATTGAATTTAGGCATTTATAGGTGGCAGCTCAGGGGTTATAACACCTAGCATGGGCCGATCCCAATTGATGTATTGATGGGTGATATCCTAGGGGTTGAAGAAACACCTAGAATGGGTTAAGCTTGATATTACGGGTGGTATCCAAAGGGTGAAAGGAAATCCTAGCATGGGTCGATCTCGATTTGTATATTTATGAGGACCATATCCCAACGGCTAAAATGCTTAGAATAGGTCATCCTCTTTTAGCACTGATCAGCTAGTTTTTTGTATTATCCTGAAAAGTTAGTAAAGAAAAGAAAAGAAAAGCAAAGAATATAATGTACATGATTCTACAAGTATGAGCAAAGGTGGTCTTTTATCATTATTCATACTTATGCACCTAGTTTCACTTGAGTTCTTGTTTTACATATGGTTATTTTATGCCTTACAGTTGTACCTGGTTTCGCTTGAGTTCTAAGGGAAATTATTAGTTTGAGCTTAGTCTGCATTTGCGGAGAAAAGGTGAGAATACTTCGCTATGGACTGATTCCTCCAATCAAGTTTAACCAAAGAAACTTCTTTGTTCCTCTATCTATGAATCAGACAATCAAGGATTACAATTGCGAGTTCTTCATAGGAAAGGTTGTTCTATACATATAATCTCTCTAAGGGAACAAGGAAAACTGGATTTCCAATACACTTCTTTAATAAAGAAATAGGAACACTTGGTGCACTGAAGCTAAATCAGCAGGAAACTCAAGCTCATAAGCTACCTTTCCAAAATGGCTCAAGATCCTATAATGGCCAACATATCGGGAACTGAGCTTCCCCTTCTTTCCAAACCTCTTCACTCCCTTCATGGGAGAGATTGTCAAATAAACTAAGTCACCAACCTCAAACTAAAGGTCTCTCCTTCTTACATTTGTATAGGATTTCTATCGTCTTTAGGCTGTCTTAAGCCTTTCTCTAATTTTCTAAACTTATTCCAATGCATCAAATACTGAATCTGTCCCTATCAATGGGGTCTTACATACCTCAAACCAAAAAATAAGAGATCTACATCTCCTACCATAAAGACACTCAAATAGAGCCATCTGAATACTAGAATGGTAACTATTATTGTAGGAAACTCGATCAATGGCAAGTGATCATCCCAACTACCATTAGAGTCGAGAACACAGGCTCTCAACATATCCTTTAAGGTCTAAATGGTCCTCACCTCCTAACCATCTCTCTGACGGTGAAAGGTTGTACTAATACGAACTTGGGTACCAAGCCTCTTCTGTAAAGCCTTCAAAACATAAGAGGTAAACTTAGTACCTCTATATGAAATGATGGACAATGAAACTCCATGCAATCTAAAAAACTCTTTAATATAGATCTTGGCATAATCCTTAGTTGAATAAGAAGATTTCAAACAACTCTAAACCCATACACTACCCATCGATGAGTCAACTAAACGAACGTCTAATCTAGCCAACTAATGTACCTACTAAACCAACTTCTTCTTTTTATTCTGAACATAAGCCACGCTACCCATAGAAATTCCATTAAGGTCATCTTCCACTATATTGGCCTTGCCCGAATGATACTAAACACTCATATCATAATTCTTTAACAATTCTAACCACCTTCTCTGATGAAGATTTAACTCCCTCTATGAAATTTATACTACAAACTCATATGGTCTATGAACATATCAATAAGCTGCAATGCCCTGAGTCTATACCCCGGACACTACACGGTGCTCCTAATCCTGAAAGACCAGAAGCTAACCCATGACAGGTACCTACTGCAATAGCTGAATAATAATACTAAAAATATACGAAAATTAGGCAGAAAATTTCCATAAGGTTCAATACTGAAATAAAACTGAATACGGTATAGGAATACAAAAACTGAAACATCTCTTTGAAAATACTCTAGTCTGAAAAGCCTCTAAACTGTCTGAAATGTGTAGTTGACGGGACAAGTCCCCAACTAATTTTGACTACTGTAATAAATGGAAATGCTAGAATAATAATCATGTCCTCGAACTATGAGGACTCACCACTAACTTTGAATACTAAAGATCTAAGCTTCTAAGGGTGCTCTGGAGCTCGTGCGTCTAAACCTATAATATAAAACATCATAGCGTAAGAAAAAAGTATGCATCGATACTTTGAATGTATTGCTATACTAAGTCAGGTAGGCTGAAATTCATGAACAATACAGATTGAATAACATAGATGTATGTGAGTGAGAGTACATATATGGATACATAAACTATAACTTGGATTATGCTAACACTGAAAAATGAGTTTGAATACTGATTAACTGATATTTGAGTATATTGACACTAAATTACTGACAACTGAATGACTGTATCGACAATCTTGATTCAGTGGAACTATACTGAGTTCCATACTTAGCTGAGTGACTGTGTCTGACAGTCCTGAATCTTTAAAACTAAACGGAGTTTTGTACTGAGACTAAATCTGAAACTAAGACTATGGGAGAAAATTATCTTACCGACATGCCCCTTTCTGATATATTGGGGTCAAACCTATTACCCCAGTTGGAAGGGTGTCAATACCATTTAATGGGTAAAGACAAGCTGAGTTACCCTCATCTAGCAGGTTCTCTGAATGAGGTGGTACCCTCAACTATCAGGTAGATCACCTCATCAACCCTCAACTGATAGGTTGATATCTTAACCTATGCTGGCTATGTAGTACTGGAACACAAGGGCTCCTTCTAAGGATCACACCCTCTACTGGCAGGAGAGTCCCCATCCTTGGGTTAACTCGGTGCTGAATCCTACTACTAACTAAATAGATACTGGACTAATTTCTAAACTGTACTAAGCTGGACAAACTACTACTGATCATACTATTCAACTAAACTAAAATGAGTTGACTTAGTTCCGTTGACTGACAAAATACAATAGAATTCCTTTAACTAACTTAATTTACTAAGGTCTTAATCGAATACTGAACTGGACTGGGCTAATTCTGAGTATACTGATCGTGACATGACTGCCACTATCCTTAAAGTGACCATGGCTCTATGTAATCAGCTAAATTAACGGATATTAAATACCCCCAGGACTCGATAGAATAAATTATAAGACATGGTATAATCTTGAAATATGATAAATAACTATTTGATCACCATTCATTCATTAGAACATTCTAGCAAACACTTGTATGACATGAACTTGAATACATGCTAACATGGTATAATTTCATTATTTAGTTCTCATAAAAATTTCATCAAACACTTAGAAGGCATTGTATATGCACATTGTACTAATCCACACATGAGCACTACAATTTCAAGGCTTTAACATGATTTCACATCATAATACATACATAACAGTTGTTTTTACATAAATCTTTCCTTTAATCATGGAGTAGAAATCCAATCAACATTATAATCATGAATACATTTAAATCGAATTCATGGAAAGCATTAAATCAACCTACTTGATATTTAAAAGAGTTTCTTGGACTCCAAGGATGGAAAGAACCCTTGGATGAACACTTGACATACCTTGGTTTAGATACTGGACATACACAACTGAAGTATGATTTCATGACTAAGATTACTGATATACTGAATTATCATATTAAATATGCATATCTGATGCATGTGTACATAGCTGAGCATGATTCAAGAATGAATGACTAAGATTTGCTGATAAACAAAGCATACATACTGGACATGCATGTCTGATGCATGAGTACATGACTGAACTAATTCGTGAATGCATTATTGAGCATGTAACATTAATTAATAGAAATTTTGTGGTTGTATATGAATATGAGACTGAGTAAATTCAAAGGAAATCTATTAACTTGGGCTGAGTCTGAGTTTGCAGAGAAGAGGTGAGGATACTTGGTCCGCATGTCTGCTTCTGCTTCTCAAGTAGCTCCCTCAACAGACTGATTCTTCTAAAGAACTTTGACTAGACAAAATTTCTTATTCCTCAGTCTATTAATCTGATAATCTAGGATTTTAAGTATTATCTCTTCATATGGACTAGGACTGCTGGGTCACCTATGCATTTCTTAAGCAAGGAGAGATGGAACACTGGGTGCATAAAATCTAAGTCTGAAGGAAACTAAAGCTCCTAAGCTTTCTTCCAAAACGTTTGAGAATTCGGCATGGACCGACATATCAGGGATAAAGTTTCCCCTTTTTACAAAACCTTTTCACTCCTTTATAGGAGCAAATTTCAAATAAAAAACTCACTAATCTCAAAATTGAGATTCTTTTTGCGAACATCTGCATATGATTTCTATCGGCTCTGAGCTATATTAAGCATTTCCCTAATCAATTGAACTTTCTCTAAGGTATTAAAATTACGGCCTCACCCACTTCAAACCAAAAAATAGAAGGTCTATACCTCCTCCTATAAAGCACCTCAAACGGATCCATCTGAATCCTAGACTAATAATTATTGTTATATTAAAATTCAATCAAAGGCAAGTGGTCATTCTAACTACCTTTAAAGTCTATCATAGTCCTTTCTATTTTACCATCTATCTGAGGATTAAAGGTTGTAGTGAGGTGAACTCGGGTACAAAGACCCTTTGGGAATGCCATCCTGAAATGAGAGGTAAACTGGTACATCTAATTCAGATAACGGACAAAGAAACACCATGCAATCTAATCAAATCCTTGGTATAGATTTTGGCATAATTCTTAGCTGAATAAGAGGTATGGACAGGTAAGAAATGAGCTGATTTAGCTATCCTGTCTACAATGACCCAAATTGAATCATGTTGGCTACGAGTACAAGAATAACCCATCACAAAGTACATAGTCACTTCTTCCCACTCCTAGTGGGACTACTGAACTCCTGCATAGAACCACTTAGCTTTTGATGCTCGATTTTAACTTACTGATATATTAAGTACTAGGCCACATACTTTGGAATATCTCTCTTCATCCCACTCCACCAATTGATTTACCACAAATAATACATCTTAGTGGCCCCTGGATGAATAGAGTAGAGTGTACCATGCACTTCTTCAAGAATTTTGTGCCTCAAGTCATCTACACCTAGCACACAAAGCCAAACCTAGCAGCGCAACTCCCTATCTCCCCCTTGGGAGAAAATATCTACTTTTTGATCTCTGATTGATTCCTAAAACTTCACTAGACTGGGATCCCTATGCTATTTTTCCTTAACATAAAAAACTAGGGATTATTCTAAACTACTCTATACCAATTCACTACCTTTTGCTAAATCGACTAAGCGAGCACCTAGTTAGGTAAGCTGATGAACTTCCTTAGCAATGTTATTCTTACCATCCTCCACATAAGCAACACTACCTATAGAAATCCTACTGAGAGCATCAGCCACTACATTGGTTTTACCCGAATAATACAGGACACTCATGTCGTAGTGTTTCAACAACTCCAACCACCTTCTGTGATGGAGGTTTAAATCTTTCTAAGAGAATACAATTACAGGTTCTTATCGTCTATGACAATATCAAAATGCACACCATATAAATAGTGCCTCCAAATCTTTAAGGCAAGAACTACTACTACTATCTCAAGATCATGAGTAGGATAGTTCTTTTCATGGGGCTTATGATATTTAGAGGAGTAGGCTATGACCTTTCCTCTCTGCATCAAAACACACCCCAAATCGACTCTGGAAGCATCACAATATACCAAAAACCCATTTGAACAATCTGGTAGGGTAAAAACTACATCTGTAGTGAGTCGAGTCTTCAACTCCTGAAAACTCTTCTCATAATAATCTGACCACTACAATTTGACTTTCTTTTAAGTCAATCTGAACATAGAGGATGTAATAGATGAAAATCCCTAACAAACCATTGGTAATAGCCATCCAAGAATAAGAAACACCTGATATCTGATGGTGAGATGGGTCTAGGCCAGTTGCTCATGGCTTCTATCTTTTAGGGATCAACTTTAATGCATTATCAAAAATGATATGGCAAAGGACTGGTAAAGACCTGAATCAAAAGTCTCACTTATTATATTTGGCAAATAATTGATCATTTTTGAGAGTCTACAACACTATTCTGAGATATTCTGCATGATCATGCTCACTGCGGGAGTAGAAAAGAATGTCATCTATGAAGACTATGACAAACATGTCCAAGTACTGCTTGAACACACGGTTCATCAAGTCCATAAAGGCTGCTGGGCATTGGTAAGTCCAAAGGAAAAGACTAAGAACTCAATGTCACCATACCATGTTCTTAAGGATATTTTTGGGATGTCGCATTCTCTGACTAAAAGCTGATGATTGCCCGATCTGAGGTTTATCTTAGAAAAGTAACTAGCACCCTAAAGTTGGTCAAACAAGTCATTGATTCTAGGAAGAGGGTACTTTTTATTGATCGTGACTTCATTTAGCTTATGGTAATCAATACTCATTTTGAGAGAACCATCTTTTTTTGCATGATTAAAACTGGTGAACCCTACAAGGATGCACTATGTCTAATAACTCCCTTATCTAATAGATCCTTCAACTGTTCTTTTAACTTTCTCAGTTCTTCTGGGGCTATTCTATATAGAGGAATAGATATAGGTTGAGTATATGGAAGAAGGTCTATTTCAAAGTCGATTTCCCTTTCGATAGGAACTTTGGGAAGATCTTCGAGAAACACATCTGGGAATTCACATGCTACTGACACTGATTCAGGAGTAGGAGTTTCTAAACTAGAGTCCTAGACTCAAACGAGATGGTAGATGCATCCCTTAGATATCATTTTTCTCGCCTGAAGGTAAGGATGTGTTCATTCAAAAACTTAAACTAAACAATTCTGTTTCTGCAGTCGATTGAGACATAGAAGTAATGAAGCCAATCCATGCCGAGAATGATATTAAAATAAGTCATCTATAATTTGACTAATAGTGTTGAAGTGACTTTCTGAGATATCATAACTAGAAAGTTCTTGTATACCCTTCGGGCAATGATAGATTTACCCACTAGGGTAGAGACCAAGAAAGGCTCTACTAGAGTTTTGAGAATGACTCCAAAATCAATGGCTATATATAGAGTAATAAAAGGAAACGAAGCTCCTTGATCTAGCAAAGCATAAATAAGTAAATGGAAAACTTATAACATACTAGTGACCACATCAGGAGAACTTTTCTGATCTTATCGGGACTGAAGAGCATAGAGTCTATTTGGGCGCTGCCCATTGGTGGCATTGGAAATGTCACCCTATTGATTTGGGCGATTGGACTAAGCTTAGAAATGGTAATAGTGACCCTGAAAACCTGAGTGGGGATAGTATATCACTCTGTGGTCTGCCTTACCACACCTGAAATAAACATCGTTGCTCGCTCTGCAGATACCCTGGTGATTTTTACTATATTTCTAACAAAAGGTATTGGTTTGGGAACTGCTGTCACTACCCCAGTGTTTAGGGCATGACACCCTATCTTTGTTGTCATCTCTGAATTTCAGCACAGGAGCACTAGTTGAGGACGGAGCTGGAATTAAAGATTTGGGGTGGAACTGAGAAAGATTCCTACCCTCTTACTTGGGCTGAGCGAAGTAGAAACTACCCATTCTCGCTCTCTTGTTCTCCATCTAATTCTATCTATTATTAGCCTCTTCTATCTACTAAGCTCGAATATGTCCATCTCCTTAATCACATTGTAGTCCTACACTCCTTGACCACACTATTAGCCGTGCCTGACACATACTTACTCATCCTAGATGTGCTATCTTCCACCACATGAGGAGCATATCTAGCTAATTAAGTAAACTTGAGAGAATAATTTTTCACTGTCATGTTTCCCCACTTTAGATTTATAAACTACAAAACCTTTGCTTCCCTCAACTCCAATGTGAAGAACCTATCAATAAAAGCAGTGGCAAACTCCTCCCATTTTATGGGCCTTGCATTTGCAGCCCTTTCTGCTTTCCACTATTCTAACCATGAGTGGGCCGCATTCTATAATTGAAATATGTCTAATTCAGCACTCTCAATAGTAGTCACCCCCATAATATCTGTAAATTTTTGCACCTGATCAAGAAACTCTTAAGTATCCTTATCTGACTTAGACCCTATAAAAGATGGCAGGTTCATTCGGGTGATATCCCAAATCCTGGCAGTAGCAGTGTTGTCCACTGGTTGGTAGGAACAATAGTTGGACGTTTATTCTGTGCTTGCATAGAATGATCTAGGGTGGTAAAATCATCTCTGAACTCAACGTGGGAGACGTGTTCGTCCAGAGGATCTGGCTGAAGGTGCTGGAGTTCTGGCTAGTCTATCGTTCCACTTCCCTAGTCCTCTTTGGAGGCATACAATGTAAATGGATGTGAAACTTAGATTAGGCAGGGATTTTAATTGGAGTTCATTCTTACTCCTACAATATAAATACTGAAAGAAGGGAAACTTTATCTAAAACACCTCACAGCCTCCTGTTGATAAGTATGACATGTTATAAACCCATGCATAAGATTCTACTAGATGCGGCTTTCAGACTTCGTGGGTCTCTATTGAACATTAGGCTTTGATACCAAGTATGTAATGCCCCGACTCTATACCCCGAATGCTACATGGTATCATAATCCCGAAGGACCACAAGCTAACCCATAACTGATGCCTACTACAATAGCTGAATAATATTACTGTAATTATGCAAAAATTAGGCAAAAACTTTTCAAAAGGTTTAATAATGAAACAAAACTTAATATAGTATAGAAATACCAAAACTGAAATATCTATCTGAAAATTCTCTAGTCTAAAAAGCCTCTAAATTGTCTGAAATGTGAAGTTGATGGGAAAAGTCCCCAACTTATTCCGACTACTAAAATAAACTAAAATGCTAAAATAATTATCATGTCCTCAAACTATGAGAACTCACCACTAACTTTGACTGCTGAGGATCTGAACTGCTAAGGGTGATCGGGAGCCCATGCGTTTGAACCTATGCTATAATACATCATAGTGTAAGGAAATAGTATGTGTCAGTACTTTGAATATATTGGTATGCTAAGTGAGGTAGGCTGAAATGCATGAGTCCATATGCATGAACAATACTTACTGAATGACATGAATATAACTTAGTGAGAGTACATGCATGGGTACGTAAACTGTAACTGAGATCGTGATAACACTGAATACTAAGTCTGAATATTTATTAACTGATATTTGAGTATACTGATATAGAATTACTGATAGCTAAAAGATTGTATCTAATAATCCTTATTCCGTGGAACTATACTAAATTCGGTACTGAGCTGAGCGACTATGTCTAGCAGTCGTGAATTTGTATAACTAAAGTGAGTTCTATATTGAGACTAAATCTAAAACTGAAACTGTAGGAGGTAATCATCTAACCAACATGCTTCTTTCTTAATAGATTAGGGTCCTACATATAACCCCAGTTAGAAGGGTGTCAGTACCATACCATGGCTAAAGACAAGCTGAGTCACCCTCATCTGGCAAGTGCTTTGAATGAGATTGTTGGTACCCTCAACTAGTAGAAAGATCGGCTTATCAATCCTCTTCGGGCATATTGTTATCTCAACCTACACTGGCTACATAGTTCTGGAACATAAGGACTGCCTCTAAGGCTCATACCCTCTACTAGAAGGGGAGTCCATCTCCTTGGGTTCACTCAGTGCTGAATCCTTCTCCCAACGGAATACAGACTAGAATGATTTCTAAATTGTTCTAAGTTGTACTAAACTGCTACTTATCATACTGTTCAACTGAATATTAGTGAGTTCACTAAGTTTCATTGACAGACGAAACACTACTGAATTCTGTATACTGACTAAATTTACTAAGGTCTAAACTGAATACTGACCTAGACTGGACTAATACTCAATCTACTGATCGTGACATAACTGACACTATCTTGGGACTGACCATGGCTCTAGGAAATCAGCTAAATCGAGTGGTATTAAATACCCCCGGGACTTGATAGCATAAATTATAAGACATGGACCAATCTTGAAACATGATAAATAACTAATTAATGATCATTCATTCATTTGGATATTCTAGCAAACACTTGGAAGACATGAACTTGAATACATGCTAACATGATATAATTTCATTATTTACTTCTCATGAAGAACACATTAAACACTTGGAAGGCATTGTACATTTACATAGTACTAATCAGCACATGAGCACTACAATTTCAAGGCTTTAACATGATTTCACATGATAATGAATAAATAGTTGTTTTTACATAAATCTTGCACTTAATCATGGAATAGAAATCCAACCAACCTTATAATCATGATTACATTTGAATCCAAATCATGGAAAGCATGAAATCAAGCTACTTGACACTTAAAGGAGTTTATTGGACTCCAAGGGTGGAAGGAACCCTTTGATGTACACTTGACATATCTTGGTTGATAAATTCGTTAAGATTCATGGTGGAATCTTGAGCCGTGAATTTGAAATTTAATCTCCTAGGGTTTATGTTCTTGAGTATTTTGAGAAAGAATGAATATAATTTTCTAATTGAGGGCTAAATCTCATGTTATGGGGTTGATGGACGTTGGAAAAAAACCCAATTACCCCCAAAGATGCAACTTTTTAATAATTGAAAATTAAACCACCGCTGTGCAGATCGACGTGCCACATTATTGGCATCGATGTAATAGACAAAGAGCCATGTTGAGTCTGTATTGGTTCACTAGAAATTG
Organism: Capsicum chinense; assembly: GCA_026120095.1. Taxonomy (NCBI): domain Eukaryota; kingdom Viridiplantae; phylum Streptophyta; class Magnoliopsida; order Solanales; family Solanaceae; genus Capsicum; species Capsicum chinense. Next base: position 44,008,240 of record JAPEIP010000002.1, on the reverse strand, counting down.
CCACTAAGAGCCAAGAAAAATATTGATCGATGCGATGGCCGCCACGCCACACCAAAATCCAATCCATACATTGTTTTGGATTCCAAAATGTGGTTCAAACAATGTTTGAAAAAATTAAAACTCCTCCGGGAACACCTACTAACATTCCTGATTATGAATTAACCTAAAGATTGACATTTTAAGGTCATAGAGGTCGTGTAATAGAGTTTCCAACTTACGGAGGCCAAAATTACACTATGTTTGATTACTTAGCTACAAATTTCTAAGTTTGGTACCCCTTAGCTAGCTCGAAAGACTGAGTTAACTTTAGAATTTTGCGGGTTCTTACACAATCACCTTAGACATATAATGTCTCCAAATTTTCAAGGCAAATAAAATAGCTGCTAACTCAAGATCATGGGTAGGATAATTCAACTCATGGGTCTTAAGTTGTATAGAGGAATAGGCTATTACCTTTCCTCTCTGCATCAGAACGCAACCTAAATGAACTATAGAAGCATCACATTAAACAACAATTCCATCTAAACCATCTGACAAGGTCAAAATTAGGGCTAAGTTAAGTCGAGTCTTCCACTCCTAAAAACTTTTCTAACAAGAATATAACAACTGAAATATGACTTTCTTTTGAGTCAATCTAGACATAGGGGATGCAATAGACAAAAACCCTTCAATAAACCATCTGTAATAGCTAGCCAAACCCAAGAAACTACTGAAATCAGATGGACAAATAAGTTTGAGCCAGTTTCTAACTTCTTCGGTCTTTTGATGGTCAAATCTAATACCATGACCAGAAATAATATGGAGAAGGAAAACTACTAATCTTATCCAAAACTCACACTTACTAAATTTGGCAAATAACTGATAGGCTCTAAGAGTTTGCAATAATGCTCTTAGGTGGTCTTCATGATCATTTTCATTAAGGGAATAGACAATAATATCATTAATGAAGACTATGATGAATATGTCCAAGTAATTCTTGAACATTCAGTCCATCAAGTCTATGAAAAAAGCTGGGGAATTTGTTAGACCAAAGTACATAACTAGGAATTTGAAGTGACCATACCAAGTTCTGAAAGAAGTTCTTAGAATGTCACATTTTTTAACTCTGAGTTGATGATAGCCGGATTTGAGGTCTATCTTAAGGAAATAATTGGCACCCTAAAGTTGGTCGAACAAGTTATCGATTCTTGGGAGTTGGTACTTATTCTTGATGGTGACCTTTTTCAGCTGACAGTAATCGATGCACATTCTGAGAGAGCAATCTTTATTTTGCACGAAAAGGATTGGAGCACCCCATCTGGAAACACTGGACCTAATGAATCCCTTATCAAAGAGATTTTTCAACTGTTCTTTTAACTCCTTAAGCTCTACTGTATTCATTATGTCAGGTGGAATCGAGATAGGCTGGGTATCTAGAAAGGATCTATTCCTAAGTTTATTTCCCCTTTGGGAGGAACTCCAGGAAGATCTTCGAGAAATATATCTAGAAATTCCCTGACTTTGGAAAATAACTCGAGAATGGGTTTCTCCAAACTAGAATCTTTGAATCAAACAAGATGGTAGACACACCCCTTAGATATTATTTTTCTTCTCTAAGGTATGAAACAAGTTGAGCCCTAAGTGCAGAAGTACTACCCCTCCATTCTAGGACTGCATCATTTAGAAACTAAAAATGAACAACTTTGTTTCAACAATCAATTGAAGCATAAGATGAGTTGAGCCAATCCATGCTGAGAATGACATCAAAATTAGTCATTTCTAACTACACAAGATCAACTGAAGTAACTTTCTGGGATATTGAGACCGGTCAGTTCCTGTATACTTGCTTGTCTATAATAGAGACACCTACTAGGGTAGACACTAAAAGGGTTTTGCCAAAGTTTCAAGACTGATACCAAAATTCACAGCTATATAAGAGGTTACACAAGAAAGAAAAGCTCAAGGGTATAACAAAGCATAAACATATAAATAAAATACCTACAACATGCCAGTAACCATATCAGGAGAATTTTTGTTATCTTGTTAAGTCTAAAGTGCATAAAATCTATTTTGGGACTGACCAATGGTTGTGCTGGAAGCGACACCCTACTGAGTTGGGTGACAGATTGGAGCTGGTAGATAACCAAAATAACCTTACTGACCACTCTGTGGGCAATCTATAACCCTGTGGCCTAGATTTCCATACCCAAAGCATATACCACTACCCTCTCTACACACACCCTAGTGGTTCCTACCATATCTCATGCAAAGTTGATTTGTGCGACCACTGTTCACACTACCTTGGGTCTTAAGGCCTGGTGCCTTATCCTGATTATCATTTTTGAACTTTAGTGCTAGCTCACTAGCTTAAGATTTCTGATATAATTAAGAACGATTACCCCCCTCTGACCTCGGCTGAGAAAAACTAAAGTTACATGTTTTGGATCTCTTATTCTTCCTCTCTTTTTCCTTAAACTTCTACTCCTCAATCTGTTGAGCATGGACCATTAACCTAGAAAAGTTCATCTTCTTAATTCGCATCACGGCCCTACAAATCTTGACAATGTTATCAGCCATACCAGAGACAAACTTACCCATCCTAGACCTGTCATTAGATACCACATTAGGAGCATGTCTGGCTAGCCGAGTAAACTTAAGAGAATGGTCCTTCACACTCATGTTCTATTTTTTCAAATTAATAAACTCCTGCACTTTAGCTACCCTTAAATCTAATGAGAAGAGCCTATCTAAAAAGGCTATAACAAACTTCTCCCATTCAATTAGCCCTTCATCAGCCCCACTACCTGCCTTCTACTACATATACCAGTTGTGACCAATATCCTTAAACTGGTTAGACCTCAACTTTGCACTCTCACTAGAAGTCACACCCATAATACCAGTTACCTTTAGAACCAGTATAAGGAAGTCCTGTGCATCCTCATCAGACTTAGATATCAAAAATAGGGGAGGGTTCATTCGGGTAAAGTCTTGAATCTTAGCTACAATAGTATTAGACACTGAAACGGCAGGGACAATAGCTTACTGATTATTTTAGGCTACTGCTAAAGAAGCTAAGATAGTGAATGCAGCTCTAAACTTAGCATGAGAGACATGCCCATTTAGGGGATCTTCTTGAACAGGTAGAGGTGCGGGCTAATTCCCATTTCTCCTTTCGTTATTATTTCTAGGAGGCATGGTCTGCAAATGAAATAAAGATTGAGTCAAAAAGAGTGTTTAAATTGAGCTCATGCTTATACGCACGACATAAATACTGAAAGAAGGAAAACTATTCCTTAAATATCTTGTAGCCTCTTGCCTATAAGTGTGGTGGGCTTTCAGACTCTTTTGGACACTTTATAACCTTAGGATTTAATAATTGTTTGTAACTCCATGACTGAACACCCTGGATACCACACAACGCTTACAGTCACAAGTGACCACAAGCTAACCTATGAGCATGTACCTGCTGTGAGCATTGAACAAACTAATAATAAATGATACACATGTATGAAAAATGAAGTTGGATATGCCATAAGGTTTAAACATTTAAAATATATCGAAAATAACAAGTTTGAAAACAATACAATATAGACTGCCAATAATATTTGATAACTAACATACTGTCTAATAGTGTTCAATAGCCTCAAACTGACTGACTATGGAGTTGATGGGACAAGTCCCTAACAAACTTTGATAGACTATTCGACTGAAATACTAAAATAACATAATCTTTCCTCAAAATATGAGGACTCACCACTGTTATTGCTAATGTGCACTAGGATATCTAGGTGCGGTCGTGAACCTAAGTGTTTGAACCTATAATATGAGACATCATGGACCAAGAAATAGGTAAGCGTTTGGTACTTTGAATGTACTAGTATGATAATGAGGTTAAGCTTATATGCATGGCTCATATGCATGAATAATAACTAACTGAATTAATGTCACGAAATAACTGATTAATAGTATGTGTGACAATTGTAAAATCTAACAATGCGTAACCAAGCATATGACATGATACTAGAATGGTCTGTAAACTGAAATACTATGATACTAATACTAAAAAACTAATAATTATACATTGTGGTCAAGCAAACCTAAAACTAAACTCTGAACTAAATACTGTATTGAGATTGTAGGAGATATAATCTAACTGACATGTAACAATTAAGAGTTAATTAGGATCCAACCTGTGACCCTAGAGTGAAGTGTGCCAGTATCGTTCCACGGGTACAAATACTGGCTGCGTAGATCCACTGAAATAAAGTCCCAAAGAAGTAAAGAGTCGCCCTTTACCGGTTGGTGCTTTAGTGAGATATGTGTAAACCTTAAAATAGAAGGTTAACATCTCTAACCTATTCTTGCTACGCAGTTCTAGAATGCAGGGATTGCTATTAAAGGTAAACCCTAAACTATTAGGTGATTCCTCATCCGTAGGTTTGCTCGGTGCTAAATCCTACTCTAAACTGAACTGACTTAGATTACTAAACTAATCTAAACTTGACTGATAAGACAACTAACTGAATGGATAATACCCATATATGCCAAAAAAACCATTCTGGAGTACCAGGACTAAGTAAATAGCTAAATTTCGGGTGTTCATAACCCCCAAGACTCGATAACATTAAGAGAAGGAGCATATCAATGTTTTCAAATGCATAATCAGTGGTCATTACTCAAAATTCATTTCTTAGTCATTTCATCAAACACTTTAAATTCAAGAAATTAGGCTTGGGAATGGTTGAAACATATGGGAATAACAAAATCATAATACTAAAACCATACTTTGGGGATTTGACATGGAATTTCATGCTTAAATATGTAACGGCTACTTTCTGGCTAAAACAATTGTAATCATCATGGATAATTGAAATTCCCAATAAAAGCTTCATTAAAATAACTCATTGTAAACATATAAATTCATAGTTTAAAGCATAAAAATACGTTCTTGGACTACATGGGTGAAAAGGTCCCAAGGATGAACATTTAATATACCTTAAGACTTTGATCTTACAAGAGAATTGACGTTCTTGATCGTTAATGGGTGGTGAAGCTTGAATTCTTCTATTTTCTTGAAGGAACCATGTTGAACTAGATGAATTTTGGAGATTGCTAGGGTTTATGTTAAAGAGAAATTGTCAAAATAGGGCATATAATGCCGTAAATGATAATAAATCCTATGTTTATATGGATTGGGACCATGGGAAAAGAACAGACTACCCCTGGAAAATTAAAATTTGTCACTGGAAATCCAAACGTGGTCCAAACCTCGTCCGAAAAATCTGAAACTTACCTGAGACATTCTACTTACATCTCTAAATATGAATCAAATTAAAAAATTACGTCTCAAGGTTGAAAAGGTCATTTTAAAATCATCAAATTTTAGAGGCGAAAAATAAAACAAAGTCTCCAACACTCAGCTTAATTTTTAGGTTCTAAGCCTCTTGTACATGTACTATGCGCGGAATTATGCTAAGAAAATTATGGGGTATTACAGTCTAGTATACCATATCATAAAGCAAGTATAAGTTTATTATCCATATTTCTGGACAAAATCAACCCTACATCAGCAAAACACGATTTTAGGATATAATCTTTTCAAATCATGACTTCTCGGGTAACCATCTACCTCCATTAGATCCCTATTTTAGTTTCTTTAGAACATGCATCATTTATAAACTTTTTCTAAGTCTACATGGTGATGTCTCTATTGGTATCATCATATCATGACTTGAAAGTCACATAAGCCATATCATACATTCTACATCTATCTCTTTCATACATACAACATTGACTACCATAAAATATTTCAAATAAAAAAAAGCCATGATCTTTCAAAAATATTATAAAAGTCCAAGAAAAACATCTTTCTATTAATACTTCTCCATGTTTACTTTCATAATTCATATGATTCTCATTCACGAAAAATAAGAGCATTTTGGATACAAGACATACTGTTAAAATTTGTATAAGTGAAAAATACCCAATTGGTTAAAGGAAACATTCAAAACTTAATCTGCTTATCATTTACCAAATAGTCTACAATATACCTTAAAATGCTTAATTCGTGTCATAAAAAGGTTTCATAATTTATGATTTTCAATTTATATGAAAATCAATACATTGTACATATTCTAAATGTTTAGAAAACCTAATTTCATACTTAATATAAGTAAGGTTGTTCTACATACCTTCAAGTGACGAGAATTTGATGAACACTCTATCCTTAGGTCCTTAAATCTTTGAGCCCTAGCTAGTTTTCTCTCTTTTGTATATTGGGGAAAGTTGGAATGTTATTTGAGAGATTAGATGTAATACCACATACAATCCTAAGCATGAAATTCAGCTCATTTGGCTTTACAATACTCAAGACTTAGAAAATCTTGATAAGTGTTCAACACTTTGGGGATTTATTTGATGACCTTTCCGATCTTAGTTTTTTTATTTTCAAGTTGCGTTGCGATGGGTCAATGTCGTAGTACATTCCAAGTGAGTTTTAGAATTTTTGGAATCCATTTAGAGCATTTTTGAATTTTTAAATAGTAGCATCATGCGATTAGCATGTGACGCATTTTCAATCGCATGATCCTAGCATGCGATGCATGCTCTAGTGAAGTGGAATATAGCATGGGATGCATGCTCCATCGCACACTGTCTATGTTTAAATTGGGGGTTCCAAGATTCAAGCCAATTGCACTGCTAACTTCACAAATTCTTAATCCAAGGTATGCGTAGTGTTCATCTATGCATCCATTTCATTCATAGAGATCAAGAAACATGTTTTAAATATTATTTTGTGATTGTATTGTTGTTATAGGACCATTGATGATTGTTTTTTAAGTTTCATGATGATATTTAAAGGTGTTTTCATGAAGTGCTTGTGTTTGTTAGTTAAAACCCATAAATTTTAGGTGTTTTAATATGGTGAGACTCATGAATACCCCTAAGATAAAAGAATACATGGAAAGTGTTTGAAAAATTCCTAGGATGAGAGGATTCATGTCCCATAATTTAATAGTGCTTAATTGACAAGACCATGCTCTATGCTTTATAATTCCATATAAATTTCACGTTGTTGTTATGTCTTGTTGTTGTGATATGCATTGAGCATGATAATGAAGCTATGAAAGTGTATATATGCTTTCTATTCCATTTATAAGATGTTAAAAATAATACTAGTATGAAATTCCCTATTTATGATTTTATGGATTGTGAACTCTGTTCTTATAATCATGTAAATCATGTTCTGTCAGTTTCCTTCCATCAAGTCCTGGGGGTATTCATACCCAAAAAATATAGTTGTGTTCCTAGATCCAAGTTATTTTTTATGATATCCATATTCAATCTATGATCCATAGAACTCAATCACTCAAGTGACTCAAGAAAACTCTGTAACTCAGTAATCCCAGTACTATCCCATCAGTCAGTGACACCCAATTAATTCAATTTAATTTAGTCAAATTTTACCATGATCAGTGTCTATTCAGATGGGAGTAGTAATTAGCACCGAGCAAACCCAAGGATGGGAAATCACCTGTCAGTTTAGGGTATGATTCTTAGCAGTCATCCTTGCATTCCAGAATTACGTAGCCAGCGTAGGTTGATACATCTTAACCTGTCAAATTAGGGTTGATGAGGTGGCTTAACCTATTATTTTAGGGTTCCCATTATTCTCATTTTTAGTACCTGCCAGATAAGGGTCGCTCACAAGAGTCATTACCAGTGGCGTGGTTTTGACACCTCTCCAGTTGGGGAAAAGATTGAACCCCTACTTAGCTATATGCATTATTAGTGCTTGTTGGTTATATGGCTACCTCCCACTGTTTCAGCCTCAGTCTCAGTAAAGGAACTTAGAAGTTCTTTAGATTTTAGTGTACTAGGACTGTCAGATATAATCAATATAGTTACAGTACGGAACTTAGATAGTTCTATCATAATTAGGACTGTTAGACACGACCGCTCATGTTATCAGTAATCGTGTTATCACGATCTCAGTTACTATGTATGCATGTTTGCACTCTTACATTCATATCAGTCAGTCAGTTAACATTGTTCATTCATGTAAACCCCTTTTTGCATTTAGCCTGCCCCACTTGTATACTCAGTACTCCCAATTGTACTAACGTATTTATGCTATGGTTCTTTCTTTTATATTACACCATAGGTTCCTAGACACGAGTTTCAACTTAGCAGTAGCTTTCCAGTCACAGAGTTGCATTGAGTCCTCATTCATTTCAGGATGATATTATTTTATTACATTTATTATTTTAGTTCAATTTTGCTGGACAAAGTTAGTTGTAGACATGTTCCTTCAACTCCTTATTCAGACAGTATTTAGAGGCTTTCAAATTTAGTTCAGATTTGATTTGGACTTCAGTTTTTTTAGGAATTTGTTACCCCATATAGATGTTATAATTTGTCAGACATTTTAGTTAGTTGAACCATATGGCATATTGTTCATTTTCTCTGAATTATTACATCATATATTGTTGTAGTTAGGTACAGATATCATTCATGGATTAGCTTGTGGTCCTTCAGGGTCATAACCACCGTGTAGCATTATAGTTCAGAAAGTTGGGATGTTACAAACTTGGTATTAGAGAATAAGGTTTAATAGAGTCCTAGGAAGTCTGAAAGCCACATCTAGTAAAGTCTTGTACATGGGTGTGTTGTACGACACATTTATGTGCAAGAGGCTATGAGATGCTTTAAGAAATAATTTCCCTACTTTTAGTATTCATGTCGTTCCTATGAGCATAATCACAAGTTAATCTCTCAGTCTAATCCATTTCTCCTCTTGTTATCAAAACATGCCTCCAAAGAGAAGAAACCACCAACTCCTCATCCCAATGATCCTTTGGGCGAACATGTTTCTCATGTGGAGTTTAGAGTCGCATTCACCACACTTTCTCAGTCTGTGGCTACCTAAACTAAATGGCCACGCATTATGCTAGCCAATCCAGTGGTCAACTTGCCATATCTAGGATTGAGGACTTCACCCAAATGAGCCTTCCATCTTTCTTCAGGTCTAAGTCTGATGAAGACCCTCAGGAATTCATTAACCAAGTCCAAAAGGTCATAGACATCATGCGAGTTACTTTGGTTGAGAGTAATGAGTTAGATGCATACCAGTTGTAGGATGTGGCTTATCATTGGTACAAGCAGTGGAAGTCTGAAAGGGTAGAGGATGCAGGTCCTGTTGAGTGGGAAGAGTTTGTCACGACTTTCTTAGACAAATTCTTTCCCCAAGAGCTGAGGGAGGAAAAATTTATAGAGTTCATCAACCTCAGGCAGAGAAATATGACGGTTAAATAGTATTCTCTCAGATTTATTGAATTATCCAGATATGCCCCTCATATTATTACAGACAATATAGCTAAGATGAGAAAGTTCGTGTCAGGGGTGACTGTTAGCATGGTAAATGAGTGTAGTTCTATGATGATGAATAGTGAAATGAGTTTAGCCAGGCTCATGACCCATGCTCAGAAAATAGAGGAGAAGAAGATTAGGACTAGGGAGAGGCAGAGCAAGAGAGCAAGGTCAGACAGTTTTAGTTTTGCTCAACCCAAATCAGAAGAAGTAAACCATTCATAGTTTTGTCCCAAGTCATTAGATCCTGTTCATTGTTCAGCCATTGCTCCAGCTCCTAAGTTCATAAATAGTCCCAGGCTCTTTGCCTCAGGGCAATATTGGTAGTGCCCACACCAATCCCCTTTGCCAGACCTATAGTATGAACCATAAGGGTATTTGATGATTCGGTAGTGATGTCTATTTTAGTTATGGCAAGCCAAGCCATAGGATTAGAGAGTGTCAACAATCAGGTCTACAGGGTCAGCAGGATCATTCCACAGCCCAGTCCGGTCACCTAAATCAACAGGGTGCCACTTCCAGTTCTACTAGTGGGCAACGCCCAAATAGACTATATGCTTTTCAGACATAATAAGATTAGGAAAATTCTCCTGATATCATTACTAGTATGTTACAGATTTGCCATGTTCATGTTTATGCTTAGCTAGATCCATGTGCATCCTTGTTTTTTGTTACACCATTTATAGCAGGAGATTTTAGAATCAGCCCTGAAGTTTTGGCAGAGCCCTTTTCAGTATCTACCGTAGTGGGTAAAACAATCATAGCTCGGTGGGTGTACAGGAACTTCCCGATTATGATATTTTAGAAAACTACGTCAGCAGATTTAGTCAAGTTAGAGATGATTGATTTTGATGTCATTATCGACATAGATTGGCTTCATTACTGGTATGCCACAGTCGACTGTAGAATCAAAATAGTTCAATTTTAATTCCCAAATGAGCCCATCCTAGAGTAGAAGGGTAGTACTTCATCTCTTAAGAGTAAGCTTGTTTCCAACATTCTGGAAAGGAAAATGATTTCTAAGGGGTGTGTGTATTATCTCATGCATGTTAAAGATTCCTATTTCGAATCTCCTAGATTTGAATCAGTCCTAGTGGTTAATGAATATTCGGGTGTCTTTCTCAAAGATCATCTAGGCATTTCCTCAAAAGGGAAATAGACTTCGGCATTGATCTTTTTCCAGATAGTCAACCTATTTCTATTCTTCCATACAGAATGGTACCTTTAGAACTCAAGAAACTAAAATATCAGTTGAAGGATCTCTTATATAAGGGATTAATTAGTCCTAGTGTATCCCTATGGGGTACACCAGTCTTATTTTTGTACAAGAAAGATGGTTCTCTCAGGATGTGTATCGATTACCATCATCTTAATAAAGTTACAGTCAAGAATAGGTATCTATTTTCTAGAATAGATGACTTATTTGACCAAAATTAGGGTGCCAGTTATTTCTCCAAGATAGACCTCAGATCAGGCTACCATCTGTTCAGAGTTAAAGAAGTGGACATCCCAAAGACAGCTTTCCATATTCAGTATGGTCACTTTGACTTCCTAGTCATATCCTTTGGTCTTACCAATTCCCCTGCAACTTTTATGGAGTTGATGAACCGGGTTTTCAAGCTATACTTGGATATGTTCTTCATAGTCTTCATAGATGATATTCTGGTCTATTTCCAAACTGAGCGTAATCATTCCGACTATCTCAAAATTGTTTTTTAGACTCTCAGAGATCATTAGTTGTTTGCTAAGTTTAGTAAGTGCAAATTTTTGCTAATATCAGTAGCATTCCTTAGCCATATTGTTTTCAGTAATGGCATTAGGTTACATCCTCAGAAGACCAAAGCGGTAAGAAACTGTCCTCGCCCCGTATCTCCATCAGATATCATGAGTTTCTTGGGTTTGGATGGCTATTACAGATGGTTTATCAAGGTATTTTCTTCTGTTGCATCTCCTATGTCTATATTGACTAAGAAGAAGGTCAACTTTTAGTGGTCAGATCCTTACGAGAAGAGTTTTCAAGAGTTGAACACTCGACTCACTTCAGCTCCATTCCTATCTCTTCCAGATAGTTCAGATGGGTTCGTGGTATATTAGTATGCATCGAGAGTGGGTTTAGGTTATGTCCTCATGTAGCATGGTAAGCTCAAAGCCTATCCCTCTAGATAGTAAAGCCTCGTGAGCAGAATTTTCCTACTCATAATCTAGAGCAGTCATAGTATTTTCCTTAAAAATTTTGAAGCATTATCTCTATGGAGTTCATGTAGATGTCTTCACAGATCATAAGAGTCTCCAGTATGTCTTTTCTCAGAAAGATCTCAATCTTTGTCAGAGAAGGTGGTTAGAGCTTTTGAAAGATTATGAGATAAGTGTCCTTTACTATCCGAGCAAGGCCAACGTTGTGGCCGATGTGCTCAGTAGACTGTCTATGGGTAGTATTTCTCACATTGAGGATAGCAAGAAAAATATAGATAAGGAAATCCATCAGCTTGCCAGACTAGGTGTTCTCTTAGTTGAATCTTCAGAGGGTGGTTTATGTGTTCGTAGTACTTTAGATGGTGTCATTTGCTGTCAGGGTCGTCTGTGTGTTCCAGGTGTTAATGACTTAAGGTGGTGAATTCTTGCAAATTCGCATGGTGAGCAATACTCTATTTATCTAGGGGCCACTAAGATCTACCGCAACTTATGGGAGATCTATAGGTGGAGTGGGATAAAGAGGGATATTGCTGAGTTTGTGGCTAAGTGCTCTACATGTCAGTAGGTTAAGCTAGAGCATCAGACACCTAGAGGTTCCATTAAGGAGTTCACCATTCCTACTTAGAAGTAGGAAGAAGTGAACATGGATTTCACGATGGTTTTGCCTCAAACTCGTCATCAACATGATTTAGTTTGGGTCATTGTAGACAGAACAAGCAAGTCAGCTCATTTCCTTCTAGCTCATACCTCTTATTAAGCTGAGGATTATGCTAAACTCTGTATCAGGGATTTGGTCAGATTATGCAGTGTTCCATTATCTATCATCTTAGAAAGAGGTACCCAGTTTACCTCTCATTTCTGGAAAGCATTTTAAAAGGGTTTGGGTACCCAAATCCATCTTAGTACCACCTTTTATCCTTAGGCAGATGGTCAAGCAGAAAGGACTATTCAGACTCTTAAAGATATGCTAATGGCATGTGATGTTGATTTTCAGGGGAAGTTAGGACGACCACTTGCCTTTGATTGAGTTTGCATACAATAATAGCTATCATTCTAGCATTAAAATGGCTCCATTCAAATATCTTTATGGTAGGATTTATAAATCTCTAATCGCTTGGTTTGAAGTTAGTGAGGCCTCACTTATAGGTCCTAACTTGGTATTCGACGCCATAGATAAAGTTTAGTTGATCAAAGAGAGAGTTTGGGCTACTCAGAGATGACAGAAGTCTTATGCTGATATTCGTAGAAAGGATCTGGAGTTTGAGGTCAATGACTATGTCTATCTCAAGATCTCTCCCATGAAGGAAGTGAAGAGGTTTGGCAAGGTAGCTTATGAGCTAGAATTTCCATCAACTTTAGCCTCAGTTCATCAAGTCTTCCATATATCCTTGCTCAGAAAGTGCATAGGTGACCCAGTAATTCTAGTCCATATTAAGAGCATTGACATTTAGAACAACCTCTCTTATGAAGAGATTCCAGTTGAAATCTTAGACTGTCAGACTCGTAGATTGAGGAACAAAAAATTCCCACTATTTAAAGTTCTTTGGTGAACTAAGTCCGTTGAGGGAGCTACTGAGAAGCAGAAGCGGATATGCATACCAAGTATCCTCACCTCTTCTCCGCCAATTCAGATCAAGCTCAAGGTAATAGTTCTCCTTAAGCTTATTCAGTTTCATGTTCATGTTCCCCTTTTATGAACTTGGTATGTATTATAGTTGCATACTCAATCATGTATTCATGTATCAGTTATCCATACATTACTTATGCGTGAGTTCAGAAAATTTAGCATGTCAGTCATGAATTCATGTCTAAGTCATTCATGTTCAGTTCATATTCAGTTTATCTTTTATCCCCTCTCAGTTGATTCTGATTCGAGGATGAATGTTCCAAAGGGGGAGATATTGTAATTCCCCATACAATCCGAAGTACAAAATTCAGCTCATTTAGCTGTACAAGCCTCAAGACTTAGAAAATTTTGATAAATTTTCAATACTTAGTTTCATTTTAGACCTCCAAACTTTGGGGATTTATTTGAAAACATTATTTACCTTTGTTTTTGGATTTTTAAGTTGAGTTGCGATGGGGAAAGGTCGTAGTACATCCCTGGTGAGTTTCAAAATTTTTGGAATCCATTTAGAGTATTTTTAAATTTTAAAACAGAAGTATCATGCGATTAGCATGTTATCCTAGAACATGATATAGAATGCGAAGCGTGCTCTAGTGTTGTGGAATATAGGATGTGACGTATGATCCATCGCACACTGTCGAAAATTCAAGCTTCCAGCTCCGCATTTTTAAGGGTAAAATAAGAAATTTCCTTACCCTATATAAGCTTAAAAACATGGGATTTAGCCTCTAAAATACTAGAATATACTAGTTATTTTGAAATTCTCTCAAGTGCCATCAAGAACAAGTCTAGGGTTCAATTGCGGGTTCTAAGATTCAAGCCAATTTCACCGCTAACTTCACGAATTCTTAATCTAAGTTATGCATAGTATTCATCTATGGATCCATTTCGTTCATAAACTCAAGAACCATGTTTTAAATATTATTTTGTAATTGTCTTACTGTTGTAGGACCATGTACATGTTGATGATTTTTGTTTAAGTTTTAAGATGATATCTAAAGTTGTTTTCATGAAGTATATGTGTTTGTTAGTAGAAAACCATAAAATTTAGGTGGTTTAATATGGTGAGACTCCTGAATAAATCTAAGATAAAAGAATGCATGCAAAGTGTTTGAAAAAATGCTTAGGATGATAGGATTCATGTCCCATGATTTAATAGTTCTTAGGTGACAAGTCTATGCTTTATGCTTTATGATTCTATATGAATTCCATGTTGTTGTTATGTGTTTTTGTTGTGATATGGATTGAGCATGATATTGAAGCTATGAAACTGTATGCATGTATGAATTTCCCTTCCATATAGAATATATTGAGAATTATGCTAGTATGAAATCCCCTAGTTATGATATTGTGGATTGTGAACTCTGTTCTTATAATCATGTAAGTCATGCTATGTTAGATTACTTCCATCGAGTACTGGGGGTATTCGTACCCAAAAAATATAGTTGTGTTCCTAGAGTCGAGTAATGTTTTCACAATATCTGTTGTCAAGCCATGATCCATAGAGCTCAGTTAGTCAAGTGACTCAGGAAAGCTCCATAACTCAATAATCCTAGTACTATCCCGTCAGTCAGGGGAACTCGGTTAATTCAGTTTAATTCAGTCCAGTTCGACCATGATCAATGTTCATTTAGATAGGAGTAGTAACTATCACCAAGTGAACCCAAGAATGGGAACTCACCTGTCAGTTTAGGGTGTGATTCTTAGTCATCCGTCCATTACAGAACTACGTAGCCACCATAGGTCAAGACATCTTAACCTACCAGATTAGGGTTGATGAGGTGGCTTGTCTTGTTAGTTTAAGGTTTCCACCATTTTCATTTTAAGTGCTTGCCAGATAAAGATCACTCACAGCTGACCTTACCCGTGTCGCAGTATTGACACCCCTCCAATTGGGCAGAGATTAGGCCCCAACTTAGCTATATACATTATTGGGGCATGTTAATTATATGGCTATCTCCCACAGTTTCAGCCTCAATCTCGGTAAATGAACATAGATATTTCTTCAGATTTTAGTGTACAAGGATTGTCAGACACAGTCAATAGAGTAACAATACAAAACTTAGATAGTTTTATCGGAATTAGTACTGTTAGACACGGTCGCTCATGTTATCAGTTATCATGTTATCATGATCTCAGTTACTATGAATTCATGTTTGCACTCTCACATTTATATCAATCAGTCAGTTAAGTATGTAAACCCCTTTTTGCATTTAGCCTGCCCCACTCATATACTCAGTACTACCAGTTGTACTGACACATTTGCGCTATGGTGCTTTCTTTTCTGTCACATCGTATGTTCACAGACATGAGTTTAAAATCAGCAGTAGCATTCTAGTTTCAGAGTTGCAGTGAGTCCTTATCCATTTGAGGACAATATTATTTTATTACATTAATTATTTTAGTTCAGTTTTTCTAGACGAAGTTAGTTGGAGACATGTTCCTTCAACTCCTTGTTCAGACAGTAATTAGAGGCTTTCAGATTTTGTTTTGATTTGATTCAGACTTCAGTTGTTTTGGG
>JAPEIP010000002.1:43964881-43992451 GCA_026120095.1 Capsicum chinense | reverse complement strand
GGAAAGCTCCATAACTCAATAATCCTAGTACTATCCCGTCAGTCAGGGGAACTCGGTTAATTCAGTTTAATTCAGTCCAGTTCGACCATGATCAATGTTCATTTAGATAGGAGTAGTAACTATCACCAAGTGAACCCAAGAATGGGAACTCACCTGTCAGTTTAGGGTGTGATTCTTAGTCATCCGTCCATTACAGAACTACGTAGCCACCATAGGTCAAGACATCTTAACCTACCAGATTAGGGTTGATGAGGTGGCTTGTCTTGTTAGTTTAAGGTTTCCACCATTTTCATTTTAAGTGCTTGCCAGATAAAGATCACTCACAGCTGACCTTACCCGTGTCGCAGTATTGACACCCCTCCAATTGGGCAGAGATTAGGCCCCAACTTAGCTATATACATTATTGGGGCATGTTAATTATATGGCTATCTCCCACAGTTTCAGCCTCAATCTCGGTAAATGAACATAGATATTTCTTCAGATTTTAGTGTACAAGGATTGTCAGACACAGTCAATAGAGTAACAATACAAAACTTAGATAGTTTTATCGGAATTAGTACTGTTAGACACGGTCGCTCATGTTATCAGTTATCATGTTATCATGATCTCAGTTACTATGAATTCATGTTTGCACTCTCACATTTATATCAATCAGTCAGTTAAGTATGTAAACCCCTTTTTGCATTTAGCCTGCCCCACTCATATACTCAGTACTACCAGTTGTACTGACACATTTGCGCTATGGTGCTTTCTTTTCTGTCACATCGTATGTTCACAGACATGAGTTTAAAATCAGCAGTAGCATTCTAGTTTCAGAGTTGCAGTGAGTCCTTATCCATTTGAGGACAATATTATTTTATTACATTAATTATTTTAGTTCAGTTTTTCTAGACGAAGTTAGTTGGAGACATGTTCCTTCAACTCCTTGTTCAGACAGTAATTAGAGGCTTTCAGATTTTGTTTTGATTTGATTCAGACTTCAGTTGTTTTGGGTATTTGTTACCTCATTTTCATGTTATGATTTGTTAGATATTTTATTTAGTTTAACCTTATGGCATGCTGTTAATGTTTTCTGCATTATTACATCATATATTGTTGTAATCAGGTACACATAATGGTCATGGGTTAGCTTGTGGTCCTTCAGGGTCATAAGTACCATGTAGCATTCTGATTCAAAAAATTGGGGTGTTACATTAGAAGTCATACTTAGTGACATAAGAACGTTTTAGGGTGAAAGGGGGACATTTTAATATTGTAAAAAGTCTTAAGCACCCCTAAAACAAGTTAAAACGATGTGTCGTCGATTAAAAGGGAAGGGGGGGTGTCGCCTGCCTGGGAGCGTAGGCTCTCCCTCGATGGGCTGGGACTATAGTGAGATTCTTCCATTACATGGGTAAAGGAATTGTCTCCTGAAGCAACCCATAAAGTGTGACGCTAGCACACAAAGTCCCCCTTGTATCGCATGACCCATTTTTGCATCTAAAATTTCACCCAACACTTCCCAACCCATCCCAAGGTAATTTATACTAAATCTAGGGGTCACATAGTCCCATATTTATCTCTATTTAAGTGACTAAGCACTTGGGTATTTACACATTAATTTTTAAGAAGTAATATCAGGATAACTTATACCCTGAACCGTGATCAGTCAAAAGTTACCAAAGTAGGATGAAGTGGCAATACTAAGTTCAAAATATCATCATCGTTTAATGTTCTTGAGTAGAGTTTTAGGATCTTTAAAGAGTTCCAATATATGAAAATTGCTTTTTATAACACCCACTAGGTCAAATCCAATGTAATCAATGATGAACTTATAGATAAAGACAACTCGTAAGTGAGATTATCATCATGGCCACTCTTCCACTTTTGTTTCCTTCAAAGCCGACCAAGAAGTGAAGCAGTCCAAGAAATTACTTTACGTATCACCGTTATGGGGGGCCCAGATTTTCTAGGAGATACATGTAACAGAAAATAATTAAAAATTATAATTTCATTTTAAAGAAAAAGGACTAATGAGATCTTTGAGATAAATTGGAAAGTGAAATAATAACTTTGGGAATCTCTCCCATCATTTATGTGTAAATAGGTCATTTGTCCCTTATTTATACAAATTAATCAATGTTATAATTTACAAGCCACTTTTATTTTATCTTTTAATTTTGTCATCCTACTTGTAACTTATTTTTATTATAATGTCTTTATATTTCACTTAGTCCTTTACCAATTCTTCATTACAAAAAATTCAGTTACGTATTTTTTAAAAAAAATTTCGCTATGTTCTAGTGTTGTTTCATCGAGTGTACTCAAGTTGTGAAAATTATATCAAGTTTTCTACTTGTCGAGCTAGGTTAGATTGTTCAGGTATGTCCATTGTCAATTTATTTTATTTTTTAGAATTTTAAAATATCAATCAAATATATTTTTAATATCAAAAGTTCTAAGACAAATTGTACGAATAAGAGATGACATGTTAATCGATATGTTCAATCATATAAAAATACTTGATTCATTTTCAAATGCTTATATTACTCCTAGAATAATGATAAAAATACCTACAATATTTGCCTCAATTGAAATAAATTTTTCGAAAGTAAAAATATAATACTTTTTTCTTTAAAGAAAAACATAAAGGTCTCTTGTTGAAGTTTCACTTTAGGCCATAAATATCCTTGAGTCTCCCCTGCTTTCCGTAGAAAAACTAAAGCATATTTTTTTTCCAAGTAAAACTTCCTTCGATTAATATGGATTCAATCTAAATGGAGGTTGAATTTTTCTATTTTAGAACATGTGCAATGAGTTAAAATGTGATCCACAAAAGATATGAACTTTATTACTTCCGTGTAATCACTTGTACAGAAAAGGAAGTTAACAATTGAAGTTCAATGATACTGCTACCTTTTTTTTTATAGATGACACGATGCAACAACCTATTTTGTGAGCAAAATAGAGAGAATTCATATGAGAATTGACTTGGGCAATTGATCGATATCTTCCAAGGCTTCTTAAACTTCATGAACTCTATTCTCTAGTTCCTCCGACACTGGATTAACTTATGAACTCTATTCTCTACTACCTCCCATATTGGATTGCTCAGATTATTAATGACGTACTAAAACCATCTATTATTTTTCAATTATAAATTTATCCAATAATCACAAGCTTATCCACTTGAAAACTTATCTAGTACACTGTGTATTTATGTTGTCATTGACAATATGAAATATTTATAAAACTACTCCTTGAATGTTTTTTAATAGACATTGTCTTGTTAAAACCTAACGTTAGTGTTTGTGACCCAAATTTTGTTGACCCGACACTGAAAAATTCACGGTGCGACTCATGTATGACATCTTTTGAGGGGTCTCTACCCTTAGTTTTTTCCTGTCAAGGGTTTCCACATAAATTTGTGTGTCTTCTTCTTTTTTTATTTCACTTTATAGTATTTCTTATTCTTGTCAGTTTGATAACAAATTGGTATTTTAGAGCACAGTTGTGTTCTTGAGGATGACAACCATGAAGTATGATATCTATTAATGGATCGCAAAATTAGATTTTTGTTATGACAGGTTGTGATTATACAGATGAATTTGTATGATTCTTTATTTGGATTTGATAAGATGCCCTCATCATGGAAAAAAGAGGATAAATGGCATAAGGATCAAAAGTCTCTATTCCAGATCCACCTTTTATTTTTCTAATTAGATTCTATAGGATGTTTTAAGGAGATAATTGTCACTGCATTGTGGTTGAAACTGGAATTGTTATGTATGACAAAGAGCCTATGTAGTAAGTTGCATCTCAAACAATGAATTTATTCCCATTGCATGTCTTAGGGAGCATCTTTGGAGGATCATCTAACTATATTTAAAGAAATCATCTCTTATTTAGAGACTCTAGAGTTTAAGTACGATGTGAAAGATTTATTGTTGATTTTGTTGTGTTCGATGCCTGCATCATATCCGAACTTTAGGGATACGATTTTATATAGTTGTGATACCCTGATCCTAGATAAAATATATGATGTATTGTTCTGTAAGGATTTCATCTAAATGGGTTGGTGACTCAAAGAAATGGTATTATTATTCGAGGAAGGACTCATGAAAGGAACTCTGGAGGTGATGATAGGAATAGATCCAAGTCTAGAAACAAAAGCAAATCTTGTAATTACTTCAAGAAGAAGAAGAGGATTTGGCATATGTGGCTGATATGTATGAGCGAAAATGGGATAGCTAAACTACTTAGGAGTGAAGTTCTTGATGGCCAAAGTATTACCAAATTGGATTTTTGTGAGCACTACAGTTTAGGGAAGGAGAATAGAGTCAGATTTCCTAAAGGCATCAACTTAACGAAAGGCACATTTCATTCTATTCATTTTAATCTCTAGGGTCCTTCTAGAGTACCTTGTAGAGAAGGTACAAATTACATATTGACTATTATTGATAACTATTCCAGTAAAGTTTGGGTGTTCTTCCTCAAGAAAAATAATAATGTGTTGCCTATTTTAAAGGAGTGGAAGGTTATGATTTAAAAGCAAACACGAAAATATGTAAAACATCTTCAGAGAAGGTGTAAAGTGTTGAATACTTATCACAATTTTCTAAGTCTTGAGGCTTGTAAAGCCAAATAAGCTGAATTTTGTACTTAGGATTGTACGGGGTATTACAATATCTCCCCTTTGGAAACATTCATCCATGAATGAGAATCAACTGAGAGGGGATAAATGACAAACTGAACAAGAACTGAACATGAATGACTAAGACATGAATTCATGACTGACATGCTAAATTTTTTGAACTCATGCATAGCTAATGCATGGATAACTGATACATGAAGGCACGACTGAGTATGAAACTGTATTAGATACCAAGTTCATAAAAGGGGAACTTGAACATGAAACTAAATAAGCTTAAGTAGAACTATTACATTCATCGTAATCTTAATTGGTGGAGAAGAGGTGAGTATACTTGGTATGCATATGTACTTCTGCTTTCCAGTAGCTCCCTCAACGGACTGATTTCTCCAAAGAACTTCAACTAGAGGGACTTCTTTTTTCCTCAATCTACGAGTCTGATAACCTAAGATTTCGATTGGAATATCTTCATAAGAGAGGCTATTCTGAATGTCAGTGCTCTTATTAGGGACTACAACTACTGGGTCACCTATGAACTTTTTGAGCAAAGATACATGGAAGACTTTATGAAATGAGGCTAAATGTCAAGGCAAGTTGATCTTATAAGCTACTTTGCCAAAGTGACTGAGAAACTTAAAGGGACCCACATATCAGGGACTGAGTTTCCTTTTCTTGCCGAACCTCTTTACTTCCTTCATGGGCGAGATCTTGAGATAGGCATAGTAATTGACCTCGAACTTGAGATCCTTTCTACGAACATTGGCATATGACTTCTTTCGGCTCTGAGCAGCCCAAAGTACTCCTATCGGCCCAAGTACACCTATCACCTACTTGAGAATTTTGGCCTAAACTAAGTGAAGAACAATGGAAAAAGTGAATAGGCAGCCCATCACTCTAAAATCTGCTCCTATGAGAAATAAGGTCAACTCTAATAAAGATACATAATTTATGGTCAAGTACGTGCATCACCACCTTTTACATTTGACTAGCTTAAAATGGCCAAATGGGTGTGTCACCTTCTTGACAAAATGTGGCTAAAAATGGTCAAAGAAAAAAAGGCAGTTTCGCTTGTCCTTTTAAGATCCAAATCAGCTCATTTTCATCTTAATCTTAAAAGAGAACAACTTTATTAAGAGTTCTTAGATGGTGAAGCTTAAATTCTTGAGTTTTCTTGAAGTGAAAGAAAGGGAATTGTTGAACTTGGAGTAATGATCCAGGTTTGTTTCTAAGAGTAAAATTAGAGAATTTGGGCATATCATACCCTAACTGAAGCTAAATCCTATGTTTTTACTAATTGGGGCAATGTGAATAGACAAGACTGATCCCTCAGGAATTTAAATTCGTAACTAGAATTCCTATTAGAGGACCATTACAATGCGCCAAGAGACTCATCGTTATACCACCGTGAAGCGCCAAGAGCCTCATCGCTATACCACCGCGATGAGCCACAATTGCCATGAGGCTCTACAATCGATATCCAATGTACCTCAATCCTCATCAAAAAAATCCAAAACATCCTTAAGACCTGCCTCTCACACCCCTAAACATGAATAAACTTAAAACTTTATGTCTCTAGGTTGGGAAGGCCATTTTAAAAATCCTTGAAGCTAAGAGGCCAAAAATAAGACTAAGTCCCCAACACTTAGTTAAATTTATGAGGTCCTAAGCTGAACTAAACTAGGAAAAGTTTAAGATATTATAATATCTCGCCATTGGGGACATTCATCCTCGAATGAGACAAATTAAGCTAAGAACACTAAGGAACTTAGATTACATACTGAGCATGCATAACTAAAAACATGTTTACATGACTGAGTTTGAAACATGATGCATGATAAAACTAATTTGTGAATGCATGCAATGACATGAGAATGATGATATAGTAGGAAATGGGAATAGAAAAGAGTCAATCTCAGCAAAATTGTTACTTAGACTAAGTTTGAGTTTATGGAGAAAAGATGAGGGTACTCTGTATGCATATGTACTTCTGCATCCCAAGTGGCTCTCTCAAAAGAATGATTCCGCCAAAGAAATTTGTCCATGGGAACTTCTTTGTTCCTCAGTCTGCAGAACCTGACGATCAAGGATCTCAACTTGGATTTCCTCATATAAAAGGCTATCCTAAACATCTGTATGTTCTAAAGGGACTACTACAGCTTGATCACTGATACACTTCATTAACAAGGAAGCATGGAAAACTAGATGTATTGATGTCTTATCATCAGGAAACTTAAGATCATGCGCTACCTTTCCATAACGACTCCAGATCCTGTAAGGGCTAACATAAAGAGGACTAAGCTTTCCCTTCTTGCCAAATCTCTTCACTCCCTTCAAGGGAGAGATTTTCAAATACACCCAGTCACCAACCTCAAATTAAAGATCTTTTCTAGTCACATCTGCATAGGATTTCTGTTGGATTTGAGCTGCCTTAAGCCTCTCCCTAATTAACTGAACTTTCTCTATTGTATCAAACACTAAATCTAAGCTTATCAAAGAAATCTCTCCTACCTCAAATCAACTAATAGGAGATCTACATCTCCTCCCATATAGGGCCTCAAATAGAGCTATTTGAATACTGGAGTGATAACTATTATTGTAGGCAAACTTAATGAATGGCAAGTGACCATCCCAACTACCCTTAAAGTCAATAACACTAGCTCTTAACATGTCCTCTAAGGTCTAATGGTTCTTTGTACTAGATCATGTGTCTGAGGATAAAAGGTTGTACTAAGGTGAACTTGGGTACCAAGACCCTTCTAAAAGGCTTTCCAAAAGTAAGAGGTAAACTGAGCACCTTATCTAAAATGGTAGACAACGAGACCCCATGCAGCCTAACAAACTCTCTAACATAGAGATTAGCGTATTGTTCCGCTGAATAAGAAGTAAGAACTGGAAAAAATCAGATGATTTTTGTTATTTTGTCAATAATAACCTATATCAAATTATGGTGACGACGCGTACAAGGCAAACCCATCATGAAATACATGTTCACCTCTTCTAACTTTTAAGTAGGAATGCTAAACTCTTAGACTGTACCACTAGTCCTATAGTGTTCAACCTTAACCTATTGATAGTTAGAAGACTTAGCTACAAACTCAGCAATATCCCATTTCATACCACTTCACCAATATATTTCCTACAAATCACTGTACATATTAGTGGCTCCTGGGTGAAAAGAATAATGCGTACCATGCTCTTCTACAAAGATCACTGTCTCAACCCATTAACACACATTAGACACAACCTACTATAACATAGCAACACACCCTCTCCCCTTTGGGATAAAACCCCTACTTTCTAATCTCTAACTATTTTTTTCAACTTAACTAGATTGGGATCCCTATCTTTCTTCTGATTTACTTTGGCAACCAAAGATGATTTTGAACTATCCTGAGTCCATGCACTACCTTTAACTGAATAAACCAACCAATCAACTAATCTAGCAACCTGATGAACCTCTTAAATTAACCTCTTCTTATCAATCTCAACATGAGAAACACTACCAATGATCAATCAACCAAGGGCATTTACCACTACATTGGCGTTACCCGGGTGATACAAAACACTTATATCATAATATTTTAACAACTTTAACCACCTTCCCTAATGAAGATATAAATTTTTTTGCAAAAATACATATTTCAACCTTTTTCATTCTTGAACACATCAACATGAACCCCGTACAAATAATGCCTCCAAATTCTCAAGGCAAAAACAACAGCTGCCAACTCAAGATCATAGGTAGGGTAATTCTTTTTATGAGGTTTAAGTTGTCTAGAGGCATAGGCTATGACCTTACCTCTCTGCATTTATACATAACTAGGACCAACTCTAAAAGCATTATAGTAAGCAAGAAACCCATCTTAACCATCTAGCAGAGTCAAGACTGGTGCTTAGGTAAGTCGAGTGATCATCTCCTAAAAACTCTTTTCATAATCTTACCACTAAAATTTAACTTTGTTCTAAGTCAATCGAGATATGGGGATGCAACAGATGAAAACCCTTCAACTAACCACCTGTAATAGCCAGCAAACCCAAGAAACTCTTAATATATGATGGAGAGAGGTCTGGGCCAGTTTCTCACTACTTTGTTGTTTTGAGAGTAAGCTCTAGCCATCACCGAAAATAATATGGCCAATAAAATTTACTTATCTTAGCCAAAACTCACACTTACCAAATTTTGCTAATAACTGACGGGATATAAGAGTCTGTAATACAATTTTATGATAGTCTATATAAGAATTTTCCCTACGGGAGTAGACAAGAATGTCATCTATAAAGACTTTGATGAACATGTCCAAGTACCACTTGAACATTCTATTCATCAAATTTATGAAAGTAGTTGGGGCATTAAGTCCATACCGAGTTTTGAAAGCTATTTTAAAAATGGCACATTCTCTAACTCTGAGCTGATAATGGCTGGAACAGAGTTCTATCTTAGAAAAATAACTTGCACCCTAAAGTTGGTAAAACAAGTCATCAATCTTAGGGAGTAGGTACTTATTTTTTACTATAACGTTGTTCAGCTGATGGTAATCAATGTTCATTCTTAGAGAACCGCCTTTCTTATGCATGAAAAGGACTGGAGCTCTCAATGGGAAAATACTAGGCATGATGAATCCCTTATCTATGAGATCAGTCAACTCTTCCTTTAGCTACCTAAGCTCAGCTGAAGCCATTATATAGGGCAGAATATAGATAGGTTGGGTATCTAGAAAGAGATCTATTTTGAAGTCAATTTTTCGTTCGGGTGGAACTATTGGAATATCTTCAGGAAAACCGTCTAGAAAATCCCTTACCACTAAAACTAACTCAAGAATTGCGGTCTCTAAACTAGAGTCTTTGACTAAAACAAGACGGTAAACATAACTCTAAGAAATCATTTTTCTTTCCTTAAGGTATGAAAAAATTTGACCCCTATGCACTGAAGTACTACCCCTCCATTCAATAACTGGTTCATTAGAAAACTTAAACTTAATGACTTTATTTCTATAGCCGACTGAGGTATAGCATGAGTGAAGTCAATCCATTATGAGAATGACATCAAAATTTGTCATCTCTAACTTCACAAAATCAACTAAGGTGACTTTCTGAGATATTATGCCTAGTTAGTTCTTGTATACCTGCTTGGCTACAATAGAGAAACCTATTGAGGTAGACATTGAAAATAGTTCTGCTAGAGATTCAGCACTGACACCAAAATTAATAGCTATATAGGACGTTACAAAAAAGAGCTAAGCTCCTAGGTCTAACAAAGAATAAGCATGAAGGTGAAAGACATGGAACATATTAGTAACCACATCAGGAGAACTTTCCTGAACTTGTCGGGACAGATATGCATAAAGCCTACTCTGATGGTGTCCACTGGTGGTACTGTAAGTAATGCCATGCTTAGTTGGACGACCAGCTGCTGAAGTGTTAGCCTTATCCTGCTGGCGATCATTCCTACCATTCCACATGCCTATAAGGCACTTCCTCATCCCATGGCCTAGCTTACCGTACCCAAAACACATATCGCTACTAGATTTGCATACACTCTAATGATTTCTACCATATTTTTGGCAAATAGAATTAGTATGACTACTATCCACACAACCTAGGGATTTGAAGTTTAAAACCCTATCCCTACTGTCATTTTTTAATTTTTGCACTGGCACAATAGCTAAATATTAAACTAGGGATGAAGATTTTTGATGGAACTGAGAATGGTGACCACCCTCTGGCCTCGGATAAGAGAAGTTAACACTACTCGTTCTTGCCCTATTATTTTTTTCTCTCTCTCCTTAAGCTTATATTCCTCGATATATTGAGCATGGAACATAAGCCAAGATATGTTCGTCTCCTTAATCAGCATAGTGGTCCTACACTCTTTGACCACACTATTAGCTATACAAAAAACAAACCTACTGATTCTAGATCTATTACCAGCTACCATCAAAGGAGCATAACCTACCAACTGAGTAAACTTAAGCCAGTATTCCTTCACAAACATATTACCCTTCTTTAAATTAACACACTCCAATACCTTAGATTTACTTAACTCTAACGGGAAAAAACAATCTAGAAAAGTTGTGGCAAACTCCTCCAAGTCTAAGGGCCCTTCCTCAGCACCTCTATCACTCTTCCACTGATTATAGCTGGTGTGAGCTATATCATACAATTGGTAAGCATTTAAATCTTCACTCTCACTTAAAGTGACACCTATGATATCAGTCACCTTCTGAACCATATCAAGAAATTACTGCGGATTCTTCTCAGACTTGGATCCCAAAAACAAAGAAGGGTTCATTTGGGTAAAGTGAAGGATCCTAGCTGCAGCTGTGTTGGAGACTAGATTGGCTGGGGCAGCAGCCTACTAATTATTCTGAGCTATTACAAATTGAGGTAGAGTAGTGAATGGATATCTAAATTAAGCATGAGACACGTGCTTGTTTAGGGGATTTTCCTGAACAGGCAAAGGTGTAGGCTGATTTTTATTTATTCTTTCGTTATTCTTTATGAGAGGCATTTTATGTAATAGAATAAACGATGGTTTAGAAAAATAGTTTGAATAGAGATCATGCTTACTTGTACGACATAAATACTAAAAGAAGGGAAATTTTTCCTAAAATGTCTTGTATCCTCGCATCCATAAGTGTGGCGCACTTTACACCCATGTAAAGACTCTACTCAATGTGGCTTTCAGACTCTATAGGACACTATAAAATCTTAGGCTCTGATAGCATATATTGTCGTGACCGAGGCTACCCCCTAGTCATGACAATGGTGCTTATAGTCACAAGTAACTATAAGCTAACCCATGAGTTGGTACCTACTGTGAGCACTGAGTAAAATAATAATGAACAACATATGCGGAACCAACTGAGTAGAGCTATAAGATTTAAAAATACCAAAAATAATGATAAATAATTAATCTGAGTGTTTGAAAACACACTGAAATGATTGATAAAACAACTAATAAACTGACTAATTGTTTGAATATCTTAAAAGCCTCTAACTGACTGACTGGGGTGTTGATGGGAAAACCTCCCAACTAACTCCAAATTAACTCAAATAAAGAAAGACTGAAATACTAAATAAAGATAAAAATTTTCTTAAGAGATGAGGACTTACC
The DNA here is from genome assembly GCA_026120095.1 of Capsicum chinense. NCBI lineage: Eukaryota > Viridiplantae > Streptophyta > Magnoliopsida > Solanales > Solanaceae > Capsicum > Capsicum chinense. Next base: position 43,980,707 of record JAPEIP010000002.1, on the reverse strand, counting down.
ACTACTACTGCTACTGAAGTAATAAATTTATCTAAGCGTAGTTAGGAAACTGTGTATCTAAACCTATGATAAAAAAACATCATTGCTCAAAGAAAGTATGCAGTTAGTACTTTGAATGTACTGGTATATGAGATCAGGTTGGGGTAAAATATATAGGTTCATGTACATGAAATACTGGCTAACAAAAATGCTTGAGATTATTGAATATGCATAAATTAATGAGTGGCTGAGTAACATGGGATAATGACTGATACATAACATATAGGAAAACTATAAAATATAAGAATGCATGACCAAGCATATAATTTGATACTAACGTAGTTTGTAAACTAAAATACTCAAATACTAGTAACTGAATGACTGATAAACTGTATGCTATGGTTGAAAAAATGTAAATGGAATTCTCTACTGAATACTGAAATGTGACTGTGGGAGCTAGCTATAACCGATATTCCCCAGATTTTTTGGGGTTCAACCTGTAAAACTTGTTGAAACAATTTAGTATCATGACACAGGAACTAACCTCGATGTGTAGATCCACTAATATGATGTCCTGAAGGACTAAGATGTTATGCCTAACTGACGGGGGACCCTTCAAAGTCTACGGTGGCACCGTAGGTGTAATACCCCATACTTTTCTTAGTCCCATTTATCTCCTAGTGTATTAAGGGTAACTTTAAAAGCATATAACTCTTGATGCATATAGGATTTTCCATCTCTAGACACACCAATGCATAGATAATTGAATCAGCTTTCCAATGATACCAATTTTGCCTAAATTCTATACTCGATTAAGAACTTATAGCGATTTTAGTGAAAGCAGTAGGACAACGCAATGTTCTGATTTCCAGTGGAGCACTGTAATTAGCCCGTGTCTCAGAGAAGTTCTAGTTTCCGTTCGTCCCTTTCCATTAGCTCAATGTGATTTGCCTATATCACGTTAAAATTCATTATTGGATAGATACCGTATCACGGTGGAGTGTAAAATGACACTCATCTTTTTCTAGTGACGCAATGTGATTATGCAGCATTGTGCCAGAGCCCAAAATGGTAATTGTCCCTTTTCCAGTGAGCCATCGCAATAGCAGCGCGTCGCACTGGTGTGCCGAATTGGGATTTTTTCAGTTCAGAGTAATTTTTACGGAGGGAAATCAAGTATTTTTTCCAAGACCCAAATCATGAGAAACAAGTAATTTAACCTATCCTCAGAACATTACGCATACTTTTCATGAAATTACTCTCCAAGTAACCATAGAACTTCAAATCTTAATCCTCAAGAAATCCAAATTTCACCATTCTTTTTCCAAGATAACTAAAAATTCAAGATTTACAATTCAATATCTTCAAGAAACAATCTTCAAGAGCACAAATAGGAAATCAAAGTTCAAAATTCTTCATTTATTCATCAATTGTGGTATGTGGGGTTTTCAAAAAGGATAATTCTTTCATCCATGTGCCTAAAATTAGTTTTAAAGTTGATTTTTACATGGTATTTTATGAATTTATGTTTAGGGTTTATACCCACTCACAACTATTTGAAAATTTTGAGATTACTAGTGATTTAGATGTTCAATTACATGTCTACTTTCATATTTTTATGCATATGAAATCAATTTTTATATTTAGAATTGAATTATTAAGATTATTATTATTTAGAATGAATTTTATGATGATTAGACATGATTAAAGCATGGTTATTAAGGCCTAGTTTGAATATTGATGTTTCAACAAAGATGTTGCTTTTGAGCACCCTATGACTACCTTATATTCAAATTTTTTAGAAAAGATTTGATCTTTTGATTCTCAATTAAAATATGAAATTCACTTTCTAATTTCATCGAAGTTCACATAAAATAGATTAGTTTTGATTACAATTTAAAACAGACAGATGCATAGCTGTTTTCATTAAAAGCCCTTATGCTAGTTTAAAAAGTGAATTTCTTACAAAAGGAGCATACATATTAAAGGGAGTAGTAAATAATACTGAGCGGGAAGCGTGGTTTATGGCATCCTACATCCCTAGAACTACAAGCCAACGTAGGTACAGATTTAGATTATTCTAATTTCTTTATGGATGACAGTTATAGATGTGATCACTAAACTAAGGTTGTAATTTTTTGAAAGCGTATGACATGTCACCCCAATGTGAGGATTTTCCATGAAGGAACTAGACGTTGGACACTATGATAGGTCACATACTGTATGTCTGTTAGAAGAACCTCCCTACAAGAAAAGTGTAATCCTAACAAAAAAAATAACAGAACAACATTTTGAAATAAGTGTAAAGGCTCAAGATTTTATTCAGATATTGTTTACATAAGTCATTAGCCATAAGATTTTAGCTTTTAGTTTACAGATACAAAGGTGAGTCATTTTGGACTTAGCCTATACGATTTGAAAACAAACTTCACATCAGTTCTACTTATTCCACTAGTAGAAAGAGTAAAAGTACAACTTTTAGAACAAAGTGTTATGACACATGACACACAAATTTATATAGTATGTTTTATCCTTCACGATTCATTATTTTCAGCTTTCAATTACTCCATCCAATATGAGTCATTTATACTTAGCATGCATTATTTTACAAGTTTATACGAACATTGAAATATGGTTTTACTTATGCAATCACCCCCATATGCTCAGTGCATTCCAAAAGTACTAATCTATATAAATGTCTATGTGCTACATTATTTAATAATGTAGGTAACAATTCAGTTGTAGTCTATGTACCACGATCAGACTACTGTAGATTCCAGCCAGCAGATGATGTATCCTTCTACATCGGGGATTCCAGTTAGATATTATTTATGTACTTTAATTTCTTACTCATATGTATTAATTAATTGTAGTTGGAGTCGCGCCCAAGCTATCTATAATTAGCATAGTAGAGGCTTCACAGATGTCAGTTAGTATCAGTCATGTAATTTTAGTTCTATTCTTCAATTTTATTAGAATGTAAAATTGTATCAGTATTGTATTTTTCCATGATTTCATCATGATTATATTTCTGCATAGTAAAATTAGTTATTTTAAACATTTTTAGATCAGTTGCTTAACAGTATGCTAGTACAAGGGTTAGCTTGGGATCACTTGTATCCCTAAGCACTATGTAACGACTAAGGGGTAGTCTCGGGTCATTATAGTAGGTCTAGAACTTAGGGACTGCTACTAACATTTCATGCTTACTAATGGGGGAGACCTCATGCCTAAGTAACGGTGGAGATGCCATCCTTATGTTCACTCGGTTCTATATTTCAATCCTAACTAAAAGACTATGATTACTAGACTGAACAAATCTTAACCCAACAAACAACTGATCATAATAACTGTCACGACCCGAGACTAGCCCGTAGTCATAACACGGTGCATGGAACTATAAGTAATCCCAAGCTAACCCATGAACTTACATACTGTTAAACAACTTATTTTGCTGTGCGGATATATAATCTTTATAAAATCTGGGAAAATATTATACTGATATAACTTACAATCTGATAAAGCTGAAGAGAAAATTGAAATTACCTAACAGACACTAACTACCATTTATGAAGCCTCTACTATACTGACTATAGATAGCTAGGACATGCCTCTAGCTACAACTAATCAATGCATATGAGTGATAAAGTAAAGTACATGAATTAAAGTCCCTAAAATAGGAGAACCTATCACCTGTTAGCTAGAAACTACAACTGTCTGGTCATGATGGGTAGACTATAACTGGTACCTATATTATTAAACAATGTAGAAACATAGACATATATATGAATCACTACTTTTGAAATGTAATAAGTAAGAGGAGGTGAATGCAATAAGTAAAACTAATTATATATGAAATCTTAAAGCATGCATGCTATGTTTAAGTAGACTCACCAAGCTACTAAAATAGACTAAAACCTGAAATATCTTTAAAACACGAGTAACAAATAGAATCTGATAAGGTGGTGAATCACTACACTTCGTTTCTTAAAACTCTACTTTTATAATATAAGTAGAACTAAAGCTGGAAGATAGTAAAACATAGGTACTGTATGAATACTGCGTCTGAAATTATGGGGTGGAAACCGACATAACTCAAGAAACTAAATATATAATATATTGAGCATGAGTTCATGAAAACTATGATATATGAGAATACAACACAAAGAATATACATATTTTTGAAATAATATGTGGACTGAAATACTGAAATTTGATAACTGAATAACAGCTAAATAGTATTCTATGGTCAATGCAAACTTAAACTGAATTTTTATTGAATACTAAACTGAGACTATGGGAGGTATCATCTGATTGACATGCCCCATTCAAACCTGATTGGGGTCCAACCTATAACTCCAGTTAGAAGGGTGTTAGTATCGTGCCACAGGCACTAACAATAATTGTGTGGATCTACTAACAGATGCTACAAGAAGTAGAGTGTCAAGCCTAAACTAACGGATGACCCCTGTGAGAAGTAAAGCATAATCTGACGGGTGACCCCAAAAGGTAGTCAATCCTAAACGGAAGGGTGATTGCTTATCCCACGCTGGCTACATAGTTCTGGAATGCACGGACTGCTACTAATCACTTTGCCTAGCTAATGGGAAAGCTGCTATCCTATATTCACCTGGTACTAAATTCTACTCCCAACTGAACTGACATTGATTACTGGAATAACTGAGCTTAACTGAGCCAACAACTAAACATAATGCTAACTGAATGAAAAAACTTATTATTTTTCTGAAATCATTCTGATGATTCTGAAAACTATGTAAACAACTAAGTAGCGGGTGTTCAAAACCTTCCAAGACTCAATGGAATAACAATAGGAACACATGAAAGCTATAAAACCATTATAGAGAATCATTTTTCAAAACTCAATTATTTAAAAATTTCATCAAAGACTTAAAAGTCATATACTTAAGAATGGAAGTGTGTGAAACATATGGGAATAGCATAATTGTAATACAGAAATTATAAATTTTGGATTTATATAGACTGATAATTCTAATCATGAATATGAATATCTAAGTATACGGATAAGATTCATGGATTAGTTGTCTGAATACAGGAAAATCTGAATTTTTTTAAATCACATAAGTATTGGGTATTCATAACCTACCAGTACGAAATAACTATAAGGCATGATTTCAACAGTTAAAACTGTAGTATGAGAATCATGGTTCAACGATCCAAAATATGAACAATCCACCAAATTCCTGAGGAAATAGCATGATTACATGCCTAAAATCATAAATTGGTGACTTCACATGGAAGTCACTTGAAATAGGACTTCGAAAATTCAAATTCATAGCATGAGGAAATAAAATCTTGCATTGAATCATATATGGTCTGAAATCACATTTAAATTACCATGGAAACATGAAATTCAATCTTTCTTGTATGTACAAAATACCATAATCATAGAAGATTCATTATTTAATTGAAAGAAAAAGGATTTTTAGGCTCCATGAAGGAAAGGGGACCCATGGATGAACTCCCACATACCTTAAACTTCTTAACTTGTCGAAAGAAACACTACTCTTGAAGGTTTCTTAAAGGTCCTTGAATTTGGAATCTTGAGTTCTTGGTTTGCTTAAAGGGAATATAATTGAATTTTGTATACTTGGGAAAGGGTTAGGGTTTCTTTGAGAGGAGATCTACGAATTTGGGAAAATAATGCCCTAACAGAAGGTTTAAGTGTTGGATTTATGAATTGGGTTGAGGTGGAAAAAGACCCAATTTCCCCTCAATCATGTAAATCAAAAATTAGTAACTGGAATGTCGATTGAAGGCTCATCATGACATAGCTTTATCGTGGTGGCTTACTAGTAAAATGCTCATAACTTTTTGCTCGGATATCATATTATGGCAAAATTTGTATCATTGGAAAGACAATTCAATTATCTAAAATTTGGTGGGTCTTTAGATTAAAATTTCAATGTATATCAAAAGTTATACACGTTGAAAGTTGACCCTTGTAGAATCGAATATCAAACCTTGTACGAATCAAATGCTCTTAGCTAAGCTTTGTTGTAAGTGATTTCTATAAACATTCCTTACCTCAAAAGCATTTCACTCACTAGGATAAGGATCAAGAAACATGCATTCAATTATAAATCAAGAACTGGTCGAAAACACCTTCACTATGAAGCAATGAAGGCCTCACCACTATAACCATCACGATGTGCCACTATCGCGTTGAGGTTCTAGAATTGAAATCAAAACACTACCCAATCCTCGTCTAAAACTTTTGAAACTTTCCTGAGACATGCTCCTGACACCCCTGAACATGTACTAACTCAAGAACTTTTGTCTTGGGGTTGGGAAGGCCAATTTAAAAATACTCAAAATTATGAATCCAAAAATAAGACTAAGTCCCCAGCACTTGGTGAAATTTTCAGGTTCTAAGACTCTTATGCATGCACTATGAGCTGAATAGAACTAACAAAAGTAAGGGGTGTAACAATATCTCCCCCTTGGGAATATTCATCCTCGAATGAGATGGATTAAGGTAAGAATACTGAGGAAACTGAGATCATATACTGAACATGCATAACTTGGAACATGATTGCGTATCTGAGTTAAAACATAATACTTCAATTAAGTATCATAAATTGAAATGATTTCTTGAATGCATGCAATGGAATGAGAGTGGTTATAAGGCTGAGGTAAAAACAAGAGTGTCAACTTATAAGTTAGTATTTCTATAGGCTGGATCTGATTTCGTGAAGAAAAGATGAGAGGTTTAGAACATGAAAACTCTAGGTATTACAACACCTCACCTTTGAGATCATTCATCCCCTGAATGATAGTGACTTGGCTTAAATACTACAAAAAAACTGAGATAATGCAGGGGATGCTTACAAGCTAAATAATGACTGAATATCTGGAATCTAAAACTAATGGATTAACTAAACTGGATTCACAATTTTTATTAGTACGAACAAACTATCTCTTGGAATGGCCATATTCATGAAACATAGTAAGACTAGATTGGAAGATAAAAAACTATAGGAACTTGTCTATCTGAATATTAAACTGAACTACATGCAAAACAAACTGAATTATTCAAAAAGCTTATACTCAACAATACGTTCCACTTCAAAAATACACTTTACTGGAGGCTACTTAAAATATTTACATAGGCACTGATTACTATATTTACTAAATTCTTAGTTGAACTGAATTCTCTCACTATGTTCAAGCCTACGTAAATCTACCAAGTGCACACACAACACTATTATACTAGTCGAAATCATGAAAACAAGAAACACTTACTCTCTCCCATCTAAATAGTTTTCCATCATCAGAATCTTGACCTAAGAAAAGGTCACTGAAAGGTTAGAACATAAGGACCTAAAGTATGAAAGGATAACTTTGACAAATAACTAAGGCCTAAGCAATAGAGTATCAATATCATAGATTCATCAAATAGATCTAAACTGAGGATATACATGAAATGCTCTAGATTTTTCTAATCATTAGGAGTATAGCATGAGTACCTAGCATGGAACATACTGTAAAGCAGGAGTACATGAGTTATATACTACATGACCTAAGTTTGGTGTTCATAAATTTCGTGGAATATGATTCGTACGTATGAATGAACTGGAACTCCTTATACTAGGAACTTGGAGAGTACATAATTCTCTATTATGTGCATGAACATAAAATTTGATCATGGAAATCACATGTATGGCATTAGTAGATATGACTGAAAAAACTTTGTATTGAGATGAGAATGGGTTTGGAATCACCCTACCTTACTACTTATTTTCTATAATACATTGGCATCACTACTAGAATCTGAGAGTCTGACTTGGTTGTTATATCATTTCCCCCTTATCTTTAAGACGTCATTCTAAGTCTGTAGGACCACATAATAAACTCTAACTAAACTGCAACCACTTTATCATAGAGCCTGAGATATAACAATGAACATAAATACAAAACACACCCTAAAAGATTACACTTAAGAGTGGAAAACCTACTATTAGTATTTCCTTATGAGATAAAACTCTTAATTTTCTATAGCCATAATATTCATAATACCATATCATAAATAATTACAAACTTAAAATCTTTAGGAGCATCACTCTACTATTAGTTCACACTAAGTAGGGCCTCAGCTTTTCTATCTATTAGCTCAATCTTCAAAGATTCAAACTTAGATTGTATCACCTAAAATGAATATCACAAAACCTTTAATAAACCAAACTAATTTCCATCATACTTTACTAATATCACATCTCTAAACTTATATTTTTCCCTATCCATGAAGATTACCATTACACCAATATATCCAACATCAACAAAATATAATTTCAAATCAACAAACTTAAATTATGGCGTACACCATTTCAAGCCTACTGATTCACCTTTCAAACAACTAGCTTCATGGGTACAAAATATACTAAATTTAGATAACACTATCCCCACTTTAATGCTGCTAAACTTCTGAGTTCATTCTTCTAACTCTCGGTCATTTGCTATCATAGGATTCTGAGAAAGGATCAGAAAGTATATTTGAATTTTGATCAAAGAACGATTTTTGTGAAAATGAATGAAATATTTCAAACTTTAAAAAATTTGAATACAAGGGCACTGAAGGAATTCTTTTAACCCCGTATGCAATCCCATAACTATCTATGGGGACTGTCTAAGAAAACTCTATCTATAAGGATTTAAGTTGTGTAGAAAATAAGGCATAGTTGGCACAAATAGAGAAAGATAGAGATTTATATAAATTTCTAATAGAACACTTCTACTACACAATCTGAGACATGAAAGAAGGAAAACATTTTCTAAATGCCCTGTAGCCTCTCGAAGAAATGTACAAATATCTTCATACTTTTCCATAAGTCTCTACAATCATCGAATTCAAAGAAATCCTAGGATACTTAAACTTTGTGCTCTAATACAAATTTTATCAAGACCCGAGACTACCCCTAGTCATAACACGATGCTTGAAACCACAATTCATCCCAAGCTATCCCATGAACCGGCATACTATTAAGCCATTGATTTAAAATATATTAAATAACTAATTATACTATGCATAAATATAATCATGACAAAGTCTGGGAAAATATAATACTGATACAACTTATAATCTAATAAAGCTAATAAGAGAGCTGCAATTACATGACAGTTGTTACTGACATCTATGAATCCTTTACTATACTGATTGTAGATAGTTGGGATATGATTCCAGCTACCACTAATAAAAATACATTTGAGTAATAAACTAAAGTACATGTAGAACATCTGACTGAAGTCCCCAAAATAGGAAAACCCATCACCTGCAGGCTGGAAACTACAACTATCTGGTCATGATAAATTATAAGAACCCATAAGATCTTAGCTCATTTCAGCTCACTCTTGCATGATAAAGGGGTCCAAGATTTAGAAAATTTCTCTAAGTATTAAGACATAGTCATTTCCAAAGCCTCTTAAACCTTGATGATTTTAATTCTAACCTTCCCATCCTTAAAATGCTAATTTCTAAGTTGATTCAAGAGTGGGGTGGTCTATAGCATGTCTCGGGTGAGTTTTTGAATTTGAATTTTCGATCGTCATTTGAGTCATGTTTGGATGGTCAAAATAGAAAAGCAATGCAATATAGTCACGTCGCTTAAGGAATCAAATTGGAAGGGTCCAATGTGATGTATCACATTTCGTGTCATAAGACCGATACACCGCACAAGATATCGTGTCGGGTGCCCAGTTTGTTTTAATGATTTTTTGATCCAGGAGAGTATTTTAGTATTTTTCCTTTACTTTATATCAGCCATAACACATTACTAGGGTCTTAAAAAGCATTATTTTCCTTTTATTTCATATTTTGATATAATTGAAATCATTCTATCTCAGGAACAAACCCTATCCTTTTCAACTTTTGAGATCAATTCTTAAGAAATCGACAAAAACCTTCTAAGAATTCAATTAATGTATGTGTGATGTTCATCCATGGTTTCCTTTCACCATGGAGTTCAAGAACCTATTTTTATTTTTTGAATCATGAATTTACATGCTTATAATAAAACTATCTCCATAAATCTTTATGGTTTTCGATTATACATGATGTTAACAAGGAGTTGTTATAATTAAACTTTGTACATTGGATTGATGATGTTTTCATGTTAAATCCCTAGTTTATGGTTTAGTATTATAGCCATGTGAATGATCATATTTTTTGAACTATCCTTATGCTTAAAATGATAACCCTCAAGTGTTTGATAAAATTCCTAACTAATGATTTTGGGGTAATTCTTACCTATTATGGTTTTAAATGATCTCATGTTTTATTATTGACATTTATATCGAGTCCTGGGGGTTATGAATACTCAAAAACTTAGTTGTTTACAGAGTCAGTTATAGTATTTCAGAATAGTTTGTAGATAAACCATAAACAGTAACAATTTAGTAAGTTATCATAACTAGTTAAGCTAAGATCAGTCCAGAAATAAGTGTCTTGCAGTTGGAAGTAGAATTTAGCATTGAGAAAATGCAAGATGGTGGCTTCCTCATTAGTTAGGTAGATTTTTTAATAGTAGTCCCTGCATTCTATAACAACATAGCCAGCATGTGTTACGAGGAGTTATGCATTAGTTTAGGTTTGACTACCTCCCAGGGGTCACCCGTCAGATTAGGCTTGACTCTGGCTAGGTGTAACCTATTAGTTTAGGCCTAAAATTCTAGATTTTTAGTAGCTTAGTGGATCCACACAGACATTATTAGTACCCGTGGCATGGTACTGACACCCCTTCCAACTGGGTTTACCGATCAGACCCCCAAATAGTTTAAAGTGGGGCATGTTGGTTAGATGATACGTCCCACAGTCTCAGTCTAGTTATAAGTATATAATTTCATTCATGTTTCTTAACCATAGAATATAGATTATTAGTTATTCAGTTATAAGATTTTAGTATTTCCATTTCACAAATTATTTTAGAATGATTACATGCTTGGTTTGCACTTTAAGTAGTTTAGCTTTCATGCATGCTTACTTAGTTATCATATGTTATTTAGCCAGTTATTACTTTTTGTTTAGTTAACCCATGAATGTCATCCTAAAATCATATCATATACCAGTATATTTAATATACTGATCGCATACTTATTTCTTGCGCTATAATGTCTTATATCATAGGTTCGGATGCTGAGGTTCCCGATTGAGCATAGACAGGATAAGTTAGCTTGCATAAACAGCAGTGGTGAGTCCTCATACTTTGAGGAGAAGTTTATCTTATATTTAGTTAGATTAGTAGTTTAGTTATTTAGTTAATCAAAATTAGTTAGGGGCTTGTCCTATCAACTCTATAGTTAGTCAGTTTAGAGGGTTTCAGACTTTCAAAAACAGATAGACAGTAGTTCAATTGTTTTTACCAATATTTTTAGTACCTTTTCAGACATTTAGAACTATGATTCAGTATTTTTATCAATATTTAGTTTGCTTAAACATCATGGCATCTGTAGATTACTTTTGTACGTGTTTTTTATTTTTATGTATAATGTTCAGCGATGACAGCAGGTACTAGCTCATGGGTTAGCTTATGTTCTTTTGGGGCTGTAAGCACCATGTGATAACCAGGTTATATTTCTGGGCCGTTACAAAATTAGTATCAAAGCCTAAGCTTTTAAAGTTGTTTAGGGAGTCTAAAAGCTACGTTGAGTAGAGTATTATGCATGGGTATGAAGCACGCCACACTTATTGACAAAAGGCTACAAGATATTTTAGGAAAATTTTTCCTTCTTTTAGTATTCATGTCATACAAGTGAGCATGAGCTCAACTTAAACTCTCTTTTTAATTCAATCTTTCTTTAGTTTATAGAACATGCCTCCGAGAAAGAAATACAGAAGAAGGAATGGGAACTAGCTCGCAGCTCCACCTATTCAGGAAGATTCTCTGAATGAGCATGTTTCTCATGTCAAGTTCAGAGCCGCATTCACCACTCTAGCCCACTTAGTAGCAGGTCAAAATAATTAACCATCTTCTATTATAACTAACCTAGTGGATAAGACTACCACAGCTAGGATTTAAGACTTCACCCAAATGAATCCCCCTCAGTTTTTGGGATTCAAGTCTGATGAAGATATGTAGGAGTTTCTTGACATGGTTAAAAAGGTAACAAATATTATAGGCGCTCCAATCCTTTTTGTGTGTAAGAAGGATAGTTATCTTAGAATGTTCATCAATTATCATCAATTGAAAAAAGTCACAATAAAAAACAAGTATCCACTCCTTAAGATTGATAACTTGTTCAATCAAATTCAGGGTTCTAGTTACTTATCGAATGTAGATGTTATATCAGACTCTTATCAACTTAGAGTCAAAGAATGTGACATTCCAAAAATAACTTTTATAGCTCGCTATGGTCACATTAAATTTCTAGTCATATCCTTTGGACGAACGAACTCCCCATCAACTTTTATGGACTTGAAGAACAGAGTGTGCAAGAACTACTTGGACATGTTCATTATAGTCTTCATAAATGACATTCTTGTATATTCTCGTAATAAAACTGATCATGCAGACCACCTCAAAATAGCATTGTAGACTCTTAGAGCCCATCAGTTGTTCACCAAATTTAGTAAGTGTGAGTTCTGGATAAGATCAGTAGCTTACCTTGGACATATTATTTCCGGCGTTGGCATTATAGTTGATGCTCAAAAGATTGAAGTAGTGAGAAACTATTCCAGACCCATTTCTCCATCAGATATCAAGAGTTTAGAGGGTTTGGCCAGCTATCACAGATCATTTGTTGAAGGATTTTCATTTATTTTATCCCCTATGTCTAGGTTGACTTAAAAGAAAGTCAAGTTTCTGTTGTCAAATTCTTATGAGAAGAGTTTTTAGGAGTTGAAGACTTAACTCACATCAACCCTAATTTTGACCTTGCCAGATGCTTTAGATGAGTTTATTTTTTAAAGTGATGTTTCTAGAGTTGGTTTGGGTTGTGTTTTGACGTATAGTAATAGCATATGCCCCTAGTTAACTTAAACCCCATGAAAGGAATTATCCTACCCATGACCTTGAGTTAGTAGCAATTATTTTTTTCTTTAAAATTTGGAGGCATTATCATTATAGGGTGCATTTTGTTGTGTTCACAGGTCACAAAAGCTTAAAGTATGTATTTTCACAGAGAGAGTTAAATCATCGCTAGAGAAGGCAGTTAGAATTAGTGAAGGACTATGGTATGAGTGTTTTGTATCATCCAAGCATGGCCAATGTAGTGGAAGATGCCCTTAGTAGATTTTCTATGGGTAGTGTAGATCATGTAAAGAATGATAAGAAGAAGGTTGTTTAGGAGGTTCATCAGTTGGCCAGGTTAGGCATTTGTTTAGTTTACTCGATTAAGGGTAGTGTTTGGGTTTAGAATAGTTCCGAATCCTCTTTAGTTGGTGAAGTAAAATAAAAGAAAGATAGGGATCCCAGCCTAGTGAAGTTGAATGTGTCAGTTAGAGATTAAAAACTAGAGGCTTTCTCCGAATAGAGAGACGGTGTGTTGCATTTCCAGGGTACACTATGTATGCTATGGGTAGATGGTTTGAGGAAGTGAATTATTGTAGAAGTACATGGTGCACGTTAATCTATTCACCCAGGAGCTACTAAGATGTACCATGATATATGGGAAATCCACTAGTGGACTAGAATGAAGAGAGATATTGTAGCTAAATATTCTAATTATCAATAGGTTAAGGTTCAGCACCAAAGGCGTAGTAGTATGATGTAGGAGTTCAAAATTCCCACTTGGAAGTGGGAAGAGTTTAACATGGACTCTGTGATAGGATTGCCTTGTACGCGTCATCAGCATGACTCAATTTGAGTTATAGTAGATAGGATGACCAAACAAGCTTATTTCTTGCCAATACATACTTTATATTCAGTTGAGGATTATGCCAAGCTTTATATTAGAGAGTTAGATAGATTACATGGAGTCCTATTATCCATTATTTTAAATAGAGGTAGTTAGTTTATCTCTCACTTTTTAAGGCTTTTCAGAAGGGTCTTGGTATCCAAGTTTGTCTTAGTACAACCTTTCACCCTTAGATAGATGGTCAGGCAAAAAGGACCATGTATACCTTAGAGAAAATTTTGAGACCTTTTGTTATTGACTTTAAAGGTAGTTGGGACGAACACTTTCCACTAATTAAGTTTGCTTACAAAAATAGTTATCATTTTGGTATTCAGATGGCTCTATTTGAGGATTTTTATGAGAGGAGATATAGATCTCCTATTGGTTGGGTTATGGCAGGTGAGACTCCTTGCTAGGCTAGGTTTAGTGTTTGATGCTATGGATAAAGTTTAGTTGATTAGGGAGAGGTTTAAGTGTAACGCCCCAATTTTTTGAATCAAAATGCTATACGGTGCTCATGACCCCGAGGGACCACAAGCTAACCCATGACTAATGTAGTACCTGTACACTGCATATATAATGTAATAATGCAAAAAACATGAACATGTAGGCCATAAGGTTCAACTGAATAAAGAATTTGTCAAAACATAACTTCCATATGGGTGAAAGATACCTAAAACAGCTACAGACTGAATCAAATTTGAACATAAGTCTGAATTCTAAATCTGAAAGAATCTAAGTAGTGTCTGAATAAGGAGTTGAAGGAACATGTCTCCAACTAAATCTATCTAACAAAACTAATCTAAAATAATAAATGAAATAAAATAATATTGCCCTCAAATGGATGAGAACTTACTGCAACTCTGTGGATAGATGATACTGAATCTGAAGCTCGTGTCTCTGAACCTATGGTGTAACATGAAAGAAAGCACCATAGGGAAAATGCATCTGTACAACTGAAGTACTGAGTATATGAGTGAGGCAGGCTAATGCAAAAGGGTTTATATTCATGAACAATGCTAACTGACTGACTGATATGAACGTAAGAGTGTAAACATACATACATAGTAACTAAGATCATGGGTACGTGATAGCTAGATCTATATGATAATACATGGTTTAGTGATAACTGACATGGCTGAAACTGTAGTTCTTACAACATGGGCGACTCTATCTAACAGTCTTAAATTTGATAGAACTATCTGAGTTTTGCACTATAACTCAATTTCACTCTATCTGACAGTCCTGGTATACTAATATTTGAAGACCTATCTAAGTTCTTTTACCGAGATTGAGTCTAAAACTATGGGATGTAGTTGGTTAACTGACATGCCCATGTGTGCCATTATGGCTAAGATGGGGTCCAATCTCTACCCTGACTGGAAGGGTGTCAATACCGCATCACTGGTAAGGACAACATGTCAGCAACCCTCATATAACAGGTAACTCTAGTGAAAATGGTGGGAACCCTCATATACAAGGTTAAGACACCTCATTTACCCTCATATAAAAGGCTGCGATGTCTCAACTTATGCTGGATACATAGTTCTGGAACACAAGGATGACTACTAAGAATCACACCCTCATATAGAAGTGAGTTCCCATTCTTAGGTTCACTCGATGCTAACTCCTACTCCTATCTGAAGAAACTGAACATGATTTTACTGACTGTACATAAGTAGAACTTACTAAATTCCATTGACTGATGGAATACTACTGATATCTGATAATTGACTGAGACCATGAGGTTTCCTGAGTCACATGACTGGCTTGATTTTATATATCATGAAACATTACATAGCTCTAGGCACACAACTATATTTTTCAGGTACGAATACCCCCAGGACTCAATAGAAGGAAACTAACACACATGACATGACTTTATCACAAGATTTGAGTCCACAATTCATAATATCATAAGTAGGGGATATCATATTTCATATAGTTATTCAACATCTTAAACATTGTAGGGAATGCATGG
>JAPEIP010000002.1:43949238-43964781 GCA_026120095.1 Capsicum chinense | reverse complement strand
ACACACATGACATGACTTTATCACAAGATTTGAGTCCACAATTCATAATATCATAAGTAGGGGATATCATATTTCATATAGTTATTCAACATCTTAAACATTGTAGGGAATGCATGGATATATTTCATGTACATATTGTATATCTCCATTCTCTTACATGCTTCATACCACCACAATAGCTACACATGAAAAGCATGGGATTCATATTGAAGTATATTGCTAACATGGACTTATCATTTAGACATCATAGAACCATGCAAACATGAATTTATAGCATCCTAAGCATTTTGTCAATCATCTTGCATACATTCTTTAAGGCACATATGAGTTTCTTACTTGCACCATATTAAACCACCTAAAGTTCATTATTTGAATTAACAAACATATATATTCCACGAAAAAAACTTTAGACATCACATTGTAACTTAAACAACAATCATAATTATGTACATACTCATATCACCACAAAAATTTACAAAATAATATTTAAAAAATGGTTCTTGAACCTTATGAACGGATTGGATCCATAGATGAACACTACGCATACCTTAGAAAGGAAACCTTAATGATTTGCTGGAGATTTCTTGGAATTAGGAAACTTAATTCTCAATTATCTTGGAAAAAGGCTTGAATCTTGTTTTTGAGAGATGAGTTTGATGGAAACCCTAATCTTGTGGTTGAGAGTGTAAGAGAGGGTTTTTAGGATGCTTAACTAAAGAAAAAATGAGAAAAATTATGCCTCTTTAGGGTTGTAAGTCGTGGAAGGTGAAGGAAAAGACCAAAATACCCTTATGAAATAAATTCCTAGTTGCTAAAAATCATAGCAGGTGACATTTGTGACAAGGCATCAAAAAAATGTGAAAAGACGTCAAAAATTTTGTCACACAGGACCTGGAATTGATAGTTTCTGCCTAAGACTGACGACCTTCGTGATAGGGCATCACAAGTGTGGTAAGGTACCATGAATGTCGTCACTTAGGAGCTGGTTTTTGCCTAAGGATGATGACCTTCATGGTAAGGAATCTCAAGTTTGCTAAGCTACCACGAATTTCATCACTTAGGAGCTAGTTTCTGCCTAAGGCTGACGACCTTCGTGATAGGGCATCACAAGTGTGGTAATCTACCACGAATGTCGTTATTTATTAGCTGGTTTCTGCCTAAGGGTGATGACCTTTGTGATAGGGCATCACAAGTGTGGTAAGCTACCACGAATGTCATCACTTAGGAGCTAGTTTCGTCCTAAGGATGAAGACCTTTGTGATAGGGCGTTACGAATGTGGTAAGCTACCATGAATGTCGTCACACTGTTTCCAGCCTAACATGCTGGAGTAAAATAGGAATAACTCTTTGCTCTGATATTGGATTTTGGTGAAATTTGTATAGTTGGAAAGGTAATTCAATTATCTATCTGTTGATTGGTCATGAGATAAGAAATTCAAAGTATAATGGATATATGCTCATTTGAAGTAGACTATACCAATATCCTTCTCAAGAATTCAATCTGTAAGGAATGTTTTGTTTTGTCTGATAGCTGGGAGTTCTTTGAAGCCTTAATATACATCAAACCTACTCATAAAACTATAAAATAACCATGATGCACTATGCATAATCCTGGTACATGACTTTAATATTGGTTTTTATTTTTTGGGGTATTGCAATATCTCTCCCTTGGAAACTTTCATCCTCGAATGATGATAACTTGAGAGGAGAGAAACGATAAAATGATGCATACACTGATCATGCTCAACTGGTACATAATTTTAGGACTGAATTGAATTTTAAACTGAATATGGCCCAACTGATCATGTATATTTAATGCATGACTGATAAGCTGAACTCATGAATACATGATAAGCTACGCACTAATACTTGATACCAATTTTATTCTAGAATTTTGAATATGTAACTGAATAAGCTTAAGGAAAATGGTTACCTCAAGCTAAGTCTAAATTAGCAGAGAAAATATGAGGGTACTTGGTTCGCATGTCTTCTTCCGCTTCCCAAGTAGCTCTTTACATGGAATGATTCTGCCAAAGAACCTTGACTAGAGGGACTTCATTGCTCCTCAGCCTACGAGTCTGATAGTTGAGGATTTTGACTGGAATCTCTTCATAAGAGAGGCTATTCTGAATGTCAATGCTTTGAATAGGGACTACAACTGCTGGGTCACCTATGCTCTTCTTGAGCAAAGAGACATGGAAGACTGGATCAAATTAGGTTAGATCTGAAGGCAATTCGAGCTGATAAGCTACCTTACCAAAGCAACTGAGAATCCTTAAGGGAGTAACATATTGGGGACTAAAATTTCCCTTATTGCCGAATCTCTTCACACCTTTCGTGGGAGAAATCTTGAGATAGACATAATGATCGACCTCTAATTCGAGATCCTTTTTATGAACATATGCATAAGACTACTGTCGGCTCTGAGCAGCCTGAAGTCTTTCTCTGATCAACTGAACTTTCTCTAAGGAATCAAACCAACCAATCGGAGACCTATATCTCCTACCATAGAGAGCTTCGAATGGAGCCATATGAATACTGGATTGATAGATTTTATTGTATACAAACTCAATCAAAGGAAAGTTGTCATCCCAACTTCACTTAAAGTCAATTGAGCATACCCTTAGCATATCTTCTAGAGTCTGAATGGTCCTTTCTACTTGACCATCTGTCTGAGGATGAAACACTGTACTGAGATGAACTTTTGTACCAAGACCCTTTTGGAATGATTTCCAGAAGTGAGAGGTGAACTGGGAACCTCTGTCTAAGATGATAGATAGTGGAACACCGTGTAATATGACCAAATCCCTAATATAGAATTTGGCATAATCATCAGCTGAGTAAGAGGTACGAACTGGAAGGAAATGAGCTAACTGGGTTATTTTGTCTACAATGACCAAAAATGAATCATGCTGATGACGTGTTCTAGGCAATCCCATCACAAAGTCCATGTTCACTTCTTCCAACTTCCAAGTAGAAATAGTGAACTCCTGCATGGAACTACTAGGTTTCTGATGCTCTATCTTAACCTGCAGATATGTAGAGCACTTAGCCACAAACTCTGTAATGTCTCTCTTCATCCCACTCTACCAATAGATCTCCCATAAGCCGAGGTACATCTTAGTGGCCCCTGGATGAATAGAGTATCGTGCACCATGCACTTCTTCAAGAATTTGCTTCCTCAAGTCATCTACACCGAGAAGACACAGATGACCCTGACATCGAAGAACACCATCTTTACCTTAGGTGAAAACCCCTACTTCCTGAGTATGAACTGACCCTTTTAGCTTGGAAAGGCTAGGATCCCTATATTGATTCACTTTGACCTCATAAACTAGAGATGACTTTGAAATACTCTGAACACATACACCACCCTCTGAAGAGTCGACTAAGCGAACGCCTAGTCTAGCAACCTGATGAATCTCTTAAGCTAATTTCTTCTAACTATCCTTAACATGGGAAACACTACCCATGGATAGTCTACTAAGTGCGTCGTCCACTACATTGGCCTTATCAGGATGATAAAGGACACTTATGTCAAAATCCATCAAGAGCTCTAGCCACCTTCTCTGACGAAGATTGAGATATTTCTGGGAAAAGACATACTGAAGGATCTTATAATCTATGAAGACGTCTACATGAACACCATATAGATAATGACTCCAAATCTTTAAAGCAAAGACAATTGCTGCTAACTCAAGGTCACGAGTAGGATAATTCTTCTCATGGGGCTTTAACTGTCTGGAGGCATAGGCTATGACTCTACCATGTTTCTTGAGTACATAATAGAGAGACATGGCGAGGCCAATTTCTTACTGCTTCGATTTTCTGAGGATCTACTCTAATGCTATCACCTGAAATAATATGGCCAAAGAATGGTACTGATCTTAGCCAAAATTTGCACTTACTGAATTTGGTGAACAACTGGTGATCCCTGAGAATATGAAGAACAATTATGAGATGGTCTGTATGATCACGCTCTATGCAATAATAGACCAAAATAACATCTATAAAGACTATGATGAATGTGTCTAAGTAATGCTTGAACTCCCGGTTCATCAAGTCCATGAAAGCTGCAGGGGTATTGGTAAGATCAAAGGATATGACTAGAAATTCAAAGTGACCATACCGAGTATAAAAAGTTGTCTTCAAAATGTCACACTCTCTAACTCTAAACTGATGATAGCCTGATCTGAGGTTTATATTAGAGAAATAACTGGCACCCTAAAGTTGGTCAAATAAGTCATCTAACCTAGGTAGCGGAGACCTATTCTTGATCGTGACTTTGTTGAGTTGATTGTAATCAATACAAAGTCTGAGAGAATCATCTTTCTTGCATATGAATAAAACTGGCCCACCCCATGGGGATACACGAGGCTTGATAAATCCCTTATCTAAGAGATCCTTCAACTGATCTTTCTGTTCCTTGAGTTCTACTGGTGTCATTCTGTATGGTGGAATACAAATAGGTTGAGTATCTGGGAGAAGGTCTATGCCAAAGTCTTTGGGAGGAATTCCTGGAAGATCTTCGGGAAAGATGTTTGAAAATTCATTAACCTCTGGGACTGATTTGAGATTGGGAGATTCAAAACTGGAATCCTTGACTTACAAGAGATGATATACACACACCTTAGAAATTATTTTCCTTACCCGAAGGTAGGAAACAAACTGACCCCTAAAAGAGAAAGTGCTACCCTTCCACTCTAGGACAGGCTCATTCGGGAACTAACATTGAACTATCCTATTTCTGCGGTCAACTATGCATAGTAGGAATGAATCCAATCTATGCTAAGAATGAGATCAAAATTAGTTACTCTAACTCAACTAAATCTACTGACGTGGATTTCTAAAATATCATAATTAGGCAATTCTTGTATACTCGCTGAGCTATAATGGTTTTACGCACTAGGGTAGAGACTGAAAAGGGCTCATCTAAAATTCAGTATTGATTTTGAAATCTTCTGCTATGTATGAAGTGATAAAAGAAAAGGATAAATGTGGGTCTAGAAAAGAATAAACATGATCATCAAAAATTTCTAACATACGAGTAACGACATCACGAGAATATTTCTGATCTTGTCGGGTCTGAAGAGCATAGAGTCTGTTTTGGTGTTGCCTACTAGTTGCACTGAAAGTCGCACCCTACAAGTTTGAGCGACCGAACTGAGCTGTGGAATGATTCTTCTGACCCTGAGGACCTAGCCAAGGGTAGTCCCTAACTCTGTGGCTTGGCTTGCCACAACCAAAACAAATTCCTTGACCCGCTATACACACACCCTGATGGTGCTTACCACAAGTCTGACACTGATTATAAGTGCGGGTATTCCTAACACCACTCTAAGATTTAGAGCCTAGTACCCTGTCTCTATTTTTGTCCCTAAACATCGATACTGGGGTACTAGTGGAGGAAGGGGCTAGAACTGCTTACTTAGGATGAAACAACGAATGATTTCCTCACTCTGATTTTGGCTGAGCAAAACTAAAACTGCCTGCTCTTGCTCTCTTATTCTCCTTTTTCCTTGTAATAACCTTCTTCTCCTTTATCTATTGAGCGTGGGTCATGAGCCTGGCTAAAGTCATATCACTATTCATCATCGCAGACCTACACTCATTGACCATGGTATCATTCACCCCTGACATGAACTTGCTGATCTTAGCCCTGTTGTCTGCAACCACATGAGGACCATATCTTGATAGCTAAGTAAATCTAAGTGAATACCCTCTAACTGTTATATTTCCCTGCGTGAGATTGATGAACTCAAGAACTTTGGCCTCTATCAGCTTTGGGGAAAGAATCTGTCTAAGAAAGCCATGACAAATTCTTCCCACTCAACGGGACCTGCATCCTCTAACCTTTCTACTAACCACTGCTTGTACCAAGTGTGATTAACATCTTCCAATTGGTATGCAGCTAAATTGACACTCTGAGAGGAAGTGACTCCCATGATATCAATGAACTTCTTAGACCCAAAAAAAGATGGAGGGTTCATTTGGTGAAGTCCCGAATCCTAATTGCTGCTGAATTAGCCACTGGGTTGGTCGGAACGACTACTAGTCGTTCATTCTGGGCAGCTATAGACTGAGCAAGAGCAGTAAATGCGGTCCTGAACTCAGCATGATCAACATGTTCGCCCAAAGGATCTTCGGACTGAGGAGTTGGCTGATTTCTTCTCTTTGGAGGCATGTTTCTGAAATAATAGAAGAGCGGATTAGACTGAGAGACTGACTTGAAATTATTCTTACTAACATGACATGAATACTAAAGGAAGGGAACTGTTCCTAAAATATCTCATATCTTTCTGTACATAAATATGGGGCGCAACACACCCATGTACAAGACTCTACTAGATTCGGCTTTCAGACTTCCTAGGACTCTCTTGAACCTTAGGCTCTAATACCTAATTTATAACACCCCAATTTTTTGAATCAAAATGCTACACAGTGCTTATGACCCCGAGAGACCACAAGCTAACCCATGACTGATATTTGTACCTATACACTACATATATAACGTAATAATACAGAAAACATGTAGGCCATAAGGTTCAACTGAATAAAGAATTTATCAAAACATAATATCTATATGGGTGAAAGATACACAGAATAGCTGAAGACTGAAGCAAATCTAAACATAAGTCTGAATACTGAATCTGCAAGCCTCTAAGTACTGTCTGAATAAGGAGTTCAAGGAGCATGTCTCAAACTAACTCCGTCAAGCGAAATTGAGCTGAAATAATAAATGAAATAAAATAACATCACCCTCAAATGAATGAGGACTCACTGCAACTCTATGGATGGATGCTACTACTGATCTGCAGCTCGTCTGTCTAAACCTATGGTCTAACATGAAAGAAATCACCATATCACAAATGCATTAGTACAACTGGAATACGGAGTATACGAGTGAGGAAGGCTAATACAAAAGGGTTTACATGTATGAACAAAGTTAACTGAATGGATGATATGAACGTGAGAGTATAAACATACATGCATAGTAACTAAGATCGTAGGTAAGGGATAGCTAGATCTGTATGCTAATACATGGTTTACTAATAACTAACATGGCTGAAATTATCGTTCTAATAACATGGGCAACTGTTTCTGACAGTCTTAAATCTGATGGAACTAACTGAGTTTCGTAATATAACGTAATTTAGTTGTATCTGACAGTCCTAAAATACTAATATCTAAAGACCTATCTTAGTTCTTTTACTAAGAAAGAGTCTGAAACTGTGGGAGGTAATTATTTAATCGACATGCCCCATGTGTGCCATTATGGCTATGATGGGGTCCAATATCTACCCTAAATAGAAGGGTGTCAATACCGCACCTCTGGTAAGGACAACATGTGAGCAACCCTCATACAACAGGTAACTCTAGTGAGAATGGTGGGAACCCTTATATAATAGGCTACGATGTCTCAACCTATGTTGGCTACGTCATTTTGGAATGCAAAGATGACTACTAAGAATCACACCCTCATATACAGGTAAGTTCCCTTCCTTGGGTTAACCCGGTGCTAAATCCTACTCCCATCTGAAGAGACTGAACATGATTTAACTGACTATACGTAAGTGGAACTTACTGAATTCTGTTGACTAATAGAATACTACTGATATTTGATAACCGACTGAGACTATGAGGTTTCCTGAGTCACATGTCTGACTGAATTCTACTGAAGCATGGCTTGATTTTATATATCATGAAACATAATATGCCTCTAGGAACACAGCTATAGTTTTTAGGTACGAATACCCCCAGGACTCGATACAAGGAAACTGACACACATGACATGTCTTGATCACAAGATTTGAGTCCACAATTCATAATATCATAAGTAGGGGATATCATATTTCATATAGTCATTCAACATCTTGAACATTATAGGGAATGCATAAATATATTTTGTGTACATATTGTATATCTCCATTATCTTACATGCTTCATACCACCACAATAGCAGCACATAAAAAGCATGGGATTCATATTAAAGTATATAGCTAACATGGAGTTGTTATTTAGACATCATAGAACTATACAAACATAAATTTCTAGCATCCTAAGCATTTTATCAAACACCTTGCATGCATTCCTTAAGGTATAGGGGAGTTTCATACTTGCACCATAGTAAACCACCTAAAGTTCATGGTTTTCAATTAACAAACATATATATTCCATGAAAACACCTATAGACATCAATTAAAACGTAAATAGCAATCGTCAACATGTACATACTCATATCACCATAAAATCTTACAAAATGATATTTAGACTATAGTTCTTGAGCTCTACAAACGGATTGGATCCATAGATAAACACTATGCATACCGTAGAAAGGAAACCTTGATGATTTTCTGGAGTGTTCTTGGATTTGGGAAACTTAATTCTCAATTATCTTAGAAAAAGGTTTGAATCTTTCTTTTGAGAGATGAGTTTGATGGAAACCCTAATATTATGGTTGAGAGTATAAGAGAGGGTTTTTAGGATTCTTAACTAAAGAAAAATGGGAAAAATTATGTCTCTTTAGGGTTATAAGTCATGGAAGGTGAAGGAAAAGACCAAAATACCCTTAGGAAATAAATTCCTAGTTGCTGAAAATCATAGCTGACGACATTTGTGACATGACGTCAAAAAAATATAAAAAGCCATCAAAAATGTCGTCACAAAGGAGCTGGAATTAATGGTTTCTCCCTAAGCCTGACAACCTTTGTGATAGGGCGTCACAAGTGTTGTAAGCTACCACAAAATATCATTACATTAGAGCTAGTTTCTTCCTAAGGCTGACGACCTTCGTGGTTGGGGATCATAACTATGGTAAGCTACCACGAATGTCATTACTTAGAAGCTGGGTTCTGCCTAAGTCTAACAAGCTTCGTGATAGGGCATCACAAGTGTGTTAAGCTACCATGAATTTTGTCACATAGGAGTTGGTTTCTGCCTAAGGCTGATGACCTTCGTTATAGGGCGTCACAAGTGTGGTAAGCTACCAGGAATTTCATCACTTAGGAGCTGATTTTTGCCTAAGGCTGATGACCTTCATGATAGGGCATCCCAAATATTGTAAGCTACCATGAATGTCGTCACACTATTTCCAGCTTGACATGCTAGAGTAAAATATGATTAACTCTTTGCTCCGATTTTGAATTTAGGATAAATTGGTATCATTGAAAAGATAATTCAATTATATATCTATTTATAGGTCACGAGCTCAAAAATTCCAAGTATAATGAGATATATACTTGTTTGAAGTTGACTATACCAATATCCTTCTCAAGAATTCAATCGATGAGGAATGTTTTGATTCGTCTGATAGCTGGGAGTTATTTGAAGCCTTAGTATACATCTAACCTAATCATAAAACTATAAAATAATCATGATGTAATATCCATGAGCTTGGTATATGTCTCTAATATTGGTTTGGATTTTTCAGGGTATTACATTAAGACAGCCCAAAGCCATCAGAAATCCTACGTAGTGTGCATAGGAAAGATCTTGAATTTGCAGTTGTTCATTTAGTTTATTTTAATATTTGTCCCATGAAGGGAGTGATGATTTTTGGCAAGATGGGGAAGCTCATTTCCCAATATGTTTTCCCTTTTAGGATCATGAGTCGTTATAACAAGGTAGCTTACAAGCTTGAGCTACCTACAGATTTGGCATTAGTGCATCCAGTGTTCCATGTGTCCTTGTTAAAGAAGTGTACTGGTGACCCAAATGTCACTGTCCCTTTATGTAACTTAGATGTTTAGAATGGACTTTCTTACAAAGAAATCCTAGTTGAAATCCTAGATCGTCAGTTGTGTAGACTAAGGAACAAAGAAAATACTTTGGTCAAAGTTTATTGGCGGAATCCATCCGTAGAGGGAGCAACTTGGGAAGAAAAAGAAGATATGGGAACTAAGTACCCTCACCTTTTCTCCACAAACTTAGATTCAGTTAAAGGTAACAATTTTTTCATAGATTATCTTTTTTCCATTCTCAGTTCCAGTCATATGATCATATTCATGTCTTTGCATGCATTCACGAATTGGCTCAGTTAGTCACTTTGTTTAGACTTAGTTATGTAATCATGTTTAATTTGTGCATATTCATTTATTCTAAGTACCTCAGTAATACTCAGCTTAACTAGTCTTATATGAGGATTAATGTTCTCAAGAGGGAGATATTGTAAAACCCCATAAGATTTTATCACATTTCAGCTTACTCTTCCATTCTAAAGGGATCCAAGACTTAAAAATTTCACTAAGGGTAAAGACTTAGTCATTTCCAAATCCCCTTAAACATCGATGATTTTAATTTCTACCTTTCTAATATTAGAACATTAATTTTTAAGTTGACTCATGATCGGGATAGTTTATAGGATGTCTCAGCTGAGATTTGGATTTTTCATTAGCTGTTTGAGCCATATATGGTTTGTATAAATAGAAGAACAATGCGACATAGTTGAATCACACTAGGAATCACATCAGAAGGGTCAAACATGATGCATTGTATTTTGTATCACAAGACCGACTTGCGACATCGGTTATCGCTTCATGTACCTAGTTTGTTTTAATGATTTATGGGTCTATGATGATATTTCTATATTTTTCCCTTACTTTAGATTATCCATAACACGGTATTAGGGTCTCAAAAAAGCGTTATTTGCCTCCTATTTCATATTTTGACTCAATTGAAAACATTCCCTCTCAAGAACAAACCCTAGCCCCTTCAACTTTCAAAATCAATTCTTAAGAAATACACCAAGAACTTCCAAGAATTCTTCGATTAATATATGTGTGATGTTCATCCATTGTTTCCTTTCACCATGGAGTTCAAGAACCTTTTTTTTGTTTTGAATCATGAATTTACATGCTTACAATAAAACTATCTCCATAAAGCTTTATGGTTTACGATTATATATGTTGTTTACAAGGAGTTGTTGTTGGAATTAAACTTTTCTCGTTGGATTGATGATGTTTTTATTTTAAATCCCTAGTTTATCTTTTAGTATTATAGCTATGTAAGTGACATATATTTTAAATAATCCTCATGCTTTAAATCATGAGCCTCAAGTGTTTGATAAAATGCCTAAGTAATGATTTTGGGGTAATGCTTACCTATTATGGTTTTAAATGATCTCATGTGTTATTATTGATATTACCATCGAGTCCTGGGGTTATGAATACCCAAAAACATAGTTGTTTACATAGTCAGTTACAGTATTTTCAGAATGATTTTTAGATAAATCATAAACAGTAATGGTTCAGTCAGTTATCATAACTAATTAAGATTAGATCTACCCTAAAATAAGTTTCATTAAGTTGGGTGTAGAATTTAGCATCGAGCAAAAGTAGGATGGAGGCTTCCCCATCAGTTTGGCAGACTCGTTAGTGTCAGTCCCTATATTTTAGAACTATGTAGCCAACATGGGTTATGATAAGTTACCCTTTAGTTTAGGCTTGACTACCTCCAAGGGGTCACCTGTTAGATTGAGCTTAACTCCATTCACATTTCATTTGTTAGTATAGGAATGACATTCTGATTTTTCAGCAGTTTGTGGATTCAAACAGCCATTATTATTACCCGTGGCATCATACTATATAAGACCCCACAAAATCCTAAGCTTAACTCGGTCTTTTAAGTTTGCTAAGGGTCCTAGACTTATAAAATTCTAGCTAAGTATTCAGACTTAGAATTATTTTGGCCTTCACAAGTTGGAAACTCTATTTCACGACTCTTGTGACCTTAAAATCTCTATCTTTAGATTGATTAGTGAGGAGGAATGTTAATAGGTGTTCCCGAATGAGTTTTGCATTTTTTGGACCTCATTTGAACCACATATGCGAATCCAAAGTAGTGCATCGACGTGATCTCAGCGCAGCATGGTGGCCATCACATAGATCAATATTTTCTTTGGCTCCCAGTAGCAATTTTTAGTGAACCAACATCGACTCAACGCTGTACATTGGACATCATGTTGATGTAAATGATGTAGTGCATGGGTCTACGCATTGGTCTACGCATCTTCAAGGTTATTAGGGTCTTTATCCCACCCCTATTCAGCGTTAAAACACGAGATTTAGCCTATATTTAGCAAAATATACTTAATTTCTCTCAAATATCTTCAGAACAAGAACCCTAGGTAATTTAATTTCAAGGCCAAGTCTCAAGATTTTCACAATTTTCTTTAGGAATTTAGCAACCAAGGTATGTGAATTGTTCATCAAAGGATTCCTTTCACCCTTGGAGTCCAAGAAACTATTTTAAAACCTTGAGTAAAGTGATTTCATGATTTCCATGATTGGATTCAAGTGTATTAATGATTATAATGTTGATTGGGTTTCTAATCCATGACTAACTGGAAGATTTATGTGTAAAATAGTTATTATGTATATAGTATCATGTGGATTCATGTTGAAGTCTTGAAATTGTGATCTTGGTGTTGAAATTGTGATGCACATGTGATGATTAGTACTATATGCATATATAGTGCCATCCAAGGGGTTTTATGAGTTGTTAATGTGAATGTACTAGTGAGATTATATCAGTTTAGCATGTATACTTGTTCATACTATTCGAGTGTTTAATAAAATGCCTCTATAGATGCATTATGAATCAAGTGTGAATTTTTATACAAAGCAAGGTCATGTGATGCTTTATTTTCATGCAAACGAGTCCTGAGGATATTTAATATCTGAAAATTTAGCTATTTATCTAGAGAAAATGTCAATTGAAGAATAGTCTCAGTTATGTCATGATCAGTAGTACTCTTAGTCAGTTACATGACTCAGGAAAACACAGTAGACTCAGTATTAGTCTGTACTTGTTCATTATTCAGTTCAAACCTCAGTAAACTTAATGACATAACAGAATTTAGTAGTATTCCTTCAGTTAATCAAAACTCAGCATAATTAGCGATAGTTCAGACAGGCCTACTATGAAATAGGAAATCAGTTCAATATCAAATAATTTTTTAGTAGAATTCAGCATTGAACGAACCTAGGGATACGTGTATTCCTTCCAGTAGAATGTTTCACCCTTAGTAGCAATGGTTGCTTTACAGAACAACGTAGGTTGAGATATCTTCATGCCATATATTATGAGGGTTGACAAAAGAACTTCCGATCAGATAGGGTTAACTCACAGTTTGTCTTTTCCCATAGCATGGTATTAACACCCTTCCAACTAGGGTTATAGGTTGGACCCTAATCTATTCTGAAAGGGGTATATTGGTTAAATAATTACCTCCTACAGAATCAATTTTTGATTAAGTTTCAGTACAAAACTCAGTTCAGTTCTACAGATTTAGGATTGTCAGACAAAGTCGATCAGCTCAGTATAGAACTCAGTATAGCTCCATAGAATTAAGAGTATCAAATATAGTCATTTAGTTATTAGTGGTACAGTATTTAGTAAACTCAGATATCAGTTAATAAATATTCAGATTCAGTATCAAGTGCTGTCATGATCTCAGTTATAGTATACGTATTTATGCATGTACTCTTATTTAGTTGTATTCATGTCATTCATCCAATATTGTTCATTTATATGAACCCATGTATTTCAGCCTACCTCACTTTGTATACCAGTATGTTCAGAGTATTTACACATACTTTTCTCTTGCGATATGATATTTTAAATCATAGGTTCAAACATATGGGCTTCTAGTACCCTTAGCAGTTCATATTTTCAGCTGTCAGAGATAATGGTGAGTCCTTATAGTTCGAGGACATAATTATTTTCATCAGTTTAGCAGTACAGTTTTAGGAGTTGGAGTTAGTTGGGGTCTTGTCCCATCAACTCCATATTTTAAATAGTTTTTAGGCTTTTCAGACAAAAGTATTTTTTAGATAGATGTTTCAGTTTTGGTATTGCCCTACTATATTTAGTTTTAGCTCAGTATTGAACCTTATGGCATGTTTTTGCCTAATTTCTGCATATTTATAGTAGTATTATTCATCTATTGAAGCAGGTACCAGTCATGGGTTCGCTTGTGGTCCCTCGAGATTATGAGCATTGTGTAGCATCCGGGGTAGAGACTGAGGGCATTACAAACTTTGTTTCAAAGAAAGGTTCAATAGATTCCTAGAAAGTTTGAAAGACGCATCTAGTAGAGTATTATTCATGGCTGTGTAGTGTGCCACACTAATGGATAGGAGGCTATGAGGTATTTTAGGAAATGTTTTCCTTCTTAAATATTCAAGTCATGCGAGTAAGCATGATCTCAAGTTAAAATATCAGTCTAATTCATCTCCTCGTTATACCTTAAGAACATGTCTTCTAGAGAAGCTAACAAAATTGGTAATGAAAAGTAGTAAGCCCCTCTACACGTTTAGGCAGATCCCTTGATTAAGCATGTCTCCCATACTAAGATTAGAGCCACTTTTATGGCCTTAGCTTATTCAATGGTTGCTCAAAAAAATTAGTTGGATATTATCCTATCTAGGCTTATAGCTCAATCTCTACAAAGTAAGGAGGAGAGGCATAGAATCATGGGGACAAAGAATAAGAGGGCCAGAATATCAAGGCCAAAGAGTGCCAAACGAATCCCCTTATCAGGAATATGGCAGAAACCACCAGGGTATCTACAGAGCTAGTGGTGATGTGTATTTCTAGTATGGAAAGCCAGGTCACAGAGTTAGATATTGTCTATATTCAGGTTCCCAGGGTCAGCATAGCCGTCCCCCAGCTCAGTCGAATCGCCTGAATCAGTAGGGTGCCGCATCCAGTGCCACCAGTGGGCAATGTCCTAATAGAATCTATACTCTTCAGTCTCAATAGTATTAGGAAAGTTCTCCTAATATGGTCACTGGTATGATACAAGTTTATCATTTGCATGTTTACACTTTGCTAGATCTAGGAGCCTCTTTGTCCTTTGTTACTCCATATATAGCTATTGATTTTCAAGTCAGTCCCAAAATTCAATCAGATCTTTTCTCAGTCTCTACCCCAGTGGGTAAATCCATCATAGCCATGTGGGTGTACAGGACCTGCCCGATTATGGTTTCTCCAAAAGTCACCTCAGCAGACTTAGTTGAATTAAAGATGATTGACTTGGATGTCATTCTTGGCATTGATTAGCTTCATTCCTTTAATTCCTCAATCGACTATTGAAATCAAATTGTCCAATTTTAGTTTCCGAATGAGCCCGTCCTATAGTAGAGGGGTAGTACTTTAGATCTTAGGGGTCAGCTTGTTTCTTACCTTTAGGCGAGAAAAATGATACCTAAAGAATGTGTCTACCATCTCATTCGAGTCCAGGACTCTAGTTCAGAAACTCCTAATCTTGAATCAGTGTCAGTAGTATGTGAATTCCGAAAGGTGTTTCCTGAAGATCTTCCCTGAATTCTTCTAAAAGGGAAATTGATTTCAGAGTCGATCTTCTCCCAGATAATCAACCTATATCTATTTGACCATACAGAATGGCTCCAGTAGTATTCAGGGAGTTAATATAACAGTTGAGGGATCTCCTAGATAAGGGATTTATCTGACCCAGTGTGTCCCCGTGGTGTGCACTAGTTCTATTCGTGCGTAAGAAGAACAATTCTCTCATAATGCTTA
>JAPEIP010000002.1:43938902-43949138 GCA_026120095.1 Capsicum chinense | reverse complement strand
GGATCTCCTAGATAAGGGATTTATCTGACCCAGTGTGTCCCCGTGGTGTGCACTAGTTCTATTCGTGCGTAAGAAGAACAATTCTCTCATAATGCTTATTGACTACTGTCAATTAAATAAAGTCACAGTCAAGAACAAGTATCTGCTTTCTAGAGTCAATGACTTGTTTGACAAAATATAGGGTGCCAGTTACTTTTCTATGATAGACCTCAGGTCAGGCTATCATCAGCTCAGTGTCAGGGAATGTGGCATTCCAGAAGTAGCATTCCGAACCTGGTATGGTCACTTTGAGTTTCTAGTAATGTCCTTTGGTCTTACTAATGCCTCAACATCTTTCATGGTCTTAATGAGTCACGTGTTCATGCAATACTTGGACATGTTCACCATATTCTTTATCGATGACATTCTTGTCTATTTTCATAGTGAGAATGATTACGCAGATTCATCTTCGAATCGTACTTCAAACTCTCGAAACCATCAGTTATCATGATATCTATTCAAGTCTTATATGTCATATCTATGATCATGGTTCATATTCAGGGATGTTAGCAAAAAATCATATACCCTTACAGTTCCTAGTATAAGGAATTCCATTTCACTCAGTGCCATAAACCATGTTTCATAAATATAGAAAACTTTAAACTCAGGTCATGCATCTCATGAATCATGTATTCATTTTATGCTTTTCAATATGCTCCGCTCCCATAATCCATGTTACACTCCTAGTGGTCGGCTAAATTCAGATACATTATGCATACCCTTAATTTAGATCTTTTGATAAATCCATGGTATTGATATTTTATTCCAACGGCCTCAGTTAAGCGTCAAGCTTGGTATAGTATTTATACATGCTTCAGGTCCTCATTTCAGTGGACTCTTCTTACACAATAGTGAAGTGATGAGTGATTGCTTAGATGGGAGAGAGTAAGTGTTTCATGATAAAAAAAGATTTTTTCATGCTTATCTTACATGATGATGTATCTATGAAGATAGGCTTGAATGTCAAGGTAGTGTTCAAGTAAATGGACAACAAGGGGTTGTATTTTGTTTTTGAAGAGGGAAATCAGAATTTTTTTAATGAGATAAGAAGTTGACAAAATGCAATGTGAGTGTTTATTCAGATCCTCAATTCATGCTAGTCTCCATCATGTTGCTATCAGAGCCCAGCATTTAGTCCTAGTTATAGTCTAAGTTATAGTCTTATCTACCATCTTAGTTATAGTCTCAGTCACAGTCTCAGTCCGGTAATAAGAGTAGTAACTAAGTTCAGTTTTAGGTTTGCTTGACCATAGCATGCATTTATCTGTTATTCAATTATCAGTATTTCAGTACCTCAGTTTATAGGATATTTAAAAATCATGTTATACGCTTCGTCTTGCATTCTCAAGTAATATAGTTTTCACGAATTCATGATCAGTTCTCTTATGTTAATCAGTCAGTCCCTTCTCACATGCATAATACTCTATAGTTCCTGTCCAGTTATTCAGACTAAGTACAGTTCAATATTCCATGACCAAGTATTAAGCTATATCAATTAAAGTAATAAGATAAGTTAATGTGTTTATGCACTCGTACTCAGCACCTACATGAATATTTTTAGTAGTCTCAAGTGTTGTTATACTAAGGTGGAGAGTAGAGTTGAGAGAGTATTTGAGGAATATGTCTATGCTTGAAAATTTGTAGTTGCGGTGCAAAAAGTCTTAGTCACTCTATCTTTGATGATGATTTGTAGGCTTCACCTCATCTTACAGAATTTTAGCCAGGATGTGATTTTCTTTTTCAGATGTTTTATTCAACCCAAGTCAAGATTCCTTACTCCCTAAAGTTACTAAAACACAATAGAAAGTATGTTAAAGAAAGTCTTTAGTGGAATATAAGTTTTCAGCTTAAGATAGTCTGCAAAGCCCACAATTTAGTTTAGTAGTCAGGCGGACAAGTTTTTATGGTTTATTTTCCCATCATTCCATGTAGTCGCACTATACAAAGTCTTAAGAATGTAACTATTCCAAGATTGAGCAACAATGTGGTTACGAGTTTAGCTCAGTCCAGGTGTCATGCCTCAATTTCAGATCGCCGATATTCAATCATGATTCCGTTCGTCGGTGCCCAATGCAACTTCTCAGTTTTCTACAGTATCTAAGCCAAGTCAGAATTCTTCGAGGGTCATAATGTCTCTAGGGGGAGATATACTATAATTCCCCAAGATTTTATGACCTAAACCTTTCACTTCCTCTGAACATAATGAATCTAGTTTAGAGTAGTAGGTTCTCATAAATTCACCCTCGAGTGCTAATATAAGCCATATGCCATATACCTTAGGGCTTCGTTTAGTTCATGTATTTAGTTCATGTATCACGTTACAAACTCAACTATGTTCTTATGTTCCCGTTCATGCGTATTCGGTAAATTATCTTG
Source organism: Capsicum chinense (assembly GCA_026120095.1). NCBI lineage: Eukaryota > Viridiplantae > Streptophyta > Magnoliopsida > Solanales > Solanaceae > Capsicum > Capsicum chinense. Next base: position 43,946,723 of record JAPEIP010000002.1, on the reverse strand, counting down.
AGTTAGAGATAGGTGATTTTGTTTTTTTAAAAATCTCTCCTAAAAAAGGAGTGAAGTAGTTTCTCAAGAAGGGGAAGCTCAGTCCTCGATATGTCTGTCCTTATTAAATTTTCAGCCATTACGAAAAGGTAGCTTATGAACTTAAGTTACCTTCAAACAAAGCTTCAGTAAATCTAGTGTTTCTTGAACCCTTTCTAATGAAGTGCATAGGTAACTCCGCAGTTGTAGTCTTTATAGAGGGCATAGATATTTAGAACAACCTTTCTTATGAAGAGATCCCAGTCAAAATTCTTAATTTTCAAATTTATGGACTGAGGAACAAAGAAGTCCCTCTAGTCAAAGTTCTTTGGGGAAATCATTCCATTCAGAGAGCTACTTAGGAAGTAGAGGCAAATATGCAGACCAAGTATCCTCACCTCTTCTTCACAAATTTAGACTTAGCTCAAGGTAACAATTTTCCCTTGAATTTACTCAGTCTCATGTTTAGATATAGCTACCAATTTGGTATTAATTAATATTGCGTACTGAGTCATGCATTCACAAATCTGTTTAGTCATATACTCATTGATCAGGCATGCATGTTTAATATATAAACTCAGATTATCAGTAATCCCAGTCATACATTCATGAATCATGTTTAGCTATACACGCATGCATCAGATATGATTGTTCAGTATGATGATTTTTTATATTAGTAATTTCAGTTAAGAAATCATGCTTCAGTTATACATGTCCAGTGTCTAAATCCAGTCTATCAATATTCTCAGTTTAATCAGTCTCATTCGAGGATGAATGTTCCCAATGGGGAAATATTGTAAGACTCCACAAAATCCTAAGCTTAACTCAGTCTTGTAAGCTTGCTAAGGGGTCCCAGACTTAGAAAATTCTAGCTAAGTATTCAAACATAGTATTATTTTGGCCTTCGTAAATGGAAAATCTATTTCAAGACTATTATGACCTTAAAGTATTGATCTTTAGTTTAATTAATGATTAGGAATGTCAGTAGGTGTTCCCGGATGAGTTTCACACTTTTTGGAGATAAATTTGAACCACATTTGGGAATCCATAATAGTGCATCGACGCGTTCTCGGCTTCCCACATTTCCATCGCGTCAATCAATAATTTACTTATCTCCCAGTGGCAATTTACGGTGAACTAAAGCAGCTCAATGCGACACATTGGACATTATGTTGATGCCAATGAGGAGTACGTCAGTCTGTGCATCGATCGTCCAGTTTTCAGTAATTAAAAAGTCACTTCCTCATGGGTATTAGGGTCTTTTTACCACCCGTATTATGCCCTAAAACAATATATTCAACCTATATTGTGAAAAATATACTTACTCTCTCTCAAATTGCTCAATAATAGGAACCCTAGGTGATTTAATGTCAAGTCCAAGACTTAAGATTTTCACCATTTTCTTCAGGAATTTCGCAACCAAGTTATTTGAACTGTTCTACCAAGGGTTCCTTTCACCCTTGGAGTCCAATAAAATCTTGTAAAACTTTGAGTAAAGTGATTTCATGATTTCCATGATTGGATTAAAGTGTATTCATGATTATAATGTTGATTGGGTTTCTAATCCATGACTAAGTGTAATATTTATGTGCAAAATAGTTATTATGTGTTTAGTATCATTTGGATTCATGTTGAAGTCTTTAAATTGTAAACTTTGTGTTAAAATTATGGCCCATGTGTTGATTAGTACTATTTGCATATATAGTTCCTTCCAAGGGGTTTGATGAGTTGTTCCTGTGAATGTACTGGTAAGATTATATCATGATAGCATGTATACTAGTTCATGCCACTCGAGTGTTTGATAAAATACCTCTATAGATCCATTATGAATAAAGTGTGCATTTTATCCTAAGTAAGGTCATGTGATGCTTTAGTTTCATGCTATCGAGTCCTGGAGGTATTTAATACCCGACATTTTAGATGTTGACCTTGAGTCAGGATCAGTTACCGAATAGTATTAGTCATGTCACGATCATCAGTACTCAGGAAAAATTAGTAAACTCAATATTAGTCCTGTCTATTTCAGTATTCAGTTCAAACCTGAGTAAGCTCAATCAGCTAATAGAATTCAGTAGTATTCCGTCAGTCAATGAAAACTTAGTAAACTCAGTGATAGTTCAGTCAGGCCTAGTATGAACTAGGAAAATAGTTCAGTATCCATTAAGTTGGGAGTAGGATTCAACAACAAGTAAAACTAGGGATGGGGGCATTCCAGCCAGTAGAAGGTTTGACCCTTAGTAGCAATCCCTGCATTACAAAACTACATAGTCAGTGTAGGTTGAGATATCTTCTTGGGAGATATTATGAGGGTTGATACTAATCATTTGAGGTTTCCTGTCAGCGAGGGTTGAGGAAAGACCTTTTTATCAGAGAGGGTTAACTCACAGCTTGTCTTTACCCACGGCACGATATTGACACCCTTCCTACTGGTGTTACAGGTTAGACCGCAATTTATTCAGAAAGGGGCATGTCGGTTAGATGATTACCTCCTATGGTCTTAATTTCTGATTCACTCTCAGTACAAAACTTAGTTCAGTTCATTAGATTCAGGATTGTCAAACACAGTCACTTAGCTCAGTACGAAACTTAATATAGTTCTATAGAATCAGGATTGTCATATACAGTCATTCATTTATCAGTATTACAGTATTCAGTAAACTCAAAAATCAGTTAATCAGTATTCAGACTCAGTATCCAGTGCTGCTACGTTCTCAGATATACTATACGTATTCATACATGTACTCTTATTAAGTTTTATTCATATCATTTAGCCAGTATTGTTCATGTATATGAACCCATGCATTTCAGCCTACCTCACTTAGCATACCCATACATTGAAAGTCTTGATGCATACTTTTCTCTTTTCCTATGATGTCTTATATCAAAGGTTCAGATGCACGGGCTCCTGAGCACCCTTAGCAGTTTAAATTTTTAGCAGTCACAGTTAATGGTAAGTCCTCATAGTTCAAGGACATCATTATTTTATTCAGTATTTCAATTTAGTAGTATAGTTTTAGTAGTTTGAGTTAGTTGGGGGCTTGTCCCATCAACTCCATATTTCAGATACTTTAGAGGCTTTAAAAACTAGAGTATTTTCAGATAGATGTTTCAGTTTTTGTATGGCTATATCATACTCAATTTTATTTCAGTATTGAACCTTATGGCAAGTTTTCTAAAAATATGTGCATATTTACAGTATTATTATTCAACTGTTGCAGTAAGTACCAGTCCTGGATTAGCTTGTCCTCCTTTGAGAATATGAGTACCGTGTATCATTTGGGGTATAGACTCGGGGCGTTACATATTCACACCCTTTCCAACTATGGTTATAGGTTGGACCCCCAATTAGTTCAGAGCGGGACATATCGATTTAATGATTCCTCCTACAGTCTCAATCGAGTAACCAGTACAGATTTTAGTTCATATTGCTTGACCATGGCATAGAGATTATCAGTTATTCAATTATAAGATTTTAGTATTTTCGTTGCACAGATTATTTAAGTAAGATTACATGCTTGGTATTGCACTTTCAGTAATTCATCTTTCATGCGTGTTTACTCAGTTATCTCATGTTATTCATCCAGTTATTATTTTGCATTCAATTAACCCATGCATTTCAGCCTAACCTCATCTCATATACCAGTAAATTTAAAGTACTGATTGCATACTCGTTTCTTATGCTATGATGTCTTATATCATATATTTGGATTCTAAGTTTCTTAATTGAGATTAGAGAGAAGTAGTTAGCCAGCATCAACAGAAGTGGTGAGTCCTCATACTTGGATGACAATTTTATCTTATATTCGTTATGTTAGAAGTTCAGTTATTTAGACAGTCGGAGTTAGTAAGGGGCTTGTCCCATCAACTCCATAGTCATTCTGTTTAGAGGCTTTCAGATATTCAAAATTAGATAGACACATGTTCGGTTATTTTTCTTGTATTTTTAATAATTTTTTTGACCTTCAGAACTATGATTTTGTATTGTTATCAGTATTTAGTTTTTCAAAACCTTATGGCATCTTTAGATTACTCCTGCATATGTCTTCTATTTTCAAGTGTAATGTTCAGTGCTCACAGTAGGTACCAGCTCATTAGTTAGATTGTGTTCTTTTGGGGCCATAAGCACCATCTGGCTACTAGGGTGTATTTATGTGTCATTATATGTATGGACTACAAATGGTACCTACATTATGAAACAATGTAGCCACATATACGTATATGTGTATCAGTACATCTGGAATGTACTGATTAAGTGGGGGTGATGCAATAGTTAAAACTGATTTTATATGAAATCTTAAAGCATGCATGCTAACTGTAAGTAGACTTATCAAGAGACTAAAATTGACTAAAATATTAAATATCTTTAAAACAAGACTAAGAAATGTAATCTGATAAGCCGGTAAATTACTACACTTAGTTTCTTAAAACTTTACTTTTATAATATAAGTAGAAGTGAAGCTAGAATATAGGAAAACATGGATACTGTATAAATACTAGGTTTGAAACTTTGTGGTGGGAACCAACATAACTCAAGGATCTGAATATACAAATATATTGAGCATGAGGGCATGAATACTGTGATATCTGAGAATTCAAGACCAAGCATATATATATTTTTGAAATAATCTATAAACTAAAATACTGAAATCTGATAACTGACTAATTGATAAACTATATGCTATAGTCAATTCAAACTTGAACTGCATTCTGTACTGAATACTGAACTGAGACTGTGGGAGGTATCATCTAACTAACATGCCCCATCCTAAGCTGATTAGGGTCCAACCAGTAACCCCAGTTCAAAGAGTGTTAATACTACACCACGAGTACTGACAAGGGCTATGTGGATCCATTAACTGATGCTTGAAGAACAAGAGTGTCAAGCATAAACTGACGGGTGACCCCTAGGTGGAGTCAAGCCTAATCTGATGGATGAACCCTAGGACATAGTCAAGCCTAAACTGATGGGTGCCTCCTAATCCCACGCTAGATACGTAGTTCTAGAATACAGGAACTGCTACTAACGAATGACGGGGAAGCCACCGTCCTGCATTTGATTGGTGCTAAATCTTACTCCCAACTTAACTGACACTGATTACTAGACTAACTGAGCTTAACTAAGCCAACAATTTAACATTATACTAACTAAATAACAAGACTCATGGTTTATCAGAAACCATTCTAAAGATTCTGAAAACTATGTAAACAACTAAGTAGCGGGTGTTCACAACCCACCTGGAATCAATGGAAAAATAATAGGAACATATGAAAGCTATAAAACCACAATAGAGAATCTTGTTTCAAAATTAAATTATTTAGAAATTTTATCAAACACTTGAAATTCATATAGTTAAGCATGGGAGTGACCGAAACATATGGGAATAGAATAATTGCAATACTGAAACAATATTTTTGGGATTTATATGTACTGATAATGCTCATCAGGAATATGAATATCTGAGTATTGTGATAAGATTCTTGGATTAACTGTTCGAACACCTGAAAAGCTGAATTTATGTAAATCACATAGGTATTGAGTATTCATAACCCACCAGGACTGAATTTCTATAAGGCACGATATCAACACTTAAAACTGTAGTATGAGAATCATGCTTCAAAGACCCAAAACAAGAACAATCCACAAAACATATGACAATCATAAGCTAGAACATGGGAATTCTTTAAACAAGAAGAAATAGCATGATCACATGACTAAAATAATAAATTAGGGACTTAACATAGAATTCACATGAAATAAGACTTGGGAAATTCAAATTCAACCATGAGGAAATTAAATCTTGCATTGAATCATACATGGGCTGAAATAAAATTTAAATTACTTTGAAAACATGAAATTCATTCATTCGTGAAAATACAAAATACCATAATCATAGAAGATTCATTCCATAATCAAAAGAAAAGGACTTTTGAGCTCCATGGGTGAAAAGGGACCCATGGAAGAACTCCCACATACCTTAATCTTCTTTTCTTGGGGAAAGAAACACCATTCTTGAAGATTTATTGAAGTTTCTTGAATTTGGGAACTTGAGTTCTTAGTTTTCTTTTAGGGAATGTAATTGAATTTATGAAAATGGGAGAGGGTTAGGGTTTTATTGAGAGATGATTGAAGAATATGGGCAAATAATTCCCTAACTGAATTTTTATGTCATGGATTTATGAATTGGGTTGAGGTGGGAAAAGACCTTATTTCCCGTCAATCATTGAATCTGAAAATTCGTAATTGGAATGTGGATTGAAGGCTTATCGCAATGCGGTCTTATACTGATGGCTTACTGGTCTGACGAAAACAATCATAATATTTATCTCGTGTATCGTATTAAAATTAAATTTTAATTTTTGGAAAGGTAACTCAATTTTTATAACTTCGTAGGTCTTGTTATGAAAAACTCCACACATCAAAAGTTATACACATTCAAAGTTGACCCTTGTAAATGGAATACCAAACTTTGAACAAATCAAAGGCTCTTAGATCAGCATTTTTCTAACTGATTTCTATAAACATTCCTTACCTCATAATAACTTAACATACTAGGATAAAGATCATCATACGTGCATTCAATTATGAATCAAGAACTTGAAGAAAACACTCACCGCTATGCGATGAAGGCCTCCCTACTATAACCACCATGACACGCCACTATTGCGATGAGGTTCTGGAATTAAAATCCAAAGACAACCCAATCCTCATCCAAAAAATCTGAAACATCCCCAAGACATGCTCTTTACACCTTTGAACATGTATTAACCAAAAACTTACATCTCGAGGTATGGAAGGCCAGTTTAAGAGTCCTCGAAGTTAAGAGACAAAAAACAATACTAAGTCCCGAACACTTTGTGTAATTTTCAGGTACTAATCCTCTTATGCATGCACTATGAGATGAAGAGAACTAAGAAAAGTATGGAGTGTTACAATAATTGACTAAAGGATAATTCTTATGGTTTACCTAAAATCATTCTGTAAATACTAAAACTTTGTAAAAAGCTAAATTTTAGGTAATCATAACCCTCAACATTCAATGGAAATAACAATGAGGACACATGAAAGCTTTGAAACCATAATTGGGAGTCATTATTCAAAATCCATCACTTTAGTATTTCATCAAACACAAGGGAGTTATGAACTTAATCATGGTAATGGGTAAATAATGTGATAATAAGACAATTACAAAACTAAACCATGAGTTATAGATTTAACTTGAAAGTATATCATTTAACATGTAAAGGTCCCATTCCATCAAAACACTTATAAAGACAACACATAATCAAAAGTCATATGAGCTTTATGGAGGTAATTCATCTGAAGCATGTAAAATTTCATAATAACTCTTAATTTAATATAAAAATAGATTCTTGGACTCCATGGGTGAAAATAGCCCATGGATAAATATCACAAATACCTTTAATATCTAAATCATAAAAGAGAACAACATTCTTGAAAGTTCTTGGATGGTGAAGCTTGAAATCTTAAATTTTCTTGAAGTAAAAGAAAGGAAATTTTTTAACTTGGGGGAATGATTATGGTTTGTTCCTAAACGTAAAATTGTAGAATTTGGGTATATAATGACCAAACTAAACCTAAGTCCCGGGTTATTACGAATTAGGGCGATGGAAAAAGTCAAGACTGCACCTCAGGAATTTAAATTCATAACTAGAACACCTATTTGAGGGCCACCACAATGCACCAAGAACCTTGGCACTATACCACCACAACGCACCATAATTGCGGTGAGGCTCTGTAATAAAAATCCAAAAGTGCCTCAATCCTAGTCTAAAAAATCTAAA
>JAPEIP010000002.1:43897772-43938802 GCA_026120095.1 Capsicum chinense | reverse complement strand
CATGGAAGAACTCCCACATACCTTAATCTTCTTTTCTTGGGGAAAGAAACACCATTCTTGAAGATTTATTGAAGTTTCTTGAATTTGGGAACTTGAGTTCTTAGTTTTCTTTTAGGGAATGTAATTGAATTTATGAAAATGGGAGAGGGTTAGGGTTTTATTGAGAGATGATTGAAGAATATGGGCAAATAATTCCCTAACTGAATTTTTATGTCATGGATTTATGAATTGGGTTGAGGTGGGAAAAGACCTTATTTCCCGTCAATCATTGAATCTGAAAATTCGTAATTGGAATGTGGATTGAAGGCTTATCGCAATGCGGTCTTATACTGATGGCTTACTGGTCTGACGAAAACAATCATAATATTTATCTCGTGTATCGTATTAAAATTAAATTTTAATTTTTGGAAAGGTAACTCAATTTTTATAACTTCGTAGGTCTTGTTATGAAAAACTCCACACATCAAAAGTTATACACATTCAAAGTTGACCCTTGTAAATGGAATACCAAACTTTGAACAAATCAAAGGCTCTTAGATCAGCATTTTTCTAACTGATTTCTATAAACATTCCTTACCTCATAATAACTTAACATACTAGGATAAAGATCATCATACGTGCATTCAATTATGAATCAAGAACTTGAAGAAAACACTCACCGCTATGCGATGAAGGCCTCCCTACTATAACCACCATGACACGCCACTATTGCGATGAGGTTCTGGAATTAAAATCCAAAGACAACCCAATCCTCATCCAAAAAATCTGAAACATCCCCAAGACATGCTCTTTACACCTTTGAACATGTATTAACCAAAAACTTACATCTCGAGGTATGGAAGGCCAGTTTAAGAGTCCTCGAAGTTAAGAGACAAAAAACAATACTAAGTCCCGAACACTTTGTGTAATTTTCAGGTACTAATCCTCTTATGCATGCACTATGAGATGAAGAGAACTAAGAAAAGTATGGAGTGTTACAATAATTGACTAAAGGATAATTCTTATGGTTTACCTAAAATCATTCTGTAAATACTAAAACTTTGTAAAAAGCTAAATTTTAGGTAATCATAACCCTCAACATTCAATGGAAATAACAATGAGGACACATGAAAGCTTTGAAACCATAATTGGGAGTCATTATTCAAAATCCATCACTTTAGTATTTCATCAAACACAAGGGAGTTATGAACTTAATCATGGTAATGGGTAAATAATGTGATAATAAGACAATTACAAAACTAAACCATGAGTTATAGATTTAACTTGAAAGTATATCATTTAACATGTAAAGGTCCCATTCCATCAAAACACTTATAAAGACAACACATAATCAAAAGTCATATGAGCTTTATGGAGGTAATTCATCTGAAGCATGTAAAATTTCATAATAACTCTTAATTTAATATAAAAATAGATTCTTGGACTCCATGGGTGAAAATAGCCCATGGATAAATATCACAAATACCTTTAATATCTAAATCATAAAAGAGAACAACATTCTTGAAAGTTCTTGGATGGTGAAGCTTGAAATCTTAAATTTTCTTGAAGTAAAAGAAAGGAAATTTTTTAACTTGGGGGAATGATTATGGTTTGTTCCTAAACGTAAAATTGTAGAATTTGGGTATATAATGACCAAACTAAACCTAAGTCCCGGGTTATTACGAATTAGGGCGATGGAAAAAGTCAAGACTGCACCTCAGGAATTTAAATTCATAACTAGAACACCTATTTGAGGGCCACCACAATGCACCAAGAACCTTGGCACTATACCACCACAACGCACCATAATTGCGGTGAGGCTCTGTAATAAAAATCCAAAAGTGCCTCAATCCTAGTCTAAAAAATCTAAAACTTCCTCAAGACATGCCCCTCACACTCCTAAACATGAATTAACTCAAAAACTTACATCACGGTATAGGGAAGGCTACATTACAAATCCTTGAAACTAAGAGGCAAGAAATAAGACTAAGAGCCCAACACTTGGTTATATTTTTTAGGTCCTAATACCATTAAGGATGCATTATGAGCTGAACTAAACTAAGAAAAGTCAGGGATTTTATAGATCAGGTATGTTGATTTTACTTTTTAAGAAGACCTTGATAAGAGAGGCAATGTTTTCACCATTGGTGATTGTGGTATCAGTTGGAAAACTAATTTATTGACTTTAGTTGCTTTGTCAACCACCAAGGTAGTGTACATGGCTATTATAGAGGCTTATAAGGAAATCATTTGATTGAAGAGTCTGCTAGGTGAACTTATCAAAGAGTTACAGATTACTATGATCTTTTGCAAAAGTCGGAGTGCTATATTCCTTATAAAAGATCAGATATTTCATGAGAGGATGAGGCAAAATAGATGTCCGATATGATTTTGTGCGTGAGATTATTGCTCGCGGTGATATTGTGATAATCCAGATTAGTAGCTATGATAACCTTGCTGATATGATGACAAAGACACTTCCAAGTGCTAATTTTGAGCATCACTTGGACTTGGTTGGTTTCAATAGTTAAGATGTGCCCTTAGGGGATTTTGTGGAAGGGGTGGATAGTTTTCTCCAAACGGATTTGACTTCATAATAACAATTAGTGTCAAGGTGGAGATTGTTAGAGTTTGTGACCCAAATTTTGTATGCAAGTATTATGTAAGAGTGATTTAGTGGGTTGTTTTGGACGGTTGATATACTTCATAGAGACTTTCATCTCCTCATTGTATTCCTCTCCATTATAGTGAATTTCCTCCTCCTCTTCCCGTGATTTTTTCCCATCAAGGGTTTCCATGTAAATCTGTGTGTGTTCTTCTTGTTTTATTTCACTTTGTGGTATTGCTTATTTTTGTTCGTTTGAGAACACCGTAGTATAAAAATTTAGCAGAAAAAAATTTGTCAAATAAATAGTGTATATGCATCTAGTAACACACAATTTTAACCGCCTCATTAAAATCTTGTTAGAAAAAATCATTGGACTAAACTTTCTTTAATAAAAAAATGTGGCGCGTATTTTATTTTCCCGATTAAAGAATCACTCAAATCATACTAATAATATTTCACAACATATTTCTTAGTTTCTTATTCACTCCCCTCGTTCTAGAAAATCTAACATGTATCCCCAATCTATTTTGAAAACTCATCATTGTTAGTTATGGAATATCTATTAATCATATCTTGAACATCAAATGTTATTGTATGAAAAATATTTGAATCCTGACTTTGAATTATTGGAAAAGGAAAAATAATCATAATTTATTGATTTAACATATACAAGTATTGTTTTACGCAATATATTATATCTCGAATCAACACATGAAGTTTTATTCTCATAAGCAATGGTTTAACTATGTATCACAAGCATTCAATGTCTATGAATTAGCTTGGTTATGAATCTCCATTATCGATAATTTTTTTTATTACATGATCCAAAAATTATACTCTTAACTCACATTATATTAAATTAATAGTGTCTCAAATGTCAGAGTGCAACAATAACATCATATCAAGTGTAATTCTATAAAGTAGGGTTTGGGGAAGGTATAGTGTATGTAGGCCTAACGTCTACTATAGAGGTAAAGCAACTATTTATGATAGATCTCTGACTTCAAGACAAAATCAATCGATCCTAGCAGACAATACTAAAAATAGCAGATAATTTTAGAACAATTCTAAAATAAAATTCTACCACAATCAAATTACAGAAAACAACAAATAGTAAAGAAACTAAAGAACAAAAAAGAAAGGTAATACTTTGACTACTATAATGAACAATAAGACAAATACACAACTACTACTAGTATGTACAACATTCTACCCACTACTCTGCTGTCCTAGTGAATCTCCTCCAATCTTTGGATCACAGGCAATGTCCTTGGTAAGTTACAATCACATTGTCTCATCTGAATACTTCTTTGTTCTACCTCTATCTCTCCTAAATCAATCCATAACCAATCTCTCACCACCACAAGGGTCAATCATGCATTTTCTCATCACAAATCCAAATCATCACATCCTTATTTCTTGCATCATCTCCTACAACGAATGCACTCGTACCTTATCTCAAAAGTTCTCTTATCTCTCTTAGAATACCCATACCTCAATCATAGAATTGTGCTCTGAAAAACTTTTATTTTCTAAATAAGAAAGTGCATGACCGGCCAACACTCAACGTCATTCAGTAAAGTTGATCTAACCATCACCTTAAGGAACTTTTCTTTATGTTTTTGTTCCACCTTCTTATCACACAAAACTATCTTAGAAACCTTCCAGAGTTTCAAGCAAATAAAGTGTCTTTGCTAGAATTCAATATGAACTTAAATTGAGGGATTCAAAAAGAGTAATAAACAAGGTAAAATCCTATTCAATTTTTATGGTTAGTTTTAAAGTGGGTTTTCATCTTAAACAGTATTTCTTGAACACTTGTATAAATAGTGTAATAAAGTTCATAAAATATGAGTCATGCTGTCATGACACAATATCAGCCCCTTGTTGTAACACAGTGGTTGGAGCCACAAGGGACCCCAAGCTAACCCATTGTTGGCAGATTCTATGAATACTTAAAGAGTTACAAAATACGGGGAGAAAGTCATACTGAAATATCTTACAATCAAACATAATGGAAATGATACCAAAACTATATCAAAAACCCAAGAGATATTGAAAACATGTTTGACTATTGAAAGCCTCTAAAACATGATAAGATGTTAGGACAAGTCCCCACCTTACTCCAAATTTTTGAAAAAATAAAATACTAAAATAAGAAACTGATAAATATACCTCGAATGATAAGGAGTCACCAAACTACTGTTGAGTGGTATTGGAACGAGCTTGATTCAATTTGCGTACTGAGTACTTTGACCAATATTATGAGAAAACATAGTGCAAAGTAGTATGTGATTAATAATTTGAATGTACTTATTATGCAAGATGGGAAGCTAACTTAGATTAATAGAAGCTAAGAAAGAATGCATGAAACATTATAACTGAATGTAAGGCCAAGTATTTACTTGTACTACATGAAAACTGAATATATGAATACAAGGTCATGTAAACCTAAGCTGAAAAATAAACTGAACATAAACTGGAAACTAAAGGAGATAACAATAAATGACATTCCCCAATCTAAGCAAATCAGGGTCAAACCTATAACCCCAGTTTAAAGGGTGCTAGTACCTTTCTAAGGGTACAACCACCGGATGGCGTGGATCCACTAAATTGATGTCTAATAGGACTGGGGTGTCAATCCATTAATAGATGGTCAACCCTAATGACCTACAATGGCATCATAATTCAAGAAATTAGGGACTTTACTAAATTTATTGGTCCTCAAAAAATGGGTGAGCCTTCATCCCTATGTTTGCTCAGTGCTAAGTAAAACTCCAAACTAAATGACACAAGTAACTGATAAATACTTAATATGATCTGATAGCTGATATACATTTTGCATCATAAAATTCTTAATTTACCAACATAAGAATTATATGAATGGTTCATAACATGTAAGCTTATATATGCATGGATAAATAGGTATCGAGTTCTCATAACCCGCCAACTCTGAGAAATGCACTACACATGATAACATTCACTGTACAAGATAGAGATGTTTGACAATTTAATCTGAAAACTAAACAACTTACTATGGAAGGGAGTTTTATGGTTTTCCACATGAAAGGGAACTAATCTTATAGAAAACACATTCCCAGGGTTTTGTTGCACACATAAAGTGAAAAAAGTTAATAAACTCATATTTGACCTTGAGCCCAATATAAGGGGTAAAGGAATTTTGATTATAAATTTAGGGAGTTCTTGGGACTCAATGTGTGGAAACAAATTTAGAGCGTTCTTGGAACTCAATAGGTGAAATGGACCCATTGTTAAATTCCCACATACCTAAAAGTAAATTCCTTCGAGAATCTTCTTAGATCTTGTTCTTGAGAAACCCTACATTGGATTTTGAGTACATGAATAGCCTCTTTTTCTAAGTGTTGAGTGATTTTGCATTTATGAAGTGTTACAGTAAATTTAAACCTCAATAAGTAAAGTTGGAGTGCCCAAACGACATGGTTTTGGATAAAAGAGATAGGAAAAGACCAAAAAGCCCTTTTTAAATTATATAGGAAAATACTGGTTCTAGTAACATGACTTAGGTAACGACTTATTAAGTCATGTCACGAGTCGTTGTTTGAGTCATGAACTGAGTACCTGAGTTCTTTGTTCCTCATTATTAAGATGACTACTCCCCTCCTAATGACTCATTAGGTTTGATAACAGGTCATTAGGTAGAGTAGTTGTCAGGGATTTGGTTATTGAATTTCTCATTGTCATATTAATGCAATGACTCGTTATGTCTGATAACAACTTGTGGAATGGTGAAACTGTGCAAGCACACATGCAAGTGTACGTGGTCTTATCAAATAGTAAAATGGATTTAAGAAAGCCCAAGTATTGATCTCTGAGGGACTTGCATTCGTCAACTATCAGATTCTAGTTCAACAATTGAGAAAAAGTAAACAACAGAGTTTTAGAAATGTAAACTAAAAGAAACTAAACTAATGCGGAAAAGTAATGAATTAGGACAATCAATGGATAGAAGCCCAGGGTTAAGGCTTCCATGATTATGGTTTCCCAACCTCTAATCCTTTACCTAAGTTGAACCTTACAACTACATCGTTGATTGGTGATGTAATAGTTCATTTAAGTTCTTTATAACTATCAACCTACATATGAATCAAGTAAGGCATCTAAGTACATCCCTGTCCTAGATAGTAATTTGGATTCCTTATTTCATAAAGAAACACAAACCATGCTTTGCTTATTCCTATATTCTATTGCCCTATTCCCTCTCTAGAGTTCATAAGATTGACAATTGATATATTTTAAGGGTAGCTAATCCTTAAAATAGTTAAAAAAATAATAAACAAACAACCAATGATGATAAGCAAATTAACAAACGTAATTCAAAATAAAAGTCGTCATGATCTTAGCCTTAACCCAGATAGGGAGTTTTACACTTTAATGGAATTATTCATCATCCAGTCCCTTCGATTGATGATACAAACAATGAAATAAAATAAATTAAAGGCATATAAAACCAAAAATAACTATTGAGAATCCCCACAACTAGTTCAAGACATCCAAAAGTATGTAAAAACATGATACAACATGTATTTATAGCATATTGGTAAGTCAAGTTTGTGTTAGAGTCGATTTAACATGCAATGCCCAGGTGTGGAGTACATTGCACCCTCTATTACTATGTAATTAGAGAATGATTCACAAACTTTATTCTAATGGAATAGAGCATGTTGCACATACTAATCGCACACCTTCTCTGGAATTTGTCCTCCAAATTTTTTCTGAGTGTTGGTCCTTCCTCCTTCCATCCCTTTTCTTGTGGTGTCTTTCCAATGATTTTAAAGCCTATTTATCATCTATATATCATAATTTTAATCTCACAAAGGATACTACAGGAACACATCACACGAATTTGAACTACAAACACCCAACATCCATCACGATAAGTCAAAAACAAGAGCTTAGACTAGGTTGATTTCCATGATCCACTTCAAGTTTCAACTCTTTCCTTGACTCATTTGAACATTGTACACTCCTAAAACTTTGTTGAACATATAATAAAAAATTTAAAACCATTTGAAATACATTAAACACAATAGAATCCAACAAGATAGACTAGACAATCACTTAGCTCAAGCTAGAAAGACTAGTTTTCTCTATTGAATTCTAATTGACTCTTTGAAGCAAGATCTTACTTTTTATCTTTCATCCTAATAAAAAAATGTTTTAACACATTTATCTCATTATCAACCACTATAGCTTAGAATCATCCTCAAAATAATGCTAAAAATGCTAGAATAGAGACACTAGAATGCATAAATACACCGAATATCACCACCCCACACTTAAAACCTTATTCATCCTCGAACAAATCTTATTTATAATCATCATCAACAAAGGCTACTATACAATTTTACTAAATGCAAGACACTCAAGCTAGTACTACAATGACTACACAGAATGCAACTTACTACACTAAGCATGTTATTTACACAATTGAAAGCTTATAAACACTACTTCAAAACATCCTAGCCTCAAAAAGTGATTCACCTAGTAGAAAACTCTTGCATATTACTTGTCACACCCCTTTTTTAACCAAAAGATTGAATTTATAAAGTTTGAAAGGGTTTTTACTATCAAAGTGACAAAAGATGAAAATTTGTTTTGAAAAGGATTATTTATATTCAAAACTCAGAGTTGTCACTTGGCATAAATCGGGTGTGACAAGTCACCTTTGGAAATTATTTTTCAAAATGGTTTTGACTCTAAAATTGATTTGCAAATATAGATTTTGGCTAAGAAATTCCGTTGACAAAGGGGAAGGTGTTAGGCAACTCTTGATCCCATGGTTCAACTACGGTCACTTGGTGGAGCATATCGGCTAATTTGACATTATGAATTAATAAAACACACAAAAAACACATAAAACAATCAATCAAACACACAAAATAAAACAAATCCAAAATATATTGTCCAGTTCAATTATACAGTCCAAAAAATAGAAAACATGCAAAAATACATATCCTATTCTATGCTAAGCCTAAAACTATGTTCCAAGGCCTTACTCAATGCCTCGGGCCTTAACGCAGGCCTCCTCTACGTACATGATACTTTAGGGTATTCCCCGGATAAAGCAATACAAATCCCTTGGGGAATTCCTTATCCAAATGAATAAAATTTCAAATTTTTGTGCGATAAAATAGAAGGAATCATTCCCACACATACTCAAACACTCAACAAATTGTTATTCCTCAATTTTCCTAGCCGAACATAATATTTGCCTATCCGAATCGACCTATCATAATTCTATCACATTCAACATCATCAATGAATAAAAATTTATCAAAATTTACTTTTATCGAGATCGATCCCATCTCGCATTCATTCACAAAATGATTAATCAATTCTTCGACTACCTGTTCAAGTTTCTATATTCAAATCCAACATCAATCAATACACAATCCGGATTTAAACATACCAAACACATAAATCATTCATGATTACATAAAAATTAAAGAAAAATAAGATAAAATTGGACCTGTCGATAATTGATTTATTACTAACAATGAGTCATAGCTCACGAACCAAAGATCTTCGACCAACCTAAATTCCAATTAACCCAACATCAGTATTTCACTATTTTTGCAAAACCAGTAATAGAATCACGAATGGGGAAAGCCCATACCCATTTTTTGCATCATTTTTTGGCGGGTCTTGTCGAAGAAATAGAACAAGGGTTTGGGTTTTAAACTTGAATCATATGTTTGGTTATGTCAGAGCTTTGACAAGCTTGTCAGTCCCAAATGTTGGAGAATTCAAACCGGATTCATAATGATAGTGGATTTCCGATCAATCTCTAGTGGATTTCCCCCCTTTTCCCTAATATCTCTGCAATTTCCTTTTCTCTTTCCCCGACCAACTCTCCTCTTCTCACTATTTCTATACCTCTCTTTCTCGATCTCTTACTTATTCAATCTCTTACCCTCTTTTCATTATCTGTCTATGTATAGTGATGTGTGTATGTTGGTAGCTGCATGTATATGTTGTTCTGGTGAGGAGAGTGTAGATAATGGTCTGTGTATGAATTATGTGTGCTTTGTATTTTTGTAGAAGAGAATGGGCCCTGATGAAGAAGGAGGAGTGTGTATTTTCTATGCTGAGAATGTGATGATAATGATGATTTTAGTCTCCCCCCCCCCTTTTTGCAAAATCCATGAGTGTATTCTATATATGGAAAATAAATGGTGTGTGTGATGTGTGTAGATAATGTGTAAGGTTGAATATCTAAAATGAAATAAACCCAAATCTCTTTTTTCTTTTCCCATGGGTCGTCTCTCCTTTTTTAAGGGGAAATTTATCCCAATTAAATAAAACGTAAAGGGTAGGGGAATACATGGGGTAGGGTGAGGAGGGGGTGTGGGCGTGAGTTAGTTAGGATAAGATTTGTTATGGTAAGGGATCATTAGGGATTTAATTTTTTAGGAATTTGTTGAAATTTTGTTATTTTAGTATTTTTGTAGGATATAATCACATGGGTGAGAGTATGCAATAATGTGAGATAAAAATGAATAAAATGGGTTTCGGGAGGGACAAAATTAGGTGTCTACATCATACCCCTTTTTGTGTGTAAACACAAAGTGCTTTCAGATAAAAAAGTAGACAACAAGACCAAATTTTGATCCTACCATTATTCAAGCAAGAAATAGAAGGAAAAAGAACAATCGAGTCTTGACCTAGGACATTCTACTTTCCTAAGTTATGAGGAAATTAGGTCATAAGTATCTCAAAGAGTTGGAAGAAGAGGGACTATACCCAGGTGGAGAGTTGAGTGAGGTTCCATCGAGGTTTCGGTCCGCGGCTCTGTCACTACATCAAAAATGAAAATTACAAGTTAAAACATAAATGACATTACAAAAATCCTATCAATGCAGATTCTTTTAGACTTTAAACTTGAGTTTCATCACCCTACTCTTCAAGCGGGCTCCTTAGTTACAGTTTCTTCAACTCGTTGATTGACTTTCAATTTCTTCAAATTATAGTTTGACTTTCAAATTTTTCAACTAATTGCTTAACTTTCAATTTCTTCAATTTATTGCTTTGACTTTTAACTTCTTCACTTTATTGTTTAACTTTCAACTTCTTCACCCTATTCTTCAGGCGGGGTCCTGACTTGCGATTTCACCACTCTGTTATCCGAGTGAGTTCCCAACTTCCCATTTCATCTCTCTGTTCTTTAGGCAGGATTCTAAAATCACAAAAAAACAAAAAATAAAATTATTCCAAACAAAGATTATTATAAATAAATATCATTTGCCAGAAAAGTAAAGTTTCAAACTACAAAAATTAAATTTTTTGCCCAGTTGATAATCAGAGGACTTTTGTGAATGTCACATCATAACTACTTGCATATTGCAATGATGAATCAAGATTCTGATCATGAAATGCATCTCTTGAGAATATAATTAAATGACATAGACTAGGAAGTGCGTCTCCTAAAATTAAAGTAAGGAATTCAAACTAGAAAGTGCGTCTTCTAGCGATAAAGGTTTGGGTTAGAAAGTAAGCCACCTAACAGATGAAAACTGACAAAGAAGTGCATCTCCCAAAGGTTAAGTGCAATGACTCAACTAGAAAGTGTATTCTCTAGAAATCAAGGGGACTGACTTGACTAAGAGGTACATCTTCTAGGAATCAAGGTGACTGACTCAACTAGGAAGTACATTTACTAGGAATCAAGGGCACTGACTCATACAAGTAGTACATCTACTAGGAATCAAGGGACTGACTCAACCAGGAAGCACATCTACTAGGAATCAAGGGGACTGACTCAACTAGGAAGCACATCTACTAGGAATCAAGGGGACTGACTCAAATAGGAAGCACATCTTCTAGGAATCAAGGGTACTACCTTAACTAGGATGTATATATATTAGGAATCAATACTTAAGTTAGGAAGTGCATAACCTAAAAAGAAAAATTTGAATTAACCAATCAAGAAAGTACATCTCCTTACCAATGTTGCTTGAAATATCAAAATAGGGAAGTGGGTCTCCTTACCAATGCCACATGAATTAACAAAATAAGGAAGTGTGTATCCTTACAAGTGTTGCTTAAATTATCTAGACAAGGAAGTGTGTATCCTCACAAATGTCACTTGAATTTTCCAAACAAGAAAGTGTGTCTCCTCACAAATCCTTCTTGAATTGTCCAAATAAGAAAGTGCATCTCCTTACAAATGTCACTTGAATTACCTAAACAAGGAAGTGCATCTCTTTACAAATGTCTCTTGAATTGTCAAAACAAGGAAGTGAAACTTACAAATTTAACTTGAATTACCCAAACAAGGAAGTGCATCTCATCACAAATGTTGCTTGAATTGTCCAAACAAGGAACTGAGTTTTCTTTAAATGTCACTTGAATTACCTAACAAGAAAGTGTATCTCCTTACAAATATCTCTTAAATTATCCAGACAAGGAAGTGTATCTTCTTACAAATGTCACTTGTATGCACAAATAAGGAAGTGCATCTCCTCACAAATGTTTCTTGAATTTTCCAAAAAAGGAAATGCATCTCCTTATAAATGTCACTTAAATTACCTATACAAGGAAGTGCATCTTCTTATAAATGTTACTTGAATTACCCAAAAAAGGAAGTGTGTCTCTTTACAAATGTTGCTTGAATTTACAAACAAGGAAATACGTCTCCTTACAAATGCCGCTTGAAATAGACATACAAGGAAATGTGTCTCCTAGAAATATTGGATGATGAGATTTTATCATGGTTTTGATTACCAATCCTACGCAGCAACATTGTCTCCTATATTTGTAGAAGTCAGGCATTGCAGGCTTTGATATTTATACTCTGAAGTCTTTGATTTAAAGGCAACATGTGTTCCTATTTCATATAAAGAGAACTTATGAGGTTAAAAACATTGTGGTTGGTTTTTGTCTTAAGCTTTTACATTAATTACTCTTGCCCCTTTCACATTTAATATTGCTTTCAACTATTAGCCTATGTCATTAACTCGTTGCATCGTTGATTTGAACTCAGATTATTAAGAGTGACTTTAATATAAACATAGTATTTCTACTTTGCCATGCTTCTTAGATAAAACCTTTGAACATTGATAGAGTCGAGTATGCGGTGGTTTTGTGTTGAGGAGTGAGGAAATCAATATTTGAAGTGTTTGGATAGTATTTCCCCAAAGTATACCCTAATGCCTATTGTGGCATGTCATAAAAATAGGAAACTTTGTATGCGACACTAAAGGAAATATACAAAGATATCTCAGATTATCTGTAGGAAATGGAGGAGGTGGCAACCCATTAGCCCAAGCTTGATGCATTTCTATCATTTGTTGTCTTAATTTTTGAATCTCTTCATTAGCTCCTAAATTCACATTTAGCAAAATATTTATATGATTAGTGGCAA
Organism: Capsicum chinense; assembly: GCA_026120095.1. Lineage (NCBI taxonomy): Eukaryota > Viridiplantae > Streptophyta > Magnoliopsida > Solanales > Solanaceae > Capsicum > Capsicum chinense. The sequence continues at coordinate 43,925,810 of JAPEIP010000002.1, read as the reverse complement.
CAAACTCGGTGTACTTGTTGGCCATAAATTTCTCTTCTACTCTGTGTAATATGCATGACCAACCAAAATACCACAAACCAACCACATTAAACTAACTGAACAAGGGATAACAAATGTGTTAGAGTGCAACACTTTTCAAAATTCTTGTTCTGCTTTTCTTTTTTTTTAGAAAATATAACTGAACCCAAGAAGGTCGCCTGCGTATCTTACTCTAGAGAGAGTAGAATCAGGTGTGAGTAGTTCATGAAACTTTTTGTTCGCCTTCTTTTTTTGTTCTTTTTTATTTGTCTTGAAACTTTAGACAGAAAAGGAAATAATAAATTGTCAAAGTAATTGATGAAAATCTTTTTGCATTTTTCAGGTGTAAACTCACTATACAAAATGAAACCTATGATTACCAAAGAAAAGTCATTTTTTGGGTTTTCAAATCTAAATTTCATGCAAAAATGAAACTTGAAACTATTAAAGAAAAATCTTTGTATTTTTCTTATAGAGATGTATGTGACACCTACTCTTGATGAACAGTGAGGAGAATCTCTTTTGATTTTTTAGATTCCTATACAAAATGAAACATATGATTACCAAAGAAAATATTTTTGGGATTTAGATTTTGAGTTTCATACAAAAACAAAACTTGAACATATTAAAGGAAAACATTTGTTGTTGTTTTCGTCAAAGATGTATATGAAACACCTACTCTAATAAAGAGTGAAGAAAATCTTTTGAATTTTTTGAAATAAGATCCCCTAACCTGGAAAGGCTGCCTACGTATCTCACTCCCAAGAGAGGAGAATTTGGGGTGCGTAGTTCACCAGGTTGGACAAATACGTTTTAAAATGAACTAAGACTTTACTTAAGAGACGCGATTCGATGAAAATAAAATCTTTTGGGTTTTCAATTAGACAGTTCACACAAAATCGACACCAACAACTATGAAAGAGAAAATTAATTTTTGGTATTTTCTCTATATGGAATGTACAAAACTTCTGTCATCTTTTTTTTTTTTTTTAATTTGTCTCTTATAAAAAGATCCTATCAAAAAGTATATTTGGAATTTTTAATTGTGAATTCACGGTAAAGGAACAAAAGGAAACTCTTTTTGCTGTTTCTAAAAACATGAGTGCAAAAGGTAAAAAATCTTTAGAATTTTTAGATTGTGAAAAAAATTCAAAAGCCATAAAGAACTCTAAAAACATATGAAACTCTCATTTTTTTTCGACTCACTTTTCTTTTTTATATATTTTTTCAACATTTCTTGCCTACGCACTTTACTTCTAACACATGCTTTCCCCATATCATTCCGTCAAATGACCACATTACCCTTAAAGATGCAACATTTATCATGTCGGGGTGATTTAGAGGTGAGTCTCATACAAAGGGTCACGTGTGTCCTGCTAGGTCTCAATATTATGAAGATAAATATGACCTAAAGTTTGACCTACACTGGGGTCCACTAACATGGCTGTTCGGGGGAGTGTATGGTTGATAGTGGCTTTCTTTAGTTGTCCACCTACTCCATACAACCTAACGGATCTTCTCTCCTAAAATAAGGGTGAATCAACTATAGGTCATGTAAACACGTGTACTATAGACTTGTTGCAGAAAGAAAGACTCGTGTTTGGCATATTTTGCCAGATATAAAGAGGTAACACATCAAGTAAAAACTTTAAACAAAGAGCACATAGGCACTCAACAATGATAAACAATAATACAAAATAGCACAAACAAAATATCTATACACCTATAGTTCCAACAAATGCTGACACAACCCCAAAATAAGCTCGAATTCTAAAAGGGTTTTTATTATCAAAGTGACAAAAGATGAAAATATTTTTTGAAAAGAATTATTTATATTCACAACTCAGAGTTGCCACGTGAAATAATTTGCATGTGCCAAGTCACCATTGAAAATTCTTTTTCAAAATAGTTTTGACTCTAAAACTAATCCACGAACTGAGATTTCGACTAAGGAATTCTGTTGACCAAGGGGAAGTTGTTACGCGCCCTTGGATTCAGTAGTTTGAATACAGTCGCTTGGTGGAGCGTATCGGCTAATTTGACATTATGAATGTGTAAACCACACAAAAATACATAAAACAATCAATCAAACACACAAAATAAAATGAATCCAAAATATAGTGTCCAGTCCAATTATACAGTCCAAAAAATAGAAAACATGTGAAAATATAAATCCTATTCTAAGATAATCCTAAAACTAAGGTCCAATGCCTTACTCGATACCTCGGGCCTTGATCATGGGCGTCCTCTACGTACATGTTACTTTAGTGCATTCCCCAGACAAATCAATACAATTACCTCGGGGCATTCCCCAACCAAATGAGTACAATTTCAATTTTTGTGCGATAAAATAGAAGGAATCATTCACACACATATTCAAAAACTCAAAAAATCTTTATTCCTAAATTTGCCTACCCAAACCTACTATTTACCTACCCGGCTTTACCTATCATGATTCTATCACATTGAACATCATCAATAAATCAAAATTTATCAAAATTTACTTTTATTGAGACTGATCCCTTCTCGCATTCATTCACGAAATAATTAATCAGTTCTTCGACTATAAGTCCAAGTTTTCACATTCAAATCCAACATCAACTAGTACACAATCAAGATTCAAACATACCAAAAACATAAATCATTCACGATTACGTAAAATTTAAAGAAAATAAAAGATAGAATTGGACCTCTCGATAATAGATTTATTACAAAAAATGGATCGAAGTTCACCAATAAATGAGCCTTGACCAACCTCAATCCGAATCAATCCAGCCTCATGTAAGACCCCACAAAGTTCCCTCGCAGTTTGTGCCTTAGAGTATGTCGAATAAAGTGTAATTCTGGCCCTATGAGATTGAGAAAGGACTTACCAAGTGTTTAGTGTCTTAATCTTGTTAAATTCTTCTGAAAATGATTTCCTATAATATTGAAAATCGAGTTATCTTTCCAACAATATCCTTTTTATCAAAATCTGATGTTGGAGTAAAAAGATAGGTCCTTTTTCCAGAAAATAATGAAGTCGGCCATGTGCGATGGAGGGATCCAATGGATCACCCAATGAGCGACGGGACATCGAACCCCACCATCATAGAGAGGAAGAGAATCAATTCACTAGCTTAGTGAGATGAAGAAGGCTGACGGACCGTCGGGCCTCTGATAGCCATCGCACTCCACCGTCGCAGGGAGGCAGTGAATGAGTTTACGGAAAGGATACGATGATGAAGTCTACTAACCATCGGGGATCCAAAGAACCATCACAATCACACTCGCAGTCGAGACAGAAGTTCACTTCTAGACGATCTTCAACAGTCAGGACCAACAGACCGTCAGGTCTCCAATGAACTGTCGTGCCCTGCCGCCGCATGTCCTGCGCAAAATTTTTAACCCATTTTAAAAAGGGCATTTCGGTTCTTTCCACTCTTTTAAACCCTCATATATATTCCAGATGAAGTAGATGGCTTCATTACTCATCTCCAACCTAAGAAGCTAGGGTTTTCTCTCCAAATCAAATCAAAAATTCTTCTACAAAAAATCTGAAAGCTCATCATAAATTGTGCAAGTAAGTTGAAAATTGAGTTTTCCAAGTTCAAAGGCTTAATGAAACCACTCCCAAGAGTAATAAGAGGAGGTTTAGAGTAAGCTTGTCCATCCAATTTCATAATCTAAGGTATGTGGGGTTTTGAACAAGGATAACCCTTTCTCCCTTGTACCCTAAAGGGTTATTTAAATCATGATTTTCCCAAAATATATGATGTTTTACCTGAATTTGAACTAGGTTTTTTCATTCATTATTATTGGATACATTATCTTGATATTTTTCATGAATTGAGAGTCAAATGGCATGATTTCTATATGTTTTCTTGAGAAATTGTAGCTGGGTATATCCCCCGTTGATTTTAATCCTTGAGAAGTTAATAATTACAAATGTTTATGATATTGAAGTATATGAGTATATTGAGATTTTGAGATAAATTGTTGTAACTTCAAGATTTCAATATGTGTTATGAATCTATATGCTATCTATTATGTTTTTGATGAGTTTTAACTTGAGATTTAATATAGGTTAGTAAACCCTACTTGAAACTTGCAATTTTATGAACTCTTGTGCTATATACACCCATGATTTGAGTATTATGAGATTATTGAGAAATGATTTGACCTAATGGTCATAGATATTTGAAATCCATTTCGCTACTTGAGATTATAGATTTGATTATTGGGTTCTTCGTGAACCATAAGATTATTCTAAAAGTGGATTTTTTATAATGAGCACAGATAATCTAAAGGGAGTAGTGTTTAGCACCGAGCTGGTAAGTTACTACGGTTTCTTACGTTAAAACTATATGCCACCGTAGGTTGGGCCTGACACCGAGTCTATTATCGGGCCTAAGGTTGAGTTGATATTAGTCTTGAGGCCAAGTTTTGTTTAGTTATCACTAGACCTAGGTTATACTCCCTAGCAAAGAGTATGACGCTCCTCCCCATCATGGGGTCTCTTTCTTAGGAGGACAAAACGTTGGAATCCATGTATCTCGTATGGTTTATGTTGGTTAAGAGAACCTCCCTTGACATTTAAGCTTTGAGATCAGCTACTTCCTTGAAAATTAAAGTATTTCCCCTTCCTCTGAGCTATTTTCCTAATCGTAAAGTTGCAAAATTGAATAAAGTATTTCCTTAATATGAGTTATTTCCCTAAATGAAAGTATTCTCGCTTGATATGGCATTTTCCATGAAGCTTTGAGATAAGTGATTTCCCTAAAGTAGAGTATATTTCCATTAAGATTGAATGATTTCCCTAAAGCTTGAAATAAGATATTTTCCTAAAGTGAATGAAATCTCATCAAGTATGTTTCCAAGTTATATAATTCCGAATCCAAAGTATTTGAGTTCAAAAGAGTTATGAGATATTGTGCATTAAAGAAGTGTTACATTCCATGAGACATATGAATGAGCTAAAAGTAATGTTTTAAGTCCCTTAGTTTTTGAGTGTTGAGAATAAGAGAAGATTTCCAATTTCAAGGTTAAGGAATGATAACTTACGAGATTTGTGTTACATGCCCCATCCTACGTGATTTATGAGATTTATATTTTATACTTGTTTAAGCTATGTGAGTCGTCCCATATTTCTTGCATGATTTGATTAAAGAAGATTGATACTGCTTTACATACATGCATTCACCCCCATATACTTAGTACATTCCAAGTGATCCACATATATGTCTATATGCTACATTGTCTTATAATATAGGTTCAGGTGCTCATTCCCAGCCTCCTTTATGATTTTCTGGGTACCTCTATCTACATTCACATAGTGGTGAGTCCTCATGGTTCGAGGACCTATATTCAGACTTTTCAGTACTTAAGAGACTATGTTTTTATTTTTAGTTCATTTTGTATTAGTTGGGGACTTATCCCAACGGGTCTCTTGTTCATGATTTAGTAGAGGCTTCGTCGGACTAAGTTATCGGATTGTGGTTGTGTTGAGATTTCTAGTATTATGGTCGTTTGGACCTAGTATTATGGTCGTTTGGACCTAGTATTTATCCCCGCCTTTCCTTTCTTATGATATGACTATGCTTGTGTTTGAATTATTTCATCTTGAAATGAGTGTTACTAGTAGAAATTGTCTCCAAGGGTTAGCTTGGGGCTACTTGTAGCCTTAAGCACCGTGTGATGTCCCGGGAGGTGATTTTTGGTTTTTACAAACTTCGTATCAGAGCCTACAGTTTCTATGGAGTCCAGGGAAGTCTTATAAGCTGCGTTGAGTAGTGTCTTGAACATCGGTGTGTAGCACACCACATCTATCATCAAGAGGCTATAAAATATTTTAGGAAGAAGTTGTTTCTTCCTTTAGAGTCAATCATTATTATAGTTGTCCCTCTTATCTAATGATTCATACTCTTTTATTTTTAGAAAATGCCTCTACTAAGAGTGAATGTCCATAAAAACAAAGATGAGTAACCCCTACCTATTGATCCTCTAAATGAGATAGTGTCCCATGCTGAGTTTTGGGTGGACTTTCAGACGTTAGCCCAAGTAGTCACCGCTAATGTTTGGGCCAATAACCAGGCCGTAGTTACTAACTAGAAGGGTGGTGATGTAGCTGCGGCTAGGATTCATGACTTTATACAGATGAATCTGCCTAACTTCTACGGGCAGAAGGCAGATGAGGACCCACTATTATACTTGGTAGAGGTAAGGAAGATCACAGATGTGATGTATGTTTCAGAAGAAGAAAGTGTTGAGTTGGATCCTATAGACTAAAGGACATTGTTTATGATTAGGTTGTGTTATTGAGGAAGGTTAGAGGTGTAAATACCGCTCCTATGACTTGGCAAGTATTCCAAGATGCATTCTTGGACAAGTTCTTTTCGCTTATGATGAGCGATGAAAAGACTGAGGAGTACATGAACTTGAGGAAGGGCTCCATGACTATTAAAGAGTACTTTTTGAAGTTCAATTAGTTGGCCAAGTAAGCTCCTGATTTGATTTTTGACACATGAGCTAGTATGAGTAAGTTTGTGACTGGTGTTTTTGGGTTGGTACTAAAGGAGTGTAGGATAGTAATGTTGCATAGAGATATGGATCTATCTAGATTGATGATGCATTCCTAAAAGATAGAGGCGAATAAGCTTAGAGAGAGATAGAATAAGGGGTAATAAGAGGGCTAGATCTGAGCAGCATGAGTTAGCTAGTCTAGGTACCATGGAAGGAACCACCCTCAGTTTCAAAGATGTTTGTTTGTTCAAGTGCCATCATCAGCTAGTGCTCCCGCACCTAGAGGCAGGCCAGAGTAAGGGAGTAGTTCTTTTATGTCTGGATCATAGAACAGTATTGGTAATAGGACCTGCTATCCTTCTAATGCTAAGTGTGGTAGGAGTTATGTTGGGGAGTGTTTGGTAGATCTGAGGGGTTGTTTTGGTTGTGACAAGTAAGGCCAAAGACTTAGAGATTATCCCCATGCTAGAAAGGGGAATAGAGATGCCCAACCTTAGGCACAAGCTGCTAGTACACCATCTTCGGTACCCCATCCCACCTATGCTCAGGACGCTTCTTGTAGCACCACTGGCGGTCAACACAAAAATAGATTCTATGCCTTACCATCCCATCCAGAGCAGGAGGACTCCCCTAATATTGTTACTAGTATGCTCCATGTCTTTTTTATTGATGTCTGTATATTATTAGACCCCGGGTCAAAATTTAATCCCACTTGTTGCTGTGATTTTCAAAATGAGTCCTAAAAAGATTTACGACCCTTTCCTAGTTTGTACACCAGTCTGGGAGTCAATTCTTGTTAAACAAGTGTATGGAGATTGTCCTATTACTATACTTCATAGAGTCATACCCGCTGATTTGATAGAGTTAGACATGGTAGAATTTTACCTTATTTTGGGTATAGATTGACTTCATTCTTATTATGCATTGATAAACTATTGTACCTGTATGGTCAAGTTCTAATTCTTTGATGAGCCAGTATTTGAATGGTACGGGAGTTTGGTATCTCCTAAGAGTCATTTTATACCCTATATCAAAGCCAGAAAGCTAATATCCAAAGGTTGCATCTATCACCTAGTTAGATTCAAAGACACTAAGTTTGAGACTCCAACTATCCAGTCAGTCGACATTGATAATGAGTTTTAGATGTCTTTTCGGAAGATCTCCCAGGGGTACTTCCCGATAGAGAGATAGAGTTTGGAATTGACCTTCTTCCCAACACTCGACCTATTTTTATTCTGCCATACCACATGGCAGCTGCAGAACTTAAGGAGTTGAAGGAGCAACTCAAAGACCTCTTAGATAAAGGTTTTATTAGGCCTAGTATTTTTCCTTGAGGAGCAACTATTTTATTTTTTCAAAAGAAAGATGGTTATTTGCGTATGTGCATTGACTATCATTAATTGAACAAGGTCACAATAATAAATAAGTATCCTCTTCCTAGAAATGATGACATGTTTGATCAGTTACAAGGTGCAAGTTATTTCTCCAAGATAGACCTTAGATCCGACAATCATCAACTTAAAGTGAGGGAATGTGATATTCCAAAGATAGCCTTTCGAACCCTCTATGGTCACTTTGAGTTTCTAATCATGTCTTTTGGGATAACTAATGCCCCTACAGCCTTTATGGACCTCATGAATTGAGTGTTCAAGCAATATCTTAATATGTTTATCATTGTTTTCATAGATGATATCCTTGTGTACTCCCGTGATGAGAATGGCTATGCAAATCACCTTAGAGTTTTCTTGTAAACTCTTAGAGACCACCAGTTGTTTGCCAAATTTAATAAGTGTGAATTTGGGCTAAGTTCTGTAGCCTTTTTGCGTCATGTTATTTCAACCGAAGGTATTAGAGTTGACCCCCAAAAGACAGAAGCTGTAAGAAATTGGCTGAGACCTATCTCTCTGTTTGACACTAGAATTTTCTTGGGTCTGGCAAGCTATTACCGTCCTTTTGTTGAGGGTTTCTCTTTCATTAAATCTCCCATTACCCAGTTGACGAAAAAGAAAGTTAAATTCCAGTGGTCTAATTCCTGTGAGAAGAGTTTTCAAGATTTGAAGAATACACTTACTTCAGCCCCTGTGTTGACCTTGCCTGATGGTACTGATACATTTTTTGTGTTTTGTGATGCCTCTAGAGTTGGTTTGGGTTATGTGTTGATGCAAAGAGATAAGGTTATAGCGTATGCCTCCAGACAATTGAAGCCAAATTAAAAGAACTACCCAACCCATGATCTTGAGTTAGCTAATGTGGTCTTTGATTTGAAAATTTGGAGACACTAACTTTATAGTGTCTATGTTGATGTGTTTACTGATCATAAGTGCCTGTAGTATGTGTTTACTCAATAGGAGTTGAATCTTAGGCAAAGAAGGTAATTGTAGTTGTGAAATGACTATTATATAAGTGTGTTGTATCACCTGGGCAAGGCCAGTGTAGTGGCGGATGCCCTTAGTAGATTATCTATAGGTAGTATTTCTCATACAGAGGAAGGTAAGAGAGAGTTAGCTCATGATGTGCATTGTCTGGCTTGATTGGGTGTTAGGTTGATTGATTCAACGAAGGGGAGTACGTTGGTGCAGAGTAGTTCTAAATCCTCTTTAGTTTTTGAAGTGAAGAAGAAGCAAGATAGGGATCCTAGTTTGGTCAGATTGAAGGAGTCAATTAAGGACCAAAAGATCAAGGTTTTCTCCCAAGGGGGAGATTGTGTGTTGAGATTGAATGGCAGGTTGTGTGTCCTATGTGTTGAGAATCTGAGATTGAGGATTACGACTGAAGCGCATGGCGCACGACATTCTATTCATCTCGGCACTACTAAGATGTACCACGACTTGTGGGAAATCTATTGGTGAAATGGTATGAAGAGGGATATATTTGAGTTCGTAGCAAAGTGTGCAACATTCCAATAGGTTAAGGTGGAGCACTAATTAACTGGTGGTGTGATACAAGATTTTGGTAGACCCATTTGGAAGTGAGAGGAGCTGAATATGAACTTAGTAATCGGGTTGCTTCATTTGTATCATCGTAATGATTCGATTTGGGTTGTTGTGGATAGGCTGACTAAGTTCGCATATTTCTTTCCCATGCATACATCTTATATGGATGAGGATTATGCTAGATTTTTTATCCGAGAGTTGGTCAGGCTGCATGGAGTTACCTTGTCTATCATTTCGGATAGGCGTAATTTGTTTACTTCTTAGTTTTGGAGGACATTTTAGGAGGGTCTTGGTACCTAAGTTCTTTTGAGTTCCATGTTTCACCAGCAGACATATGGCCAGGCTGAGAGGACCATTCTTACCCTTGAGGATACGTTGAGGGTGTGTGCTATTGATTTCAAGGGTAGTTGGGATGAGCATTTTCCATTGATAGAGTCTGCCGATAACAATAGTTTCCATGCTAGCATTGAGATGGAACTATTTGAGGCCTTGTATGGTAAGAGGTGTAGATCACCCATTGGTTGGTTTGAAGTGGGTGAAGCTGCAATATTTGGGCCTAATGCAACGTTTGAAGCTATGGAGAAAGTTAAGTTAATTAGAGAATGATTGAAGAAAAAATGAAGTCATTGAAAGTTATATACTTATGTGAGGAGAAGAAATCTTGAGTTTGATGTGGTTAATTTTGTATACTTGAAGATTTCACCCATGAAAGGGGTGAAAATATTAGTTAAGAAGGGAAAACTGAGTCCCCATTATGTTCTAGTGAGGAGAGTGTTGACGATGTTCTGTGTATGAATTGTGTGTGCTGTGATTTTTGTATAAGAGAATGGGCCCTGATGAAGAAGGAGGAGTCTATATTTTCAAGGGTGAGAATGTAATGATAATGATGATATTGGTCCACCCCCTTTTTATGTTATCTTTTAGTGTATTTTATATATTGAAAAAAAATGGTGAGTGTGATGTGTGTAGATTATGTATGAGGGTGAATCCATAAAATGAAAGAAACCCAAATCCCTTTTTTCTTTTCCCGTGGGCCCCCTCCCTTTTTTTGGGGGGAATTGATGCAAATTGAATAAAACGTGAGAGGTAGGGGAATACATAGGGTGGAGTGAGGAGGGGGTGTGGGGTATGAGTTGGTTGAGATAAGATTTCTTAGTGTAAGGGAATATTAGGGATTTAATTTGTTATAAATTTATTGAAATTTTGTTATTTTTGTATTTTTGTGGGATATAATCACATGGGTGAGAGTATACGACAACGTGAGATAAAAAGGAATAAAATGGGTTTCGGGAGGGACAAAATTAGGTGTCTACATCACTCAATCAAGGACATCATAAAAATCACCCACATTCATCAAACATGTGCCCCTGACATCAAGAGAGTTACCCATATTCACACCCAATTAAGCAATTCATAATATGAAGGGTGCAAGAGTCAAATTACGCTCACTCTCACAATGAATTCACAATTTACACACAATGAACCATAGGCTTGCCCTTAGTGTAGTGCCCCACTAATATCAGAAGGTAAATCTTAAGTTCAAATAGGTCTTTTCTGTGTTGTAATGTAGGCTAAGGGATGGGTAGGAACTATTTGGGAATAGTGACTAACTTCTCTAAATCACTTTAATACACTAAATTATACATTAAAATTCAATCTTCAACAACCAAATTACACTTATTCATTCATCAATACCTTTTGTTTTTTCCCATCTATTTTAAGCATTTTCACAAACACATGATAGGCGTATTGTTTATTACCACAAGAATCAATTTTTCTCTTTGTCACAATAATGGAAATATTTCCAGTATAATTTATATCACATCCATCCACCACACATCAATTATAAAAACTAATAACTATTACCTTGGGGTATCAATTTCACCTTTTCCCTCTTATTTTTCAAACTCCTTTCTAAATTAGTTTTTATTAAAGCATCTAGGAACTTTTTGGATCAAACTATGGTCTATAAAAGAAGGTATTAGTCTATTTATGAGATTTCCAAAGAAAAAGCTAAAGGCTCAATGGGTATTAACTAGTATAATGCACAAAGGGTGGGACAAATAGAAGGTATAAAACAAGGTTATCAAAGAAATGTCCAAATCATCTCCTAATCCACACACTTTATTCTGCTTTACGCACACACCAGGAAAGTTCGAGACATTAGATGAAAGAAGGAATATACAAAAACCTTACAATTACATGGCATATATTCAACTCATATAGGATCATCATAGACTCCCAACCAAACAATAGCACAAATTAAAATTCAAGTTAACAAGTACAAGACTCATAAACATGAGCCTAAGAGTCCCAAAAGAGTAATTCATTCAATCAACATGCTTTTATAAACAAACCCACTTTCACCATGCAATCAAAAATAATACCAACAAGAATATCTCACTTATTCCTATCCTAAAAAATTTTAAATTGAGAATTTCTGCACCCCATAGTTAAAAATTTACTTTGTTCCCAAAGTTAACTTAAAAGTAAGAGATAGAAATACTCCCTGAGGCCTCTAGGCCTAGCTAGTAGCATCTTACATATTCATGTGATCCGCCAGACCCCACACTCAATCTTTTCTATGCTTCAAGCTCAAGTTTATGGTACTCAGACTTCCCATTAACATGTGACTTAACTAAAATCAAAAACTATGTAAAATAAAAACTAACAAAAAAATTAAACGAAAACATACCTACTTTAACTTGGGTTTCCTCCTAAGCAGCACCAGATTTACTATCATGGAATGACCCAATCAACTTTTTCCTCCACCCCGAGGATATAAATTTCACCCCTAATATTGCATCCATCTTCTTGCCTCAATCATAGGGTGGTGGCACAAAAATTAAAGAATCGAGAAATGGGATCATCATGGTAAACCACTCGGCCTTAAAGTGAGGTGTGTTTTTATATTGATTATTCAGTGAAAAATCAAGAATATAGGATTCTTGTTCCTTATCTTCACACTCTTCCATTACTTTAAATGATTCCACAGACAAGATATCATCTAAACATAATGTAGAAAGTGCTTTGAGTGAGACCCAACCAATCCAACTTGTAGATTTACACTATTAATTACACACTCACTCTCATTCACCTTCTCAATTTCTGTCCCAAGAGAAAGATGACAACTGAATGGTTGCAATTCGTATAGCGGTGGTGGCATCTCCTTAACAATTTTACCAATTTAAGTTTTCAAGTACTCTGACCTGCTCAAATTGTCACAAATTTGACTTCAATAGGTTGGGAAGTTAACTATGCATCTACATCCTTAGTTATCTTTGAAGGTTCTTCATTGATATTTGTACCATTTCTCAAAGTGATTTCAATTATTTGTTCACTATCACTTGATAAATCACCTTGAAGTCTGGTATTATATACCAATTTTACTTGCCCTACCTAAATCACAAAGTTCCTTTTGACAATTTGCTAATGCTCTAAAATGGTGGCATTAATTTTTATATCTGCTAATAGTTGTGCTTGATTAGCTAGAAGTTGTTTCAGCATTTCTTCCATATTGCTTGTTTGAATAGGGGCCTGGTAATTCTTAACCTATGGCTGTTAAAACTGTTGCTGCTGATGGTAGCGTTCACAGAGTATTGCCTTTGATCATAGCCCACAAACATTAATGAATCAGGGTTAACAGCTCACATATCTTTAGAATATCAACTATTTCCACAAACCATACACCACATAGAATCGCCATCGCTCAAAAACCATCTCTCCCAGGCTGCCATGTCAAGAAGTGTGATAAAAAGAGAATAAAAGAAAACAAAAAAGTAAAAACAAACTAATAAAACAAAAATTATTTACAACTCAATATAGAAACACTAAAAATAAAATAGTTTTCTAGTTATAAGTCCCAGAAAACAGCGCCAAAAACTCAACAGCGCCCAAGTGGACACGCAACTGTAAGTGGCCTAATCAATTAGTAAAGTGGCTTCAAGAAATCCCAAATATCGATCTCTCAAGGAATTTCATTTTCCGACTATCTAATTCTTGTTCAACGATTTAGAAAAAGTAAACAATAGAGTTTATGAATTTTAAACTAAAAAGAAACTAAACTAATACAAAAAAGTAATGACTTAGGACAATCAATGGATAGAAGCCCACAGTTAAGGCTTACGAATAATTATATTATTTTATTGAACTTCATTCATTAAATTACTTAGCTTGGTTCCTGATTCGTAAGGTTAATTGGATGATTAATGTTTCCTAACTTCTAATCCTTTACCTAAGTTGAACCTTCCAACTACATAGTTAAGCGGGGAAGTAATAGTTCACTTAAGTTCTTTATAAATATTATCCTACATATGAATCAATCAAGGTATATAAGCGCATTCCTGTCCTAGATACTAATTTGAATTCCTTATTTCATAAAGAAACACAACCCATACTTTGCTTATTCCCATGTTCTATCGCCCTATTCCCTCTCTCGAGTTTAAAAGGTTGAAAATTAATGTATTCTAAGGGTAGATAATCCTTAAAATAGTCAAAACCAGAATAAACAAATAACCAATGATGATAAACAAATTGACAAACCTAATTAAAAACCAAAGTAGTCATTATCTTGGCCTTAACCCCAGATAGGGAGTTTTAGCCTTTAATGGAATTATTCATCATCCAATCCCTTGGAATTATGATACAAAAAACAAAAAAAACTAAAGTAAATAGATATAAACCCTAAAATAAGTGTTGATAAGACCACAACTAGTCCAAGATGTCCAAAAGTATGTAAAAACATGATGCACCATGTATTTATAGCATATGGGTAAGCCATGTCCGTGTTGGAGTGGATTTAACATGAAACGTCCAGGTGTGGAGTGGAGCGTGTGCCGCACCCTCTATTCCTAAGGAATGAAGCATGAATCTTACCCTCTATTCCCTAGGAATAGAGCATGCTGCACATGCAAATCGCATGCCTTCTCTGGAATTTGTCCTCCGAATTTTTGTTATGTATTGGTCCTTACTCCTTCCATCCCCTGTCTTGATTTATTCCAATAATTTTTAAGCCTTTTTATCATCCATATATCATATTTTTGAGCTATCAGTATCCTAAAAGAACACAACACACAAATTAGAAGTACAAACACCTAACATCCATCACGATGAGTCAAAAACAAGAGCCTAGATTAGGTTGATTTCCATGATCTTTCACTTTAAGTTTCAACTCTTTCCCTGACACATTTGAACTTTGTACACTTATAACACTTTTTTCCAAATATAATAGAACATTTTAAATCATTTGTACCACATTAAATAAAATAGAATACAACAACATAGATTAGAGAAGCACTTAGCTCATGCTAGAAAGTCTAGTTTTCTCTATTGAACTTTAATTGACTCTTTGAAGCATGAACTTTCTTGGAATTGACTTTCATCCTTATAAAAACATGTTTAACACATTTATCTCATTATCAACCACTATATCTTAGAATCATCCTCATAATAAGGCTAAAAACGATAGAATAGAGACACTAGAATGCATAAATACACCTAATATCATCTTGACTCTATGCCACTAACTTAAAGTCTAGGATCCTAACTGGTTTGAAAATGAATCTCACACAATGACTCATTAATTCAGCTAATGTGTCATTATCAGAGCCGTTATCTCTGGGAGTTTGACTGTCCCTTAGGAAAATTTCCAAAATATCTTCCTATGATATCTAATCAAGGTGAGACTAGTGGCGTTAGAAAGCTAATCCAATATCATAACTCATGCAGTGTCAAGAAATAAAACTTCTATGGTATTACAATATCTTCCCCTTGGATCATTAGTCCCTGAACCAATCTGACAAACCAAAATTTTTAGGGGAAAGATTGAAATTTTTTTCTAAACGTATATAAGCTAAACCATAAGTAATTATCTAAATCTGTAACTGATGCACAAACTAGATTGAACTCATGAATCCATTCAATGAAATACGGATAACTGAATGTTCTAAGATAGAAATGAAAAAATTAATTAATTAATTAATGAAAACTATTACCTCATGTTGGAATTGGGTTCGAACAACTAAAATAAGGGTACTTGGTAATCATATTAGCCTTTGCATCCCAAGTAGCTCCCTTCACTGACTGATTTTTCCACAGAACCTTAACTAAGGCAACCTTTTTATTTCTTAATGTACAGAGCTGACGATCGTGGATCTCAATTGATACCTGTTTATAAGAGAGGCCATTTTCCATACCAATCTTTTCTACTGGGACCACGGATGTTGGGTCACCAATGCATTATCTCAACAAGGAGACTTGGAAGACTAGGTGTAATTATGCTAAATCTGTAGCCAAATCCAACTCGTAAGTAACTTTCCCATATCAACCCAAAATCTTATATGGACCAATATAGCAAGGACTGGGCTACCATTTATTCCTAAATTGCTTTACCCCTTGCATGGGAAAAATTATCAAATAAACAAAATAACTAATATCTGCATGAGATTGTTGTTGACTTTGAGTAGTTTTAATCCATTCTCTAATCAGCTGAACCTTCTACATCACCTTATGCACTAAATTAGGACCTATCATGATGGCTTAACAAACCTCAAAAAAATCAATAGGAGATATACACCTCTTACAATAAAAATCCTTAAACGGAGCCATCTGAATACTTGAGTGATAACTATTATTGTTAATGAACTTAATCAAAGGCATATGATCATCCCAAAAACCTATGAAATCAATTACGTACGCCTTCAATATGTCCTTTAAGGTCCAAATGTTCCTCTCTACCTAACCATCTATCTGTGGGTGAAAAGTTATATTAAGATAAACTTGGATACCAGAACCCTTCTGGAAAGACTTCCAAAACTGAGAGGTAAACTGGTACGTATATGTGAAATAATGGTCAAAAGAACTCCATAAAACTTCACCAACTCCCTAAAGTAAAGTTTAGCATTATGTTCGACTGAGTTTGAATTAATAACTATCAAGAAATATGTAGACTTAGTCATTCAGTCCAGATTGACCTAAAGAGAATCATGCTGGCGACAAGTAAGTGTCAACCCTGTACCAAAATCCATATTCACCACTTCTCATTTGCAAGTGGGGATACTCAATTCCTAAAAATTACCACTAGGCGACTGATGCTAAACTTTAACCAGCTAGAAATTTGGACACATAGCGACAAATTTTGTAGCATCCCTTTTCATTCCATTCCCCCATGAACTTTTTTGCAAATCATGGTACATCTTAGTGGCTCTTAGTTGAATAGAATAATGAGAGTCTTGTACTTTTATTATCATCTGCTGCCTCTAACCATCCACATTTGTCATACATAATCTACTTGACAGGAAAGGACACCATTTCCTTTTTAGGAGAAAACCTCAACCTTTTGATTTTGACAACTTCTTTCCACTTATACAAAATGGGATCACTCTCCTACTTGTCATTTACCTCAGCAACAAAGAAAGATTCTGTACCATTCTAAACTCAAATACTACCTTCAATTGAATAAACAAACCAAACTCCCAATCTAGCAAGCTGATAAACCTCACAAACCAACTCTATATTATCACCTTAAATACGAGGAATACTTCTCATTGATAATTTGCTAACGACATCGTCTATAAGTTGGCCTTACCTGGGTGATACAAAATAATCATATTATAGTATTTCAATAACTCTAACCACTTTCTCAGGTAAATATTTAGGTCTTTCTAACTGAACGCATACTGAAGGCTTTTATGATTACTGAACACATCAACATGGACCCCAGAAAGGTTATTCCACAAATCTTTAAGGAAATAATAACTTCTACCACTTCAAGTTCATGGGTCGGGTAGTTCTTCTTATTAGGCTTAAGTTTTGTAGAGACATATGATATACCATTTCCTCCTGCATCGACACAAAACCAAGGACAACTCTTGAAGCATCAAAATAAATAACAAAACCATCTAAACCATCTAGTAGAGTTAAAATAGGGGCAGATGTGAGTCGAGTCTTCAACTATTGAAAAATCTTCACGTATGAATTTGACCATAGAAACTTGATATTCTTGTAAGTGATTCTGGTCATGGGTGAATAATTAGAGGTAAATCTTTTAATAAACCATCGATAGTAATTGATTAATCCTAAGAAACTCCTGATATCTATTAGAGAGATCGGTCTAGGCCAGTTCCATACTACTTTGGTCTTTTGAGGATCAACTCGAATGCCTTAACCAAAAATTATATGACCATAGAAAGTTACTGATTTCAACAAGAATTCACACTTGTTGAACATAGCATATAGCGGTTGGTCCTTAAGAGTTTGTAAGACAATCCTTAAATGATCTACATGCTCACCCTCACTCAGAGATTAGATGTGAATGTCATCCATCTATGAAGACTATGAAGAACATGTCAGAGTAATTCATAAATTCCTTATTCATCAAGTCCATTAAAGCTTCAAGAGAATTTGTTAGTCCAAAATACATAACTATAAATTCAATGTGTCCATACCAAATTTAGAAAGATGTCTTTAGGATGTCACATTCTCAAACTTTGAGTTAAGGATAGACAGATCTAAGGTCTATTTTAGAAAAACATTTTGCACCCTAAAGTTGGTTGAACAAATGACCAATCCTATGGATGGGTTACTTATTCTTGATTGTGAGTTTTTTCAGCTGATGGTAGTCGATACACATTAAAAGAGAATCATCTTTCTTGCACACAAAAATAATTTGGGAACCCCATAAGAAACACTTTGCCTGATGAATCCCTTATCTAGGAGATCTTTCAATTATTTTTTCAATTCCTTAATCTCAACTAGAGCAGTTCGATAAGGTTGAAATTTAATAGGTTAGGTATCTAGAAGGAGATCTATTCCAAAGTAAATATCCCGCTCCAGAGTAATACCGTACAAATCTTTAAGAAACACTCCTAGAAACTTATTTACTACTTGAACTGACTTAATACTCGCAACTTCGGACCTTGATTCCTTAACTCAAGCAAGATGATCGATGAACACCTTACAAATCTTCTTCTTTCCTTAGGGAAACAAATAAACCTACATATAGGCACTGAGGTTTTACCCTTTCATTCTAGGACTGGTTCATTTGGAAACTGATATTAGACTGTTCTATTTCTACATTTGACTGAGGGATAACAAGATTTGTGCTAATCCATGCTAATAATTACATCAAACTCTATCGTTTGTAACTCTATGAGATCAACTTAGGTGACTTTTTAGGATATTTTGATAGGGAAGTTTCAGTATATCCATATTCTATGATAGAACTACCGACTAGAGTAGACATTTAGATGTGTTGTGAAAGAATTTTAGGATTGATACCAAAATCTACTGTTATATAGGGAGTCACAAAGGAAAGTGTGGATTTGAGGTCTAATAACTCATATATATAAATATAAAAAACATGTAATGTACTAGTAACCACATTAGTATATCCGTTCGGATCCTGGTGAGTTTAAAATAGAGTCAATTTTGATATTGTCTACAAGTTACACTTTAAGTGGCACCCTACTAAGTAGGGTGACCCGCTAGAACTTATAAGGAGTTAGTTTGACCATATTGATGAAGATTCTTACGCATCTGTGATACTACTGGGTAATCCCTTATTCTATGGCTCAACTTACCACACCTAAACAAGCATCACTACCAGCCATTCACTCACCCTTGTGGTTCCTATAACATATCCTATAGAGTGGGTTGCTACGACCACTATTCATTAGTACAGCCACTATTCATGTTACCTTGGGACTTATAGCTTGTCTCCCTGTCCTGAGTATCATATTTAAATTGAGACAGTTGAGCATAAGAAGATAATGGGGCTGGAGCTAATGTTTCTAGGGAAACTAAGAAAGATCTCCACCATTTATACTTGGCTAGGAAAAATATAAATTGCAAGTCGTGGTCCTCTTATTTTCCCTTTCCTTCACCTTAATCTTGTCCTCCTCAATAAGATAAGAATGGACCATCAACCTACAGAGGTCCATCTCTTTAACTAACATAGTTACTCTACACTTCTTAACTATATTATCATAAACCCCACACACAAACTTACTCATTCGAGCCCTTTTATTAGCCACCATATCAGAGCATACCTTGCTAATTAAGTAAACTTGAGTGAGTATTCTTTCATACTCTTGTTGCCTTGCTTCAAGTCGATAAACTCGTCCACCTTGGATTTTCTCAACCTAAGTAGGAAGAACCTATCCAGAGAAGTAGTAACAAACTCATCTAACTCTACAGGTCCTTCATTAGCACCTCTTCATCGATCACTACTTAACCTAGGTATGAGCCACTCCTTGAAGTTGTTAAGCAACTAATTCAGCACTCCCTCAGGAAGTGAACCCATTATCTCAGTCATTTTTTCATCATTGTCTAAGAACTCCGATGGATCCTCCTCAGGATTGGACCTAGAAAACATTGGGGGATTCATCCTCATGAATTCTCAAATTCTAGTTGCTATCGAATTCGCTTCTATGGTGGTTGGGGCAAAAACTTTCAACTCCATAACTATCAACTGATGATATCGCGACCTAGGGTTAATCTTTGAAAACCACCGCGCAACCTGAAGTTGATCGAACAAATCAGTGATTCTAGGAATGGGATACTTGTTCCTGATGGTAACCTTATTTAGTTGTCTATAATATATACACATTCCAAGAGTTTTATCTTTCTTTTACACGAAAATGACCAGAGCACCCAACGAAGATAAATTGGGTCTAATCAAAGCTTTAACTAAGAGATCTTTAAGCTACTCTTTTAACTCTTTAAGTTCTAACAGATCTATATGGTATGGAGGGATGGAGATAGTTTGAGTATCAGGAAGAAGATCAATAACAAACTCTATTTGTCTATCTAGAGGATCATCAGGGAAAACCTCCCAAAACTTATTTACTACCTAGACTGATTGAACTATCGGGACTTTAGACTTAGTATCTTTGACTCAAAATAAATGGTAGATAAACCCCTTTAATATTAACTTTCTGGACTTAAGATAAAAGATGAAATAATCCTTGTGAAACACAAAACTACCCTCCACCTCAAAAAGCTACCTCACCAAGAAACTGAAACTTAACCATGCCGAGAATAACATCAAAATCTGTCATCCCTAACTCTATTAGGTCTGTTAGTATGAATTTATTGAAGAAATTAATAGAAAACTACCTATAGACCCTCCTAGCAACAACTGAAACACCCAATGGGGTAGAAACTGAGAAGGGCTTAGGGAGATTTTCAAGACGTACCCTAAAATTTACGACAAGCAAGTTATATAAGAGAGATTTGATCCTAGACCTAAAAACACATATAATTCAAGGTGAAACTTATAAATCATAACAGTGAGAACATTTGGTGAGATGTCCTACTCATGAATCTATGGTAACGCATAAAACCAATTCTGGCACTGATTGCCATGGGTACTAGATGATGCGCCTTTTGAGGGGACTAGGCGGCCTGGATGAGCTGCTGGATTAGTAGCCTGGGTCTGAGGATGAGCATTTATATATCCATTCTTAAAATATGGACACTTCTTGATCCTGTGGCCCAAACTTCCACAATCATAGCAACCCCATTTGCCCATAAAACACTTTCTAGGATGGGTCATGGCACACTTTGCACATGTTAGGTAACTGGGCCTCCTGGAACTCAAAGTCCTAGCCAACTACTTTTTCTAGGTCCTGGGTGTAGGGGAACTGGTTAAAGATAGCAAAGGAATCGATGAATGACCATGAAACTGCAAACAACTTCCTCTTTCGGAGCTGTAAGCTGTGAATACCACAAGCTTACCCATGATCTAGTACCTGCTATGAGCACTGAATAATATAATCATGAATGTAGAAGAAAAATTGAAATGTCATAAGTTTTTAATAATAAAATAACTAATAAATTATGAATATGATAAAAATACTAAAATCTGAATTGTCTGAATGGATAACTGTAGTGTTTGAAAAGCCGCTAAAATGGATACTGTGAGTTGATAGCATAGGCCCCAACTAACTCCCCTAACTACTGAGATAAAGTCATGAAGTAATATAATTTGTCCTCAGATAATGAGAACTCACCACTGTTACTGTACTACTGATGATCTGAGGTACTAAGTGTGATTTGGGAATTGAGTGTTAGCACCTATGATATAATACATCATAGCACAAAAGAAAAGGGTATGCGATCAGCACTTTAAATATACCGATATGCTAAATGAGGTAGGATGGTAGGCATGGTTTCATGAACAGAACTAATAATTAATTAGATATCCATGTGGGGTAATGAGTAGAGAACATGGAGTTTATAGATACTACTAATGCAAGGAAATCCATAAACGTTGCGGATGCATGACAAAGAATATAACATACCTGAGTAAAATCTCTAAAAATACTGAAAGAACTAAAATCTGTATGCTTTGGTAAAACAATACTATGACTGGAAAACTAAGCTGGAGCTGTAACTAAGACTTTGTCTGAGACTGTGGGAGGTATCATCTAACCAACATTCCCTAATTTGAACTAATCTCGGTTCAACCTGTAA
Organism: Capsicum chinense; assembly: GCA_026120095.1. NCBI lineage: Eukaryota > Viridiplantae > Streptophyta > Magnoliopsida > Solanales > Solanaceae > Capsicum > Capsicum chinense. The sequence continues at coordinate 43,903,884 of JAPEIP010000002.1, read as the reverse complement.
CACCAGTTAGAAGGGTATTAATACCATGCCATGGGTACTAACAATGGTTGTGTGGATCCACTAAACTAATATAGTGTCCAAAGGAGTGACGGTGTCAAGCCTGAACTGACGGGTGACCCCTGCGAGATAGTCAAGCAAAATATGATAGGTGACTACTCATATCCTATGCTGGATACATAGTTCTGGAGTATAAGAACTGCTACTAATATCTCTTCCTATCTTACGGGGAAGTCTACTTCCCTATACTCGCTTAGTGCTAAATCCTACTCTAAACCAAAAGACACTGAAATACTAGATTTTGCTGAGTTTAACCGACTATTATGTGACTATTTTGAAAATGCTCATAGTATAATCTGAAGTTATTCTATGTTGTACTGAGGCTAGACTAAAATATATAGCTATGTATTTCGAGTATTCAATAGCCCCAGGACTTAAAAAAACAATATTGAAAAGACACTAAATCTTCAAGGTCAAAAACATGAAAGCTCTTATTAAATAATTCACTGTTGTAGGTATGTTATCAAACACTTGTAATTCATAATTTAGCCAATTCCTGGGAATAGTATACAACTTGAAATAACAGCATGACTTTAACATTTATAACACTAAATCATGATCTACTTCAAAGAATGACAATATTAAAACATGTGGGATTTGATAACAACTATAATTCCATTAAAGTAAGGTATAAAATCAATATTCATGGAAGTTCATGGAGATTCATAGTTTTAAATAACAAGTTAATATCATAAATCTTGAATAGATGATAGATTTGTAATTAAAATGGATACTTAGACTCCGTTGATTAAAGGAATACTTGGATGAACATCTAACATACCTAGGATAAAGCATTTGGAAGGATTGATGGATAGTTCTTGAGGTTTGACCTTGATTCTTGAAGATTAGGGTTTTCCTACTTGAGAGAATATTCCTGATTTTGGGGAAAAATTGATCAGAATAATTCCCAATTATGTTATTAGGGACTTAATTTTGTGTTTGGGGCTGACTGGGGCAAGGGAAAAGTACTTCAAAGCCCTTGGAATTGAATCTCGGAATTGACTGAAAATCCTAATTTCTAGGCTGGCGCAAAGGGCGTTATCACATCGTGTCACTGGAATAGGACAACTGGGAAGCTGGTGTATGGTACAAAGTAGGGAAATCATGGTCCTTTATGGATTGGGACCTGGAAGTTTACCGCAATGCGCTGGTAACACACTTCGACACTGGAAATAGACAAATGTCAAGTTGGCCTGTGGTACAACGTCCTAGGATCATGCACCCTCACTAGAATTTTCCAAATGGGAGATTGTCCTGCTCCACAATGCGCTAAAGGTTAAAATGATGGTGTTTAACGACTGAAACTTAAAATCTTCATAACTTCTTAACTTGTTATCGGATTTAGTCAAATTTTATATCATCGGAAAAATAATTGAATTTCCTACACAATGGATGGCTAAAAACTAAAAATAATGAGTTTTTCAAAAATTTCATAAACAAATGGTAATTTATTTTGACTTATATTATGCTAGGTAAATAAGGGGTGTTATAGTACTCAAACTATCCACTCCTATCCCTCTTGTTTTTCTTCTCTCTTTCCATCAAATTTTTTTCCTTAATCTATTGAGCATGAGTCATCAATTAATCAATATCTATATCCCCAATCAGAATGGTAGCCCTACACTCCTTGACCACTAAGTCAGATACCTCAGCAACAAACTGACTCATACGGCTATAGAATCAGATAAAAACCTTGGGGAATATTTAGCTAACAGAGTGAACTTAAGGCAGTACTCTTTTACTATCATAGATCCCTGCCTTAGGTTCATAAACTCCTACACTTTAGCCTTCCTCATCTCATAGGGAAAGAACATATCCATAAAGTCACTTTAAAACACCAACTCATAAGAGTTTCTTTATAACCCCTACCATCCTTCAACATAGTAACCAATCATAAGCAATATCCTTCAGCCTATAAGATTCAAGCTCCACACTCTTTTCTTCAATAACATGCATGATCTAAGTATTCTTTCTCACCCTATCAATAAAAAGTTGAGGATCCACATCTACCTTTAACTAGTTTACAATTTTGTTAAAGTAGGACTACTGCCTATTGGGATCCCTAAACATTAGTGTTTATATCTTAGGCCAACACTTGAAAAGTATCCCAAAATTCAGCATGAAACACATTCTCGTTCAAGGGGTCGGTCTGCAGGGGTGGTTGATCACCATTTTTGTATGCATAGACTTGCAGAGGAGGCATATTATGCCACGTAAATGCATGAGTTAACGCAACTAAAGACAACTGTAAGCACGATATATCATGTAAGAAATGATGATTCCTAATTCATTTTGCAGCCTCTTTCTCATAAATGTGGTGTATTTCAAATTCATGATTGATGCTCTATGTAACGTGGCTTGTCTGACTCCCTAGGACTCTTTGAAACTTAGGCTCTTATACTAAGTTTGTAATGACTCAAAGTACCCCCTGGATGTCACACAGTGTTCAAGAAAATGAATAGCCCTAAGCTACCCTATGATATGTAATAAGTTGACAACTTATATGAAAACTAAACTATAATACAAATTTGAACTGAAGATGAATAATTCCACAACTTAATATAAATATCCAAAGTTAAAACCTTAAAAAAACTCTTTAAACTTAATAAATACATAGTCTAACAAGCCTCTGCTGCTAACTAGAAAGCCACTGGGATAGACCCCAGCTAACCCGTACATAAAAATAATTCAAGTTACTAAATTACATTAAACAATGAACAAGTGTCTGATAAGCTAGGTCCTCAAACTTTTAGGACTCACCAAAAGTCAGGATACAGGTGATGATTCTTGTAGTCAATAGTTCTGCTGGAAATGAGCACCAAAACCTACATTATAAGACAATATAGAACATAGACATATATGTGGGTTAATAACTATGGATTGTATTGAGTATGTAAGGGTGAATGCATAACTAAAGCAAGAGCTGAATAAATATATGTACACTTTCAAATGATGCATGCTAAGTGTAAATGACTCACCTTAGAATTGAGTATAAATAAATATGGAAAGATCATAAAGCATGGGTAATGAAACATATGAATAAGCTTAGTAAGCCATAACACTTAGTTTCTAATATCTTTAATTTTGTTCATTCTTATGGGTGATTCATCTAATTGACATAAACTATGTGATCTATCATGGAGTCCAATGTCTTACCTAGATTAGGGAGAGGTATTTTACCCTTGCCATTAGAATAGAACCTTAACTTAAGTGATAACTATACTTCATTTATTTTGGGAAAAATCATAACCAGTAGTGGCTGGTAGTTTCAAGAAATTTATGATACGATCATCTGCATTCCCTTTTTGGTGATAAATACTACTCCATTGATATATATATATTCTCATTCTGAAGAAATCCACCAGTTACGCTTCTCTTTACTTTAAATCACAATCAAGATGAACAAGATGTGGGCTTTACTTCTTATCTTTATATCAAAAGTTCAAGATTTCTTTATTCATGCTATAATGAATATCAATGGAACTAGAAGGGGCTTAAACTTTCAAATAAACTAAATTCTTCTTCTTGGATCTTGAAACTCTTACTTTCTTTAACAATACCTATGAAAACATATTAGGCTAAAAACCCATATAGAAATCTTTCATCAAAATCTCAATTCATGTAATGGAATTCATATCACAATATTATTCATAAGGTTCTAATATGAATAGATGTAACCTTTAAGCATCTTTAGCCTTACAATCACAAGATAACAATATGCTTTAATATATGAGAATTTAATGGATGAACCCTAATATGAAATATGCAGATTCAATATTTAAAACACGTTTTTTTGGGCACAAGGATGTAAGAATAACCTTGTTCTAAAACCCCACATACCTAGAATTGCATGACTTGTGAAGAAAGCTTGACCTTTGAGACTTGAGAGATGACTAGGGGAAAGAAACCCTAATCTTCCTTTACATAAAGATAAGAGGATAAAAAGTGTTATTAATTGACTAAAAATGTAAGGAAAATAATGTCACCCTTGGGTATAGGCTTGTGGGTTGGGAGTTATAAGAGTGAAAAGGACCAAAAGGCCCTTTAACTAAACTTCACAAAAATCAATCGCTAGTCTTCATGAGTCAACCATACGACTCCTATGGTTAGGATACAAGTTGGACTAGTAACTCATAAGCTTGGTTTTGGAAAACATAGCACACAGTCATTAACATACGAGTCGTAACTTACGACTCTTTACTTGTCTATACAACTTGAAACAACCACTTCTATTTCTGATAGAAACTTCGAGAACCTATACTGTTGAACTCACAACATAACTTCATATGAATCATACCTTTACTTGTCGCCTTTTAGGGTCAACTCACATCTACATTAGACTTTAACTACTCCACACTGCTATAGGTACAACTTAAAATATATGACATGTATGTTGTATATACGACTTAGGGGAAAGAGTTGTATGTTGCACACTGCCTCTTTTGCTAAATGTTGAGTGATTTTTCATTTATAAGGTGTTAAGGTAAATTTTAACCTCAATAACTGATGTTGGAATTTTTAAACATTGATGGTTTTGAACAAAAGGGATAGCGAAAGTGCAATGCCTCTATTTTCTAAACTAGAATGCTACAGGTGCTTATGACCCCGAGGAACCACAATTTAACCCATGACATATATTTGTACCTTTATACTGCAATTCATGACATAATAATGCTGAAAACATGCACAATAGGCCATAAGGTTCAACTAAAATAATATAACATCCATATGTGCAAAAAATACCCAAAACAACTGAAAATTGAATGTGAAAGCTAAATCTGAGCGGAAATCTTAAAGCCTCTAGGTACTGTCTAAAATAAGGAGTTGAAATAACATGTCTCCAAATAACTCTGTAAACTGATAACTGGCTAAAATAATAATGAATAAATCCAATCATATTATCCTCGAAAGAAGAGGACTCACTGAATCTCTACGACTAGAAATACTACGGCTACTACCGATCTGGAGCTCGTGTCTCTGAACCTATGGTGTAACATAAAAAGAAAGCACCATAGCACAAATATATGAATATGAGGGGATGTACTAAGTATATGAGTGAGGTAGGCGAAATATAAACAGGGTTTGCATGCAGGAACAATGCTAACTGACTGACTGATATGAATACAAGAGTGAAAATATGCATACATAGAAACTAAGATCGTGAGTACGAAATGGCCAAATCTATATGCTAATACATGGCTGGAACCGTAGTTATGATAACATGGATGACTATATCTGACAGCCCTAAATTTGGTTGAACTCTCTGAGTTCTGTGCTATAACTGAATTTAACCGTATCTAACAGTTCTAGTATATTGATATCTGAAGAATGGTCTGAGTTCTTTACTGAGACTGGTAATGAAACTATGGGAGGTAGTTGTTTAATCAACATGCCCCATGTATACTATTATGGCCAAGATGGGGTCCAATATCTGCCCTGACTGGAGGGGTTTAATTACCGTACCACAAGTAAGGACAGTTGTGAGTGACCCTTATCTGGTAGGTACTCAAAGTGAGAACAGTGGGACCCTAAACTGACAGGTTAATCAACCTCATCAACCATAATCTGACAGGCTAATATATCTCAACCTACGCTGGCTACATAGTTCTTGAACACAAGGATGACTGCTAAGGATCACACCCTAAAATTGGTAGGTGAGTCTCCAACTTTAGGTTTACTCGGTGCAAACTTCTACTCCCATCTGAAGATACTAAACATGATTTAACTAACAGTACATGGAAAGATTACCTAACTTTTGTTGACTGACGGAATAGTACTATTATCTGAGAGTTAACTGAGATCATGAGATTTCTGAGGTTGCCTGAATCACATGACTGACTGAGTTCTATGGATTATAGTTTAACTGAGATTATCATGACAAGATGACATGGCTCTAGGCACACATCTATGTTTTTTGGCTACGAATATCTCCAGGACTCGATAGAAGGAAACTAACAAACATGGCATAACTTGATCACAAGATTTGAGTCCACAATTCATAATATCAGAAGTAGGGGGTATCATATTTCATATAGTTATTCAACATCTTAAACAT
>JAPEIP010000002.1:43886604-43897672 GCA_026120095.1 Capsicum chinense | reverse complement strand
CTAGATTAGGGAGAGGTATTTTACCCTTGCCATTAGAATAGAACCTTAACTTAAGTGATAACTATACTTCATTTATTTTGGGAAAAATCATAACCAGTAGTGGCTGGTAGTTTCAAGAAATTTATGATACGATCATCTGCATTCCCTTTTTGGTGATAAATACTACTCCATTGATATATATATATTCTCATTCTGAAGAAATCCACCAGTTACGCTTCTCTTTACTTTAAATCACAATCAAGATGAACAAGATGTGGGCTTTACTTCTTATCTTTATATCAAAAGTTCAAGATTTCTTTATTCATGCTATAATGAATATCAATGGAACTAGAAGGGGCTTAAACTTTCAAATAAACTAAATTCTTCTTCTTGGATCTTGAAACTCTTACTTTCTTTAACAATACCTATGAAAACATATTAGGCTAAAAACCCATATAGAAATCTTTCATCAAAATCTCAATTCATGTAATGGAATTCATATCACAATATTATTCATAAGGTTCTAATATGAATAGATGTAACCTTTAAGCATCTTTAGCCTTACAATCACAAGATAACAATATGCTTTAATATATGAGAATTTAATGGATGAACCCTAATATGAAATATGCAGATTCAATATTTAAAACACGTTTTTTTGGGCACAAGGATGTAAGAATAACCTTGTTCTAAAACCCCACATACCTAGAATTGCATGACTTGTGAAGAAAGCTTGACCTTTGAGACTTGAGAGATGACTAGGGGAAAGAAACCCTAATCTTCCTTTACATAAAGATAAGAGGATAAAAAGTGTTATTAATTGACTAAAAATGTAAGGAAAATAATGTCACCCTTGGGTATAGGCTTGTGGGTTGGGAGTTATAAGAGTGAAAAGGACCAAAAGGCCCTTTAACTAAACTTCACAAAAATCAATCGCTAGTCTTCATGAGTCAACCATACGACTCCTATGGTTAGGATACAAGTTGGACTAGTAACTCATAAGCTTGGTTTTGGAAAACATAGCACACAGTCATTAACATACGAGTCGTAACTTACGACTCTTTACTTGTCTATACAACTTGAAACAACCACTTCTATTTCTGATAGAAACTTCGAGAACCTATACTGTTGAACTCACAACATAACTTCATATGAATCATACCTTTACTTGTCGCCTTTTAGGGTCAACTCACATCTACATTAGACTTTAACTACTCCACACTGCTATAGGTACAACTTAAAATATATGACATGTATGTTGTATATACGACTTAGGGGAAAGAGTTGTATGTTGCACACTGCCTCTTTTGCTAAATGTTGAGTGATTTTTCATTTATAAGGTGTTAAGGTAAATTTTAACCTCAATAACTGATGTTGGAATTTTTAAACATTGATGGTTTTGAACAAAAGGGATAGCGAAAGTGCAATGCCTCTATTTTCTAAACTAGAATGCTACAGGTGCTTATGACCCCGAGGAACCACAATTTAACCCATGACATATATTTGTACCTTTATACTGCAATTCATGACATAATAATGCTGAAAACATGCACAATAGGCCATAAGGTTCAACTAAAATAATATAACATCCATATGTGCAAAAAATACCCAAAACAACTGAAAATTGAATGTGAAAGCTAAATCTGAGCGGAAATCTTAAAGCCTCTAGGTACTGTCTAAAATAAGGAGTTGAAATAACATGTCTCCAAATAACTCTGTAAACTGATAACTGGCTAAAATAATAATGAATAAATCCAATCATATTATCCTCGAAAGAAGAGGACTCACTGAATCTCTACGACTAGAAATACTACGGCTACTACCGATCTGGAGCTCGTGTCTCTGAACCTATGGTGTAACATAAAAAGAAAGCACCATAGCACAAATATATGAATATGAGGGGATGTACTAAGTATATGAGTGAGGTAGGCGAAATATAAACAGGGTTTGCATGCAGGAACAATGCTAACTGACTGACTGATATGAATACAAGAGTGAAAATATGCATACATAGAAACTAAGATCGTGAGTACGAAATGGCCAAATCTATATGCTAATACATGGCTGGAACCGTAGTTATGATAACATGGATGACTATATCTGACAGCCCTAAATTTGGTTGAACTCTCTGAGTTCTGTGCTATAACTGAATTTAACCGTATCTAACAGTTCTAGTATATTGATATCTGAAGAATGGTCTGAGTTCTTTACTGAGACTGGTAATGAAACTATGGGAGGTAGTTGTTTAATCAACATGCCCCATGTATACTATTATGGCCAAGATGGGGTCCAATATCTGCCCTGACTGGAGGGGTTTAATTACCGTACCACAAGTAAGGACAGTTGTGAGTGACCCTTATCTGGTAGGTACTCAAAGTGAGAACAGTGGGACCCTAAACTGACAGGTTAATCAACCTCATCAACCATAATCTGACAGGCTAATATATCTCAACCTACGCTGGCTACATAGTTCTTGAACACAAGGATGACTGCTAAGGATCACACCCTAAAATTGGTAGGTGAGTCTCCAACTTTAGGTTTACTCGGTGCAAACTTCTACTCCCATCTGAAGATACTAAACATGATTTAACTAACAGTACATGGAAAGATTACCTAACTTTTGTTGACTGACGGAATAGTACTATTATCTGAGAGTTAACTGAGATCATGAGATTTCTGAGGTTGCCTGAATCACATGACTGACTGAGTTCTATGGATTATAGTTTAACTGAGATTATCATGACAAGATGACATGGCTCTAGGCACACATCTATGTTTTTTGGCTACGAATATCTCCAGGACTCGATAGAAGGAAACTAACAAACATGGCATAACTTGATCACAAGATTTGAGTCCACAATTCATAATATCAGAAGTAGGGGGTATCATATTTCATATAGTTATTCAACATCTTAAACATTGTAGGGAATTCATTGATATATTTCATGTACATATTGTAAATCTCCATTATCTTGCATGTTTTATACCATCACAATAGCAACAGATGAAAAGCATGGAATTCATATTGAAGTATATAGCAAACATGAACTTGTAATTTAGACATCATAGAACTATACAAACATGAATTTCTAGCATCCTAAGCATTTTATCAAACACCTTGCATGCATTCTTCAAGGAATAGGTGGGTTTCATACCTACACTATACTAAACCACCTAAAGTTCATGGTTTTCAATTAACAAAGATATATATTCCATGAAAACGACTTAAGACATCATATTGAAACTTAAACAACAATCGTCAACATGTATATACTCATATCACCACAAAAAGTTTATAAAATAATATTTTAAACATAGTTCTTGAGCTCTATGAACGGATTGGATCGATAGATGAACACTACAAATACCTGAGTGATTAAATCTTGAAAGTGATCTAATGTTTTTGCAGGTTCTTGAAGAATTCCTTAGGCTTGCTGTTAAGGAAATAATCTTGAGAGAAAACCCTAATCTTGTGGTTGAGAGTGTAAGAGAGGGTTTTTAAGATGCTTAACCAAAGAAAAATGGGAAAAATTATGTCTCTTTAGGGTTATAAGTCATGGAAGGTGAAGAAAATGACCAAAATACCCCTATGAAATAAATTCCCAGTTGCTGAAAATCATAGTTGACGACATTTATGACAAGGCATCAAAAGTACGGTAAGCCGTCAAAAATATCATCACACAGGATCTTGAATTGATGATTTCTGCCTAAGTCTGATGACCTTCGTGGTAGGGAATCACAAACGTGGTAAGCTACCATGAATGTTGTCACTTAGGAGCTGGTTTCTGCCAAAGCCTGACGACCTTTGTGGTAGGGCATCATAAATGTAGTAAGCTACAATGAATGTCGTCACACAGGAGCTGGATCCTGCCTAAGGCTGATGAACTTTTTGATAGGGTGTCACAAATATGGTAAGATACCACGAATGTCTTCACTTAGGATATGTTTTTTTCCTAAGGCTGACGACCTTCATGGTAGGGTGTCACAAATATGGTAAGCTACCACGAATGTCGTCACACAGTTTCCAGCCTGACATGCTGGAGTAAAATAGAAATAACTCTTTGACCCGATATCAGATTTAGACAAAATTGGTATAGTTGGAAATATAATTCAGTTATCTATCTTTTTATAGGTCATGAGCTCAAAAATTCCAAGTATAATGAGAGATATGCTCGTTTGAATCTTACTATGGCAATATCTTTCTCAAGAATTTGATCGGTGAGGAATGTTTTGATTTGTCTGATAGCTGGGAGTTATTTGAAGCTTTAATATACATCTAACCTACTCATAAAACTATAAAAGAACCATGATGTACTATGCATGAGCTTGGTACATGGCTCTAATATTATTTTGGATTTTTTTGGGGTATTAAAATATCTACCCCTTGGAAACATTCATCTTCCAATGATGACTGCTTGAGAGGGGAGAAAAGATAAATAACGTATACACTGATCACGTTCAACTGACACATAATTTAGGATTTAATTGAAATCTTAAAAGAATATAGCCCAACTAAACATACATATCTGATGCATGACTGATAAGCTGAACTCATGAATGCATGATAAGCTATGCATTAATACTGGATACCAATTTTATATTAGAATTTTGAACATGTAACTGAATAAGCTTAAGGAAAATGGTTACCTCGATCTAAATATGAATTATCACAAAAAATATGAGGGTACTTGGTTCGTATGTATGCTTCTGCTTCCCAAGTAGCTCCCTCCATGGACAGATTCTGCCAAAGAACCTTGACTAGAGGGACTTCTTTGTTCCTCAGCCTATGAGTCTGATAGTTAAGGATTTCGATTGGAATCTCTTTATAAGAGAGGATATTCTGAATGTCAAAACTACAAATAGGGACTACAACTGCTGGGTCACCTATTCACTTCTTGAGCAAAGAGACATGGTAGACTGGATGAACTGAGGCTAGATCTAAAGGCAATTCAAGCTCATAGGCTAATGTGCTGAAGCGACTAAGAATCCTTAATGCACTGACATATCCGTAACTAAGATTTACTTTTTTGCTAAATCTCTTTACTACCTTCATGGAAGAGATCTTGAGATAGACATAGTCATCGACCTCGAATTTGAGATCCTTTCTACGAACATCCGTATAAGACTTCCGTCGTCTCTGAGCAGCCCAGAGTCTTTCTCTAATTAAATTAACTTTCTCTAAGGCATCAAATACTATGTCAGGCCCTATGACTGCAGTCTTACTAACTTTAAACTAACCAATCGGAAACCTACATGTCCTACCATAGAGAGCTTCAAATGGAGCCATTTGAATACTGGAGTGATAGTTGTTGTTGTATGCAAACTCAATCAAAGGCAAGTGTTCATCCAAGTTTCCCTTGAAATAAATTGTACACGTCCTTAGCATATGTTCTAGAGTCTGAATGGTCCCTTCTGCTTGACCATCTATCTGAGGACGAAATGTTTTATTGAGATGAACTTGGGTACCAAGACCCTTTTGGAACTCTTTCTAGAAGTAAGAGGTGAACTAGGTACCTCTGTCTAAGATGATAGATAGTGGAACACTACGTAATCTAACCAACTCCCTAATATAGAGTTTGAAATAATCCTTGGTTGATTAAGAGGTACGAACTGGAAGAAAATGAGCTAACTTGGTCATTCTGTCTACAATAACCCAAATTGAATCATGTTAATGACGTGTTGTAGGAAAACTCTTCACGAAGTACATGTTCAGTTCTTCCCACTACCAAGTAGTAATAGTTAACTATTGCATAGAACCACTTGGTTTCTGATGCTCTATCTTAACCTGCTGACTTGTAGAGCAATTGCCATAATCTCTGTAACATCCCTCTTCATCCCACTCCACTAATAGATCTCCTGCAAGTCGTGATACGTCTTAGTGGCCCCTAGATTAATAGAGTATCGTGCACCATGCGCCTCTACAAGAATTTGCTGTCTTAAGTCATCTACATCGATAACACACAGGCGACCCTGACACAAAGAACACCATCTCCCCTTGGGAGAAAATCTCTACTTTCTAACTCTGAATTGACTCTTTTAGCTTGACAAGGCTAGGATCCCTGTCTGGAAAGCTGATGAATCTCTTAAGCTAATTTCTTCTTACTATCCTAAATATGGGAAACACTACCCATGGATAGTCTACTAAGTGGGTCGGCCATTACATTGGCCTTGCCAGGATGATAAAGAACACTCATGTCATAATCCTTCAAGAACTCTAACCACCTTCTTTGACGAAAATTGAGATCTTTATGGGAAAAGACATACTGAAGGCTTTTATGATCTGTGAAGACGTCTACATGAACACCGTTTAGATAATGCCTCCATATCTTTAAGGCAAAGACAAATATTGCTAACTTAAGGTCATGTGTAGGATAATTCTTCTCATGGGGCTTTAACTATCTGGAGGAGTAGGATATGACTCTACCATGATGCATGAGGACACAACCAACACCTACTCTGTATGCATCACAATATACTATGAATCCATTAGAACCTTTGGGAAGTGCTAAAACTGGAGCTGAGGTGAGTCGACTCTTCAACTCTTGAAAACTCTTCTTGCAAGGTTCTGACCACTGAAACTTGACCTTTTTTGAGTCAATCTGGATATAGGAGATGCAATAGTAGAAAATCTCTCGACAAACCATCGGTAATAGCCAGCCAAACCCAAGAAACTCATGATATTTGATGGAGAAATAGGGCAAGGCCAGTTTCTTACTACTTTTGTTTTCTAAAGATCTACTCTAATTCCATCACCGGAAATAATGTGGCCAAGGAATGCTACTGATCTTAGCCAAAATTCGCACTTACTGAACTTGGAAAACAACTTGTGATCCCTGAGAGTCTAAAGAACAAATATAAGATGGTCTAAATGATCATGCTCTGTGCGAGAATAGACCAGAATATCATCTATGAAGACTATGATGAATACTTCTAAGTACTGCTTGAACACCCATTTCATTAAGTCCATGAAAGCTTTAGGGGAATTGGTAAGACCAAAGGACATTACTATTAATTCAAAGTAACCATACCTAGTACGAAAAGCTGTCCAAGGAATGTCACATTCTCTCTGAGTTCTATCTTTGAGAAATAACTGACACCCTGAAGTTGGTCAAACAAGTTATCTATCCTAGGCAGCAAATACCTGTTCTTGACCATGACTTTTACTAAGCTTGTGGTAATCAATACATATTCTAAGAGAACCATCTTTCTTGCACACGAATAAGACTGGCGCAACCCATAGGGATACACTAGGCCAGATGAATCCCGTATCTAAGAGTTGTTTCAACTGATATTTTAGTTCCTTGAGTTTTGATGGTTCCATTTTATATGGAAAAATAGAAATAGGCTGAGTATCAGGGTGAAGGTCTATGCCAAAGTCTATTTCCCTTTCGGGAGGAATGCCTGGAAGATCTTTGGGAAAGACGTCTGAATATTCATTAACCACTGGGATCGATTCGACACTGGGAGATTCGGAACTGGAATCCTTAATATGCATGAGATGATACACACCCCCCTTAAAAATCATTTTATTTGCCTCAAAGTAGGAAATAAGCTGACCCCTGAAAGACAAAGTGTTACCCTTCCACTTTAGGACGGTGCATTTGAGAACAGAAATTGAACTATCCTTTTTTTGCAGTCGACTGTAGCATAGCAGGAATGAAGCCAATCCATGTTGAGAATTACATCAAAATGAATCATCTCTAACTAGACTAAATCTACTGATGTGGATTTCTAAAATATCAAAAACAGGCAGTTCCTGTATACCCGCCGAGCGATAATGGTTTTACCCACTGGGGTAGAGACTGAAAAGGGATCTGGTAAAATTTCAGGACTGATTTCAAAATCACCTGCTATGTATGGAGTGATAAAACAAAAAGGATGCACCTGGATCTAGCAAAGCATAAATATGAACATGGAAAATCTATAATGTACCAGTAACGACATCAGAAGAATTTTCCTGATCCTGTTGGGTCTAAAGAGCGTAGAGTCTATTTGGGCGTTGCCCACTAGTAGCACTTAAAATGGAACCCTACTGGTTCGGGCGATCGGACTAGGCTGCAGAATGATTCTGCTGACCTTAAGGTCCTGGCTGAGGACACTCCCTAATCTTGTGGTCTGGCTTACCATAACCAAAATAGACATCACTACAGGCTCTAGAAATACCCTTGTGGTTCTTACCACAAGTCTAACAAAGAAAGTTTTTTCGGGCACTGCTAACACTACCCTGAGATTTAGAGCCTGGTTCTCGTCTCTGGTGCCATCCCTGATTATCTTCACTGGGGTACTAGCGGAGGAAAGGGCTGGAACGGCTTACTTATGATAAAACTATGAATGATTTCCTCCCTTTGATTTGCACTGAGCAAAACTGAAACTGCTTGCTCTTGCTCTATTGTTCTGTCTCTCCCTAGTTTTAACCTTTTTCTCCTCTATCTATTGAGTGTGGGTCATGATCCTGGATAAATTCATATCGCTATTTAGAATAGTAGCCCTACACTCATTTACCATGCTATCATTCACCCCTAACACGAACTTAATCATCATAGCCCTGTTGTCTGCAACCACATGAAGGGCATATCTAGCTAGTTAAGTAAATCTAAGAGAATACTCTCTAACTATCATATTTTCCTGCCTTAGATTGATGAACTCAAGAACTTTGGTCTCTCTCAACTCTTGAGGAAAGAATCTGTCTAAGAATGCCATGACAAATTCTTCCCACTCAATAGAACTTGCATCCCCTAAACTTTTTGCTAACCACTGCTTGTACCAAGGGTGAGCGATATCCTGCAATTGGTATGTGGCTAACTTGGCACTCTGAGAAGAAGTGACTCCCATGATATAAATGACCTTTTGGACTTGGTCAATAAATTCCTGAGGATCCTTGTCTGGCTTAGACCCAAAGAAGGATGGAGGGTTTATTCAGGTAAAGTCCCGAATCTTAGCTGCTACTGAATTGGCCTCTGGTTGGCTGAAACGAATACTGCTATTCATTATGGGCAGCTATAGACTGAGCAAGAGCGGTAAATATAGTTCTGAACTCCACATGAGAAACGTGTTTGCCCAAAGGATCTTCGGGCTGAGGAGCTGGCTAATTTCTTCTCTTTGGAGGTATGTTTCAAAAATAATAGAAGAGCGGATTAGAATGGGAGACTGACTTGAAATTATGCCTACTAGCACGACATGGATATTGAAGAAAGGGAACTATTCCTAAAATATCTCATAGACTCCTGTACATAAATGTGGTGCGCAACACACCTATGTACAAGACTCTACTAGATGTGGCTTTTAGACTTCCTACGACTCTATTGAACCTTAGGCTCTAATACCAACTTTTTAACGCCCTAATTTTCTGAATCGAAACTCTACACAGTGCTTATGACCCTGAGGGACCACAAGCTAACCCATGACCAATATTTGCACCTGCATACTGCAATTCATGACATAATACTACGGAAAACATGCACAATAGGCCATAAGGTTCAACTGAAATAATGTAACATTCATATGGGTGAAAAATATCCAAAACAACTGAAAACTTAATCTAAAAGCTAAATCGGGGTGTAAATCCGAAAGCCTCTAAGTACTATCTGAAATAAGGAGTTGAAGGAATATGTCTCCAAATAACTCAGTAAACTGATAACTGGTTAAAATAATAATGAATAAATCTAATCATATTGTCCTAGAATTAAGAGGACTCACTAAATCTCTGCAACTACAAATGCTAGGGCTACTAGCGATCTGGAGCTCGTGTCTCTAAACCTATGGTATATCATGAAAAGAAAGCACCATAGCGTAAATACATCAGTACGAGGGGATGCACTGAGTATACGAGTGAGGTAGGCTAAATATAAATAGGGTTTGCATGCATAAAAACTGCTAACTGACTGGCTGATATGAATGTAAGAGTGCAAACATACATACATAGTAACTAAGATTCTGAGTACAAAATGGCTAAATCTGTATGCTAATACATGGCTGGAACCGTAGTTCTGATAACATGGATGACTGTATCTGACAGCCCTAATCTTGGTTGAACTCTCTGAGTATCGTGGTATAACTAAATTTGACCGTATCTAACCATCCTAGTATACTGATGTCTGAAGAATTATCTGAGTTCTTTACTGAGACTGATACTAAAACTATAGAAGGTAGTTGTTTAATCTACATGCCTCATGTATACCATTACGGCTAAGCTGGGGTCCAATCTCTGCCACGACTGGAGGGGTGTCAATACGGTGCCACTTGTAATGACAATTGTGAGTGACCCTTATCTGGCAGGTACTAAAATTAAGAATGGTGGGACCCTAAATTGACAGGTTAATCCACCTCATCAAACCTAATCTGACAGTCTAAGATATCACAACCTACGCTGGCTACGTTGTTCTAGACCAAAAGGATGACTGCTAAGGATCACACCCTAAAACTGATGAGTGAGTCCCCATCCTTGGTTTCACTTGGTGCTAACTTTTACTCCTACCTAAAGAAAATAAACATAATTTAACTAACTGTACATGGACAGATTAACTAACTTTTGTTGACTGAAGGAATAGTACTATTATCTGAGAGTTAACTGAGATCATAAGATTTTTGAGGTTTCCTGAGTCACATAACTGACTGAGATCTATAGATTATAGCTTGAATGAGATTATCGTGACAACATGACATGGCTCTAGGCACACAACTATGTTTTTTTGGTATGAGTACCCCTAGGACTCGATAGAAGGAAACTGACATACATGACATGACTTGATCCCAAGATTTGAGTCCACAATTCATAATATCATAAGTAAGGGGTACCAAATTTCATATTGTTTTCAACATTTTAAACATTGTAGGGAATGCATGGATATATTTCATGTACATATTGTATATCTCCATTATCTTGTATGCTTCATACCACCACAATAGCAGCACATGAACAACATGGAATGCATATTGAAGTATATAGCTAACATGAACTTGTCATTTAGACATCATAGAACCATACAATCACAAATTTCTAGCATCCTAAGCATTTTATCAAACACCTTGCATGCATTCTTTAAGGCATAGGTGGGTTTCATACTTGCACCACATTAAACCACCTAAAGTT
>JAPEIP010000002.1:43846504-43875495 GCA_026120095.1 Capsicum chinense | reverse complement strand
TTGTTAATCTACGAACTTGATGATCAAGAATTTCGACTGGGACTTCCTTAAAGGAAAGAGTGTTCTGAAAATCTACACTTTCTAAGGGAACAACTATAGCCGGATTACCAATGCACTTTTTCAAGAATGAGAAGTTGAACACTGGGTTTACTGAGGCTAAACAGAAGGTAACTCAAGCTTGTAAGCTACCTTTCCAAAACTACTAAGAATTCTGAAGGGACCGACATATCGAGGATTGAGTTTCCCTTTTTTGCGAATCTCTTCACTCCCTTCATTAGAGAGATTTTCAAGTACATGAAGTCACTGATCTCAAACTCGTGATCCATTCTCCTCGTATATACATACAATTTCTGTTGGGTCTGGGCATCCCTAAGCCTTTCTTTGATCAATCGAACCTTTTCTAACACATCAAACACCAAGTCAGGCCCTACAACTGCAGCCTCACCTATTTCAAACCAACCAATTAGAGATCTACATCTCCTACCATAGAGAGCCTAAAATTGAGCCATACGTATACTGCAATGATATTTTTTATTGTATGAAAATTCAATCAAATACAAATAGTCATCCCAACTACCATTGAAATCAATAATGCATGCTCTCAGCATATCCTCAAGAGTCTGAATGGCCCTTTCTGCTTGACTATCTTTCTGAGGGTGGAAGGTTATACTGAGGTAGACTTGGGTACCAAGACCCTTAGAATGCTTTCCAGAAATAAGAGGGAAACTGAGAATCTCTGTCTGACATGATAGATAAGAAAACATCGTGCAACCTAACCAACTCTCTTAGATAGGGTTTGGCATTGTCCTCAAATAAATAAGAGGTATGGAATGGTAAGAAATGAGCTAATTTGGTCATCCTGTCTTTGATAACCCAAATAGAGTTATACTGATGGTGGGTACAAGGAAAACTTATCACAAAGTCGATGTTCACTTCCTCCCATTTCTACTTGGTAATACTAAACTCTTGTATGGAGCCACTAGGTTTCTGGTGCTCAACCCTAATTGCTAACATGTAGAGCACTTAGCTACAAACTCTGCAATATCTCTCTTCATCCCACTCCACTAATATATCTCTTATAAGTCGCAGTACATCTTAGTATCCCCTTGATGTATAAAGTAACGCGCCCCATGCACTTCTGCAAGAATTCATTGCCTCAAATCAGCTACACCAGTCACACACAATCTACCCTAACAACGCAAAACACCATATCCCCCTTGGGAGAAAACCTCTACTTTTTTATCTCTGACTGATTCTTTCAACTTAACTAGACTGGGATCTCTATCCTGATTTTCCTTCACCTCAAAGACTAGAGATGACTTAGAGCTAGTCTACACCCATACACTACCTTCAGCAGAATCGAGTAAACAGACACACCTAGTCGGGCAAGATAATGAACTTCCTGAACTAACTTCTTCTTACCATCCTCAACATGAGCTACACTATGCATAGACATTCTACTAAGAGGATCAACCATTACATTGTCCTTGCCCAAATGATAAAAAACACTTATGTCATAATCTTTGAATAACTCTAACCATTTTCTCTGACGCAAACTCAAATCTTTCTGAGAGAACACATACTGAAGGCTTTTGTGATCTGTGAACACATCTACATGCCCCTATATAAGTAATGCCTTTAAATCTTTAAGCAAAACACTAAAGTTGTTAGCTTAAGATCATGAATCAAATAATTCTTCTCATAGGATTTAAGCTTTCTGAAGGCGTAAGATATGACCTTACCTCTCTGCATGAGGACACAACCTAAACCTACTTTGGATACATCATAGTACACAATAAAACCATTTGAATCATCTGGTAGAGTCAAAACTGTGCTAAGGTGAATCGAGTCTTCAACTTCTACAAATTCTTCTTCCAGGAATTTGACAACTAAAACTATAAGGTCCCACAAAATTCTAAGCTTTACTCAGTCCATTAAAGCTTAAAAAGAAGTCCCAGACTTAGAAACTTCAACTAAGTGTTTACACTTAGAATCTTTTTAGCCTTCATAAGTTGGAACTCTTATTTCTCAACCCACACAACCCTTAAATATCAATATTTAAGTTTATTCATGCACATCTATGTCATTAGGTGTTCCCAAATGAGTTTTAGATTTTTCAGATCGCGTTTAGACCACATATGGTGTCCTAAAAAAGTGGATTAATGCGATCCAAGCACGCTGCATTGCCTATTATGTTAGTTAACATTGTGAAGGGTTTTCCAGTCAAAGTAATGAGTCTTTGCACGATTATGGTGCAACGCATCGAGTATCGCATTAACGCCATCAATATGCCATATCGACAACCGTGTTGGTGCCCAGTTTTTAGGTTTTTAAAATCCGCATCCAAAAGGGTATTTGGGTTAATTTTCCACCCCTATACAACCCTATAACATGAGATTTAGACCTATTTTCTCCTAAAATATACTCTCTTCTATCAATTTTTCTCAAGAACAAGTTAGGGTTTTACAATAGAAGATCCAAATTCAAGAGTCTCTCCACCAATCTTCCTAAAATCAAGAACTAAGGTATGATAGATGTTGATTCTTGGGTACCTTCCACCCAAGAAGTTCAAGAACCCTTTTCAACTTATAAAGATAAAATATTTATGATTTTTCATGATTTATGTAAGTTAAAGTTAATGTTTATGTTATTGTTGAGTTGCGATTCATGATCTAGATTACATGTTTCATGATTTAGTCCTAGCAAGTGATGATTAGCATAATGTTCATTATTAACCCCTTTAAGCTACAAGTTTATTGATGTAGCCCTATTAATTGGGGGTATTGATTGTTGTACAACCAAAGTATGCTCCCCATATGTTTTATAAAATGCTTATGAGAAGAAAATAGAGTCATTACAGCATGTTACCATTAAATCCCTAATTATGTATAAGTTAATGCATGCCAAGTGTTTATTTAAAGGACTTAGTGAATGAATTATGATATGTCGCATGCACTCCCATTTAAGTGAATTCCTTAATGAATGAATTAGGAGACATTGGTATGCATCCCTACACATTTATATGCATAAGACTTCCAAGTTCTTGAAGAGATGCCTCCTTGATTTTATTGTGAATGATAGACTATTGTAATGCTATTCAAAATTTGTCATGCGTTATTTATTTATCTTATGGAGTCCTTGAAATATTTAATACCCGATAATTTAGCTGATTGTTAAGAGCCAGTGTAAGTTTTTAAGATAATCTCAGTCATGCCATGATCAGTAGAACTCACTCAGTTACAAAACTTAGAGAGACTCAATAATCTCAATATCAGTCTATTCTAGTTTAGTATTTAATTCATACCTTAGTAATATTCAAGTATTTAGTCCAAAAACTCAGTAGCATTCTGTCAGATAATAGAATTTAGTAGTATTCTATCATTCAATAAAACTCAGTGACATTAGTTCAGTTTAGTCAATCAGTACGATTAGTAACAGTTTAGTCAAGCCTAGTATGAACTAGAAAATTAGTTCATTGTCTTTCAGTTGGGAGTAGAATTTAGCACCAAGAAAGCCTAGGGATGGGGGCTCACCCTCTAGATAAGACTGAGATCGCTAGAAGCAATTCCTAAGTTCCAGAACTATATAGCCAGTGTAGGCATGAGATGTCACCCGTTATATTGGACTGACATGCTCGGTGATCACCCACTTGTAAAGGACTAATCTAAGAGGTCACCCGCTAGATTAGGATTGACTCCATAGTAGTTGTCATTACTCGTGGCACGGTACTGACACCCTTCCAGCTGGGGTTACAGGTTGGATGCGACTAGTTCAGATTTGGGGCATGTCGGTTAGATTACTACCTCCCATTATCTCAATTTTAGATTCAGTATCAATAATAGAACTCAGTGTAGTATTAAAGAAATTAGGACTGTTAAATACTGTCACTCAGCTTACAAGGAACTTAGATAGTTCCATAGAATTTATATATCACCCACTAGATAGGACTGATCTCAAGTATAGTCAATTATTTTCAGCATCTAGTGATTCAGAGATCACCTGCTAGATAGGACTAATCTCAGGTACAATCAATCAAAATCAGTAGCAGTAGATTCAGAGATAACCCGCTAGATAGGACTAATCTTAGATACAGTCAATCAGTATTAGAAAAACTCTAAGATCAATATCAGTAGACTTAGTTATTAAGTATCCTAGTGTTAGTAAACTTAAATGTTAGTAAATTAGTATTTAGAATTCAACATCAGCAAACCTAGTTATCAGTAATCCTATTAGTTTAACTCAGTATTTAGTGTTAGTACGATTTCAATTATAGTTTACGCATTCATACATATAATTCCTCATTCAGTATACTCATATCATTCAGTCAGCTATAGGTCATGTATATGAGCCTTTGCATTTATCCATACCTTATTTAGCATACTAGTAGATTCTCACGTACTAACATATACTTTCCTGAGCTACGGTGTTTTATACCATAAGTTCAAAATCCTGAGCTCCAGAGCACCCTTAGCAGTCTAGATTCAGCCAGCAGCAGTAGATAATAGTGATTCCTCATCATTCGGGGATGGTTCTTATTTCACTTTAATTCATTAGATTCAGTATTTTCAGTAGATGGAGTTAGCTGGGGGATTGTCCCATTCAACTTCTTATTCAAATAGTTAGAGGCTTTCAGACTAGAGCTTTTCAGACTATATTATAAGCTCTATGTAGCATCCGGGGTACCAGAATCAGGGCATTACAAACTTGGTATTAGATCCTAAGGTTCAAAAGTGTCCTAGGAAGTATAAAAGCCTTATCTAGTAGAGTCTTGTGCATGGGTGTGTTGCGCACCACATTTATGAACAGAAGGCTATAAGATGTTTCACGAATTGTTTCCCTTCTTTTAGTATTTAGGTCGTGCGAGTGAGCATGATCTCAAGTTAAGACTCTTAGTTTAATTCATTCCTTATTTCAATATAAAATATTTCTCCTTACAGAGATAATTCCTATAGAAATGATAACCAGCCACTTCAGCCCATAGATCCTTCGAATGATAATGTGTCATATGTAGAGTTTTGGGCAGCTTTTTAGGCACTAACTCAAGCTGTGACAACTAGTGTTTAGGGTAACCATCAGGCTGCAGCCCAACCTCAGCAAGATGTAGATTTATCCGCAGCCAGGATAAACAATTTTATGATAATGAACCCGCTGTAATTCTATTGGTAATTAGCAGGAAAGGACCTATATATTTATATTGAGTAGGAATAGAATATCACCCAAATTATGCATGTGTTTGAAGAGGAGAGTGTAAAATTAGCATCTTATAGTTTTAAGGATGTTGCTTATGATTGGGTAGTGATGCGAAAGAAGAGTAGAGGGCAGGATGCAGCTCCTATGACTTGGCAGATATTTTAAGATGCATTCTTAGATAAGTTTTTCCCACTTGAGATAAGGGAAGATAAGGTAGAAGAGTTTATGAACCTAAGGTAAGGCTCTATGTCAGTGAAAGAGTATTGCCTCAAATTCAATCAGTTGTCTAAGTATGTTCCTGAGCCAATGGTTGACCCTAGAACTAGTATGAGTAAGTTTTTGACCAGTGTGTCTGGGTTGGTGGTTAAGGAATGTAGGACTACAATGCTTAGTAGAGACATGGATCTTTATAGACTAATAATGCACGTTCAGCAGATTGAGCCAAAAAAATCTAAGGAGAAAGAGAGAGTTAATAAGAAATCTAGAATAGGTAGTTTTAGTATTTCTCAATCAGGGTTATAGAGTGGTAATCGTTCTCAGAAAATTTAGAATTTTTTATTCCCACATCCATCCTTAACTAGTGCAACAGTATGAAAGTTTAAGGATAAAAATCTTGATGTGGCGCCAGGATCCAAAGCCTAGGGTAGTGTGAGAAATTAGCGTACATATCCACTTTAATAAAAATGTGGGAAGAACAACCTAGGTGCACGTAGAGCAGGCAGTGAGGTATGTTTTAGTTGTAGTAAGCCCGCTCTCAGGTTGCGAGAGTGTAGAGTTTTAGCTCAATGGGGTAAAGATTGCGTCATCAGGGAGCCACTTACAGTACTACTAGTGATCAGTGTTAGAATAGATTTTATGCACTCCAGACTCACCATGATTAGGGATGTTCCCTTAACATAGATTTTGGTACGTTATAAGTCCTTCATTTTCATAATATGCATTATTTGATCCTCTACTTCCATTTGAACTTAAGTTTTCGAGTTAGTATGTAAATCCCGAAATACAGTCCAACAGTCAGGCAGTCAGATTCGTATAGTTTGTTTCCCATCTTCCCATTTAGTCATACTATTAGAAATCTTAGGAATGAAACTATTCCAAGATATAAAGTCCCAGTAGTTGCAAGATCATCTTTGTTTATATATCATGCATTAGATTCAGATACCATATGGTCACTCATGATCCAGTTCGTAGGTGCCGTATGCATCACTTCAGTTTTCCCAGTATCACAGTAAAGTAAGCGTTCTTAGAGGTACACAGTGTCCCAAGGGGGATATACTATATAATTCCTTGATTCTTTCATGTATTAAGCCATTCAGTTGCATGGTAAAATGTTTCTTACAAAGTCAGTATTAGTTATCATTGCCTATTCAGTTATGCATTCGAGAATCAGCTCAGTCAGATATTCATGGATTAGATATGCATATTCGGTAGAAAAAGCTCAGTTTATCAGTAATTTCAGTCATGCTTTCATAAGAATAGCTCAGTCAAGAATCCATGCATCCGATATACATGATCAGTATGAAATTTTTGTATATTAGTAGTTCTATTCATGTTTTAGGGTAGTGACTGCAACCCTAAATTCTGCATAAGAGACATTCTCATCCAGAGAATCTTTCTGGATGGGCTGAAGGGCTGGCTAAGTTCCTATTCTTTTGTCGTTCTTCTTAGGAGGCATATTCTGTAAATGGAAAGAAGAAATAGATTAGACAGGGAGTTTAACTTGAGCTCATTCTCACTGGCACGACATGAATACTAAAAGAAGGGAAACTTTTCCTAAACACTTTGTAGCCTCTCATCCATAGGTGTGTCATGCTACACAACCATGCACAAGATTCTACTCGATGTAGGTTTCAAACTTCCTAGGACACTTTAAAACCTTAGGCTCTGATAAAAAGCTTTTAAGGATGCGAGACTACCCCCTAGTCATTACACGGTTCTTGCCGAGAGACCACAAGCTAACCCATGAGCTGGTACCTACTATGAGCACTGAATAATATAATCATAAACTCAAAAGAATATCTGAAATGCTATAAGGTTTTAATAATGAAATAAATACTAAATTATGAATCTGATAAAAATACTGAAATTTGAATAGTCTGAATATCTAACTATTGTGTCTGAAAAGCCTCTAAACTAGATACTGTGACTTGATGGGACAGGCCCTAACTAACTCTGCTAACTACTGAGATAAATACATGAAGTAATATAATTTGTCCTCGGATGATGAGGACACACCACTGCTACTGTACTGATGATGATCTAAGGGACTAAGTATGATTCGAGAATTGAGCGTCATCACCTATGATATGATACATCATTGCGCAAAAGAAAAGGGTATGCGACCAGTACTTTGAATGTACTGGTATGCCAAATGAGGTAGGTTTATATGCATAGTTTTATGAATAGAACTAATAGTTAACTAGATATGCATGTAAAGCATGGAGCACTAAGTAGAGAGAATGGAATCTATAGATACTGATAATGCATGGAAATCCGTAAATACTGAGGATGCATGACCAAGTATATAACATAACTGAGTAAAATTTGTAAACTTAAATACTAAAACAACTGAAATCTACATGTTTTGTTCAAACAACACTAAGACTAGATAACTGAGCTGGAACTATAACTCAGACTATATCTGAGACTGTGGGAGGTACTATCTAACCGACATTCACTAATTTGAGCTAATTGGAGTCCAACCTGTAACCCAGTTGAAAGGGTATTAATACTATGCCACGGGTACTAATAATGGCTGTGTGGATCCACTAAACTAATAAAATGTCCAAAGGACTATGGGTGTTAAGCCGGAACTAACGGGAGACCCCTGCGAGATAGTCAAGCTAAATCTGATGGGTGACTACTCATATTCTACACTGGCTATGTATCTCTGGAGTGTATGGACTACTACTAATAACTTTTCCTATCTGACGAGGAAGTACTCTCGCTTGTTGCTAAATCCTACTCCAACTGAAAGACACTAAAATACTAGATTATTCTGAGTTTAACTGACTGATATGTGACTATTCTGAAAACGCTCATAGTATAATCTGAAGTTATTCTGTAATAAAATAATACAAGACTTTTATAAACAACTATGGATTTCAGGTATTCAATACCACCAGGACTTAAAATAGCAATACTGAAAAGACACTAAAGATTGAAGTTCAAAAACATGAAGGCTCTTAATAAATAATTCACTCTTGTTCGCATTTTATCAAACACATGTAGTTCATAGATTAGTCAATTCATAAGAATAGTATAAAACCTGAAATAATAGCATGAACTCGATAGTTATAACACAAAATCATGATCTAATTTGAAGAACGACAATATTAAAAGATGGGGAGTTTGATAATAAGGATAATTTCATTAAAGCATGGTATAAAATCAATATTCATGGAACTTCTTGGAGATTCATAATTATACATCACAATTTAATATCATAAATCTTGAAAATATAATAGATTTGTAATTAAAATGGATACTTGGACTCCATGATTTAAAGGAACCCATGGATGAACATCTAACATACCTGGGATGAAGAATTTGGAAGAATTGATGGAGAGTTCTTGAGTTTTGACCTTGATTCTTGAAGGTTAGGGTTTTGATAATTGAGAGAATGTTCTTGAATTTGGGGAATTTGATTAGAATAATGCCCAAATTGGTTATTAGGGACTTAATTTCACGTTTGGGGCTCACTAGGACAAGGAAATAGTACTTAAAAGCCCTTGGAATTAAAACTCAGAACGGACTAAAAATCCTGATTTTCTGGGTTGGCGCGATGCAGAGCTATTGCACTGTGTCACTTAAAGAAGACAATTGGGACACTGGTCTGTGGCACAATGTGGGGAAATCGCGGTCCTTTATTGATTGGGACCTGAAAGTTTACTGCGATGCGGTGGTATCACACTTCGACACTGGAAATAGAGAAATGTCAACTTGGGCTATGGCGTGACGCATCAAGAACACGCATCCTAACTGGAATTTGCAAAATGGGAGATTCTCCTTCTCCGCAATGCACTAAAGGTTAAAATAATGGTGTTTAACGATTGAAACTCAAAATAGTCATAACTTATTAACTGGTTATCGGATTTAGGAGCATTTTATATCATTGAAAAGCTAATTGAATATCCTACGCAATAGAAGGCACTAAACTGAAAAATAATGAGTGTCTCAAAAACTTCATATACAAATACTCATGTATTAGGACTTAGATTATGCAAGGGAAAAATGGGGTGTTACAGTACTCAAATTGTCCAGTCCTAGCCCTCTTGTTTATCTTCTCTCTTTCCTTTAAATTTTCTTCTATAATCTATTGAGCATGAGTCATTAATTAATAAATATCCATATCTCTAATCAACATGTTATTCCTATACTCCTTGACCACTATGTCAGACACCCCAGCAATAAACTTACTGATACGGGCTGTAGAATCAGATAACAACGCTGGGGCATATTTACCTAACTGAGTGAACTTAATGCAGCACTCTTTCACTATCATAGAGCCCTGCCTAAGATTCATGAACTCCTCTACGTTAGCCTTTCTCATCTTATAGGGAAAGAACCTATCTAGAAAGGCACTTTACAAAATGAACAACTCATAAGAGTTGTGTTCTAATCCTTACCATCCTTCAACATAGTAACCAATCATAAGAATTATCCTTCAACCTATAGGATTCTAGCTCCACACTCTCTTCTTTAGTAACATACATGATCTGAGTAATATTTCTCACCCTATAAATAAAACATTGAGGATCCTCATCTACCGTTAACAAGGTTATGATTTTGATAATGTGGGACAACTGTCTATTGGTTTCCCTAAAAATTAGCATTCATATCATAGGCCAAAGCATGGAAGGTATCCCAAAATTCATCATGAAACACGTTCTCATTCAGAGGGTCAGTGTACAAGGGTGGTTGATCACCATTTTTGTATGCATAAACTTGGAGAGGATGCATATTATGTCACATAAATGCATGAGTTAAGGAATATAAAGACAACTGTAAGCAAAATAGATCATGGAAGAAATGATTATTCCTAATTCATTTCGTAGCATCTTTCTCATAAATGTGGTGTGCTTTACATTCATGATCGATGCTCTATGTAATATGGATTGACTAACTCCCTAGGACTATTTAAAACTTAGGCTCTTATAGAAAGTTTGTAATTCCTCAAAGTACCCCCTGGATGTCCCATGGTGCTCAAGACGACGAATAGCCCTAAGCTAACCCATGATAATTAATCAGCTGACAACTCACATGAAAAGTGAAGTATTATATAAATATGAACTGAAGATGAATAATTTCACAACTTAATATATATATCTAACTTTAAAATGATAAACAAACTCTTTAAACTCAGTGAACAAACAGTCTAACAAGCCTTTCCTGCTAACTAGAATGCCATTAGGACAGACGCTAGCTGACCAAAACAAAAAATCAATTCAAGGTACTAGATTACTTCAATCAATGAACAAGTGTTTGATAAGATGAGTCCTCACACTTTAAGGACACACCAAAAGTCAGGTTATAGGTGATAATGCTCGTAGTCAATCGTTCCATAGGAAATGAGCACCAAAACATACATTATAAGAAAATATAGCACATACACATATATGTGGGTCAATACCTCTTGAATGTACTGAGTATATGAGGGTGGATGCATAACTAAAGCTAGAACTGAATATATATATGTACATTTTCAAATGATGCATGCTAAGTATAAATGACTCATCTTGGAATTGAGTATAAATAAAGATGGCAAGATCATAAAGCATGGTTAATGAAACATATGAATAAGCTTAGTGTGCCATAACACTTAGCTTCTAGTATCTTGAATTTTATTCTTTATTATGGGAGATTCTTTTAATTGACATAAACTATGTGAGATACCATAGATTCAAATGTCTTGTCCAGATTAGGGAGAGTTATTCTACCCTTGCCATGGAATAGAACTTTAACTTAACTGATCACTATAATTTATTAATATTGGAAAAAAGCTCAACCTACAGTGGTTGGTAGTTTCCAGGAATTTATGATACGATCATCTGCATTTCCTTCTTGGTACTATATACTACTACATGAATACATATATATTCTCATTCTTAAGAAATCCACCTTCAAATAGAATAAGGGTTTACGGACTGAAAACTAGTTATACTTTCCTTTACTTTAAATGACAATCAAGATGAACAAGTTGTGGACTTCACTTCTTATCTTTATATCAAAAGTTCAAGCTTTCTTTAATTATGCTATAATGAATGTGAATGGAACTAGAAGGGGCTTAAACTTTCAAATAAACCAAATACTTCTTCTTGAATCTTGAAACTCTTACTTTATTTAACAACACCTGCGGAAACATATTAGGCCCAAAACCCATATAGAAATCTTTCATCAAAATGTCAATCAATGTAATGGAATTTAGATAACAATATAATCCATAAGGTTCAAAATATGAATAGATGTAACCTTTAAGCATCTTTAGCCTTAAAATCACAAGATAACAATATGCTTCAATATATAAAAATTTGATGGATGAACCCTAATATGAAACATGTAGATTCAATCTTTAAAACATTTTTTTTGGGCACAAGGATGTAAGAATAACCTTATTCTAAAACCCCACAAACCTAGAATTGCTTGACTTGTGAAAAGAGCTTGACCTTTGAGACTTGAGAGATGACTGGGGAAAAGAAACCCTAATCTTCTTTTTCATAAAGATAGGAGGGGAAAAAGTTTTGTTAATTGACTGAAAATGTGAGGAAAATAATGTCACCCTTGGGTATAGGGTTGTGGGTTGGGAGTTATAAGAGTGAAAAGGACCAAAAGGCCCTTTAACTAAACTTCACAAAAATTAGTCGCCTGTCTTCATGAGTTAACCATACGACTCGTATGGTTAGGGTACAAGTTTGACTAGTAACTTAAAAGATTGGTTTTGGAAAAGATAGCACACAATCGTCAACATATGAGTGGAAACTTACGACTCTTTACTTGTCTATACGACTTGAAACAACCACTTCTATTTCTGATAGAAACTTAGGGAACCTATACTGTTGAACTCACAACATAACTTCATATGAATCATACCATGACTTGTACCCTTATAGGGTCAACTCATATCTATAACAGACTTTAACTACTCCACACTACTATAGGTACGACTTACTATATATGACGTGTATGTTGTATATACAACTTAGGGGAAAGAGTTGTATTTTGCACACTGCCTCTTTTGCTAAATGTTGAGTGATTTTTCATTTATGAGGTTTTAAGGTAAATTTTAACCTCAATAACTGTTGTTGGAGTTTCAAAACATTATGGGTTTGGGACAAAAGGGATAGGGAAAGACCAAAAAGTCCTTTTTAAATCATTGAAGAAAATACTGATTCTAGTCATCACGACTTGGGTAACAACTCATTACGTTTGATCAGATGTCATTGACTGAGTCATGACATGAGTACTTGAGTTCTTCGGTCCTTACTGTTAAGATGATGACTTTCCACATAATCACTCGTTAGGTTTGATAATGGGTCATTAGGTGGAGTCATTGTCAGGGATTTTGTTTTTCAATTTCTCACTATTGTGACAATAGGTCTACACAATGACTCATTATGTTGGACTCATTGATACTGATTAAAATCCTAGGATACTCACTGGTTTGCCAAAGACTCCCACTCAATGACTCATTACTCAGGTAATGTGTCATTGCCAGAATCATTAACAGTAGGAGTTTGACTGTCCCTTAAGAAAATTTCTAGAACTACTCACCATTATATCTAATCAAGGAAAGACTAGTTGTACTTGGAAAGCTAATCCAATACCTTACCTCATGGAGATTCTAGAGTTAAAAATTCTAGGGTATTACACATTCTAATTTAGTTAAATGGAAAAAAAATCACATATCTAATCACCATAAGAAGTTAATATA
This sequence comes from Capsicum chinense, assembly GCA_026120095.1. Classification (NCBI taxonomy): domain Eukaryota; kingdom Viridiplantae; phylum Streptophyta; class Magnoliopsida; order Solanales; family Solanaceae; genus Capsicum; species Capsicum chinense. The sequence continues at coordinate 43,862,375 of JAPEIP010000002.1, read as the reverse complement.
TGAATAGAATCTAGCATCAATTAAATTTCATTCATCACCATAAAAAGTAAATAGCACCATAAAAATTCACAGAAATTTCAAGTTTGGAGATGGTATTCTTATGTTCTGAAATACAAAGTACATTCTAATGATAGAGTTTTGTATTAATAATGTGTTAAAAATTAATAATAATTAAAAAAACAAGACAACAAGAGATGTAGTAAAACAAACCAATTCGGGGGGGGGGGGGGTGACTGATTTTGATTCTCTTAAAAACTCATATCCAAATGACCTGCATTTATTTTCGATTTTCAGAAGAATAAAAGTTGTCCTGGAATCCACATGGATGTTTATTATATCCAATAACCATATGGTTTGTAACATTTCTCCATTGAAGTTGTTCTGCAATCCACTTACAAGTGTATGATATCCAATAACAATTAGGTTTTATAACATTTTCCATTTTTAACTTATAAACATTTTAATTTAAATAAATTCCTTTTTTTTAGGGTCAATATCTCGTGCATTATTTTTTTTTTCTTTTAAAATTTGACCCTGCACTATTTTGTTACCCTTTTCAGTAATTAATTTTAATTTTTTATTTTATTTTAGAAGACTGAAAATCACTAAAAAAAGCCATGTTTTTAGATTATAAATTGTGCTTTTTATTTACAAAATGAAAAATAGAAATTTACAAAAATTTGTTTTGTTTACTCTATCATTTTACTTCCTTTTTGATGTTCTCTTCCTTATTATGATTTATTTTTTTAAAAAAAATAGGTCACACCAATGAGATTCCACTTAGATAAGCCTATCCAAATATATTCTGTTATTTTTTTCTTACCGAATATATTCCATTTACAAAAGGATATTCTATTACATTTTTCTTCATATTTTTAATCACATTTGAACTAACAAAGGGAATTTTGAAAAAAAATCAAAAACTCTAAGGGCTCATTTGTTTGCACTTAATGAAGGTCTGGATCTAAATGACTCAGACTTCAGACCATTAAGTGCATTTGTTTTTTGTTCAGATTTTAGTCTTAATAGGTCTGAAAAAGTTTTAAACATTTAGAGCTAGAATCAAGTCCTAATAGGCCTGAAGAGGTATTTTGGTGTTGGATAATATTCACTGTCACTCTATTAATCATCAGTCACCCCAACTAACCACCTTTGCCACCGCCACCATTGTCAACCACCACTCACCACCACTATCACAACCACCATCGACAACAAATGTCACTACCAACAACTATTGTCAACTGCTACCACATCTACTACTTCTATTATTCTAATTATATTCACCACCACAACCGCCATAAACCACACCACCATCATCAACCACTATCGGCCAATCTCTACTACTGACCAACACATCTATCAAAACTAGCACTACCACTAACTACCACTAATACATCACAATCAATACCTCTAACTATTAACATCAAGTAACGTCGCATCACAACCACCACCACTATCAGCTGCCAACATCATAACAGTTACTACAATACCAACCATCATAACTATCACCGCTAACATTAATAATCTCTAACGTCAATCATTGTTACTACAACCACAATAATAAACCATCTAATTTATCACTAACAAACTTAAATATTTTTTAAATCAAATAATAATTTTGTTGAATTAAATTGCATACTTTTCTGAAATATAATTAGTTTTTAATCTGAAATATTTTATTTATTTTATTATATATACAAATAATTTTTTTTGCATATTTAGATGTTGAAAAATAAACAGTCTTAATCATTTAATTTTTAGATCTAGAGACAACAACTTAATCATTCAGATGTGTATTCATATTCCGACGTTTGAATCTTGAAAAAACAAATACAGCCTAAACCTTAGACCTAGTCAGAGCTATAAAAGGAAAACTAGGGATTCTACACTTACGGTGATGATAGAAAGAAGAGGGCGACTGATCACATTTTTTCAGGAGAGCATAAAACATAGTTGTACATAGCAGTCAGACTCTCTGAGGAATTAGACGTTTTTCTACACTTTTTTCCTTTTCCTAGAAATTTTAAGAGGTCATTAGATGCTAATTCAGTCTGATGACCTCTTTGCTCGAAGTTGCAAGGTACTTTTCTACAATTAAGATTCAGTTCTAAACTTTTGTGTTAACTGGTTGGATTTATGAAATTTAAGTTTGTCTATCTATTATTTTTTTCTTCTTGATCTTTACATGTTAATTCATTAGCATACGGTGTAAGATCATTTATATGAAGAGTATCAATTATCATGATCTATTTGGAGACAATATAAAAACCTAGGGATCTTAGACTTAAGGGTATAAAGAAAAAAGAGGAAACTACTGCTCAAATTTTTTTAAGGGATAATAAAACAAAGATATACATAGTAGCTGCAAGTTTAAGATGGATTAGACATTTTTCTATACTTTTTTCTTCCCCTAGGAGCTTGATAGGGTCATCAATTCGATGAACCTTTTGCTTTATATTTAAAGGTATTTGTAATACCCCTAGACTCTAACCAGTAGTGCAATCATGACTTAAACTCATGAGAAATAAATTATAAAGCTTAGATTGTTTTCTGATAGGGGTGATGTGTATTAAGGCCTCAAAGATGTCTGAGCGATTAGGTGAATCAAAATATCCTTTGGCGATTGTATTCTTGAGAAGGATTTTGGTATAGTCACCTTCAAACAATCATATCTATTGATACCCTAAGAATTTTTTAGCTCATTACCCACTAATAGATATATAATTTAATTATCTTTCCAACGGTACCAATTTCACCCATATCCAGTATCAGAGCGAAAAGTTATGCCTACTTTACTCCAGCGTATCTGCCTAAAAACTCTGTGATGATATTTTGTGACGACTTGTCACAAGTCTGACGGCTTGTCACAAAATGTCATCACCTTAAGCAAAAAGTCATAAATTTCACCCTTTTGTAAAGATATTTCGTGATGACTTGTCACAAGTCTGACGGCTTGCCACAAAATGTAGACAACCTTATGAAAAAAGTCATAAATTCCACTCTTTTGTGATGACATTTCGTGACAACTTGCCACCGTAGGATTGATAGTGATAGTTGTTGGACAGAGGCCGAGTATGAGATTGTGATCACTAAATTGAGGTTGTACTTCCTAGCAAAAGTACAACGCTCCTGCCAATATGGGGTTCTCTCATAAGGAGGGTGATGTGTGAGCAAAACCTAACACATTTAATGCTTTTTATCTCAAAATAATTGTGAATCCTGAAGGAACTCTTGTTTTTTTAATGTGTTTGCTCATGATATTGAAGAAAAAGGCTGACGAAATAAAAATAAACGACAATGGAGCAAAAGAGTTAAAAATCTGAGCAAATAAGAAGAAAACATAGCTGACGACCTCCGTAATAAGTCGTCAGCCTTGTGATAGGCTATCAGTAGCGGTGCCAGCCTTGACAAGAAACTTGAACCTAAGAGAAATTTCTTACGACGTTAGTGATAAGGCACCAAAACGGTGATAAGGCATCATGAAGGGCGCAGCCTAAACCAGAGAATTGAGCTTGTAGAAAAAATCTGATGACATTGGTGATACACCGTCAGATCAGTGATGCGGCGTCAGCTACATCATCAGTCTAAGAAATATTTTTGAAGGTAACTAAAGCATTTTTTATGCCATCTATGGTAGGGCGTCAGACCCCTGACGTGGCGTCAGCTTGGGTTTCTACTTATTCCAAGAATCCCAAGCATTACCTAGCATTTGTAACTCCCAATACCCATGGTGAACATAACTTTGGTTTCCCATTTATCTTGATTACAAACACTGAATTATTGAAAGTGACATTTAACTTTCTGTGAAACTTAAACCCCCATTCTTCAAAAACAGTAAACTATCAGAAAAGCATTTCATAATCAAATCAACGTTCACACCCTATTCCCTATGTGATTCGACCCCAACTTAGTTGGGTTTTATATTGACAACGATTGCTTACACCCATTCAAGAGTGTAATTTAAGGGTATTCAAAAATAGCGCCGTTGCCGGGGACTACGATTGTAGACTAAAAGTTTGTACGCGAAAATTTGCTGACAGTTAAGTTTCCTTTATTTACATTTATTTGTTGTTTTTGTTTATTGTAGGTACTGTGTTGTTTATGCAAAACACAAGAAGTTCATGAGAACCACTATTACCAATCAATCCTGAACCTCACCTAATAGGAAGAATGGTTCAATAAGAGAAAGCAGAAAGTCTAGCTGCTAAGGCCAGGGCTCAAGTGAATGTAGAAAATTTGGGTCAAAAACCACGTCACCAGAACCATAATGATGAAGACTTGGGTGCTGAGGATTTGCTAAATCATCAAAACCCAAGGCGAGCTGAACAAGTTGCTGCACCAGTACAGGGAAACATCAATAGAAATAATCCATTCCGAGGAAGATATGGGCAATAACCTATGTTATATGTGGTTGATGAATATGATGAAGGAATGGACGGATCTGGTGCAATGGGTGCTATCATTCCACCACCATTGGCACCAGGTGCAAATTACAGCATAACAAGTACTATGATCCAGCTCCTAAATCTGAAGGGGTTATTTGGAGACTTGCCTGGTGATGATCCAAACATGCATTTTGTGAACCTCATCACCATCTGCAAATCCTTTGATAATCCGGGAGTGATCCAGAATGTGATCAGGTTGAGGTTATTTCCATTGTCTTTGTCTTGAGAGGCAACAATCTAGTTGAATGAATTACAGCCTAATTCTATAACCTACAAGAGACTGTTGAAAGATGCATTGCTAGAATGGTTATTTCCACCCTCTAGAAGGGTATAGTTAAGGGGCGATATTAGTAACTTCAAATAGCTTCCAACTGAAGCACTGCATGAAACCTAGGAAATATTTAAGAAGAAACATGCATAATTTCCGAACCATAATATGATGGATTTGAAATTGATGGAGACTTTGTACAAAGCATTTAACTAGATGACGAAGACTATTATTGACAACACTGTTGGTTGTTTGTACATTGATCTCTCTTTTCTGGATGCTTCCGACATGCTGAATAGAATAAATAAACAGAGTCAAGCTTGGCAGACTAAGGATTCTGTAGTAGATAGACTGACTATTACTGGTGGTATTAATATGGAGCAGCATATAAGAGAAGAGGAGTAAGATCAAGATATGGCCCATTTGAAGACGCATATAGACTTGCTGACTAAGTACTTGCTATCTGGGAAGACTGAGATAGTTAAGGATGTGGAATCTCAGGGTACTATGTCTACAGGTGCTGGGATAAGGCAAACTATGTGAGTAATCAGGGGGTTTTTGAGGCAATAACCAAGGGAGCCAAGGTCAGACTTTCTATGACAAGCCTGATTATAAAGATAGGGAGCAGGGACATTAGAGAAATAATAATGACAGGAGTGGTTTGTATATTCCTCCTAGAAGTCAGGATGCTGCGAAAACTAATTTTGGCAATATGTCAATGAAGGACATAATGGAAAAGTTGTTGAAGCGAGTTGAGGCAATCAACTCGGGGGTACCTAATATGAAAAGTGAGTTTTCTACCCTCAGTCAGTTGGTTAGCTCACACTCTACTTCTATTAAGCAGTTGGAGCAGTAGATGAGCCAACATTTGGCTACTCTGAACCATAGAAAAGCTGGTACTTACCTAGTGATACGGTTTAGAATTTGTGGACTGATGGCTCTTGTATGGTGATTACCACTCAGAGTAGAAAGATGTTATCTAGCCCTTCTATGGGCAAACCTGTGGAGAAGGAGGTAAGTATTGATGAATCATATGGACGCAATCCAGTAAAGTCTGAGAAATTGGATGGCTTTATTTATATTTTAGAGAAAAAAGACGAAAAGAAAGGGGAAGTGGTATTGAAACAAATTCCAAGACCACCACCTCCATTTCCTCAGAGATTGAAAAAGAAATAAGATAATGAGAAATTTAGAAAGTTCATGGCAATACTGAAACAACTGACAGTGAGTTTACCATTGATGGAGGCACTTGTACAAATTCCAAACTATGCTAAATTAATGAAGGAATTATTAACAAAGAAGTGGAAGGTAAGCTGTGAGGCAGTGGAAAACATCCACTACTTTAGTGTCGTTTCTTCATAATCCTTAGTGCAAAAAAAGCCTGACATTGGAGAATTTACTATACCGTGCACAGTTGGGTCCATGAAGTTTACCAAAGCTCTGTATGACTTAGGAGCAAGTATTAATATGATTCCACTTGATCTCTACAAGAAGCTTGGATTGGGGGAGCCTACCCCATAACGATGCGTCTTGCTATGGTAGACAGATCGGTGAAGGGACTAGTTGATATATTGCATGATGTGCAGATAAAAGTGGATGACTTTATCTTTCCTGAAGATTTTGTGATATTGTATTATGTTGTTGATTTTGTGGTACCCATCATTTTGGGTAGACCATTATTGGCTATGGGAAGAGTATTGGTTGATATGGAGTTCAATGAGTTCAAGTTCAGGTATGGAAAAAAGGAGGCCAGATTCAAAATGTAACCTCCTATGAAGTAATTGGAGGAGATGAATATCTTCTCGGTTGTGGATGTGGTAATGAGGTATCGATACAGCATCTTGACAAAGTTTGAGTAGTCAAGACGACCAAGTCGTGTCGTGACACTAAATCAGGCACTATTAGGAGGCAACCCAAAATTTTATTTTCAGGCATTTTGTTTTTATTCATTTAGGTAGTAATAGGAAGGAACTAAGAGGTACAAAAACGTCAAGGTATAAGATAAAAAATGCAAACCAAGTGGTCTTGACGACACTCATGATAGGCTATCATAGCTGTGATGACTTATCACCAATGTCGTTAGGAAGACCAGTAAGTGAGACCTTCACTGCTAAGGATGATAACCTCCATGATAAGATATCACATTGGTGATGGCTTATCATAAGTTCTCGTCAGCCATTATTTTGGTTTTGAAAATCTGGGCCCAAATTAATCCAAATCCAACCTGGCCCAGATCCGAAACCCTTCCGGTTCCCGCTTTAATTTGTTTCCTTTTTTAAGTATTATTTTATTTCTTTAGTAGAATATTTAGTTCCTTTCAAAACACTCCTAAGTATACAAGTAAATCTCTTTCCTAATAGTTGTGGTAATATAGGGAAAATCAAAGTCTATCTCTCAATCTTTTCTTCTCTCTCTCATATAATCAAGTGGAGTCAACTCATCAGGTATGCTCATAACTTTGTTCTCCTTTCTTTGGAGTGGTAATGTTTTTGAAAACAAGATGCTCAAAATGGAGAAACTTGAGTTCAAGTTGTAATAGCATGGAAATCAGAAATTTGGGTTAAGTTGTGCCTAAATTGCAAAAATTTGAAAACCGTAAGTACCAAAAAAAAAATTCCATGTGATTATATGAAGAATTTCATCGTAAAATTAAGAATGCAAACTGAGTAGGGGAAAAATTTTGAGCTGACAATGTTGCTAATAGGATATCACAAGCAGGATGCCTTATTAACTACATCGTCAGCAAATGGGAAAAATAGAGCTTTCACTATTTAAGGCTGAGGGCCTACTTCATAGGCTATCACAACTGTGGCACCTTATCAGGAATGTTGTCATAAGTTTGAAAGAAGTATGCCAGTTCTGTTTAAGGCTGATGACATAGCTGATACGTTATCACAAATGTGACACCTTATCAGCCACGTCGTCCAAAGTTAGATGATAATGCTAAGTGAACTTGAATAGCATGGTTTGACTGTTATGCCTTGATTATTAACTTGTGCTTTTCTTATAGTTCAGGATCATTCTAATGGCACCTAAAATCAAGAATCCTAAAACTTCAAAGAAAGCTATCAAGCGTAAGGTGGTTTGAAAGCTTATTGATGAAGACTCTGATTAGGAAGATAAAGAACCACTACTAAGGTGGAAGAGAAATAAATCTAGTCCAAAGGCACCTCCTCCAACTAAACCCATTGTGGTGCAGAATAGTAACTATACTGAGACTACCACCCCAATCGAGAGTGAATCTTCTTAGTAGGAAGGTTCTAAGCAAACTGAGTACGAACAGCCTGAGTTTGAGAAGGCTGAATCTGTAGAACTAAAGGCAGAACATGTTAAGTCTGACAAAGTTTATTCTGAGAAAACATCATCTAAAACTCCCTCGATCGAGAATCAAGATAAGAAGGAACCCCCAGTTCGGGGAACTTTGATAAAATGAAAGAATTTGGAGGTTCGAGAGAATGCTAGATGGAAGAGTCCTAAAGTAGAGGACATCTTCCTCAACGGGTTGATTAGAAAAAAAAGAATATCTTCTAGATAGCTAGTGTTTCCAGATAATACAGTCATCATCACAGGATTGCCTTGGTATCCTGTAGTTAAGAAAAATTTAGAGATTATGGGCTGGGATAAACTGCTAAGGGAGGTAAACCGTTTTTTCCTACAGTAGTCTAGGAGTTCTATACGAACTACCCGGCTAGATTAGAGAGCATGTGCAAGAGTGGAAAGACAACAGAAGACTAGCCTTTGCTGACTAAAGTTCCAGTTCGTGGGCTAAATATAAATATTTCTAATACGACTATCAATATATTCCTACATGGACCCAACTTTATTCCTTAGATCACAAATCCTGCATTCTACCATCGTCTGAAGAGTAAAGATGACCATTGTCCTTTGTTATCTACACTTATAGCTGAGGTAAATCCTTTATGGTTGACCCAACCCATTGAGCATATTTACCAGGCTTCTTTGACCCAAGAGGTTAAATTCTGGGTGGTGTTGTGCGCACCCATTTGATGCCGACTGACGGAGATAACATTTTAGGTGATGATCAAGCAATATTAGTCGCATGTCTTGAGGCAAACCTTAAGCTGAATTTTGGGGAGATTATTGCTGAAGAGATCAAGATTTGGGTAATGAGGTCTTACACTGCTAATCTATTCCCTTGTCTGATTACCAGGCTATGCACAGAGTCAGGGGTACCATATATTGCTGGGATCGATGATACACTGTATGCCACCAAGACCCATAACTCTATTCACTGTGAGAAAAATCAGCCAAGGCTGACACTTGACAGAGGTATAAGGGTTGAGGTAAACCCATCAGTTGTAGGCTGCCTTAGTTCAATACCTAAAGTTGAGGTACAAGCTTCTGAGGCTGCACAAATAGGCTTAGTTCCTGATGATGAGCCAGGTCCATCAGTTTCGACAGCACCAGCAAAAGTTGCATCCCAGCCTATTGATATTAGAAAAGTGGCCAAACAGGCCAAATAGTATGAGATGTAGCAACATGTCTTTGTTGAGCAGTTTACTATTGCTGTAGATAAGAGAATTAGGGATGCTCTTGAGCCCTTTGCTACTTTTCCTACACGGGTTACAGATCTAGAGAACCATTTTGATGCAAGGGCACAATGGTTGACTAGAGTAGAGCTCGCTGAGTTCAAAGTAGCCCTAGAGAAGGTAAAATCTGAGATAGTGGTGGTACAACAATACTAGTTTATGATGCCTGCAGGGAAGATAGCTGAGGAATGTGAGGATGAACCCCCAATCCTTGATCTCACTAAAGAGCTAGTGAAAAAGAAAAAGAACAAATACAAAGAAACTAAAAAAGGTAAGAAAAAGAGATAATAAGATGATGAGAATGAGAAAAAGGCCGAGAAAAGGCAAAGAAGAACAAGAAGGCAGAGAAGACACTGCAGGAAAATGATGAGCTAACAAAATAAGAGTAAGTGAATCTGAAAAGGGCAACATAAGCTTCCCGAGAGGACAACTAGAAATTGGAAAAAGCACTACAAGCGAGGGATATAGGAGCCTCATCTAGCAGAGTAGCTGAACCAGAGCAGAGAGAAGCTCCTTATGAGGATAACACTATTACAGGGTCGAGGACCCATGATCTAAGACTTGATGGACTCCAGGTATTCCCTTACCCTTAGTTTCGTTTTCTTTTTATTTTCAGTTGAGGGTGTAGGGTAATATGTTGTTGTAGCATATTCTAAAAATAACCAAAAGTACTGCAGGTTCTGTAGGCAGTTAACTAATTTTGTGATTTTGAACACCTCTTTGAAGGTTTGTTTTGCATGGCTATGTGAATTTCATCTTAATGTTACCACTGTGCATCTCTCCATGGCATTAGTTTAGTTTCTTGACCATCATTGCTGAACAATTGCATGAACCCGATAGGTAGTAGCAAGTGATATTACTTGTGTGCCATGTGTGTGTAAGATTATACCGAGTTCTCTTTTTTTATTGATAGATCTAGAACTTTCTCGGTTTGTGTTACCATAGTTGAAAGATAGGGGTTAGGAAAGGATCATAAGCCATTTTTGAATTTTAGTCACTTGAGCCTAAATGTCCTTCCTATAATACGTTATATCCCTTGATCCGTGTTTGAGACTGAATTGACCAATTTCTTTCTATGATACCTATCACCTTCCTTTTTGGATCATAATGAACCTATTTTGGCCTTGGTCCTCCTTGAACTCTGTGCACCTTGACTTAGGCAAACAGCCTAAGTTGAGGGTGGCTATCATAGGGGTGCATGATGTAAATTGGGTATGAAGACAGGTAGAGTAGAAGAAAAAAATAAGTGAAAAAGAAATAGAATATTTGGTGTTGGTGAAAAATAGCAAGAAAAGACGTGTGCTTGAATAAAAAGAAAAACCACACCCATTCTAAATTTGTGATAAAGAATAAAAGAAAAGCAAAGAAAAAAAGAGAAAAAGAGGTTAATAAATGGACCCCACAGGTTAAGGTAGTGCCGAAGAGGTTTGTTACTCTAACTTCCATCTAATATCATACCAGCCCCTAGCCTATGTTACAAGCCAAAGAAAGACTTATAGTGATCCTATTTACCGGTACGGACACTTTGTTAATGACGATAAGGGCAAGCATATGGTATTTGGCATGCATTTGTTTGAACTTAATTCTAAGAGTGTGTGCTTTTGTTATTATCCCCGTACTTATATTTTGACTTTTCATGAGAGAAAAAAAAAGGGGGGAAATTCTTTATTGTGAGGGCACACTAGTATGTTGCTAGGTGACTTACTTGTTTGGATAGTGTCATATTGATATAAGCATGATTGTTGGTACGTAGTTTATTCCATGGCAGGAATCCTTTGTGTTACATTGTTGCTTTTCAATAAGATACATAGTAATTTAAATTGGTTGACCTTGGAGGTTGTAACTGAGTTTTGAGCTAAAATGGTTGTTGACTACTGAATGTTCTTTGTATTCTCTTAGTTAGTTTGTTGCTTGAGGAAAAGCAATTCTTTTAAGTTGAGGGGGTTGATGTGTGAGCAAAAGCTAACACATTTAATACTTTTTAGCTCAAAATAATTGTGAATCCTGAAGCAACTCTTGTTATTTTGATATATTTGCTTATGATATTGCAGTAAAAGGCTGAAGAATGAAAATAAACGACAATGGAGAAAAAGAGTTGAAAATCCGAGCAAAAGAGAAGAAAACATAGCTGACGGCCTCCATGATAAGTCGTCAACCTTGTGATAGGCTATCAGTAATGACGTCAGCCTTAACCAATAACTTGAGGCTAAGAGAAAGTTCTGACGACGTCGGTGATAAGGCATCAAGACGGTGATAAGGCGTCATGAAGGGCATTAACCTAAACCAGAGAATTGAGCTTGAAGAAGAAATCTAACAACGTTGGTGATACACCATCAGATCTGTGATGCTGTGTGAGCTACAACATCAGCCTAAGACAGATTTTAAAAGAAACTAAAGGATTTCTGACGCTATCAGTGATAGCGCGTCAGACCCCTGACGTGGCGTCAGCTTGGGCGTCACCTATTCTGAGAACTTTATTAATTTTATTATTTTATTTCCTTGATTAGGCTTTAGTATAAATAGCATCTTTTAGGGTTTTTAAATAATCATTTATTATTATCTATTAGACATTAACTCTAAAAGGAGACACATATTTTGCTCTCTTTTATCAAATATTATTGTGTTTAGTATCAACTATTTTCGGGTTCTACCTTGTGATTAAATTGAAGGAACTACTTGTTGATTTTTCATCCTTTCATAAGTTGATCCTTATCATTATGAATTCAACTTGTTATTTCATTCCTCAAATCATGAGCAGCTAATTCAATTAGCCGACGTTATGGGATCCATGGATTAGGTTTTGATATGATGCTAGGTGTTTAATTGATTCAAAGAGTTGTAGAACATCTTAAAATTCTATTGCTTTAACTCAAATCTAGTGGTTTCAAACATTAGATTATTCCCTAGGTTTTATTTGCTTCTAACGAAGAAATTGACTAGAGGTCGTGAATTATCAACAGGGATTCGGAAGTTACCAACCTTTTGTTTAGTGATTTATGTCATAACTATATTAATCTACCTGAGATAAGATTCTATTGGAAATAGATAAGTTACCTAAGTTTGAGTGAATTAGATAATAAATTATCTGATGAGGTCGAGAGATAAGTCTGAAAGTATCATAGTCAAGGATATTCTATTATTTCTACTTACTCCAAGAATCCCAAGCATTACCTAGTATTTGTTAACTCCCAATACCCATTGTGAACATAACTTTGGTTTCCCATTTATCTTGATTACAAACACTGAAGTATTGAAAGTCATATTTGACTTTCTGTGAAACTTAAAACCCCATACTTCAGAAACAGTAAACTATCAGTGAAGAATTTCGTAACCAAATCGAAGTTTACACCCTATTCCCTGAGGGATTCGACCCCAACTTAGTTGGGATTTATATTGACAAAGATTGCTTACACCCATTCAAGAGTGTAATTTGAGCGTTATCAGAGGGCAAACTATTGGACTCCATTTAGCTCACATGGTTTATGTCTGTTATAAGAACCTCCCATGTCCATTAGAATTTAGTTTCTTGAATTACCGAGTCACTCTGAGTCTTGAGTTGAAGATTTGAATTGTTTATGATGATTTATGAGGTTATTATCATATGATTTATTTACTATGATATCTTAAAAAGTATGTTTCAATCCAACTCAAGACAAGTGAGCCATCATTGTACACATGCATATTTTCATAAAATTGATGATGATATTTAAATTATTGCATACACCCCCTCATACTTATTACATTCCAAAGTTCTGACCCACATATTTTTCCTATGGGATACATTTTCTCGTAATGTAGGTTCAAGTATTCAGCCGCAACCGGGTTAGCGATATTTGAGTGCCTCAAGTATGTTCCCTCAGTGGTGAGTCATCATGGTTCGAGGACTGTGTCTATACTTTTGGTGATATCATTCTATTGTTATGGCTTTCAATAGTGTTAGAGTCAGTTGGGGTTTTGTCCTAATGGCTCCTTGATTTTGTTGTATAGAGGCTTTGTCAGACAAAAAGGTTGGTATGTATAGACATTTAATATATTTTGGTTGTATAGTCAAGTATTCTCCTGTATTTCTCTTGAACCTAATGTGCTATATCTCTTTGTTGTGCATGACTATTGTTAAATTGAGTTCCTTGAGGTAGTGTCTAGCTTTGAGGGTTAGCTTGGGGCTACGTGTAGCCCTATACACCGTGTGACGTCTCAGGATGGAAATTTTGGGGAATTACAAAGCTTGGTATCAGAGTCTAAGGTTTAAGGAGTCCTAGGTCCTAGGGAGTCTGACAAGTCATGTTACGAGAGTCTTAATCATCGTTGTGTAGCGCACCACATATATGAGAAAGAGGCTATGTGATATTTTAGAAAAAGTCATTTCTTTCTTTCTAAAGTTTATCGTGCCTACAACTATCTCTTTATCTGCGATTAACTCATGCTCTCTTATAATAGAAAATGCCTCCTTGTGGAGCTCGTAGAACAACATGAAACCTCAACCCGTTGATCCCCTAAACGAGCATATGTCCGATGCAAAATTCTGGGCAGCTTTTCAGATGCTAGCCCAAGGAGTTACCGCCAATGCTAAAGATAACACCCAGGCTACTGTTCTTTCTCCATAAGTGAATAATTCTGCTGTAGCTCTGGCTCATGAATTTATACGGATGAATCCTCCTGAGTTCTAAGGGTTGAAGGTAGGTAAAGATCCACAGATGTACTTGGATTAAGTGAGAAAGATTACCCAGATTATACACGTAACTGAGAAGGAGAGTGTTGAATTGGCTACCTATCTAATGAAAGATGTTGCATATGATTGGGTGGAGATGTGGAGGATGAGTAGAGGGGGGGATCCCACTCCCATGACTTGGTAGTTATTCCAAGATACATTCTTGGATAAATTCTTTCCTCTTGAGATGAGGAAAGCAAAGATAGAGGAATTCATGAATTTGAGACAAGTATCCATGATTGCTAAGGAGTATTATCTTAGATTTAATCAGTTATCCAAATGTGCTCCTAGTATGATGAATGACTCCAGGACCATCATGAGTAAGTTTATGACTAGTGTGTCGAGTTACATTGTGAAAGAGTGTGTAAATCTACTATTCTTAATAGGGAGATGGAACTTTCTTAATTAATGATACATGCCCAATAGATTAAAGCTGATAAGGTGAAAGAAAGAGAGAAAGTAAGAAGGACTAAAAGAGCTAGATCAGAGCAGCAAGGATTCAGTCAGTCCAGATTCCATGGAGAGAACCGCCCTTAATTTCAGAAACGTTTGTTTATGACCACACCTTCCTCAGTTAGTGCTCCTGCACCTAGAAGCAGGAAGGAGTAGGGGAATAGGCCTATCCCGTCCATGTCTCAGGAAAGTGTAAGTAACAGACTTCATCATCCTTGATGTGCCAAGTGGTGTAGAGATTATTTTAGTGAATGTTTTGTTAATTATAGGGGTTTCTTTGGTTATGGCAAGTTGGACCACCAACTCAAAGATTATTCGTATGCTAGATAGGGGAGTCGAGATCCTGCTCCCATAGTCTGCCCAGTTCCTCCTCAAGGCGCCTCTTCCAGTACAGCTAGCGGTTTGCGCCAGAATCGCTTCTATGCTATAACACCTCACCAAGAGTATAGGACTCTCCAGATGTTGTCACTGGTATACTCCATCTCTTTCATCTTGATGTGTATGTATTGACAGACCCTAGTTTGAGTTTCTCTGATGTGACATCTCTGGTTGCGGTAAATTTTGAGATGGACCCTGAATGGATTCTTGAGCCTATTCTAGTTTCTACCCCGACAGGAGAATCTATTATTACTAAGAAAGTGTATAAGAAGTGTCCTATCACTATCCTTTATCGGGTCACATATGCTGATTTGATCAAGCTAGATATGATTCATTTTGACGTCATTCTGGGTATAGATTGGCTTTACTCATGCTATGCATCTATAGATTGTCGTACCTGAGTGGTCAAGTTTAAGTTTCTTAAAGAGCCCATTGTTCAGTGGTTCGGGAGTTTTGTAACCATTACATATCCTACCTCAAAGCTCGGAAGTTGATTTCTAAGGGTTCCATTTATCACCTTGTTTGAGTTAAAGACATCAAGTCTAAGACTCCGACTATTCAGTCAGTTACCATTGTTAATGAGTTTCCTAATGTTTTCTAGGAAGACCTCCCAGGGGTCCCACCTGATAAAGAGATAGAATTTAGAATTAACCTCCTTTTCGACACTCAACCTATTTCCATTCGTATGAACCGTATGGCTCTTATAGAACTTAAGGAGTTAAAGGAGGAACTAAAAGATCTCTTAGACAAAAGATTTATCAGACCCAGTGTTTCCCCATGGGGTGCATCTGTTCAATTTGTGCATAAGAAAGATGGTACATTCCGTATGTGCATTGATTACCGTCAATTCAACAAGGTAACTATCAAGAATAGCTAGCTTCTTCCTCCAATTAATGACTTGTTTTATCAGTTACAAGGTACGAACTACTTCTCAAAAATAGACCTTAGATCCGACGATCACCATCTTAGGGTTAGGGAATGTGATATTCTGAAGATAGCCTTTCGAACTTATTACGATTAGTTTGAGTTCTTGATTATGTCTTTTGGGTTAACCAATGCTCCAGCGGCT
>JAPEIP010000002.1:43780179-43830452 GCA_026120095.1 Capsicum chinense | reverse complement strand
CTCCCAGTCTTGAATCAGTCCTAATGATTAATTAATATTCAGATGTCTTTCCTGAAGATCTTCCAGGCATTCGTCCCAAGAGAAAAATAGACTTCGATATTGATCTCCTCCTAGATACTCAGCCTATCTCTATTCTTCCATACAGAATTGAACCAGAAAAACTCAAGGAGCAGAAAGAATAGTTGAAGGATCTCTTAGATAAGGGATTCATCAAACCCTGTATTTCCCCGTTGGGTGTACCAGTCTTATTCGTGCACAATAAAGATGGTTCTCTCTGGATGTGCATAGATTATTGTTAGCTCAATAAATTCATGATCAAGAACAAGTATCCACTTCCTAAAAATGATGACTTTTTTGACCAACTTCAGGGTGCCAGTTATTTCTCCAAAATAGACCTCAGATCAGGTTACCATCAGCTCAAAGTTAGAGAATGTGACATTTCAAAGACAGCTTTACATACTCAGTATGGTCACTTTAAATTCTTAGTCATGTCCTTTGGTCTTACCAATGCCCCTGCAGATTTCATGGAATTGATGAATTGAGTGTTCAATCAATTCTTAGACATGTTCGTGATAGTCTTTATAGATGATATCCTTGTTTACTCCTGCAGTGAGGAAGAGTATTCAGACCATCTCAAAATTGTTCTTCAGACTCTAAAAGATCATCAGTTATTAACAAAATTTAGTAAGTACTAATTTTTGTTAAGGTTGGTAGCATTACTTGGCCATATCATTTCAGGTGATGGCATTAGAGTAGATCCTCAAAAGACCGAAGCGGTAAAAAATTGGCCACGCCACGTATCTCCATTAGATATTAAGAGTTTCTTGGGTTTGGCTAGCTATTACATACAGTTTATTGAGGCATTTTCTTCTATTTCATCCCCTATTTCAAGATTGACTCAGAAGAAGGTCAAGTTTAAGAACTTAACTCTCCTTAGCCCCAATCTTAGCATTACTACATGGTTCAGATGGGTTCGTGGTGTATTGTGATGGATCTAGAATAGGTTTAGGCTGTGTCCTCATGCAGCATAGTAAGATCATAGCCTATGCCTCCAGATAGTTAAAGCCCCATAAGAAGAATTATCCTACTTATAATATTGAGTTAGTAACCGTAGTATTCGCCTTGAACATTTGGAGGCATTATCTCTATGGAATTTATGTAGATGTCTTCATAGATCATAAGAGTCTCCAATATGTATTTTCCCATAAAGATCTCAATCATCGTTAGAGAAGGTGGTTAGAGCTCTTAAAGGATTATGACATGAGTGTCCTTTATTAACCGGGCAAGGCCAACGTTGTGGCCGATGCTCTCAGTAGACTCTCTATGGGTAGTTTTGCTTATGTTGAGGACAGTAAAAAGAAGTTAGCTCAGGAAGTTCATCAGCTTTCCAGACTAGGAGTTCGCTTAGTCGATTCTTTAGAGGGTGGTGAATGTGTTCAGAGTAGTTTAGAATTATCTCTAGTTTCCGAGGTGAAATAAAAGCAAGACAGGGATCCTATCCTTGTCAAGCTAAAAGAGTTTGTCAGTGCACAGAAAGTATAGGTTTTCTCCCAAGGGGGAGATGGTTTTCTTCGTTGTCAAGGCTGTTTGTATGTTCCAAGTATAGATGACTTGAGGGAAAATTCTTGCAGAAGCATATGGTGCACGATGCACTATTCATCTAGGGGCTACTAAGATGTACCGTGACTTACAGGAGATCTATTGGTGGAGTAAGATGAAGAAAGATATTGCAAAGTTTGTGGCTAAGTTCACTACATGTCAGCAAGTTATGATAGAGTATTAGAAGCCTGGTGTTCTATGCAGGAGTTCACCATTCATAATTGGAAGTGGGAAGAAGTGAACATGAACTTCATGATGGGTTTGCCTCGAACTCGTCATCAGCATAATTTAGTTTGGTTCATAGAAGACGGAATGACCAAATCAGCCCATTTTCTTCCAGTTCATACCACTTATTCAGCCAAGGCTTACACCAAACTCTACATTAGAGAGTTGGTTATATTACATGGTGTTTCATTATCCATCATCTCAAATAGAGGTACTGAGCTCACCTCTTACTTCTGGAAAGCATTTTAAAAGGGTCTTGGTACCCAAGTTTATCTTAGTACAACCTTTCATCCTTTGACAGATGGTCAAGCAGAAAGGACCATTCAGACTCTAGAAGATATGCTAAGGGTGTCTGCAATTGATTTCAATGGAAGTTGGGATGACCACTTTCCTTTAATTGAATTTACATACAAAAATAACTATCACTGCTGTATTCAGATGGATCCATTAGAAGATCTTTATGGTAGAAGATGTAGGTCTCTAATCGATTGGTTCAAATTTAGGAAGGACTCAATCATAGGGCCTGACTTAGTATTCGATGCCTTAAAGAAACCTCAGTTGATCAGCAAAAGACTCTGGGCTGCTTAGAGCCGACAGAAGTTTTATGCAGATATTTGTAGAAAGGAGCTTGAGATTGATATTGGTGATATTTCTATCTAAAGATCTCTCCCATGAAAGGAGTGAAGCATTTTGGAAAGAAGGGAAAGATCAGTCCCCAATATGTTGGTCCTTTCAAGATTCTCTATCGATTAGACAAGGTAGCTTATGACTTTGAATTACCTTCAAATATAACATTAGTTCATCCATTCTTTCATGTCTCTTTGATCAAGAAGTGCATAGGTGACCCATCAGTCGTAGTCCCTATTCAGCGTATTGATGTTAAGAACAAAGATGTCCTTCTAGTCAAAGTTCTTTGGCAAAATCAGTCTGTTGAGGGAGCTACTTGGGAAGCTGAAGCAGACATGCGTACCAAGTATCCTCACCTCTTTTTCGCCAATCCAAACCAAGCTCAAGATAACAGTTCTTCTTAAGCTTATTTAGTTTCACGTTCAGTATTCAATGCAACTTGGTATTCAGTTTCATGCACATGTTTCATCACAAATTTGTTATTAAGTGCCATTGCATATTCAGTCATGCATACATGTATCAGTCTAGTATATAATAATGCATCATATATGCATTCTCATTGCGAGAACCTTAGTTATCAGAAACCCAGTCATGCATTCATAAATCATTTACACATGCATCAACTATGCATGTTTAGTATGGTATATTTTGTTTATTAGTCATGTCAGTCTGAGATCATGTTTCAATCATTCATGTTCAATTTATGTTTAGCTTATTGTTCCCTCTCTCATTTAGTCTCATTCGTGGACAATGTTCTCAAAAGAGAGATATTGTAAGACCCCGCAAAACTAATGTGTTCAAATTTAACTCATTTTGCTCCTTGAATCTCAATATAAGGTAAAACACTTAGAAAAGTTTAGCTAAGTGTTTAACACTTAGTATTATTTTAGACCTCCAAACTTTGGGGATTTATTTGATGACCTTCCTGACCTCTATTTTCAAATTTTCAAGTTATGTTGCAATGGGGCAAGCTCGTCGTACATCCTGGATGAGTTTGGGAATTTTTGGAGTAGCATAAGGGCACGTTTGGGTGCCCAAACTAGAAGCTCAGGGAGATCTACCCGCACCGTGCAGGCTAGAGCACCGGTCTAAGAAAGGTGCCACCATGGCTAGAGCGGAGGACTAGCAGGGGATTGCTCTACAACTCGGGTGGGTGCCCAGTTTTTCAGCATTCCAGCTCTATGTTTTTAAGGGCATTTTGATCCTTTTCCACCAATTATAAGCTCCCACACATGTGATTAAAGCTCAAAAACACCAAAATCTACTTCTTTTCATCAATTTCTCTCAAGAACAAGAGCAAGGGTTTCAATGTGAAGATCCAAATCCAAGACCTTTCACCGTTAACTTTTGTGGATATTTCAATTAAGCCATGCGTAGTGTTCATCCATGGATTCCTTTCATTAGTGGGGTCTAAGAAATGTGTTATCAATAACGTATGGTGATTTTCTTATTGTGATTTGATCATGTTCATATTGATAGTTGTTGTTTATATTTCAAGACACTGTCTTGATAACCTTTTATGAATTATATGAGTTTGTTGATTGAAAACCTATGAATTTGGGTAGTTTTAGGTTTCTAAATTTATAAAGAATCCTTTTCTCAAAGTTTTGCATGCTAGGTGTTCAATAAAATTCCTAGAATGATGAATATAATGTTTCATGACTCAATAATGCTTAATAACAAGTCTATGTTACCCCTCATGATTCAACACAATTTCCCCATGCTATTGTTGGGTATTGATTGTTGTGTATGCAATGTTCATGATATTGAAGTCATGCATGTAAGTACATGTTATACGCATTTCCTTCCATGATCAAGAATATGATAACCATGTGAAGCATGAAATCCCCTATTTATGGCATTATGAATTATGAACCCTATTCCTACGATCAAAAAGTGTCATGCGTGTTAGTTTCCTTCCATCGAGTCACAGGGGTACTTGTACCTAAAAAATATAGCTGTGTGCCAAGAGTCAAGTCTCATTTTCATGATACCCTTATTCAAGCCATGTTCCATAGAACTCAGTCAGTCAGGGGACTCAGGAAATCTCAAAAATCTCATGATCTAAGTCAATTACCAGATAGCAGTAGTATTTCGTTAGTTAATGAAATTCTGTAACTCAGTCCATGTACAGTCAGTAAATCATGTTTAGTCTCTTCAGATGGGAGTAGTAATTTGCACCGATCAAACCCAAGATGGGAACACACACTGTCAGATAAGGGTGTGATTCTTAGCAGTCATCCCTGTATTCCAGAACTATGTGGCCAGCATTGGTTGAGACATAAACATTATCAGATGAGGGTTGATGAGGTGGATAAGAACTATTAAATAAGGGAACCACCATTCGCTTTTGGGGACACTGTCAGATAAGAGTTACCCATAGTTTGTGTTTACTAGTGGCGCGGTATTAACACACTTCCAATTAGGGAAGAAATTGGACCCTAGCTCAGATATTATAGCGCAGTTGGGGCATGTCAGCTAAGTAACTACTTTCCACAGTTTCAGTTTCAGTCTCAATAAAAGAACTCAAACAGTTTTTCAGATTTCAGGACTGTTACATACGGTCAACTTTGATAGAGTACGAAACTCAGATAGTTCCACAAGATTTAGGACTGTCAGATACAGTCACTCATATTATCAATTATATCAGTTATCATTACATCATGTCAGCAGTATTCAGATCCAGTAATCGTGTATTCACGATATCAGTATCAATTATCATATCTTATGCATGTATTCTCACGCTCATGATAGTCAGATAGTTATTATCATTGTTCATGCATATAAACCCTATGCATTCATCCTACCTCACTTGCATACTCAGTACATTCCCACATACTATTGTATTTGTGCTATGGTGTTTCTTTTATTTTACACCATAGTTTCAGAAACACGACTTATAGATCAGCATCCGTAGCATTCCAGTATTTAGAGTTTTAGCAGTGAGTCCTTATTCTTTGAGGATGTCATTTTATTTTATCATTTTAGTTCAGTTTTCAGTTGACAGAGTTAGTTGGGGACATGTCCCTTCAAATACTTTTTTAGAATATTCAGACAGTAGAGGCTTTCAGACTATATACAGACTATATTTCGTACTTTAGTATTTTGAGTTTTGTTTTGGGTATTCAATTACCCCACGCAAATGTTACATCATTCAAATTATGTTCAGTATTGACACTTATGGCCTTTTAGTTCATGTTTTTGCATTATTATATTATATTATACAGTGTATAGGTACAGAAATTAGTCATGGGTTAGCTTGTGGTTCCTCGGGGTCATAAGCATTGTGTAACATTCTGATACAGAAAATTGGGGTGTTACATCTAGGTGTGATGATACCTATCATGAAATGCACTTAATATGAAGGACATAAAGGTTATAAATATGAACTATGGTTTTAAATGACTAAAATTAGTCTGAAAGAGGAATAGATGGAAAATAGAGACGACACGAGTTTAGATAACCCATAAACAGTGTTTTACCGACATGAGTTTTATGTTAGGTTATCCCAAAATGGTAATAATTATTGTATACCATAACAAAAAACTCTGATACTTTCTGCAAACTTAGATTTGAGGATTTTTTGCTGAACTAATAGAGAACCCATATAGCTCGTGGGTGACAAGGTCGGGATGCCATCTGGCTAGAGGTAAAACAAAGAATTTTGTTTATGTCTTATCAGACTGATCATCACTTGTATTGTTATTATGCCTACGTGTATTGATTTCTATTATTTTAAATTTTTTTAATATTGCTCCTAATTATTATATATATAATCAATGATATTTTTAGATTGTTTGGTATATCAATGCATTCCAAGTACTGACCGTCCTCGTGGCAGCTGCATTGTCTCGTAATGTTGGTTTTGAGGCACAACCCTGTAGCTAAGATTAATAGTAGATTACTTTTAGAAATTTAGAGTTGGTGAGCCTCCCTTACTTCGGAAGGTAGTTCTATCCATATGTAGTTTTCATTTAGTTTTATGATTCGGCGAGGGACTTGTCCCGACATAAACAAATTAGTGTTTCAGTAGAGTCTTCATAGACTGGTTTAGACTGGATTTGGGTTTTTATGGATTGATGTCATGACATACTAAAATTGATTATGAACATTTACATGTTTCAATTTATCTTCCACATTTCTTTTTGTGTAAATAATGCTTATGATAATATACTAAGGAGTTTCTTGGGCCTTTATGGTTTGGGATACCTGTCACAACCAAGGACCCATCTTGGATTGTGACAAGCTTGGTATAACAACATGGTTCAGGGTCCCAGGATGTTTAAAAATCCATGTCAAGAAGAGTCTATATTTATGGGTGTATAGCGAGCCATACATATAAGGGGAAATCTAGGAGGCATTTAGGAATGTTTTATGTTTTTTCATGTTCTAGTTCGTGTTGTAGGGTTGTAACACTCCGAATATGGTACCCAAAATGCTACACTGTGCACATGACCCCAAAGGACCGCGAGCTAACCCATGACTAATATTTGTACCTGAACACTGCATAATATCATGTAAAATACAAAAATAATAAACTAGAACATGCCAAAAGGTTCAAATTGGATAAAACACGATATCTAAGAGTATGGTATGTCAAAACCAAAACATGAACTGAAATAAACTATCTGAAGATACTGTAGTTTGGAAAGCCTCTAACTGATTGAACTGCCTTAATAAGGAGTTGATGGGACATGTCCCCCAACTAGCTCCGTCTACTAAAAGATAACTAAAATAATAAAGTAATAATAATGCCCTCAAAGAATGAGGACTTACTGCTAACCCTAACTATTGAGACTAAAATGCTACTAGCGCCCTGGAGCACGTGCTTCTGAATGTATGGTATAAAAGACCATAGCGCAACTGCGTTAGTATGATTGAATATACTAGTATGCATGTAAGGTAGGCTGAATAAAGAGGGTTCAAATTCATGAACAATGCTAACTGACTATATAACATGAACGTGAGAATACATGCATGAACAAATGACTGTAGCTGGATTCGTGATGATAATGATTACTGAGCCTGAATACTGATAACATGAGTTACTGATAACTGATCCTAAGCGACTGTATCTAGTAATCTAGGTTCTAATGGAACTATCTGAGTTCCATACTTTATGAGTTAACTATATCTAACAGTCCTGAATTCTATAGAACTATATGATTTCTATTACTGAGACTGAAATTGTAACTATGCGAAATAGTCATCTAACCGACATGCCCTAAATAAGAAATATAGAGGAATTGGGTTCCAATCTGTAACACTAATTTGAAGGGTATCAATACCGCTCCACCTGTAAGGATAAGCTATGAGTGACCCTCAATTGGAAGGTAATCAAAGGAGAACAGCGGGAACCCTCAACTGGCGGGTAAGCCACTTCATCAACCCTCAACTGGCAGGTAATATGTCTCAAACTATGCTGGCTATATAGTTCTGGAATGCACGGATTGCTTCTAAGAATCACACCCACTATTGGCAGGTGAGTTCCTTCCCATCCTCGTGTTTGCTCCTGTGCTAAATCCTACTCCTATCTCAATAGACACTAAACATGATTAACTAAACTGGACTGAGTTAACTGAGTTCCGTTGACTGACGAAATACTACTGAAATTACTAGATTACTGATTATTCCTTAGTCACATGAATACCTAAGTTCTATTGACCATGGCTTTACTGCGAGTATCATGAAAACATGACACTGACACTAGACAAACAGCTAAGTTGTCAAGTACAAGTACCCCCAGTACTCGATAGAAGGAAACTAACAAGGCATGGCGTTCTTGAGTACATGACCAACATCAACAGTCCACAATATAATAAGTTAGGGATTTCATGAAGCACATGGGTTTCATAAACTTATACATGGTAGGAATGCGTATAATAAGAATCATAATTTCATACTCTAACATCATGAGCATTCCAACAAATATCTACATTACACATCAATAGCATGGGAATCATTTCGATATAAGGGTAAGACATGCATTTATCATATGGGTTAAAATTGAACTATAATACACAATTTCTATCCTCTTAGGCTTTTTATCAAACACCTTACATGCACAACTTAGGACATAGATGAAATCATTAAATTACACATTATGAACAACTCCATTCATGGATTTCAAATTGCATTCTAACGTGGTTTTCATGAAAAACACATAGTGATTTCACCTTTAAATCCTATAATCAAAATCCCATGAACAGAATTAACCCACAACAAAATATTCATAATGCATGATTTTAAAAAATGATTCTTGAACTTCATAAATGAAAGGATTACTTTAATGAACACTATGAATTCCGTGGATGGAAGATTCCTGAAAACAAATGGTGAAATTCTTTAAATTGAATCCTCAACTAAAAACCCTAACTTGTTCTTAAGATTAATGGAGAGAAACTACTATAATTTGGATGAAATATAGCTGAATTATGTATTTTTAGGCTTATATAAGGGTGGAAATTGACCCTTTTGCCCTTGAGAACGCGATCATTTAATGACATAAAAAGAATTGGGTGTCGATGCTATAAGCGATGTGGCACATTGATGGATACACTGCGATACTCGATACTTTGCACCATGATCACATAAAGCCTTAGAAATTTTAGCCCTAGCAGCCTGCATAAATATTGACCAACGCGATTGGCAATGCGGTGCGCCAAGATTGCATTGGTTAACTATTTTAGGACTCGAAACATGATTTAAATGTGTTTCGAAAATTTCAAAACTTGTCTGGGAACACCTATTTACCTTTCTGATCATGAATTAATGAAAATACAGGCCATTAAGGGACATTAAGATGGCAAGATGAGATTGCCAACTTTCAAAGGCTAAAATAGGCTAAGTCTGAGAACTTGGTTAGAATTTTCCAAGTCTGGGACCCCTTGACAAGCCTAAAGGACTGAATTGAGCTTAAATATTTTGTCGGGTCTTACAATATCTCCCCCTTGCGAATATTCGTCCTCGAATAAGACTAACTAATAGGGAAGAAGAGATAAACTGACATAAATACTGAACAAGGGCAACTAAAACATGATTCCATGACTGAAATGACTGATAACTGAATAAACCATACTTAACGTACATATCTGATGCATATGTACCTGATTCATGAAAGAATGGCTGAGTGTCCTGATGAATTGAGTTTCTCACAATGAGAATGCATATCCGACACATAATTATATGATTGAACTAATACATGAATACATGACCGAATATGCAATGGTATTTAATACCATGTTTATAATGGAATTCTGAACATGTAATACCACGTATATTTCTAAACTAGAAAATGAACTATTGTTCCTAAACATGAAATATCCTATCGTATGATTCATATTTGAGTACATGAATTAGGATGAGTATCCTAGTGATAATAGAGCTTATGATGTATTAAGCATGTTCATAAGAGTCACTTAGAGCAAGCCAATCTAATAACTTTTGAATCCACCAAGTTCTCGTGTGTGATTTCACATAGCTCATCTTTGAATGAGAATAACTTAGTTTGTAGGTGGTATTTTGTAAGATTTATACCCTTCAAATTGTAGATAATTGAATAATCTTTCCGTTGATACAAAATTTTCCTAAAATGGACACCCGGTGGAGAAGTTATGGCGATTTAAAGTTTCAGCAGCGTTATTTTAGTCAGTGGCGCATCACGCCATAAGCCAAAATGACATTCATCAATTTCCAGTGTCTCTCTGCATTTCCAGCACATCACAGTGAGTTTCCAGGTCATAAATGGGTGGAAATATGATGTCTCTGCATCATGTCGGGGGCCCAAATTTAGTCATTTTCATAGAAATTAAATGACGCATCTAGAGGGGTATTTGGGTCATTTTTCCACCTCTATATAAGTTCTAAACAAGGGATTGAGGCCCTAAATAGGCTTTTTACATTACTTTTTATAAAAATTCACTCAAGAACAACCAAGAACAAGTCTAGGGTTCACTTGGGGGTTTTAAATTCCAATATTATTTCACTACTATCTTCATGGATTATTAATCTAAGGTATGCGTAGTGTTCATCGATGGATCCAATCCGTTAATAGCGTTCAAGAACCATGTTTTAAATGCTATTTTGTGAACTTTTTGTGGTGATATGAGCATGTACATGTTGATGATTGTTGTTTAAATTTTAAGATGATATAAGGTGTTTTCATGGAATATATATGGTTGTTAGTTGAAAACTATGAATTTCAGATGGTGTAATATGACGCAAGTTATGAAACACACCTATGCCTTAAAGAATGCATGCTAGGTGTTTGATAAAATTCTTGGTATGGTACAAATTTATGTTTACATGGTTCCATGATATCTAAATGAGAAGTCTGCGTAAGCTATATACTTAAATATGAAATCCGTACTATTGATGTGTTGCTTTTGTTGTGGTATGAAGTATGTATGGTAATGGATATGTATAATATGTACACGAAATATATCCATGCAATCCCTACAATGTTTAAGATGTTGAATAACTACATGAAGTATAAGATCATCTACTTATGATATTATGAATTGTGGACTCCAATCTTGTGAGTAAGTCATGTCATGTGTGTCAGTTTTTTTCTATCGGGTCTTGGGGGTATTCATACCCAAAAAATATAGCTGTGTGACTAGATATATGTCATGTTGTCTCGATAATCTCAGTCAAGCTATAATCTATAGAACTTGGTCATTCATGTGACATAGGAAACCTCAGAAATCTCATGATCTCAGTTAACTCTCAAATAGCAGTACTATTCCATCAGTCAACGAAAGTTAGTTAATCAGTCCATGTACAGTGAGTTGAATTATGTTCAGTCTTTTTAGATGGAAGTAGAATTTAGCACCAAGTGAACCCAGGGATGGGAACTCACCTTTTAGTTTAGGGTGTAATTCTTAGCACTCATCCTTGTGTTTCAGAATTATGTAGCCAGCATAGGTTGAGACAACTTAACCTATCAGATTAGCGTTGATGAGGTGGCTTAACCTATTAGTTTAGGGTTCCTATCTCTCTCATTTCGAGTACCTGCCAGCTAAGGGTCAGTCACAACTGTCCTTATTAATGGTGCGGTATTGACACCCCTTTAGTCGGGGTAGAGATTAGACCCTAGCTTAGCCATAATGGCATACATAGGGTATGTGGGTTAAACAACTACCTCCCATATTTTTAAAATCAGTCTCAGTGAAAGAACTCAGACAGTTCTTGAGATATCAGTATACCAGGACTGTTAGATACTGTCCAAATCTATTATAGCACAGAACTTGAAAGTTCCTTCAGATTGAAGAATGTTAGACACAGTCGCCCATGCTATTAAAACTACAGTTTCAGCCATGTCAGTTATCAATAAACTATGTCTTAGCATACATATTGCGCTATCACATACTCATGATCTCAGTTACTATGTATGTAAGTTTGTACTCTTAGGTTCATATCAGTTAGTCAGTTAGCATTATTCATGCATGTAAACCCTTTGCATTATCCTACCTCACTCGTATACTTAGTACTCTAGTTGTACTGATGCATTTGAGCTATGGTACTTTCTTTTATGTTACACCATAGGTTAAGAGACATGAGTTCCACACCAGTTGTAGCAGCTGAATTCCAGTATACAGAGTTGTAGTGAGTCCTCTTTATTTGAGGATGATATGATATTATTTTATTTTATTTATTATTTTCGGTCAGTTTTACTAGACGGAGTTCTTTGGAGACATGTTCCTTAAACTCCTTATTCAGACATATTTAGAGTCTTTCAGATTTAGTTCAGATTTGATTCAGTTTTCAATTGTTTTAGGTATCTTTCACCCGCACAGATGTTACTATTTTATTGATTCTTTATTCAGTTTAACCTTCTGACCTAGTTGTTCATGTTTTCCACATTATTATAATATATATTGCAGTGCACAGGTACAAATATTAGTCATGGTTTAGATTATGGTCCTTCAGGGTCATAAGCACCGTGCAGCATTTCAGTTCAGAAAATCGAGGTATTACCATCTTGGTATCAGAGCCTAAGGTTCAATAGAGTCCTAGAAAGTCTGAAAGTTGCATCTAGTAGAGTCTTGTGCATGGGTGTGTTGCGCGCATTTAGGAATAGTTTCCCTTCTTTCAATATTCATGTAGTGCTAGTGACCATAATCTCAAGTTAAACTCCCAGTCTAATCCGTTCTTCTCTTATTTTAGAATATGGCCCCAAAGAGAAGAAACTAGCTAGCTCCTCAGCCCAAAGATCCTTTGGGTGAACATATCTATCATGCGGAGTTTACATCCGTATTCACCATACTTGATCAGTCTATGGATGCCCTAAATGAATGGCCACCAGTTATGTTGGCCAATCCAGTGGCCAATTCCGCAGCAGCTAGAATTCAGGACTTTACCCGAATGAACCCTCCATCTTTCTTTCAGTCTAAGTTAGATGAAGACCCTCAGGAATTCATTCGCCAAGTCCAGAAAGTCATTGATATTATGGGAGTTACTTCTATTCAGAGTGCTGAGTTAGCCGCATTCCAATTATAGGATATCGCTTATTTTTGGTATAAACAATAGAAGTTTGAGAGGGTAGACGATGCAGGTCCTATTGAGTGGGAGGAATTTGTTATGGCTTTCTTAGACAGATTCTTTTTCCAAGAGATAAGAGAGGCCAAAGTTCTCAATTTCATTAACCTCATGCAGGGAAATATGATGGTTAGAGAGTATTCTCTTAGATTTATTCAACTAGCCAGATATGCCCCTCATGTGGTTGCAGACAATAGGGATAAGATGAGAAAGTTTGTGTCAGTGGTGAATGATAGCATGGTAAATGAGTGTAGATCTGTGATACTAAACAATGATATGAATTTAGCCAGACTCATAACCTATACTTAGCAAATAGAAGAGTAGAAGGTTAGGACTAGGAAGAGATATAACAGGAGAGCAAGGTCTGGCAATTTTAGTTTTGCTCTACCTATATCAGAGGGAGCAAGTCATTCATGGTTTAATCCCAAGTCATCGGCTCCAACTCATGGTTCCGCCAGTGTTCCAGCTCCTTTCTCCGCCAATTCCTCAATGCTGAAATTTAGAGATGCAACAAAGATAGAGCACCAGGCTCTAAATCTTAGGGCAGTGTAACCTATGCCTGAACGAAACCCCTACATCAGACTTATGGTAAGAACTATATGGGTATTTGCAGAGCCGATAATGATGTATGTTTTGGTTGTGGAAAGCTAGGCCAAAGGATTAGAGAGTGATCTCAGCTAGGTCCTTAGGGTCAGCAGAACCGTTCCACAGCTCAGTTCGGTCGCCCGAACCAGTAGGGTGCCACTTCTAGTTCTACTAGTGGGCAATGCCCAAACAGACTCTATTCTCTTCAGACCAAACAGGATCAGGAAAATTATTTTGAAGTCATTACTGGTACGTGACTGATTTTCCATGTTTATGTTTATGGTTTGCTAGACCCAGGTGCATCCTTATCTTTTGTCACTCCATACATAGCAAGAGATTTCGAAATCAGTCCCAAAATTTTAGCTGAGCCTTTTTTAGTGTCTACCTCAGTGGGTAAAACCATCATAGCTCGGTGGGTATATAGGAAATGCTCGGTTATGATATTTTAGAAATCCACATCAGCAGATTTAGTCGAGTTAGAGATGACTGACTTTGATGTTATTCTCGACATGGATTAGCTTCATTCCTGCTATAACACAGTCGACTGCAGAAATAGGATAGATTAGTTTTAGTTCCCAAATAAGCTTATCCTAGAGTTGAAGGGTAGTACTACAGCATTCAGGGGTTAGCTTGTTTTCTACCGTTGGGCAAGGAAAATGATTTCTAAGAGGTGTGTGCATCATCTCGTGCATGTTAAGGATTCCAGTTTCGAATCTCCCAGTCTCGAATCATCACCAGTGGTTAATAAATATTTAGATGTCTTTCCCAAAGATCTTCTATGCATTTCTTCCGAAAGGGAAATAGACTTCAGCATAGACTTTTCTCCAGATACTCAGCCTATTTCTATTCCGCCATACAAAATGGCACCAGCAGAACTCAAGGAACTTAAAGATCAGTTGAAGGATCTCTTAGATAAGGGATTTATCAGGACCAGTGTATCACTATGGGGTGCACCAGTCTTAATCGTATGCAAGAAAGACAGTTCTCTCAGGATGTGTATTGATTACCATCAGCTCAACAAAGTTACAGTTAAGAACAGGTATCCACTTCTTAGAATAGATTACTTGTTTGACCAACTTAAAGGTGCCAGTTAATTCTCTACGATAGACCTCAGATCAGGCTATCATCAGCTCAGAGTTAGAGAATGTGACATCCCAAAGAAATCTTTCCTTACGCGGTATGGTCACTTTAAATTTCTTACCATGTCCTTTGGTCTTACCAATGCCCCTATAGCTTTCATGGACTTGATGAACCGGGTGTTCAAGCAGTAGTTGGATAGGTTTTTCATAGTCATCATAGATGATATTCTGGTCTATTCTTGCACTGAGCGTGATCATTCAGACCATCTCAGAATTGTTCTTCATACTCTTAGGGATCATTAGTTATTTGCCAAGTTTAGTAAGTGCAAATTTTTGCTAAGATTAGTAGCATTCCTCGGCATATTATTTCTGCTGATGGCAATAGAGTAGATCCTCGGAAGACTGAAGCGCTAAGAAACTTCCCTTGCCTTGTACCTACATTAGATATCAGTAGTTTCTTGGGTTTGGCCGACTATTACAAATGGTTTGTCGAGGGATTTTCTTCTACTGTATCACCTATGTCTAGATTAACATATAAGAAGGTTAAGTTTCAATGGTCAAATTCATACAAGAAGAGTTTTCAAGAGTTAAAGACTCACCTTACCTCAGCTCTAGTTCTAGCTCTTCCAACTAGCTCAGATGGTTTCGTAGTTTATTGTGATGCATCTAGAGTGGGTTTAGGTTGTGTCCTCATGCAGCATTGTAAGGTCATAGCCTACGCCTCTAGACAACTAAATCCCCATGAGAAAAATTATCCTACTCATGATTTTGAGTTAGCAGCTATAGTATTTGCCTTGAATATTTGCAGAAATTATCTTTACAGAGTTTATGTAGATGTCTTTACAGATCATAAAAGTGTCCAGTATGTCTTTTCTCTGAAAAATCACAATCTTCATCAGAGAAGGTGGTTAGAGCTCTTGAAAGATTATGACATGAGTGTCCTTTATCCTCCAGGCAAGGCCAATGTTGTGGTTGATGCACTTAGTAGACTCTCCATGGGTAGTATTTCTCACGTTGAGGATAGCAAGAAGAAACTAGCTCAAGAAATACATTAGCTGGCAAGACTAAGCATTCTCTTAGTCAACTTTTTCGAGGGTGGTGTATGTAATCAGAGTAGTTCACAGTTATCTCTAGTTTTTATGGTGAAAGAAAAGCAAGACAGGGATACTAGCCTTGTCAAGCTGAACGATTCAGTTCAGAATCAGAAATTTGAGGTTTTCTCCAAAGGGAGTGATGGTGTTCTTTGTTGTTAGGGTTGTTTGTGTGTTCCAGGTATAGATGGCTTGAGGCAAAAAATTCTTGCAGAAGCGTATGGTTCGGATATTCTATTCATCTAGGGGCCACTAAGATATACTACGAATTACAGGAGATCTATTGGTGCAGTGGGATGAAAAGATATATTACAGAGTTTGTGTCCAAGTTCTCTACATATCAACAGGTTAATATAGAGCATTAAAAAGCTAGTGGTTCCATGTAAGAGTTCACCATTCCTACTTGGAAGTGGGAAAAAGTAAACATAGACTTCGTGACGGGTTTGCCTAGAACTCGTCATCAGCATGATTCAGTTGGGGTCATTGTAGACAGAATGACCAAGTCATCTCATTTTCTTTGTGTTCGTACTTCTTATTTAGCCGAGGATTATGCCAAACACTAATCAGGGAGTTGTTCAAATTGTATGGTATTCCACTATCTATTATTTAAGACAAAGGTACCCAGTTCACCTCTCACTTCTGGAAAGCATTCCAAAAAGGTCTTGGTACCTAAGAGCATCTCAGTATAGCGTTTCATCCTCAGATAGATGGTCAAGCAGAAATGACCATTCAGACTCTCAAAGATATGCTAAGGGCATGTGCAATATATTTTAAGGGAAGTTGGGATGACCACTTGCCTATGATTGAGTTTGCATACAACAATAACTATCATTCCAGTATTTAGATGGATCCATTTGAAGCTCTCTATGGTAGGAGATGTAGATCTCCAATCGATTGGTTAAAAGTTTGTGAGGTCTCAATTATAAGTCCTGACTTGGTATTCGACACCTTAGGGAAAGTTAAGTTGATCCGAGAGAGACTCCGGGCTACTCAGAGATGACAGAAGTCTTATTCAGATGTTTGTAGAAAGGATCTCAAGTTTGAGGTAAATCACTATGTTTACCTCAAGATCTCTCCCATGAAGAAAGTGAAAAGGTTCATCAAGAAAGGGAAACTCAGTCCTCGATATATTGGTCGCTTCAAGATTCTCAGTCATTTTGGAAAGGTAGCTTATGAGCTCGAATTACCTTCAGATCTAGCCTCAGTTCATCCAGTCTTCCATGTCTCTTTGCTCAATAAATGCATAGGTGACCCAGCAGTTGTAGTCTCTATTCAGAGCATTGACTTTTAGGATAGTCTCTCTTATGAGGAGATGCCAGTCAAAATTTCAGATTATCAAACTCGTAGATTGAGGAACAAAGAAGTCCCTCTAGTCAAGGTTCTTTGGTGAAATCAGTCTCATGAGGGAGCTACTTGGGAAGCAAAAGCATATATGCATACCAAGTATCCTTAAGCTCAAGGTAACAGTTCTCCTTAAGCGTATTCAGTTTCATGTTCATGTTCCCATCATAAACTTGGTATCTATTACCATTTCATATTTAGTCATTCATTTATGTATTAGTCCAGTGAATAATCATGCATCAAATATCCATTCTCATTGGGATAACTCAGTTATCAGAAGTCTCAGTTATGCATTTATGAATAAGATATGTATGTACAACATGATGTGTTTAGCTTAGCAGTCATATCCGTCATGAGATGATGTTCTAGTAGTGTATGTCTTGTAAGTACTCCAGTTTATCATCTCTCCTCATTTAAGTCAGTCTCATTCGAAGACCAATGTTTCCAAGGGAGAGATAGTATAATACCTCGTATATTTCTAAGCTAAAAAATGAACCATTGTTCTTGCACATAAAACCTCCTATCCTATGATTCATATATGTGTACATGAATTAGGATGAGTATCCTAATGATAATATATCTTATGATGTGTTATGCATGTTCATAAGAGTCCCTCAAATAAGCCAAGCTAAGAACTTTTGAATACACCAAGTTTTTGTGTGTGATTTCACATAGATCATCTTTGAGCGAGAATAACTTGGTTTATCAGTGGTATTTTGCCAAATTTATACCCTCCAAATTATAGAGAATTGAATAATCTTTCCTTTGATACCAAATTAGCCTAAAACAGAAACCAGGTGAAGAAGTTCTTACGATATAAAGTTTCAGCGGCATTATTTCAGTCAGTGGCGCATTGTGCCGTAAGCCAAAATGACATTCGTCAATTTCCAGTGTCTCTTTGTGATTCTACCGTATCATGATGAGTTTCTAGGTCATAGATGGGTGGAAACACGATGTATCTGCATCACGCTGGGGGCCCAAATCTGATAATTTTATAGAAATTAAATAACGCATCAACAGGGGTATTTGGGTCATCTTTCCACCCCTATATATTTCCCAAACACGGGATTGAGGCCCCAAATCAGCTCTTTACATTACTTTTTATCAAAATTCACTCAAGAACAACCAAGAACAAGTCTAGGGTTCAATTGGGGGTTTTAAATTGCAAGCTTATTTCACTAATATCTTCACAAATTATTAATCTAAGTTATGCGTCGTATACATCTATGGATCCAATCCGTTCATAGAGCTCAAGAACCATGTTTTAAATACTATTTTGTGAAATTTTTGTGGTGATATGAGCATGTACATGTTGATGATTGTTGGTTAAGTTTCAAGATGATATCTAAAGGTGTTTTAATGGAATATATATGGTTGTTAGTTGAAAACTATGAACTTTAGGTGGTGTAATATGGTGCAAGTTATGAAACACACCTATGCCTTAAAGAATACATGCTAGGTGTTTGATTAAATGCTTGGGATGTTAGGAATTAATGTTTACATAGTTCCATGATATCTAAATGACAAGTCTGTGTTAGGTATATACTTAAATATGAATTCCATGCTATTGATGTGTTGCTATTGTTGTGGTATGAAGGACGTATGATATTGTATGTATAATATGTACACGAAATATATTCATAATATCCGTACAATGTTTAAGATGTTGAATAACTATATGAAGTATAATATCCCCTACTTATGATATTATGAATTGTGGACTCCAATCTTATGATCAAGTCATGTCATGTGTGTTAGTTTCCTTCTATCGAGTCCTGGGGGTATTCGTACCCAAAAAATATAGCAGTGTGCCTAGAGCCATGTCATGTTGTCCCGATAATATTAGTCAAGCTATAATATATAGAACTCAGTAAGTCATATGACTCAGGAAACCTGAGAAATCTCATGATCTCGGTTAACTCTCAGATAGTAGTACTATTCCGTCAGTCAATGAAAGTCAGTTAATCAGTCTATCTACAGTCAGTTGAATCATGTTCAGTCTCTTCAGATTGGAGTAAAAGTTAGCACCAAGTGAACCCAAGTCTGGGAACTCACCTACCAGTTTAGGGTGTGATTCTTAGCTATCATCCTTGCATTCCAGAACTATATAGCCAATATAGGCTGAGACATCTTAACCTATTAGAATGTGTTGATGAGATAGATTAACTTGTCAGTTCAAGGTTCCCACTACTCTTGTTTTGAGTACCTACCAGCTAAGGGTCACTCACAACTGTCCTTACCAGTTGTGCGGTATTGACACCCTTTCAGTTGCGGCAGAGATTAGACCCCAGCTTAGCCATAATAGCACACATGGGAAATGTAGGTTAAACACCTACCTCCCATAGTTTTAGATTCAGTCTCAGTAAAAGTACTCAGACAGTTCTTCAGATATCAGTATATCAGGATTGTTAGATATAGTCAAATTCAGTTATAGCACGAGACTTAGAAAGTTCCATCATATTCAAGACTGTCAGACACAGTCGCCCATGCTATCAGAACTACAATTTTAGCTATGTCAGTTATCAGTAAACCATGTATTAGCGTACATATTTAGCTATCATGTACTCACGATCTCAGTTACTATGTATGTATTTTTGTACTCTTACGTTCATATCAGTCAGTCAGTTAGCATTATTTATACATGTAAACCCTTTACATTGTCCTACCTCACTCGTATACTTCGTACTCCAGTTGTACTCACGCATTTTCACTATGGTGCTTTCTTTACATGTTGCACCTTAGGTTCAAAGACATGATTTCAAGACCAGCAGTAGTAGCTATATTCCAGTATACAGAGTTGCAATGAGTCATCTTCATTCAAGGATGATATGATATTATTTTATTTCAGAAAATTAGGGTGTTACAGAACATGCACTAGATAAAAAGTTGCAACTTAAATCTGAACTTGAAACATAAAAGCTTATGAAGAAATATTACCTTGAGCTAGATGTGAGTTAGCGAAGAAGAGGTGAAGGTACTTGGTTCGCATGTCTGCTTCTGCTTCCTAAGTAGCTCCCTCAATGGACTAATTCTATCAAAGAAATTTGACTAGAGGGACTTCTTTGTTCCTCAGTCTACGAGTCTAATAGTCAAGAATTTCGACTGGAATCTCTTCATAAGAGATGCCATTTTGAACATATATACTCTGAATAGGAACTACAACTGCTGGATCACCTATGCATTTCTTGAACAAACAGAAAAGGCAGACTGGATAAACTGAGGCTAGATTTGAAGGCAATTTAAGCTCATAAGATACCTTTTCAAAGCGACTAAGAATTTTGAAGGGATTGATATAACAGGGACTGACCTTTTCTTTCTTGCCGAATCTCTTCACTCCCTTCACAGGAGAGATCTTGAGATAGACATAGTCACCAATCTCAAAATTGAGATCTTTCCTGCGTACATCTATATAAGACTTCTTTCGGCTCTAGGCAGCCCAGAGTCTTTGTTATTTCAACTGGACTTTTTCTAAGGCATCAAATACTAAGTCAGGCCCTATAACTAAAGCCTCAGTAACTTTGAACCAACCAACTGGAGATCTGTATCTCCTACCATAGAGAGCTTTAAATAGAGCCATCCAAATACTGGAATGATAGCTATTGTTGTATGCAAACTCAATCAAAGGCAAGTAGTTATCCTAACTACCCTTGAAATCAATTGCACATGCCCTTAGAATATTTTCTATATTCTGAATGGTCCTTTATGCTTGACCATCTTTCTGAGGATGAAAGGTTGTACTTAGATAAACTTAGGTACCAAGACCCTTTTAGAATGCTTTCCTGAAATGAGAGGTGGGCTGGGTACCCCTGTTTGAGATAATAGATAATGGAACATCATGCAATCTGACCAGCTCTTTGATGTAGTGTTTGGCATAATCCTTGGCTGAATAGGAGGTATGTACTAGAATGAAATAAGCGGATTTGGTCATCCTGACTACAATGACCCAAACTAAATCATACTGATGTCGAGTACGAGGCAAACCCAACACAAGGCCCATATTCAGTTCTTCCCATTTCTAAGTAGGAATATTGAACTCTTGCATGGACCCACTAGGCTTCTAATACTTTATCATGACTTGATAATATGTATAGCACTTATCTACAAACTCTGTAATATCTCTCTTCACCCCACTGCATTAATTGATCTCCCACAAGTCAGGGTACATCTTTATGGTCCCTGGATGAATAGAGTAGTGCGCACCATGTGCTTCTGCAAGAATTCACTGCCTTAAGTCATCTATACCTGGAACAGACAAACGACCCTGACAACGCAAAACATTATCTCCCCCTTAGGAGAAAACCCTAATCTTCTGATCCTTGATTGACTCTTTTAGCTTTACTTGATTGGGATCTCTATTTTTCTTTTCTTTCACCTTGAAAAATAGAGATGATTCTGAAATACTCTGAACCCATAAATCACCCTCTTCTATATCGACAAAGAGAATACCTATACTGGCAAGATGATGGACTTTCTGAGCTATCTTCTTCTTACTGTCCTCGACATGAGCAATACTACCCATAGATAGTCTACATAGAGTGTCAGCCACTACATTGGCGTTGCTCGGATGATAAAAGACACTCATGTCATAATTTTTCAAAAGCTATAGCCACCTTCTCTGACTAAGATTGAGATCTTTTAGAGAAAAGACAT
Source organism: Capsicum chinense (assembly GCA_026120095.1). Classification (NCBI taxonomy): domain Eukaryota; kingdom Viridiplantae; phylum Streptophyta; class Magnoliopsida; order Solanales; family Solanaceae; genus Capsicum; species Capsicum chinense. Next base: position 43,808,716 of record JAPEIP010000002.1, on the reverse strand, counting down.
ACTGAAGGCTCTTATGATCTGTTATCACATCTACATGCACCCCATACAAGTAATGCCTTTAAATCATTAAGGCAAAAACTATGGCTGCTAAATAAAGATCATCAGCAGGATAATTCTGCTCAAGGGGTTTAAGCTATCTGGAGATGTAGGCAATGACCTTACCATGCTGCATGAGAACACAACCCAAACCTACGCTGGATGTACCCCAATACACTACGAACCCATCTGAACCATCTAATAAAGATAAGACTTAAGTTGAGGTGAGGTAAGTCTTCAACTCCTAAAAACTATTCTCGCAAGGATCTGACCACTGAAACTTAACTTTCTTCTAAGTTAATGCGGATATCGGGGATACAACAGAAAAAACCCCCTCAAAAAACCATCTGTAATAGCCAGCCAAACCCAAGAAACTCCTAATATCTGATGGAGAGACAGGGCGAGGCTAGTTTCTTACTGTTTGTAGCTTTTAAGGATCAACCCTAATGCCATTACCGAAAATAATATGACCAAGGAATGCTACCAACCGTTGCCAAAACTCACACTTACTGAATTTTATGAACAACTGATGATCTCTAATAGTTTGAAGAATGATACTGATATTATCTACATGATTATGCTCACTGCGGTAATAGATGAGGACATCATGTTTGAATACTATGACGAACATGTCCAAGTATTACTTGAACACATAGTTCATCAAGTCCATGAAAGCTGTTGGGACATTAGTAAGACCAAAGGACATGACTAGGAATTTGAAGTGACCATACCAAGTATGGAACACTATTTTTGGAATGTCACTTTCCCTGATTCTGAGCTGATAATAGCCTGATCTGAGGTCTATCTTAGAGAAATAGCTGAAAACCTAAAGTTGGTTAAATAAGTCATCGATTCTGGGAAGTGGATACTTGTTCTTGACCTTGAATGGATTGAGCTGACGGTAATCAATGTACATTCTTAGAGAACTATCTTTTTTCATATGAATAATACTACTACGCCCCACGAAGACATACTAGTCTAATGAATCCCTTATTCAGGAGATCGTTTAACTGTTCTTTCAGTTCTTGGAGTTCTATTAGTGCCATTCTATATGGTAGAAAATAAGTATAGGCTATGTATCTGGAAGAAGATCAATGTCGAATTCTATTTCTCTTTTGGGGGAAATTCTTGAAAGATCTTCAGGAAAGACATCTGAATATTCATTCACGATAGGGACTGATTCAAGGCTGGGAGTTTCAAAGCTAGAGTTCATGGCATGACCAAGGTTATAGACACGTCCCTTAGATATCATTTTCTATGCCCAAGGTGAAAACAAGCTGACCTCTAAAAGCTGAGGTATTACCCCTCCACTCTAGGATAGATTCATTCAGAAACTAAAATTGGACAACTCTATTTCTCCAGTCTACTTTAGAATAGCAGGAATAAAGCTAATTTATGCCAAGAATGACATCAAAATTAGTCATCGCCAATTCGACTAAGTCTGCTGAGGTGACTTTCTAAAATATCATAACCAGACAGTTCCTGTATACCCATTGAGCTATGATGGTTTATCCCGCTGGTGTAGAGACTAAAAAAGGCTCTGCTAGAATTTCAGGATTGACTCCAAAATCAACTGCTATATAAGGAGTAACAAAAGACAAGAAAGCTCCTCGATCTAGCAAAATGTAAACATGTAAGTGAAAGATCTGCAATGTACCAGTAACCATGTTAAGAGAATTTTCCTAATCTTGTTGGGACTTGACAGTATAAAGTATGTTTAGGTATTTCCCACTTGTAGCATTGAAAGTGGAACCCTACTGATTTGAGAGACCAGACTAAGCTGAGGAACTGTTTGCTAACTCTGGGAACCTATATGAAGACATTCTCTGGCTTTGTGGCCTGGCTTGCCACATCCGAAACAAATATCGCTGCTAGCTCTACAAATATTTGGATAATGTTTGCCATAAGTCTAACAAAGAGGGTTAGTTCAGGAATTGCTAATGCTACCCTGAGACTTAGAGCCTGGTACCCTATCTCTATTACCATCCCTGAACTTAGGAGCTAGAGCACTGGATGAGGAAGGAGTTGGAACTAATGACTTCAGATGAAACTGAGAATGGTTTCCTCCTTCTGACTTAGGTTGAGCAAAGTTGAAACTAATTGTCCGTGACCTCTTATTCTGATTCTCCCTTATCTTAATCTTTTGCTCTTCTATCTACTGAGCATAGGTTATAAGCCTGGCTACGTTTATTTTACTATTCAACATTGCAAACCTGCACTCATTGACCACACTATCGTTAACCCCAGAAACAAACTTACTCATCTTGGCCCTACTATCTGCAACAATATGATGATCATATCTGTCTAATTGAGTAAACATAAGAGAATACTCTTTCACCGTCATGTTGCCCTGCCTGAGGTTTATAATTTATAATACCTTAGCTTCTCTCAAATTTTGGGGAAAGAACCTATCTAAGAATGTGGTGACAAACTTCTCCCACTTTGTGGGCCTTGCATCTACAGCCCTTTCTGGTTTCCACTGTTTAAACCATGTGTGAGAATTATCCTTCAACTGATATGTAGTAAGCTTAGCTCTCTCAACAGCTGACACCCCCGTTATATCTGTAGCCTTCTGAACCTAGTCAAGGAATTCCTAAGGGTCCTCGTCTGTCTTAGACCCAAAAAGGGATAGAGGATTCATTTGGGTGAAATCCCAAATACTGGCTATAGCTAATTTAGCCACTGGGTTAAATGGAATGGCAGCTGCTAGTTCATTCTAAGAAGCAACTGGCTGAGCAAGAGTAGTGAATTCAGCTCTAAACTCTGCATAAGAAACATTCTCACCCAAAGGATCTTCGGTTTGAGGGGCTAACTGATTCCCAATTCCCTTCTTGGGAGGAATGTTCTGTAAATAGAAGAGAAAGGGATTAAACTCAGAGATTAACTTCAGATTATGCTCACTGGCATGAAATGAATACTGAAAAAATGGGAAACTATTCCTACATACCTTATAGCCTCCTGCACATAAATGTGGCGCACAACAAACCCTTTTACAAGACTCTACTAGTTGTGGCTTTCAAACTTCCTAGGATACTATTGAACCTTAGGATATGATACTAAGTTTGTAATGCTGCGAATCTGGTACCTCGAATGCTACACGGTGCTCATGACCTCGAAGGACCAAGAGCTAACCCATGACTAATATTTGTACCTGAACACTGCATAATATATGTAAATTGCGAAAATAATAGACTGAACTATGCCATAAGCTTTAAAATGGATTAAACACGATATTTGAGAGAATGGTATGTCAATACTAAACCATGAACTAAAATAAACTGTCTAAACATACTGTAGTCTAGAAAGTCTCTAAATTACTGAATTGTCTAAATAAGGAGTTGATGGGACATATCCCTCAACTAACTCCATCTACTGAAAGATAAACTAAATAAGAAATCAATAATCACTACCTCAAATAATGAGGACTCACTGCTAACTCTGACTACTAAGACTAAAATGCTACTGATGCTCTAGAGCTCGTGCTTTTGAACCTATGGTATAAAATACCATAGCACAAATGATTTTATATGATTGAATGTACTGGTATGCATGTGAGGTAGGCTAAGTGCAGAGGGTTCAAATGCGTGAATAATGCTAACTGACTACATAACATGAACGCGAGAATATATGCGTGAATGAATGAATATAACTGGATTCAAGATGATACTGATTATTGATCCTGTGTACTGATAACATGAATTACTAATAACTAATACTGAGCGAGTGTATCTGACAGTCTAGGTTTTGATGGAACTAGTTAAGTTTTGTACTATTCTGGGTTGACTGTATCTGACAGTCCTGAATTCTATAGAACTATCTGAGTTCTATTACTAAGACTGAGATTGAAACTATAACTATGGAAAATAGTCATCTAACCGACATGCCCTAAATAAAGCAATATACCTAAATTAGGGTCCAATCTGTAACCCTAATTGAAAGAGTGTCAATTCCGCGCCACCTATAAGGATAAGTTATGAGTGACCCTCAACTGGCAGGTACTCAGAGAAGGATGGTGGGAACCCTCAACTAGTAGGTAAGCTACCTCATCAACTCTCAACTAGCAGGGTAGATATATCAACCTACACTGGCTACGTAGTTCTAGAATGCAAGGATTGCTTCTAAGAATCACACTTTCTACTGGCAGGTGAGTTCCATCCTTGGGTTCACTCGGTGCTAAATCCTACACCCATCTTAAAAGACATGGAACATTATTAACTAAACTAAACTGGACTGAGTTAAGTGAGTTCTGTTAACTAATGGAATACTACTGAGATTACTGAATTACTGAGCATTCCTGAGTCGCATGACTAACTGAGTTCGATTGACCATGGCTTGACTAAGAGTATCGTGAAAACATGACACTGGCTCTAGGCACACAGCTAAGTTTCCGGGTAGAAGTACCCCCAGGACTAGATAGAAGGAAACTGATAAGGCATGACGTTCTAGAGTACATGACCAACATCAACATTCCACAATATAATAAGTTGGGGATATCATGAAGCTCATAGGTATGATAAACTTGTACATAGTAGGAATTCATATAATAAGTATCATAATTTCATACTATAATAGAATGAGCATTCCAACAAACATCTACATTGCACATCAATATCACGGGAGTCATTCTGATGTAAGGGTAAGCCATGCATTTATCATATGGATTATAATAGAACTATAATACTTAATTTCTATCCTCTTAAGCCATTTATCAAACACCTTACATGCACAACTTAGAGAATAGGTGAAATCATCAAATTACACATTATGAACAACTCCATTCATGGATTTCAACTAGGATACTAACGTGGTTTCATGAAAAACATATAGAGATTTCATCTTTAAATCCTATAATCAAATTCTCATGAACTCAATCAACCCACTATAAAATAATCATAATATATGATTTTAAATCTTGATTCATAAACTTCATGGATGAAAGGAATCCATGATGAACACTATGCATACCTTGTATGGAAGATTCTTGAAAACTAATGGTGAAATTCTTGTAAGTGAATCCCAAATTGAAAACCCTAACTTGTTCTTGAGATTAATGGAGAGAAACTGCTATAATTTGGATGAAAATAGCTGAATTACGTGTTTTTGGGCTTATATAGAGGTGGGAAATTGACCCTTTTTCCCTTGAAGACGTGGTCATTTAATGACAGAAAAAGAACTTGGTGTCGACTCTATAAGTGACGCGGCGTATTGATGGCTATGATATGATACTCGATGCGTCATGCCTTGATCGTGTCAAGCCTTAGAAGTTTGGGCTCTGGAAGACTTCGCAAATGTTTACTAACGCGATTGGCAACGTGGCACGCCAAGATCGCCTTGGTCCATTTTTTTGGGACTACAAACAAGATTTAAACATGTTCCAAAAAATATGAAACTTGTTCAGGAACACCTATTAACCTTCTAGATCATGAATTAATGAAAATACAGTCCATTAATGGACATTAAGATGGCGAGATGAGATTACCAACTTTCAAAGGCGAAAATAGAATAAGTTTTAGAACTTTGTTAGAATTTTCTATTTCTGGGATCCCTTCACAAGCCTAAAGGACTGAATTAATCTTAAAAGTTTTGCGGGGTCTTGTAAAGGTCTATATGTTTCATAACTTATAAATTTAAACATTTCAGGTCAAAACACATCAGTTGAGAAATCCATTCCTATTGAGGAAAATATTGAATATGTCCACCCTACTCATGGGATGTGGTCCCATTATAGAGCTCAAACTTAAAAATTCACCACTCTACCAAGGATTACACAAGTCCAAACTATCCATCCTCAAGATTCTTTGATTGGTATCAACCGCACTCAATCACCAAAGAGAGGGGTCCTGAATGCTGAGTTTCATCAGTCCATCCATATTTTTGCTAAGCTTGTGGCTTCATTGTCATGCTAGTTCTGAAGTATGAGTTCTATCGATGGTTCTTCTAATGTCACTGGAGATGTCCAATTCATGAGGCTAAACCCACACACCTTATGGCTTACCACTAGTATAATAAGTGGGAAGATATTGAAATGTGAGGTGCTAAAGATACAGTATGGATAGAGTTTTCATAAGCTTTCTAAGATCACTTATTTCCTCAGGAATTAAGGGATGGTAAGGCTTAAAAGTGTGCTAATCTAAAGTTGGGAAATATGAGAGTCAAGGAATATGTAATAAAATTCACCCAGCTGACCTTTTATGCTTCGGAGTTTGTGTGTAACATGAGGGCTCATATGAGAAATCTTGTGCCAAGTCTTTCTGATGATTTGGTGTTAGAATTGAAAGAGGTAATGTGGAATATTTATATGGATATCTCTAGGTTAGTGGTGTTTATGCAACAAGTGGAAGAGAAGAAGAAGTGGAAAAAAAAAGTTGAGAAAAGGTAGATTAAGAGAGCTAGGTCCACAAATCAGGACGCCAGCTACAGTCAGGGTGGCAAATGGGGTAAGAAATGGTAGAATAAGAAATTTTGGGAATTTCTCCATCATCATATAGTGCACCTATACCCAGACCTTATGGTTAGTAGAGGTTCCATCCTAGTAGTGGGCCGCAGATTTAGGGCACTCAATCTCAGGGGTGTATGACTCAGCACTTAAGGTTAAACCTTCACTGTAATCCATGTGAAAAGAATTACCTGGGAAAATGTTATCTTAGAAGTAACGTGTACTTCACTTGCGTCCAGCCAGGCCACTTCAAGAGAGATTGTCCTTCAATGTGAGGAAATTTTGGAGGCCCTAAGTCCAAAGATACTTCCACAGCTCGACCACCTAAGAGTACTACTACTTCTAATGGGGGTGGTCATAACTGCTTATATGCCAAATCTTCATAGTAGGACTCAAAGGCTTTAACAAATTTTTTTATGAGTATGTTATAGATCTTCTATCACGATGTATTTGTGTTTCTTTATCTCAGGTTTACCATGTCTTATATGGCTTCTTATATGGTAGTAAGTTTTTATTTTGAGCTCGAGAATACTCCGGAACCCTTCTCCGTGTCATGACCCAAACCAAGGCCCTGGTTGTGATGATCACCCCAAACCATGAAGGCCCAAGATATTCTTTTACTTTTAACAATATGCATAATTCATCAACTAATAAAAATGCTGAAGTAAACTGAAAATATAGTCATTTATTATTTAAACTAAAATAATAAGAAACTAAAAACAACTATCTGTCTGAAACTAGGAGAAGGCCTCGGGTTGAACAATGAACTAAAAACAAATAAAAAAACTACATGAAACAAAGCCTTCCAAAATATGGGAGGCTCTCCAACTCCAAACGTCTGACAAAGATCTACTTCATAGCAGGACCGCAGGACTGAGCCTCAGATCCTGAAATATATGGGGTCAATACAAAATGTACTGGTATGTGAAACAACCCAAAATAGCATGTTTTTATACAATGTAGGTGAGATAATTTAAAAATAATAGTGAACATAATATAAATAAAAATACATGGGTATACTTTAGTGATCTTCAAAATAATTTAGACAACCTTGACTCACTCTTTATTTCTCTTCTGAGCTAGCTGATACACCCTACAATCTGTAATTCCATGGGTTATATGGAATCCGCCATTGACTCAGCGGCCAAGCCCCCAATCTAAGTTTTCTCAAAGAATTAGAGTTTTCATTAGTTGGTACACCCTCTTATAGGTATACTGTGGCATCAACCTTACATTGATGTCCTAGTTATCCCCTTTCAAGATAATACTCGTATCGTCAAGACACATTTTTCTGCAATGAGCCCTTACGCTCAAATGCCTTCTTCAGGTAAGTAGAGTTACATGCTATAAGGTTTTATTTGAGTTTACATCAAAACACTCTCCGTTCAATAGTAAAATCATATGGTGGTCCTAAAATATGTGCATTATTCACAATCCAAGGAATTTGTTAATTTGACATAATGAAAGATTAACATACAAAAACACCCTTACAACATGCCATAAAACATTATCAAATCCTTAATCATTAGCAAAGAATTTACGCTCTTTTTTCCTTTAAGAAAATTTTGGGTATTTAAACAACCCACAACACTTTAAATCAAACATATCATAATGGGAGAGGAAGTATTGTTATTCATACTCTTAATCAAACTTCAGAATACAACTGAAAACATATATATGAATAGTTATAGTTCAACTCCATGAAAAATAGTTCAAGACAACATATATATACTTCTAAACAATTCCACAATACATACTTTTGAAACAATATAAAAAACCCTTCTTTGTGAACATAGTTAGAAATTTAAAACATGGTAAGATAATAAAATCTATGCAAATGGAGTTTAGCGCAGTTCCACATACCTTAAGTTTGTTATCTTGAAAAACGAAACCCAAATGTTGAAACTTTCTTGAAAATCTTTAACTTGGAAGGATTGAATTCTTGATTACTTTGGAAAGGAGTTACACTTTTATCCTTGGGGAAGGGATAGGGTTTACTTGAGTGGAAAGTTTGAAAAGATGGGAAAATAATGTCCTAACTAGTGATTTAAGTCATTGATTTATGAATTGGATTGAGGGAAAAATACAAAATTTCCCCTTAAGCAATTGTAAGCTCATAACTGGTTTTTTCAAGCTCACCGCGACACGGTCTTATTACGGTAGCTTACTAGTTTTGACAAAAAAAACACATAAGTTTTTGCTCGGGTATCGAAATAAGGATAATTGGTATTGTTGGAAAGATAATTCAGTTATCTACAATTTAGTGGGTCTTGATCTGAAAAATTCCACATATATAAAAAGGTATACATGTTCAAAGTTGACCCTTATAAAATCAAATACTAAACATTGGACGAATCAAAGGCTATTATCGCAACATTGCTCAAAGTGATTTCTATGAAAATCTTGAACTTAATAAGCACCTAACATACAAGGGTGAACATCATGAGGTATGCATTCAAATTATGAATCAAGAACTAAATGAAAACACCATCACCACGATGCGATGTACGTGCTAAGGAGAATATCACTGCGATGTAGTCCTATTGCTATGACTTGTTGGATTCGTGATCTAAACATGACCCAAACCTTGTCTGGAAAAAACTAAAACTCCCTTGATACATACTTCTTGCATCACTGAATATGAATTAACTCAAAAACTATCATCTCAGGGTCAGGAAGGTCAAAATAGAAATCCTCAAAGTTTAGGGGTCTTGAAGATGACTAAGCCCACAACACTTAGTGAAAAATTTGAGCCATAAGCCACTTAAGCATGCAACTAAAAACTGAATTAAGCTAACAATAGTATAGGGTAATACAATTCAGGTCCATAAACGTAAAAAAAATGGTTTAAGTTTAGCCTTGAAGTGTGGGGTGTTACATTATCTTCCCCTGGAATCATCCATCCCTAAATGATGGGTAGGAACATTTTGTAGGTCAAAAGGTATTGAATAATGAATGTAACCTCACACTGAATATTTTTCTTCAATGAAATATGCGCATCAATAGAGCTTCATGATTACCCCTAGTGAAACACGTAAGCACAAAGCATGAGGTAATGAAACTTTACATAGGGATGATCTTGCACATGAGTTCTATGAATCATAATCATCAAAACATAAGGATTGAGTTAATTTGGTGATAATAGATATCATTTACATTGGTACAGTCATGAGATGAGATTTCATGGGAGATAGGGATAGAAGCATACTCTACCTTACATGATACAATGAATAGACTTAAACATAAAGACACTACTCAGCTATGCCCCAATATTATAAAACATACTTCGTTCTTTCCATCCTACATTTCTAGCATCACACATCTAACCACAAGAGTTTAAGTCCCACTGCATGGTACTTCTATGTTGAATCATAACTCTGAGAAAAAAGGTGCTAGATTAAGCTATGGGTCCCTGTACTCTACATCCCATTAAGATTATTAATTCACCTTATCACTACCATCAAAGACACTCGAGTTTTAATTCAGGGAGTACTAAGCATATATCATATTGGTTTGTGTTTTCATCAACCAAAACATTCAAGACTACCATAAATACACCCATTTCATGGATCTCCCACCAAAACCAATAATTTTAATCACTCTCACAAATATTTTCACCACATACCTTCTTCCCAATTATTTCACATAACGAATGTCCATCTATTTCTTTCCCCCATCACCTATAACCTTAGCTAAAGAAATCACATCAAATTATCATATACAAGAACATCTACTCCCCCTTTAAACGTCACTACTACTTTTCCATAACTACTATCATACTATCATTCGGAGGGTCATTGACGGACAAACATATGCATAATGAAAGGAAGCAACACTATTCGATTATATCATATACTTATTGTGCTACTCAAGGTGGGATATGAGATAAAGATATTATACATTAGATATGAAGTGCTCCATATATCAAGTGACTAGATCCTAACTAGAGAGTTGTTTGGACATAAACCTACACACTATGAGTTTTTAGGACTGGGCATAGTAAGAAATATGTGAGCATACTCATGAGCAATATAACATAAAGACGGAACTCAAGGGGTTAATGCATGAGACAAGGATTTCCACTTGAAGCTATTGCTTCTCATTTTCAGAGATGAAATAGTCATAAGTTTTTATAAACTTTATCACTCTGGGTAAACCCGACATAGAATTATTTGGTGACATATAGAAACATATTTTCTTAGGTCCAGGAATGATGTAAGACATGAATTTTTTTGGACCATGAGTAACATAACATAGGGATTGAATACCTGAAAGATTGAGTTACTGAGACATCATTACTTCTACTTTGTAGGTCAGATCATAACATAAGTTACATAAAAACTTGGACCTTAGGAATAGGAATGACTTTAACACATAAGAGATTGGTAGAATGTCCTCAATAAATTCACTTAGGAGGAGCTTGCTTGAAAATAAATAGATTTTATCATGACGCTTTCCTGAAACTTGACACCTTAAGAAAATTTAGGAACTATCTTAATTCATCACGTCCCTCTTATATCAAAGTCATAATCCTAGACTTGAGGACATATCTTCTCATTAAGTCCACAAGAACAACCCTTCACTCAATAGGGTATCACCATACACATAAATTCTAAACTCCCCAGACTTCTTCATTCTATAAAATTCAAGTACGTGAAATAGGTAAACATGACATATATACATATATGTAACGCCCTGAATGTGGTATTCGTAGTGCTATATGGTGCTCATGACCCCAAAGGACCACAATCTAACCCATGACTGATATTTGTACCGGTATACTACATAATATAATGTGTAATGCAAAAACATAAACTGAAAGGCCACAAAGTTCAAAATTGAGACATAATGTATGATAAAATATAACATCTGCGTAAGGTATGAAATACCTAAAAAAAATTTAAATAAACTATCTGAACATATTATAGTCTGAAAAGCCTCTTAAACATGCTTGTCTAAATAAGAAGTTGATGGGGCATGTCCCCAACTAACTCCAACTAATAAATTAATAAATGAGATAGTAAAGAAATGATTATGTCCTCGAAAGATGAGGACTCACTACTAACTCTGACTGCTGAGACTCGAATACTACTGATGCTCTGGAGCTCGTGTCTCTAAACTTATGGTATAAAACACCATAGCCTGAATGCGTTAGTAGGATTGAATGTACTGGTATGTATGTGAGGTGGGCTGAATGCAAAGGGTTCACATGCATGAACTATACTAACTGACTAGATAACTTGAATATGAGAATGCATGCTTGAATACATAATAACTGTAACTGAGTTTATGATAACATGATTAGTGAGGCTGAGCACTGATAACATGAGATACTGATAATTGTATAACTGACATAACTGATAATATAAGTAATTGTATCTGATAGTCCTAAATTTGATGGAACTAGCTGAGTTTTGTACTATATTTGAGTTGACTGTATCTGATATTCATGAGTTCTATAGAACTATCTGAGTCTTATTGCTGAGACTGAATGACTATATCTGACAGTCTTGAATCTGTAACTAAAACTGTGGAAAGTAGTCACCCAACTAATATGCCCCAAATAACGCAATATAGCTGAGTTGGGATCTAATCTGTAACCCCAATTGAAAGGGTGTCAATACCCCACCACTGGTATGGATAATCTGTGAGTAACCCTCATATAATAGGTAAATCTAGTAAAAATGGTGGGAACCCTCATATAATAGGTTAAGCTACCTCATCTACCCTCATATAGTGAACTATGACATGTCAACCTATGTTGGCTACATAGTTCTAGAATGCAAGGATTTTTTATAAGAATCACACCTTCATATAACAGGTGAGTTTCCATACTTTGGTTCACTCGGTGATAACTCCTACTCCTATCTGAGTAGACATTGAACATGATTATCTAAACTGACTAAACTGAATTAACTTAGTTTCATTGACTAACGGAATATTACTGAGATTACTGAGTTTTCCTGAGTCATGAGACTGACTAAATTCTACTAAAGATGGATTGACTGAGAGTATCTTAAAAACATGATATTTGCCCAAGGCATACAACTAAATTGTCAGGTACAAGTACCCCCAGGACTCAATGGGAAAAACTGAGAAAGCATGACTTTCTTGAATACATTATCAACATTATATTCCACAATTCATTCACTAAGACATTTCATCAAACACTTGTCATGCATAAACTTGAGCATAAATGGAGATTTCATATTATCATGCTAGTATGGAACTTTTCCTTTACATACGTAATTAATCATACACATAGTAAGCATAGTATATGTAGACAACATTATACAACAAGCAAACATCATTATTCAACTTTAATTCCATCATTCAAGGGTTTAATCATAGGTTCACATGAAGCTACCCCTATAAATATTACTTTCACTTTAGATTTACCACTAAGAATGGAATTGAATTCAATTGGTCATTATCAACATGAACAAAAGGAAACCCAACATGAAATTCATAAAAATCCATACACTTGAACTTAGAAAGGAGATTCTTGGGCTTCATAGATGAAAGGAGTCCATGAATGAACACTATGCATACCTGGGTCAGTGATTTCTTGAAGATTTATGGAGGAAAGCTTGAATTCTTGGCATCGAATCAAGAATCTAGGGTTTCTTGTTCTTGGGGATTGATTTCTCACAGAAACCCTAATTTGTTGTTATAAAATAATAATGAACTTCTGAGCTATGGTCGAGTGTAATTAGGGATAAAATCGGGTGGAAAAAGACCCAAATACCCTTTTAAAAACGGCTTTAAAATAACTAAATAAGACATGCGATGGTGGGTGTGATGGTCCATCGCTGGGTCTATGGTTCATCGTTCTGATCATCAAACATGGACCAAAATAGGTACTCACTACCTTAGAAGAGATGACTTGGGCATTGGTCCATCGCAAGTTCGACGGTCCGTCAACTTGTCCGTTGCATGTTAGCCAGAATACTGACTTAATGCCTTAACTGCTACGATCTAGGTGACGGTCCATTGCTAGATCGATAGTCCATTATTCTAACCGCCGCACCTCGGTAATTCTGACAGCCCTCGGTAAAACATCCATAACTTTTTACTCCGATACTAGATTTGGATGAAATTGGTATCGTTGGAAAGTTAATTCAATTTTCCACTCAAAAAAAAAAGTGAAAATATTACAAATTCTACGTATACAAAAATGTATTCATCTTTCAATGAAAGCTTCTAACATTCTTGGGTTAATTTCAAGCTAGGAAAAGGTATGAGGTATTATAATATCTCCCCTTTAAAAACATTCATCCTCAAATAAGACTTAGAGGGAAGAAGGATAAACCAATGTACATACTAGACATAAGCAACTGAAACATGATCTCATTACTGACATGACTGATAAGTAAATATAGCATACTGAGCATGCATATCTGATGCATGTGTAACTGATTCATGAATGCATGATTGAGTGTTATGATGAACCAAGGTTCTCACAGTGAGAATGCAAATCTGATATGTAATAATTCAACTAAACTGATACATGAAATAGTGATTGAATATGTAATAGTATTTAATACCAAGTCTATAATGGGATTCTAAACATGAACTAGATACCAATTTTTAACTGAAGTCTAAACATGAAACTGAAAAGCTTAAGGAGAACTATTACCTTGAGATTGATCTGAGTGGGAGAGTAAGAGGTGAGGATACTTGGTATGCATGTCTTCTTCTTCTTCCCAAGTATCTTCCTCAATGGACTGATTTTGCCAAAGAACTTTGACTAGAGGGACTTCTTTGTTCCTCAGTTTATGAGTCTAATAGTCTAGGATTTCGACTGGAATATCTTCATAAGAGAGGCTATTTAGAACATCTATGCTTCGAATAGGCACTACAACTACTGGGTCACCTATGAACTTCTTGAGCAAAGAGACATGAAAGACTGGATGAACTGAGGCTAGATCTGAAGGCAACTTGAGCTCATAAGCTGCCTTATCAAGATGATCAAGAATTTTGAAGGGACCAACATATTGGGGACTGAGCTTTCCCTTTTTGCTTAATCGCTTCACTCCCTTCATGGGAGAGATCTTTAGATAGACATATTCACCAATCTCTAACTCGAGATCTTTTTTACCAACATCTGCATAACTCTTCTGTCCTCTCTGAGAAGCCTGGAGTCTTTCTCTAATCAACCTGACTTTTTCTAAGGCATTGAATACTAAGTCAGGCCCTATAACTGAGGCCTTACTAACTTTGAACCAACCAATTGGAGATCTACATCTTCTACCATAGGAAGCTTCGAATGGAGCCATCTTAATACTGTAATGATAGTTGTTGATGTATGCAAACTCAATCAAAGGCAAGTGGTCATCCCAACTATCCTTGAAATCAATTGCACACGCCCTTAGCATATCTTCTGAAGTCTAAATGGTCCTTTTTTCTTGACCATTTGTCTGAGGATAAAAGGTTGTACTGAAATGAACTTGGGTACAAAGACCCTTTCGGAATGCTTTCCATAAATAAGAGGTGAACTGGGTACCTCTATCTGAGATAATAGATAGTGCGACACCGTGTAATCTGACCAACTCCCTGATATAGAGTTTGGTGTAATCCTCAGATGACTAAGAGGTATGAACTAGAAGGAAATAAGTTGACTTGGTCATTCTGTCTACAATGACCCAAATTGAATTATGCTGGCGATAAGTACTAGGCAACCCCATTAGGAAGTCCATGTTCATTTCTTCCCACTTCCATGTAGGATTACTGAACTCCTGCATGGACTCACTAAGCTTCTGATGCTCTATCTTAACCTGCTAATATGTAGTGCACTTAGCCATATACCCTACAATATCTCTCTTTATTCCACTCCACCAATAGATCTGTCATAAGTCGCAGTACCTCTTTGTGGCCCCTAGATAAATAAAGTAGCGCATACCATGAGCTTCTGAAGAATTTGCTACCCTAAGTCATCTACACCCGGGACATATATAAGACCCTGACAATGCAATACACCATCTCCCACTTGGTATCAAAACCTCTACTTTCTGATCCTTGACTGACTCATTCAATTTGACCAAACTGGGATCTCAATCTTACTTTTTATATACCTTGGAAACTAGAGATGATTCTACACTACTCTGAACCCATATGTCAGCCTCTTCTATATAAACTAAGTGAACGCCTAGTCTTGTATGCTGATTGATTTCCTGAGCTAGCTTTTTCTTACTGTCGTCAACATGAGCTACACTACCCATAGATTGTATACTAAGAGCATCGGCCACAATGTTAGCCTTGCCTTTATGTCATAATCTTTCAAGAGCTATAACCACCTTCTCTGAAGAAGATTGAGATCTTTCTGAGAAAAGACATACTGAAGGCTCTTATGATCTGTGAACACATCTACATGAACATCGTATAGATAATGCCTCCAAGTCTACAAAGCAAATACTATGGCTGCTAACTCAAGATTATCAGTAGGGTAATTCTTCTTAGGGGTTTAAGTTGTCTGGAGATATAGGCTATTAGCTTACTATGCAGCATGAGAACACAACCCAAACCTATTCTGGATGCATCACAATACACTAAGAACCCATCTCAACTATCTTGAAGAGCTAAGACTAGAGCTGAGGTGAGACAAGTCTACAACTCCTGAAAACTCTTCTCGCAAGAATCTGACCACTAAAACTTAACTTTGTTCTAAGGTAATCTGGACATAGGGGATACAATAAAAGGAAAAACCTCAACAAAACGTCTATAATAGCCAGCCAAACCCAAGAAACTCTTGATATCTGATGGAGAGACAGAGCGAGGCCAGTTTTTTACTGCTTTGTCTTTTGAGGATCTACTCTAATGCCATCACTGGCCAAAATTTGAAATTACTAAATTTGGCGAATAGCTAATGATATTTAAGGGTCTAAAGTATAACTGTGAGATGGTCTACATGGTCACACTCACTTTTTGAACTGTTTTCTAGGTAAAGTACCAATTTTTCTTTGGTTCAGTGTAGCAAAATATTGGTTCATTTGCTGCTCTAACTTCTTAATAGAAGCAGAGTGCGAGCTAACCAACTGACTGAGGGTAGAAAATTAACTCTTCATAGTAGTTACTCCCGAGTTGGTAGCTTCAACGCCCTTCAACATCTTTTCTATCATGTCCTTCATAGAAATCTTGCCAGAGCTAGTTGTTGCAGCAACCCTACTTCTAGGAGGAACATACAAACCACTCCTATTATTATTATTTCTCCAGTTTCCCTACTCCCTATCTTTATTATCAGGCTTGTCTTAGAAGTTTCGACCTTGGTTCCCTTGGCTATTTCCTTGAAAACGCCGTAATTACTCATATTGTTTGCCTCTATATCAGCCCCTGTAGCAACAGTACCCTGATATTTCATAGGCTTAACTATTTTTGTCTTACCTGACAGTAAGTACTTGGTCAGTAAGTCCATCAGTGTCTTTAAGTAGTCCATGTCCTGGTCTCGCTCCTCATCCCTTCTGTACTGCTCTACAGTTACACCATCGAAAACAATCGAGGTAGCCACTACAGAATCCCTAGTGCACCAAACCTGACTTTGTTTGGTCATTCGATTCAACATGTCAGAAGCATCTAGAAAATAGAGGTGAAAGAATGAACCACCAGCAGCATTGTCTATAATTAGCTTTGTCATAGAGTTGAAAGCTCTATACAAAGTCTCCTTCAAGTGCAAGTCCATCATGTTGTGGTTTGAACATTGTGCAAGCTTCTTCTTAAATCTCTCATAGGTTTTATCTAATGCTTCAGTTGGGAGTTGTCTGAAGTTACTGATTTCGTCCTTCAGCTATACCCTTCTGGAGGGTGGAAAGAACTATTCTAGGAACACCTCTTTCATCTGTCTCCAGTTTGTTATAGAATCAGGCTCTAGCTCAACTAACCACATTGGTGTACACCATTATCAAGCAAACCTAAAACTTAACTATTCTAGTGAAATAATTATAGGACTAAAACTGTGACTGAGATAATAATTAAGACGGTAACTGAAATTGTATCTAAGATTTTTTGAAACCTAACAATGAGTTCTAATAACTGAGTAACTAATATCTGAGACTATAATTGAGGTTATACTAAAACTGAATAATGAGTGAACTGGAACTCCTTATACTAGGAACTCTAAGCATGCATGGTTTTTTTTGCAAATAAGCATGAATACGATCTATGATGATAGTGATGAGGTGCAAGTCATGAGTAGATGTTGTGATAAATGAAGTATGAATCTTTTAACTGAGGTAATGGTAGGTTGGGTCTTATCCCTTCCTACTGCTTTTCTTTACGTACTGACGTTATTCTGACTTGGTTACTTATTCTACCATCTCCCCTTAGCTTAAACACATCATTCTAAAGTTTTGAACTACTTAATCAATAATTCAAAATTGATTTGTCACCACTTTACTCTATAGTTTGAGATACGATAATGCTCATAAACTTTGAACTCATCCTGAATGACTACACATGATAATATAAGGTCCACTGCTATTACTTCATTCTGATACATGATTTTAGCTTTCTATTGCCCAAACAATCATTATATAGTAACATCAACACTAACTAACTTAGAATTCTCAACTTCTCTTTATATTAGTTCAATATAGAGATTCAAATTTAAATCAACTAAAACTGAGGTACTATCCATTCATTCAAGGACTAGTGCATCAAGAAACTAAAAAGGAATGACTCTATTACTGAAATTAACTGAGGGAATTTTATGGAATAATGTCATTCTTAGACTTAAGCACTGACGCTCTTACTGAAAGCGAAACTGCGGCTGAGTATCTCTGATGGGGTTGGGACTGATTACTAACCCTTGATCTTTCATTATAACTATTTGTTCTGACTCTCTTATTCTTTCTATCTTTCTTCCTACGCTTTTCCCCCATGCTCTACTGAGTATGAACCCCAATCCTAGATATAACAGCCTGTAGGTTGTTCTGAGCAACTACTGAATTTGCTAAAGTAGTGAATGTAGCTTTGAATTCTGTATGGGATATGTGCTTATTCAGGGGATCTTCCTGAATAGGCTAAGGTGCTAATTAATTTCCTGTTCTCCTTTTGTTAGTCCCTCTGGGAGGCATGTTCTGTAACCTGAAGAAAGAAGCAAATTAGACTAAGAGAGTTTAACTTGAGCTCATGCTCACTTACACGACACAAATGCAGAATGAGGGGAAACTTTTACAAAAACATATCATTGCCTCCTATCTTTATGTGTGGCACTCTATAAAACCATTTACAAGACTTTATAAGATGCGACTTTCAAATTTTTAGGACTCTATTGAACCTTAGTCTCCGATGGTAAGTTTGTAATACCCCAAGCTTGTACCCTGGATGCAACATGGTGCTTATAGTCCTTAAGGAATGGAATTTAACCCATTTCTAGTACCTACTATGATCACTGAATAATTTTAACACTATAATAACAAATAACTAAGATAAATGCAAAAAACTGATTTAAGGTTTAAATTTGAAATAAACTAAATACGATATAACAGTACAAAAATTGAAATATCTATCTAAATATACTCTAGTCTGAAAAGCCTCTAAACTATCTGAAATCTTAGAGTTGACGGGACAAGCCCCCTAATTTCTTCGACTACTGAGCTGCTGATAAACTAAAATACCAAACTTCTAACTATGAACTCAAACTATGAGGACTCACTATAAAGTTTACTGTTGATAGATTGAGATCCTTGGTGTGATCAGGAGATCGTGCAAATAAACCTATGATATAGGACATCATAGAGAAAAATAAAGGCAAGCATCAGTACATTGAATGTACTGGTATGCTTAGTGGTGTTGGTTGTAATGTATGGGTTCTCATGCGTGAACAATACTAACTAGATGAAATAAAAATATCTAAATGAGAGTAAATGCATGAATACATAAACTGTAACGGAGATCATGATAACACTGAGTACTGAATTCTAAATACTGATTAGCTGAGATCTTAGTTTACTGATACTATAATATTGATAAATGAGTGACTGTATCTGATAGTCCTAATTCTATGGAACTATGCTGAGTTCTTTACTGAGCTGAGTTACTATATCTGACAGTCCTAAGTTTGTAGAACTGAATTAAGTTCAATACTAAGACTTAATCTAAAACTAAGACTGTAGGAAGTAATCATCTAACTAACATTCCCCAATTAAGATGACTGAGTTGGGGTCTAATCTAAAACAAAAATTCAAAGGGTATCAGTACCATGCCATGGGAAAATACAACTACTGTGGAGTCAATCCTAACTAACGGGTGATCCCTAAGATCAGTCATAATTTTGTAGGTGATCCTTGAGTATTTCAATCCTATATAACGAGTGACATCTGTGGAGTCATATGTTGGATTTTTGTAAAATCATTGCGTTATTTATTTTTTGTATTTCTAATGTTTATTCCTTTATCTCATTGGTGTAGATTGGTAGTTGTTTACCTTTCGGTCCCTTTTTACAGTTGACTTAAATTACATACTTGCATCGTAGTTATACCCTTTCTATATTGAGCTTAGTCATACGATGTGCCTACTGATTACTCGTTTCTTTGGTACTCACACTACACTTCTGCATCTTTCCCCTGATGCAGATCCAAATAGTAGCAGCCGACATTTACATGATTCCTACCTTCCAGTACTGATTTGGACTAGGGTGAGCTTACTGTATTTCTAGGTTGATCCTCTTCTATGTACTATAGTTTAGTCTTTTGTAGTCGAGAATGCTTGTGTATATTGGGTATTATTTGGATTCTATCTAGTACTCTGGGTATATTTTAGTAGTAGCTCTAGTACCGACCTTTCTATACCTTAGGAGAGATTCTTTTGTGTATTTGGTCCTTATCCTTCTCTCATTTTAGTATATGAGACATGTTTACTTTTGTTTGTCACTTTTGTTACTATTGCTATCATTATAAGCAATTTTTTCTGATTTTTGCCTATTAGCCCATTACCTATTATACAAAGCTATGGTTTGGCTTACCTACTGGGGGGATAATATAGGATCCAAAACGTCTTGAGAAATTAGGTTGTGAAATTGTTTGGGTAATTTAAGAGGCACTTCAAATGAGATGCATATATATACTATCAGGACTTGAGAAATCAGGTTGTGAAATTGTCTGTGTAAGTTAAGAGGAATTTGTAAGGAGACACATTTCCTTGTTTGAGTGATTCAAGTGACATTTATAGTGATATGTATTCCCTTGTCTAGGTAATCTAAGTTGAATTTGAAATGAGACACATTTCCTAGTCTTGCTAGTTCATGTGGCATTTATAAGGAGACGCACTTCCTTGATTGGGTAATCCAAGTTTAACTTGTAAGGTGATGCACTTCGTATCTTAAGTCTTGACTTCTGGAAAATTCAATTTTTTTATTCGATTCATCCCACTTGATTCTTAGAAAACACACCTCCTCGTTTGGGTATTAATGTTTCGCTTGTTAGGAAGCCCACTTCCTAACTTAAGCCTTTACTTCTAGAAAATGTACTTTCTAGAAGAGTAGTTAACCCTTAGGAGACACAATTCCTTCTAAGGGTAATTCAAGTTTTGCTTGTTAGGTGCTTCACTTCCTAATTTAAGCCTTGATTCCTAGAAGATGTAGTTTTAGTCGAGTCATTCCACTTAACCCTTAGGAGACACACTTCCTTGTTAGGGTAATTAAAGTTTCTCTTGGTAGGTGGTTCACTTCCTAACTTAAACCTTGATTCCTAGAAGATTCCCTTTCTTGTCAAGTCATTCCACTTAACCTTCAGGAGATACATTTCCGTGGTTGGGTATTCAAGTTTCACGTGTTACGTGGCACACTTCCAAACTCAAGCCTTGATTCTTAGAAGATGCACTTCCTAGTTTAGTCATCCCACTTAACCCCTAGGAGACGCACTTTCTTGTTTATGTGTTTCAAGTTTCACATTTATCTGGTTGCGCAGTCCAAAACTTGAACCCTCACTCCTAGAATCCGCACTTTCTAGTGGAGTCCTTCGATGTAACCTCTAGGAGACATGCCTTCTCATTCTTAATCTATGTATGTACTAATCAAGGTCTTGATTCACCTATGCATTATGCCTTTTACAAGTAATTGTAATTGGGTTTGACACGGACAAAAGTTTTCTGATGATAAACTAGGGCAAAAAATTTAATTCATGTTATTTGAAATATCATTTTAGGACCCTCTTGAAAAATGAGACTTTATTTTTTAAAAGTGAGATCTTTCTTTATCATAACCTTTGTTTGTGATAATTTTCTTTCTAGTTTTTATATGATTTAAGGAGCCCTTCTGGAGAATAGGGTTATGAAATTGAAAATCAACAAATTCAAGACATAACAATTCAAGAACCCATCTGGAGAATGGGGAGAAGAAAAGCAAAACCAAGAAGTAAGGTGAAGAAATTATAGATCATAAGCCTACCTGGAGAATATGGTTAGGATTTAAAAATCAAGTTGAAAGCTCAGAAAACCCACATAAAAAAACATGGTTAATGTTCAAGTTTATCTAAAACACATAATTTTTTATGGATAAAGAATCTATTGTCACATTCAATGCAAAAAAGATCAGATCATTTGTCACTTCTAAAAGAATTGGAGATCCAAGACAAGAATTAAAAGATACTACATAGATAGGACTTTTGTAATTTTATTTATCTTTTTAAATTGTATTTATCATTTTGATGTAATGATAGAGCCGTGGACCGAAAACTCGGTAGGACCTCACTTGACTCTCCAACTTGGTATATTCCATCTTCTTGTTAACCCTATAACTACATGCGACTTGACTCCCACATAAGTTGGAATATGTAGGATGTGCAATATCAAGACTCAGGTGGACTCCTTCCTTCTTTATCTTTGTTTTGCATAATGGTCTGGTAAAAAATCTGTCTTGTTGTCTTTTTTTCTGAAAACACTTTATGTTTACACAAAAAGAGGAGCTTAATGTAGACACGTAATTTTGTTCCTCTTGAAATCCCACTTTATTCATTTTTACCCTCACCGCACCATGTGATGATCTCTTCATAAAAGGATAAAAATAACAAAATTCCGAACAAATAACACCCCACAAAATAAAATTTAACCATCTCAGCTTATCCTAACTACTCACACTCTAACCTACGTCGTTACCCTACACAACCCCTACCCCTAACTAACCCCCTACCCATGTCACCCTACTTTTTAACCCCTAACACTTTTTTGCCTTATCAATAAAAAAATATACATACAGATACATATGCACACTCTCATAATTCCACACACACACCTATCCTCACTAATAGACACATAACACACCTAGATATTCTCTTCTACACATCATACACAAAACTCACTGGAAATGCACACACAGAGTTCACCATAATGCACACACTCACAGATCATCAGAGAAACACAACACTACACACATAGAGGGAAAGTGGGAAAAAAGAAAGTGTTCATGATTTTATTAAGATGGAGAGGAACAAAACATCATCCCCGTCATGCTACTATTCTAGTGACTTCTTCCTTACTGTAAAATGGAAAAAATACCATAAAAATCCAAATTATCAGCAGCTAAACCCCAGACATCCTATCCCTAAAAACCAATCTAAACCGGCTTCAAAATGCTCTAAAAACAACCAATAAATGAAAATTTCACCAAATCGATCGAGTATGACTCATTATATTCTGATTCAAATTAAATCCAATGGAAAATAGTTGATACTATGACATTGTACGCTAAATCTTGTATGGTTTCTTATTACTCCACGATACTTGTGTTTGGTTGGGGAAAATAGAACAAAAGGGTGATATTGAAGCTAGATTCGATCGTTTTATTGAGGTTTTATTCAAGATATTGGATGTGATTCTTTTCATAAAGATCAATTGCACTTGAAAATCTTAAATTTTAGGTCTATTTCCTCTCTCTCTATCTATTTTTATATCTCAAATTTTAATTGTTGTTGTGGATGTGATCAACTTATGTATTTAGCATGCTTGAATATTTATTGTGCATATGTTCTTGTTATTGAGATTTGGATTTTCAAAATTAAAGTGGTAGTCAAAGAATTAGTTAATTATGAGTGAGTATTATTTTTTGGAGGGGA
This sequence comes from Capsicum chinense, assembly GCA_026120095.1. NCBI lineage: Eukaryota > Viridiplantae > Streptophyta > Magnoliopsida > Solanales > Solanaceae > Capsicum > Capsicum chinense. The sequence continues at coordinate 43,785,202 of JAPEIP010000002.1, read as the reverse complement.
ATGTTGTTTATTTTTATTCATTGATTGGTGTTGTTGAATTGGATAGTATCGTGTTTTATTTCAAAAATTCGATGGGCAAATCTTAGGTCAGGTAGGCAAATCGTAAGAACCATTGATTATTGGGTGATTGAATGACTTTGTTTTATCATATTATGGTCAGTTGTACTCATTTGGGTGGGGAATGCCCCGAGGTTATATGTATTGTTTCATCTAGGGAATACCCCAAGGGAGTTGTACTCAAAGATGGCGAATGATCAAGGCATGAGGCACCGGGTGGAGCATAACATAGGATTAGTGTAGGTTAGCATAGGTTTACATTTCAACATCTTTATTTTGATTTGTAATAAATTGTATTGTTCATTGTTTTTCAGATTTTTCTTGTTTGCTTATTTATGGTCTTGTTTATTTATTTTGTTGGTTTATACATTCAATAGTGTCTAATAGACGATATACTCCATGAAATGACATTAGTGGTACCACCGGATCAAAGGGTGCCTATCACCTTCCCCTTGATCAATAGAATTCCTTAACTGGAGTCTCTATTCATGGATCAGTTTTGAAATAGTCAAAAATTATTTTGAAAAAGGATTTTGAAAAGTGAATTGACACACCAAAAAAAAATTATTTTCTCTTGTCACTTAATAATAAAACTCTTTTCAAACCTTAAATTCAATCTTTTTCGTAAAAAATGGTTTGTGACACATGGTTGTAGCCCTAACAAGACCATTCCAAATCTTAGTGCACCACATTTGGCAATATTATCTTGGTACATTCCATTTTGATTCTCCTAATTGATTGTAATCATTTAATCCCTAATGTTTATACTAGCTGCGTTATATTGGCATCATCTGCTATCAGAGCAAGGATTTACTATCTTAATTTATGGTGTAAGAAACAAATACAGATTAGGCAAGCATTATAGTAAGGACATTCAAGGATCTAGGAGAGATTCTTTAAAGAAATGAAGTCAAATACAACTTTGATATTCAATTACGGAACATCTTTGTGAGATCCATAAAGGTTATGAAAAAAGGGAAGAATGACATTGAACATGATCATCCATGTACCAATGAAGGGGGTTCTAATTCTATTATCAGATACATCTTCAAAAAAATGCCAACCCTCAATTAGCTTGTATTATAAAAGCAAGAATCTTCTACATTTATCTAACCTTATTTCCTGGTTATAAAAAGTAGAAAAAAAATTTTGTTTAATGATATTTATCTTGTTTCAAAAGGAAATGTATTTAAAATCCATTTTTTAGAGATACTATCAAGACGCATCAAGTTTACCATAATGGAAAATTTGATATTGATGACTTTGTGAGTGGAATATATCCCATCACTTATTGAATGGTTTGGGGTTAAACCTGAGGATCACATGACTAAGCTTAATAGCTAAAGTTGACAAAGTACATTCTTAAATATCATAGCTTCGTTCAATCATGTTAACAAGGTATATTACAAGAAAATTTATTTTAGAATTAAAGCATAAGTTGAGTTATTAAACGCGAATGTTGAGTCCTATAACCCTCCCCTGTTATAACTGTTACTACTTCCTATTGATATGGAACTCTTATTATTGTCATAATGAGTGATAGAAGATTCAGGCAAGTTATCTAATTTGATGTAATCAAACAGTCTTAATAAAAACATAACCTCAAGTAAATCACTCAATAACAATCTATGCCTATAAATACACTAGACAGAAAAAAAACAAAGTCTTTATGAGAATCAAGCATCAACACCATTTGGCATGCCACAAGTTTAAAACTACATCTACATTACATCAAAAACTACATTTTAAGGTAACATTTCTAGTATTCTCTCACTACCACTTCAAGTCTGGACATGCAAAAAAACCTCTATTTAAGTAATCACAAACTTCTTAGATGATCTTTGGTTGTCTAACAATTTCTCAGCAAATTGTGATAAATATTGGGTGACACGGTTCTTTGAACAATTGTAATACCCATGCCATTTTCTTATCTTGAAGTCATATCAAGAATGTTAGAACTTGCTTTGATGTATGAATCCATTTTTTTACATATGGTATTTTTATGATTTTCCATTTCCATCACGTGGGAAACAGATTAACATTTCCATCGATACTAATTTTATCAAAATCTAATTTTAAATGAGGATGTTATGGCCGAAATACAGAAAGAAGAAAAATTGCCCAAGTGCGACGGTGCAGGCGATGGACCATTGGATAAGTGACAGTCCGTCTAACATAATCATCACATTGAGGTAGTGAGTTAGATTTATAGAATTATGCAATGGCAAGGTCTGATGGACCATCGACCCAGTGACGAACCATCGCACCCCACCGTTACTCATTGGTTGTAACTCCTAGTTCTATCTCAGTCCGATGGACGGTCGACCCAGCAATGGACGGTCTCACCCCACCGTCGGATTAACTACTCAGTTATATTGATTCATTTTAACAGTGGTATTTTGTTTATTTACCGGCCGACTATATATACCCAGTTTTATCCGATTTTAGCCACTTTGTTCATTATTATTTCACATCAAAAAATATTAGGGCTTCTCTCTAAAATTAATCCTTAAGAATAAAGATCCAAATCTTCTTCAAGAACTAAGAGATTCAAATCCCTCAAGTTGAAGAACATCAAGAACATCATCCCAAGTATGCATACTATTCATTCATGGGCTCTTTTCATCCATAAAGCCCAAGAATCCCTTTTCCATCTTCAAGTTATGGATTTTCTATATTTTTTCATGATTGGGTTGCTCTAGTTCATGTTGATAAATGAGAAATTATGTTCTACTCCATGGTGGGTAATAATTTCTATGTGGGTTTAAAGATTATAGATATAGATTTATGCAACCTTATGACTAAACCCTTGAATGATGAAACTAGAATTGAATCATAATGTTTAATTGTTGTACAATGATGTTTACCCGTACCATGCCTACCATATGTTTGATTAAATCTATAGATAAAGGAAAATTTCTCAAATATCACAGTATCATGAAATCCCCACATATCTAAAAGTATATGCCTAGCACATGTTTGATAATATGCTTTAATAAATATATTAGGGATTATGATGCTAGTAATGTGTTCAAGTAATTCATGCTTCATCAGTTTCCATCCATCAAGTCCTGGGGGTACTTGTACCCAAAACATTAGTTGTGTACCTAGAGTCATGTGATGTTTTCACCATGCGTTGTGTACCTAGATCCATGTGATGTTTTCACCATACTCTCAGTCAAGCTATGAATTCTTAGACATTAGACAGTCTTATGACTCAAGAAATCTCCACGATCTCATAAAATCACTCAGTTGTCAGATATCAGTAGTGTTCCATTAGTCAATGGAATTCAGTAACCCAGTCCATGTTCAATTCAATAAATCATGTTCAATTTCTATTTAGATGGGAATAGAAATTAGCTTAGAGTGAACCCAAGGATGGGAACTCACTGCTAGATTACGGTGTGATTCTTAGAATCAATCCTTGTGTTCTAAAACTACGTAGCCAGCGTAGGTTAAGAAATCTAACCTATCAGTCTAGGGTTGATGAGGTAGCTTAACCTGTAAGTGTAGGGTTCCCACCATTCTCATTTTGTGTACCAGCTAATATAGGGTCCTTACAGCTTATCCTTACCAGTGGTGCAGTACTGACACCCTTCTAATTGGGGTTACAATTGGACCCCATCATAGCCATAATAGCACATTAGGGGTATATCGGTTAAATAACTACTTCCCACAGTTTTAGTATCAGTCACAGTAAATTACTCAGATATTTCTTTAGATTTTAGGACTATCAGATCCAATCAACTTAGATACAGTACGGAACTTAAATAGTTACTTAAGATTTTAGGACTGTCAGCCACAGTCTCTCATGTTATCAGTTATATCAGTTATTAGCATGTCATGTTATCAGTACTCAGATTCAATTATCATGTATTCACTGTATCAATGTTAGTTATTACATCTCCTTTATGTATTCTCACACTCATAATAGTTTGTCATTTGTTATTATTATCGTTCATGCATATGAAGCCTATGTATTTAGCCTACCTCACATACATACCAGTGCATCTAGTCATATTTATGCATTCTCTCTATGGTGTCTTATACCATAGGTTCAAAGATATGGGCTCCAGATCAACAGAAGATTTTAGAATGAATAGTCAGAGCTAGAAGTGAGTCCTTATTTTTCTAGGACATGATTATTTCTCTATTATCACATTAATTAGCTTGTTAGTTGGAGTTAGTTGAGGACATGTGACATCAACTCCTTACTCATTCATACGGTTATGTTTAGAGGCTTTCCAGACTATTACATTTCAGACTTCAGTAATTTTAGTTTTGTTTTGGGTATTCTATTACCCTAACCAGATGTTATATTGTTTAGCTTATGTTCAGTATTAAACCTTATGGCCATTCAATGCATGTTTCCGCATTATTACATTATATTATGCATTGTACAGGCATAGTTATCAGTCATGGGTTAGCTTGTGGTCCTTCGGGGTCATAAGCGCAATGTAGTATTTTGGATACTAGATTCTGGGCATTACAAACTTGGAATCAGAGCCACGTTCAATAAAGTCCTAGGAAGTCTGCAAGCTACATCTAATAGAGTATTGTACGTGGGTATGTTGTACACCACAATTATATGCAGGAACTTATAAGATTTTTTAGGATCAGTTTCCCTTCTTTCAGTATTCATGTCGTTCCATTGATCATAATCTCAAGTCAATCTCTTAGTCTAATCTATTTCTTCTCTTTATTTCAGAACATGTGTCGCAAGAGAAGAACCCAACCTGTCCAACAAAATCCATTGGATGAACATGTTTCTCATATGGAGTTCAGGTCCGCATTCACTACTCTTTCCCAGTTAGTCGCTGCTCAGAATGAATGACTAGCTATCATTTTGGCCAACCCATAGGCCAATTCTATAGCAACTAGAATTCGGGACTTCACCCGAATGGACACTCTAAATTTTCTTGGGTCTAAGACATACGAGGACCCTCAGGAATTCCTAGATGAGGTG
>JAPEIP010000002.1:43763621-43780079 GCA_026120095.1 Capsicum chinense | reverse complement strand
AATAGTCAGAGCTAGAAGTGAGTCCTTATTTTTCTAGGACATGATTATTTCTCTATTATCACATTAATTAGCTTGTTAGTTGGAGTTAGTTGAGGACATGTGACATCAACTCCTTACTCATTCATACGGTTATGTTTAGAGGCTTTCCAGACTATTACATTTCAGACTTCAGTAATTTTAGTTTTGTTTTGGGTATTCTATTACCCTAACCAGATGTTATATTGTTTAGCTTATGTTCAGTATTAAACCTTATGGCCATTCAATGCATGTTTCCGCATTATTACATTATATTATGCATTGTACAGGCATAGTTATCAGTCATGGGTTAGCTTGTGGTCCTTCGGGGTCATAAGCGCAATGTAGTATTTTGGATACTAGATTCTGGGCATTACAAACTTGGAATCAGAGCCACGTTCAATAAAGTCCTAGGAAGTCTGCAAGCTACATCTAATAGAGTATTGTACGTGGGTATGTTGTACACCACAATTATATGCAGGAACTTATAAGATTTTTTAGGATCAGTTTCCCTTCTTTCAGTATTCATGTCGTTCCATTGATCATAATCTCAAGTCAATCTCTTAGTCTAATCTATTTCTTCTCTTTATTTCAGAACATGTGTCGCAAGAGAAGAACCCAACCTGTCCAACAAAATCCATTGGATGAACATGTTTCTCATATGGAGTTCAGGTCCGCATTCACTACTCTTTCCCAGTTAGTCGCTGCTCAGAATGAATGACTAGCTATCATTTTGGCCAACCCATAGGCCAATTCTATAGCAACTAGAATTCGGGACTTCACCCGAATGGACACTCTAAATTTTCTTGGGTCTAAGACATACGAGGACCCTCAGGAATTCCTAGATGAGGTGCATAAGGTGACAAGTATCATGGGTTAACTATTGTTGAGAGTGCCAAGCTAGCTGCATATCAGTTATAGGATATTGCTCAATGTTGGTTTAAGTAGTGAAAGTCTGAGAGGGTAGATGATACAGGGTAATTTTAGTGGGAGGAGTTTGCTTCAAGTTTTCTTGATAGATTCATTACCCTAGAGCTCAGATAAGCTAAGGTGCTAGATTTCAACAACCTTAGGTAGGTCAATTCAACAGTGAAAGTGTATTGTCTTAAGAGTACTCTATTATCCAGATATGCCCTTCATGTGGTTGTACATTGCAAGGCTAAGATGAGTAAGTTTGTCTAGAGGGTAAATGATATCTTGGTAAATAAATGCAGATCCGCCATGCTAAATAGTGACATAACATTAGCAAAACTTATAACCCATTCTCAGCAAATAGAGGAGTAGAAAATTAAGATGAGGGAGAAGCAAAATAAGAGAGCAAAGGTAGGTAGTTTAAACTTTGCTCAACCTAAATGAGAAGAAGGAAACCATTCCCAGTTTTATCCTAATCCATTAGTTCCAGCTCCTTCTTCAACCAGTGCTTCATCTCCTAAGTTTAGATATAGAGCATCAGTCTCTCTGTCTCAGGGAAATTTTAGCAGGGCCCACACTTATCCCCTTTGTCAGACTTGTGGTAAGAACCATAAGGGTGTTTGCAGATCTGGTAGTGATGTATGTTTTGGTTGTTGCAAGCCAGGCCATAGAGTTCGAGAGTGTCCTCATACAGGTTTCCAGCATTAGTAGAATCATTCCGCAGCTCAGTTCAATCACTCTAATCAGTTGGGTACCACTTCCAGTGCTAATAGTGGGCAATGCCTAAATACACTCTATGCTCTCCAGACCTAACCAAATCAGGAAAATTCTACTGATATAGTTACTGGTACATTACAGATATTTCATGTGCATGTTTACGCTTGGCTAGACCCAGGAAATTCTTTGTCTTTTATTACTTCTTATATAGCAGTTGAATTTAAAATCAGTCCTGAAGTTCTATCCTAGACCTTTTCAGTCTCTACCCTAATGGGTAAGACCATCATAGCCCAGCGGGTATACAATAAGAACTACCTGGTTATGATATTTCATAAAGTCACTTCAATAAACTTTATCGAATTAGAGATGACTAATTTTGATATTATTCTCAGCATGGATTGGCTTAATTCCTGCTATGCCATAGTATAATACAGACATAGAATAGTTTAGTTTTAGTTCCCAGCTAAACCCATCCTACTGTGGAAGGGTAGTGTATCCGCTCTCAGGGGTCAGCTTGTTCCAACCTTCGGGCAAGGAAATTAATATCTAAGGGATATGTGTATCATCTTGTAAAAGTTAAGGCGACTAGTTCCGAGACTCCCATCCTTGAATAAATTAAAGTTGTAAATGAATATATAAGGGATATGTATATCATCTACCAAGAATTTCTTCAAAAAGGGAAATAGAATTCAACATTGATCTTCTTCCAGATACTCAGCCTATCTTTATTCTTCCATACAAAATGGTACCAATACAATTCAGAGAATTTAAAGAATAGTTGAAGGATCTCTTAGATAAGGGATTCATCATACCAAGCGTTTCCCCATGGGGTGCACCAGTCTAATTCGTGCGCAAGAAATACGGTACCCTCAGAATGTGTATTTATTATCATCAACTCAATAAGGTCACGGTCAAGAACAAGTATCCTCTTCCCAGAATTAATGACTTATTTGACTAACTTTAGGGGGGCAGTTATTTCTCAAAGATAGACTTCAGATCCATATATCATCAGCTTAGAGTCCTAGAATGTGACATTCAGAAAACATCTTTTCAAACTTGGTATGGTCACTTTGAATTCTTGGTTATGTAATTTTTTCTTACCAATTCCCCAACTACTTTAATGGACTTGATAAACCATGTGATCAAGTAGTACTTGGACATGTTCATCATTGTCTTCATAGATGATATACTAGTCTATTCCCACAGTGAGCGCAATCATGTAGAACATCTCAGAAAAGTACTTTAGACTTTCAGAGATCACCAGTTATTCGCCAAATTCAGTAAGTGAAAATTTGGGCTAAGGTCAGTAGCATTCCTTGGACACATTGTTTCCAATGATGGAATTAGACTAAATCCTCAAAAGACCAAAGCAGTAAGAAATTGACCTCACCTTATCTCACCATCAGATATTAGGAGTTTATTGGGTTTGGTTGGCTATTACATATGGTTTATTGAGGGATTTTCTTATATGGCATCCTCTATGGCAAGATTGACTTAGAAGATTGCCAAGTTTTAGTGTTTAGATCCTTGCGAGAAGAGTTTTTAGGAGTTGAAGACTCGAGTTACCTCAGCTACATTTTTTACACTTCCAGATGGTTTAGATGGGTTCGTAGTATATTGCAATGCATCTAGAGTATGTTTGGGTTGTGTCCTCATGCAGTATGGTAAGATCATAGCCTACGCCTTTAGACAGCTTAAACCCCATGAGAAGAATTATGCTACTCATAATCTTGAGTTAGCAACCGTAGTCTTTGCCATGAATATTTGGAGGCATTACCTATACGGAGTTCATGTAGAATTCTTTTCAAATCATAGGAGTCTTCAGTATGTCTTTTCTTAGAAAGATCTCAATATTTTTTAGAAAACATGTAAGAGCTCTTGAAAGATTATGACATAAGTGTCCTTTATCAGAAGAGAAAGGCCAACGTAGTGGCCGACGCTCTCAATAGGCTATCTATGGGTGGTGTTTCTCATCTGGAGGACAGTGTGAAAAAGTTAGCTCAGGAAGTCCATCAGCTTGGCATACTAGGTGTTCGCTTAGTCGATTCTTCAGAGGATGGTGTATGTGTTCAGAGTAGTTCAGAATCATCTCTAGTTTTCTAGGTGAAATAAAAGCAAGATAGAGATCCCAGACTTGTTAAGTTGAAAGATTCACTTCAGAATTAGAAAATAGTGCTTTTCTCTAAAGGGGGAGATAGTGTTTTGCAATTTCATGGTCATTGCTGTGTTCCAGGTTTAGATGATTTAAGGCAGAAAATTCTTAAAAAAGCGCATGGTGCGCACTACTCTATTCATCTAGGGGCCACTAAGATGTAGTGCCACTTGCGGGAGATCTATTAGTGGAGTGGGATGAAGAAAGATATTACAGAGTTTATGACTAAATGCTCTACATATCATTAGGTTAAGATAGAGCATCAGAAGCCTAGTGGTCCTTTTTAGGAGTTCATTATTCCTACTTGGATGTGGGAAGAAGTGAACATGGACTTTGTGATGGGTTTTCCCTGAACTCGTCGTCCACATGATTTAGTCTGGGTTATTGTAGATAGAATGACCAAATCACCTTATTTCCTTCCAGTTCATACCTATTATTCAACTGAGGATTACACCATACTCTAAATTAAGGATTTAGTCATATTGCACGATGTTCTGTTGTCTATTATCTCAGACAGAGGTACCCAGTTTACCTCTTACTTTAGGAAAGCATTCCAAAAGGGTCTTAGTACCCAAGTTCATCTTAATATAGCCATTCATCCTCAAATAGATGGTCAAGCAAAAAGGACAATTCAGGCTCTAAAAGAAATACTAAGAGCGGGTGCAATTGATTTCAAGGGTAGTTAGGATAACCACTTTCCTTTGACTGAGTTTTCATACAATAATAGCTATTATTCCAGTATCTAGATGGCTCAATTAAAAGCTCTCTAAGGTAGGAGATGTAGATCTCTGATTAGTTGGTTTGAAGTTAGTGAGGCCTCAGTCATAGGGCATGACTTGCTATTCGATGCCTTAGAGAAATTTTAGTTGATTAGAGAAAGACACCTGGCTTTTCAGAGACGACAGAATTCTTATACAGATGTTCGTAGAAAGGATCTCGAGTTTGAGATTAATTATTATGTCTATCTACATATCTCTCCCATGAAGGGAGTGAAGAGTTTTGGGAATAGGGGAAAACTTAGTCACCGATATATAGATCCCTTTAAGATTCTTAGTCGTTTTGGCATGGTAGCTTATGAGCTCTAATTGCCTTAAGATCAAGCCTCAGTTTATCTAGTCTTCCACGTCTTTTTGCTCAAGAAGTGTATAGGTGATCCAGCAGTTGTAGTCCCTATTTAGAGCATAGATGTTTAGAATAGCCTCTCTTACTAAGAGATTCCAATTGAAATCCTAAACTATCAGACTCATAGATTGAGGAACAGAGAAGTCCCTCTAGTTAAAGTTCTTTGGTGAAATTAGTTCATTGAAGGAGCTACTTGGGAAGAACCAGCAGACATGCATATCAAGTATCCTTACCTCTTCTCTTCCAACCCAAATCTAGCTCTAGGTAATTCTTCTCCTTAAGATTACTCAGTTTTATATTTACTATTCATCACAAACTTGGTATCAAGTACCATTGACTATTCAGTCATACATTCATGTATCAGTTCGGTTATACAATTATGCATAAGATATTCATTCTCTTTGTGAGAAACTTAGTTCCTCAGAACACTCAGTTATGCCTTTATGAATTAGGTACAGGTGCATCAGATATGCATGTCCAGTATGTTATGTTCATCTTGTCAGTCATGTCATCCACGAGATCATGTTTCAGTCATTCATGTTTAGTTCATGTTTTGCTTCTTGATTCCCCTCTCATTCAGTCTCATTCGAGGACAAATGTTCTCAAGGGGAAGATATTTAAATACCCTTGCCATTTTCTTAGCTTGAAGTCATCTCAAGAAAGTTAGAACTTACTTTGATGTAAGAATCCATTTTTGTAGGCGTGGTATTTTCAAGATTTTCCCTTTTTGTGGGAAATTGATTAAGCTTTCCATAGATACCAATTTCATCAAAATTTGGTGTTAGATCAGAAATTTATGACCAAAATACAGAAAGCAAAAAAACTACCCAGGTGCAACGGCACAGGCAGTGAACCGTCGGAGAGGCGACGGACCGTCCACCATGACCGTCGCATTAAGGTAGTGAATTAGCTCTCTAGAAATTTATGATGATGAGTTCTGAAGGACCGTCAACCCAATGATGAACATCGCACCCCACCGTCGGTTGACCCGCTCAGTTATTTTAAGTCATTTTAATAGGGGTATTTTGGTCATTTACCACCCGCCTATATATACCCAGTTATATCTTATTTAAAACACTTTGTTCATTATTATTTCACATAAAAGAATATTAGAGTTTCTCGCTAAAATTAATCCTCAAGAACAAAAATTGAAATCTTCTTCAAGAACTAAGAGATTTAAATCCCTCAAGTTCAAGAACATCAAGAATATCATCCTAGGTATACATAGTGTTCATTCATGAGCTCCTCTCCTCAATGAAGCCCAAGAATCTCTTTTTCAACTTCAAGTTACGGATTTTCTTTATGTTTTCATGATTGGGCTGCTCATGTTCATGTTGATAAATGAGCAATTGAATTCTACTACATGTTGGGTGATAATTGCTATGTGGGTTTAATTATTATAGATATACATTCATGCAACCTTATGACTAAACCCTTGAATGATGAAACTTGAATTGAATCATAATTTTTAATTATTGTACAATGATGCTTACCAGTAATATGCCTACCATATGTTTGATTAAATGTCTAAATGAAGGAAAATTACTCAACTAGCATAATATCATGAAATCTCCATATATGTAAAAGTTTATGCCTAGCACATGTTTGATGAAATACTTCAAAAAATATATTAGGGATTGTGATGCTAATCATGTGTTAAAGTAAGTCATGATTCATCAGTTTCCTTCCATTAAGTTCTGCGGGTACTAGTACCCAAAACATTAGTTTTGCGCCTAGAGCCATGTCATGTTTTCATGATACTCTCAGTCAAGCTATAAATTCTTAGACTTCAGACACACTTATGACTCAGGAAATCTCCGTGATCTCATGAACTTAGTCAGTTGTAAGATATCAGTAGTGTTCTGTCAGTTAACATAATTCAGTAACCTAGTCCATGTTCAATTCAATAAACTATGTTCAGTGTCTATTCATATGGGAGTATAAATTAACACTGAGCGAACCCAAGGATGGGAACTCACCTACTATATTAGGGTGTGATTCATAGAAGCGATCCTGGTGTTCGAGAACCACGTAGCTAGAGTTGGTTGAGATATCTACCCTTTCAGTCTAGGGTTGATGAGGTGGCTTAACCTATCAGTTTAGGGTTCCTACCATTCTCATTTTGAGTACGTGCCAGTATAGTGTCCTCGTAGCTTGTCCTTACCAGTGGAGTGGTATTGACACCCTTCCAAATAGGGTTACAGAGTGGACCCCAACACATCCATAATGCACATTCAGGGCATATCGGTTAAATAACTACTTTCCATATTTTTAGTATCTGTCTCAGTAAAAGAACTCAGATAGATCTTTAGATTTTAGGACTGTCAAATATAGTCAACTCAGATACAGTACAAAACTCAGAGAGTTTCTTTAGATTTTAGGGCTATCAGTTACAGTCACTCATGTTATCAGTTATATTAGTTATTAGTATGTCATGTTATCAGTACTCAGATTCAGTTATCATGTATTCATAGTAGCAATGTCAGTTATTACGTCTCATACATATATTCTCACGCTTATGATAGTTAGTTGTTATTATTATCATTTATGTATATAAACTCTATGCATTTATCATACCTCACATGCATACCAGTATATCCAGTCGTACTAACACATTAACGCTATGGTGTCTTATACCATAGGTTCAGAGATACGGGCTCCAAATCAGCAGTAGATTTCAGAATTAGTAGTCAAAGCTTGAAGTGAGTACTCATCTTTGAGGACATGATTATTTCTCAATTATCTCATTATTTAGTTAGTTAGTTAGAGTTAGTTAGGGACATGTCCCATCAACTCCTTACTTATTCAGAAAGTCATGTTTAGAGGCTTTCCAGACTATGACATTTTAGAATTCTGTACTTGTAGTTTTATTTCAAGTATTCTATTATCCCACCCAGATGTTATATTATTCAGCTTATGTTCAGTATTGAACCTTATGCCCTTTAAGTGCATCTTTTAACATTATTACATTATGCTATATAGTGTACAGGTACAGATATCATTTATGGGTTAGCTTGTGGTCCTTTGAGGTCATGAGCACCATGCAGCATTTAGAGTACCAAATTTGGGGCATTATAAACTCTTTATCAAAGACAAATTGAATAGAGTCCTACAAAGTCTAAAAGTCGCATCTAGTAGAGTATTCTATATAGGTGTGTTGCATGACACATTTATGTGTAGAAGGCTATGAGATGTTTTAGGTACAGTTTCCCTTCTTTAAAACTCATGTCGTGCTAGTGAGTATAATCTCAATTCAATCTCTCAGTCTAATCCATTTCTTCTATTTATTTTAGAACATGCCTCCCAAGAGAAGAACCTAGCTTGTCTAAGAAGATCCCTTGGAAGAACATGTTTCTCATGCAAAGTTTGGGGCCATATTCACTACTCTTGCCCAGCCAGTCACTTTTAAGAATAAAAGACCAGTTGTCATTCCAGCCATCCCTGTGGCTAATTCAGCAACTGCCAGAATTTTGGGACTTTACTCGAATGAACCCTCCAACTTTTCTTTGGTCTAAGATAGATGGGGACCCTTAAAAATTCCTAGATCAGGTGTAGAAGGTGATAGATATCATAGGGGTGACTACTGTTGAAAGTGATAAGCTAGCTACATATTAGTTGCAGTATGTTGTTCACACTTGGTTCAAGCAGTGGACGTTTGAGAGGGCAGATGATGCAGATTCAGTTGAGTGGGAGGATTTTCCTTCATCTTTCCTCTATCGATTCTTTCCCCTAGATCTCAGATAAGTTAAAGTACCAGAGTTCATCAAATTCAGGCAGGGCAATTCGACAGTGAAAGAGTACTTTACTCAATTTTCCAAATATGCCCCTTATATAGTTGTAAATAGCATGGCTAGAATGAGTAAGTTCATTTCAGAGGTGAATAATAGCGTGGTAAATAAATGCAGATCCACCGTGCGGAATAGTGACATGACATTAGCCAGACTTATGAACCATGCTCGACAAATAGATAAGAAGAAAATTAAGATAAGGGAGAAGCAGAATAAGAAAGCAAAGACAGCTGGTTTCAACTTTGCTCTACCTAAATCAGATGAAGGAAACCATTCCCCATTTTATCCTAAGCCATTAGTTCCATCTACTTCTTAAGCCAGTGCTCAAGCTCTTATGTTTGGAGATAGAGCTCCAAGCTCTCAGTCTCAGGGTAATGTTAGCAGCACCCGCTCTTATCCCCTTTATTAGACTTATGGTAAGAACCATAAGGGTTTTTGTAGATCTGGTAGTGATGTGTGTTTCAGATATGGCAAGTTAGGCCATAGAGTTTGAGAGTGCCGTTAGACAGGTTCCAAACATCAGCAGAATTGCTCCACAGCTTTGTCCAATCGTCCAAATCAGAAGGGCACCACTTCCAGTTCAACTAATGGGTAACGTCCAAATAGACTCTACTCTCTCAGACCTGACAGGATCAGGAAAATTCTCCTGATATTGTTACAAGTATGTTACAGATCTTTCCTGTGCATGTTTACTCTTTACTAGATTTAGGAGATTCTTTGTCTTTTGTTACTCCATATATAGCAGTTGATTTCTAAATCAATATCAAAGTACTAGCCAAGTGTTTTTCAATCTCTACCCTAGTGGGTAAGACCATCATTGCCCGAATCGTATACAAGAACTGCCTGGTTATGATATTTTAGAAACTCACTTCAGCAAACTTAGTCGAATTAGAGATGAATGATTTTAATATCATTCTTGGCATGGATTGGCTTTATTTCTATAATGCCAAAGTAGACTTCAGAAATAGAATAGTTCAATTTTAGTTCACAAAAGAACCCTTCATAAAGTAGAAGAGTAGTGTATCTAATTTCAGGGATCAGCTTGTTTCCTACCTTCGGGAAATGAAATTGATATCTTAGGGATGTGTCTATCATCTTGTTTTAGTTAAGGACACTAGTTTCGAGTCTCCTAGTCTTGAATTAGTTATAGTTGTAAATGAATATTTAGAAATCTTTCCCGAATATATCCTAGGAATTCATCCCAAAAGGGAAATAAACTTCGGCATTGATCATCTTCTAGATACTCAGGCTATCTCTATTCTTTCATAAAAAATGGAACTAGCAAAACTCAGAGAATTGAAAGAACAGTTGAAGGATCTCTTAGATAAGTGATTCATATGACATAACATTTCCCCATGGGGAGCACCTATCTTGTTCGTGCTCAAGAAAGATAGTTCCCTCAGAATGTGTATTTATTACTATCCACTCAATAAGGTCACAGTCAATAAAGAATATCCTTTTCCCAAAATGGGCGACTTTTTTGACCAACTTCAGGGTGCCAGTTATTTCTTTAAGATAGACCTCAGATCTGGCTATCATCAGCTTAGAGTTAGAGAATGTGACATTCTGAAAACAGCTTTTCGAACTTGGTATGGTCACTGTGAATTGTTAGTTATGTTATTTGGTCTTACCAATGCACCTACCGCTTTTAAGGACTTGCTGAACCATGTCTTTAAGAAGTACTTGGACATGTTCATCATAGTCTTCATAGATGATATTCTTATCTATTCCCACAGTGCGCGCGATCATGTAGACTATCTCAGAACAGTACCTCAGACTCTCAGAGATCACCAGTTATTCACCAAATTTAGTAAGTGCAAAATTCAAATAAGGTCATTAGCATTCCTTGGTCATATCATTTCCAGTGATGGCATTAGTGTAGATCATCAAAAGACTGAGGCAGTAAAAAACTAGCCTCGTCGTATCTCTCCATCAGATATCAAGAGTTTTTGGGGTTTGTCTTGCTATTACAGATGGTTTGTTAAGGTATTTTCTTCTATTGCATCCACCATGTCCAGATTGACTTAGAAAAAGTTAGGTTTTAGTTGTCAGATCCTTGTGAGAATAGTTTTCAAGAGTTGAAGACTTGACTCTCCTCAGCTCCAGTTTTAGCTCTTCCAGATAGTTAAGATAGGTTCATAGTATATTGTGATATGTCTAGAGTAGGTTTGGATTGTTTCCTCATGCAACATGGTAAGGTCATAGCCTATGGCTCCAGACAGGTTAAACCCCATGAGAACAATTATCCTACTCATTATCTTGAGTTAGCAGCTATAGTCTTTGGCTTGAAGATTTTGAGGCATTACCTATACGAACTTCATTACATGTCTTTACAGATCATAAGAGTCTTTAGTATGTCTTTTCTCAGAAAGATCTTAATATTTGTCAGAGAATGTGGTTAGAGCTCTTGAAAGATTATAATATAACTGTCCTTTATCATCTGAGAAATGCGAACGTAGTGGCAGACGCTATCAGTAGACTCTCTATGTGTAGTGTTTCCCATATAGAGGACAGTAGGAAGAAGTTATCTCAGGAAGTCCATTATCTTTCCAGACTAGGCATTTTCTTAGTCGATTCTTCAGAGGGTTGTATATCTGTTTAGAGCAGTTCAAAATCATCTCTAGTTTCTAAGGTGAAAGAAAAGAAAAATAGAGATCCCAGCCTTGTAAAGTTGAAAGAGTCAGTTCAAAATTTGAAAATAGAGGTTCTCTCCGAAGAAGGAAATGATATTTTATGTTGTAAGGGTCGTCCCTGTGTTCTAGGTGTAGATGATTTAAGGCAGTGAATTCTTGCTGAAGCTCATACTGCACACTACTCTATTCAACCAGGGGAAACTAATATGTACCGCAACTTGTAAGAGATCTATTGGTGGAGTGGGATGAAGATAGATATTGTAGAGTTTATGGCTAAGTGCTCTACATGTCAGCAGGTTAACATAGAGCATTAGAAGCCTAGTGGTCCTATACAGGAGTTTATTATTCCTACTTGGAAGTGGAAAGAAGTGAACATAGACTTCATAATGTGTTTTCCCCGAACTCATCATCAACATGATTCAGTCTGGATTATTGTACACAAAATGACCAAATCAGCTTATTTCCTTCCAATTCATACCTCTTATTCAGTGAAGGATTACGCCAAACTCTACATTAATAAGTTAATCCAATTGCACGGTGTTTTGTTGTCTATTATCTTAGATAGAGGTACCCAGTTTACCTATCACTTTAGGAAAGCATTCCAAAAAGGTCTTTGTAATGCCTCAATTTTTCGAATCGGAATGCTACATAGTGCTCATTACCCCGAAGGACCATAAGCTAACCCATGACTGATAACTATACCTATACACTGCATAATATGACATTATAATGCATAAAAATGCACTGAAAGGCCATAAGATACAACACTGAACATATTTTGAATAACATAACATAAATGTGGGGTAATAAAACACCTAAAACATAACTAAGAATACTGAAGTCTGAAGCATGATATTCTATAAAACCTCTAAACATTAATGAATCTATTTGAGTAATCTGAATAAGGAGTTGATGTGACATGTCCCTAACTAAATCCATCTAATAAACTGGATAATGAGATAATAAGGAAATAATAATCATATCCTGAAAGGATGAGGACTCATTTCTACTCTGACTAATGAAACTGGAATCTTCTGCTGATCTGAAGCTCGAGTTTCTGTACCTATGCTATAAGACACCATAGCTCGAATATGTCAGTACTTTAAATGTACTGGTATGTATGTGGGACAGGATAAACGCATAGGGTTCATTTGCATGAACAATAATAATTGCTGACTGACTATCATAAACATAAGAATACATACATGAGACATAATTACTGATACTGGTAACATTACTGAATCTGAATACTGCTAACATGATCTGACTGATAATATGAGTGAATGTATCTGACAGTCCTGAATCTGATTGAACTATCTTAGTTCTGTACTGTATCTGAGTTAACTGTATCTGATAGTTTTAAAATCTGAAGAACTATCTAAGTTCTTTTACTGAGACTGATTGATTGTATCTGACAGTCCTGAATTCTATAACATGAAACTGGTGGAAGTAGTATTCAACTGACAAGCCCCTAGTATGCCATTATGGATGAATTAGATCCAATTTGTAACCCCAATTGGAAGGGTGTCAATACCGTGCAACTGGTAAGGACAAGCTATAGGTGACCCTTAACTGATAGTTTCCCTAAATGAGAATGGTGAGGCCCTTATCTGATAGTGCTAATCCACCTCATCAACCCTCATTGGATAGTGTCCCTTATCTGATAGTGTCCCTAAATGAGAATGGTGGGGCAGTTACCTGACAGTGCTAATCCCCCTCATCAACCCTCATTGGATAATGTTGATGTCTCAACCTATGCTGGATACATAGGTCTTGAATGTAAGGATGACTTCTAAGGATCACACCCTCATCTGATAGTATGTGTCCCCATTCTTGGGTTCACTCAGTGCTAATTCCTACTCACATCTGATTAGACTCTGTAAAAGATTAACTGATCCGAACTGAACATGGACTGAGTTATTGAATTCCATGATGAAAACTGACTGAGTTCATGAGATCATGGAGATTTCCTTAGTTAGAAAACTCCCTAAAGTCTATGAATTTATAGCGTGACTGAGAGTATCATGACAATATGACATGACTCTAGGCAAACAACTATGTTTCGGGTATAAGTACCCCTAGGACTCGATGAAAGGAATGTGGAATAGCATAGCTTTCTTGAACACATGGCTAACATAATAATTCATGATACGTTTATTGAAGAATTCCATCAAACATGTGATAGGGATAAACTTGTTCATGCATAGGGATTTCATGATATCATGCTAGTTAGGCAATTTTCTTTCATATAGGCATTTAATCAAACATATTCTAGGTATAGCTTATGTAAAGCACAATATACATCAATTAAACAATATTCTTCAATTATAGTTTCATATCGTGAGGGTTTAGTCATAGGGTTGCATGAATCTAGGTATATAATAATTAAACCCAAATATAAATTATCACCCAACATCGATTAGAATTCAATTTCTCATTTATCAACATGAACAAGAACATATAAAGCATGAAAACATGAAGAAAATCCATAACTTGTAGCTGAAAAGGGATTCTTCGACTTCATGTAAAAAAGGGGTCCATGAATTAACACAATGCATACCTTAGTTCTAGATTTTGTGAAGATTGACGGAGAGTTCTTGTGACTTGACCCTTGAATTTGCAAGCTGGGGTTCTTGTTTTTTGAAAGAGGATCTTGATTTGTGAGAGAAATTTAATAATGATAAGTATTTAGGTGACCAGGAGATTAAATTTTGTGTTTTAGGTTAACTAGTGTCATGGACAAAGACGCAATTACCCTTGAACAAATTTAAATATTGAAGATGGGAACTAAACATTATGATTTTTGGCCTTGGTGCGATACGGCTCAATTGAGCCAAGCCACTCGAAATTGACAACTGGGACCTGGAACCTTGGTACGACACGGATTAAATCATGGAGCAACACTAGAAAAGGAGAAACTTCATTTGTCTTATGGCGCGACACGCCACTGACAGAAGTGACGGTGTTCTACGACTGAAACTTTAAATTACGATAAATTCTTGCCTGTTTGTTGGATTTAGGCAAATCTTATATTGATGGAAAGCTTACAGAATTTCCCACATGATAAAAAGTGAAAATATTGAAAATATCATGTGTACAAAAATAAATTGGTATTTCAGAGAAAGTTCAAACATCCTTGTGATGATTTTAAGCTAAGAAAAGTTACGGGTATTACAATATTTCCCACTTGAGAACAATCATCCTTGAATGAGATTGACTAAGAAGGAAACAATAAACTAAGCATGAACTAAACTTGGATAACTGAAATATGATCTCATGACTGATATGACTGACAAGCTGAACATAACATGCTTAACATATATATCAGATGCATATGTAACTGCTTCATAAATGCATAACTGAGTGCTCTGAAGAACTAAGTTTGTCACAATGAGAATACATGTCTGATGCACAATTATATAATTGAGCTGATACATCAATGCATGACTAAATATGAAATGCTACTTGACACCAATTTTATATTGGGAACATAAACATGAAACTGAATACCAAGTTGGTGATGAACACTGATCATGAACCAATTAATTTTAAGGAAAACTGTTACCTTGATTCTGATCTCAGTTGGCGGAGAAGAGGTGAGGATACTTCGCATGCAAGTATGCCAAAGAACTTTAACTAAAGGGACTTCTTTATTCCTCAATCTACGAGTCTAATAATCTATGATTTTGACTGGAATATCTTCATAAGAGAGGCTGTTCTGAATAGGAACTACGACTGCTGGGTCACCTAAACACTTCTTGCTCAAAGAGACATGAAAGACTGAATGTACTGAGGCTAAATATGAAGGTAATTCAAGCTCATAAGCTACCTTTCTTAATCGATTGAGAATCTTAAATGGACAGACATATCGGGGACTGAGCTTTCCCTTCTAGCTTAATCTTTTCACTCCTTTTATAGGAGAGATCTTGATGTAGACATGATAACCAAATGAATAGCCCAGACCCTTTCTCTAATCAAATGAACTTTCTCTAGGGCATCAAATACTCAGTCAGGCCCTATGACTGAGGCCTCACTAACTTCAAACCAACTAATTGGAGATCTACATCTCCTACCATAGAGAGCTTCGAATAAAGCCATCCTAATACTAGAATGATAGCTATTGTAGTATGCAAACAAAATCAAAGCCAAGTGGTCATCCTAACCACCCTTAAAATTAATTGCACACGCCATTAGCATATCTTCTAGAGTCTGAATGTTCCTTTCTGTTTTACCATCTATCTAAGGATGAAAGGTTGTTCTGAGATAAAATTGGGTACCAAGCCCCTTTTGGAATGCTTTCCAAAAATAAGAGATAAAATGGGTACCTCTATCTGAGATAAGGACAACGGAATACTATGCAATCTGACCAACTCCCTAATATAGAGTTTGGCATAATCCTCGATAGAATAAGAGGTATTAACTAGAAGAAAATAGGCTGATTTGGTCATTCTGTCAACAATTATCTAGACTGAATCATACTGATGACGAGTTCGAGGCAAACCCATCACAAATTTCATGTTCACTCTTTCCCACTTATAAGTAGGAATAATGAACTCCTGCATAGGACCACTAGGCTTTAGATGCTCTATCTTAACCTGCTGATATGTACAGCACTTAGCCATAAACTTTGCAACATCTCTCTTCACCCCACTCCACCAATAGATCTCACGTAAGTCATGGTATATCTTAGTGGCCCCTAGATGAATAGAGTAGTACACACCGTGTGCTTCTACAAGAATTCACTGCCTTAAGTCATCTACACCAAGAACACAGAGATTACCCTGACAACAAACAACACCATCTCCCCCTTGGGAGAAAACCTCTATTTTTTAATTCTAGACTAACTCTTTCAACTTAACAAAACGGGGATATACATCTTGTTTTTCTTTCACCTCAAAAACTACAGAAGATTCTAAACTGCTATGAACACATACGCCACCCTCTGAGGAATTGACAAAGCGAACAGCTAGTCTGGCAAGATGATGGACTTCCTGAGGTAATTTATTTTTACCAACCTCAACATGAGAAACACTACCCATGGACAGTCTACTAAGTGCAGCGGCCACTATGTTGGCCTTTCTTAGATGATAAAGGGAACTCATGTCATAATATTTCAAGA
>JAPEIP010000002.1:43716450-43763521 GCA_026120095.1 Capsicum chinense | reverse complement strand
CGTAAGTCATGGTATATCTTAGTGGCCCCTAGATGAATAGAGTAGTACACACCGTGTGCTTCTACAAGAATTCACTGCCTTAAGTCATCTACACCAAGAACACAGAGATTACCCTGACAACAAACAACACCATCTCCCCCTTGGGAGAAAACCTCTATTTTTTAATTCTAGACTAACTCTTTCAACTTAACAAAACGGGGATATACATCTTGTTTTTCTTTCACCTCAAAAACTACAGAAGATTCTAAACTGCTATGAACACATACGCCACCCTCTGAGGAATTGACAAAGCGAACAGCTAGTCTGGCAAGATGATGGACTTCCTGAGGTAATTTATTTTTACCAACCTCAACATGAGAAACACTACCCATGGACAGTCTACTAAGTGCAGCGGCCACTATGTTGGCCTTTCTTAGATGATAAAGGGAACTCATGTCATAATATTTCAAGAGCTCTAACCACCTTCTTTGACGAAGATCGAGATCTTTTTTATAAAAGACATACTGAAAACTCTTGTGATATGCAAAAAGAAGTCTACATGAACTCTATGGAGATAATACCTCCAAATTTTCAAAACAATAACTACGGCTGCTAACTCAAGATCATGAATAAGATAATTCTTCTCATGGGGATTTAATTGTCTTGAAGCATAGGCTGTGAACTTACCATGATGCATGAGTACACAACCTAAACCCACTCTGGATGTATCATAATACACAATGAACCTATCAGGAAGAGCTAAGACTGGAGCTGAGGTGAATCGAGCCTTCAACTCCTAAAACATCTTCACAAAAGGGTCATACAACTAAAACTTGACTTTCTTCTGAGTCAATCTGGAAATATGAGATGTAATAGAATAAAATTCCTTAATGAACCATCTGTAATAACCAGCCAAACCCAAGAAACTCCTAAAATCTGCTGGAGAGACTAGCTAGGCCATTTTCTTACTGCTTTGGTCTTTTAAGGATCTATTTTAATGCCATCATCGGAAATAATATGACCATGTAATTCTATTTACCTTAGACAAAATTCGTACTTATTGAATTTGGAGAACAACAGATGATCTATGAAAAACTAAAGTACTGTTCTGAGATGGTCTGCATGATCACGCTCAGTACTGGAATGGATAAAAATATCATCTATGAAGACTATGAAAAACATGTCCAAGTATTGCTTGAACACACGGTTTATCAAGTCCATGAAACTGGCTGGGGCATTGGTAAGACCAAATGATATGACTAAGAAATAAAAGTGACCATACCGAGTACGGAAAGCTATTTTTAGAATATCATATTCTCTAACTCTGAGCTGATGATAGCTGAACCTTAAGTCTTAATTAGAGAAATAACTGGCACCCTAATATTGGTCAAACAAGTCATCAATTTTGGGAAGAGAAAATTTGTTCATAACCGTGACATTATTAAGTTGATGGTAGTCTATACATATTCTAAGAGAACCATCTTTCTTGCACATGAATAAGACTGGGGCACCCCACGGGGATACACTGGGTCTGATGAATCCCTTATATAAGATATCCTTCAATTGTTCTTTCAATTCTCTAAGTTCTGCTGGTTCCATTCTATATAGTAGAATAGAGATAGACTGAGTATCTGGAAGGAGATCAATACAAAAGTCTATTTCCCTTTTGGGAGGAATTCCTCGAAGATCTTTGTGAAAAATGTCTAAATAATTATTTACAACTGGAACTGTATCAAGACTAGGAGTCTCAAAAGTTGAATCATTAACATAAACAAAATGATAGACACATTCCTTAGATATAATTTTTCTTTTCTGAAGGTTCGAAATAAGCCGACCCCTGAAAGCGGATAAGCTACCCTTACATTCAAGGATGGGTTCATTCGAAAACTAAAATTGGAATTTTTTATTTCTCCTAGGCACTGTGGCATAGTAGGAATGAAGCCAATCTATGCCAAGAATCACATCAAAATCTGTCATCTCTAATTTGACTATGTCTGCTGACATGATTTTTTAAAATATCATAATTGGGAAGTTATTGTATACTCGCTGAGCTATAATGGTTTTACCTTGTGGGGGTAGAGACTGAAAAGGTCTTTTCTAGAATTTTGAGACTGATTCTAAAATCAGCTGCTATATAAGGAGTAACAAAAGACAAAGAAGCTCCTGTATCTAGCAAAGCGTAAACATGCAAATGAAAGATCTATATGTACCAATAACTATATCAGAAGAATTTTCCTGATCTTGTCAAGTATGAAGAGAATAGTGACAATTTAGGCGTTGCCCACTAGTATCACTAGAAGTGGCACCCCACTGATTTAGGCGGCTGGTCAGAGCTAAAGAACGGAGATGACTCTGATAAACTAAATGAGGGTAGTCTCTGACTTTGTGGCCTAGCTTGCCATAACCGAAACATACATCGCTACCATATCTGCACACACCCTTGTGGTTCTTACCATAAGTTTGACAAAGAGGTTTAGTTTGGGCACTGCTAACACTTTCCTAGGTCTTATAGCCTAGAGCTCTATCTTTTTTACCCTCTATGAACTTAGCAATGGAGCACTTGCTATAGAAGAAGCTGGAACTGATGATTTAGGATAATACTAAGAATGGTTTCCTCCTTCTAACTTAGGCTGAGCAAAGTCAAAACTACCTGTCATCGCTCTCTTATTTTGCTTTGCCCTTATCTTGATCTTTTTCTCTTCTATCTGCGGAGCAGGGTTCATAAGTCTAGCTAAGGTTATGTCACTGTTTATCATGGTAGATCTACACTCATTAACTACTCAATTATTTACCCTTAAAACGAACTTAGTCATACTTGCCCTGCTACCTGCAACAAAATGAGGGGCATATCTAGCTAATTGAGCAAACTTGGTAGAATACTCGTTAACTTTCATATTTCCCTGGCTGTGGTTTATGAATTCTAATACCTTGGATTTCCTAAGCTTTAGGGGAAAGAATCTATCAAGAAAAGTTGAAGTGAAATCCTCCCACTCAAGTGACCCTACATCATTTGCCCTTTCTGACTTCTACTATTTGAACCAAGTATGAGCAACATCCTGCAACAGATATACAGCTAGCTTAGCAATCTCAACAGTAGTAACCCCCATGATATTAGTCACCTTTTAAACTAGATCTAGAAATTTCTGAGGGTCCTCATCTATCTCAGACGCTAGAAATATAGGAACATTCATTCGGGTGAAGTCCCAAATTCTAGCTGTAGCTGAATTAATGACTAGGTTGGCCAAAACAGCAACTATTCATTTAGTACGAGCAGCTAATGGCTGAGCAAGAGTGGTAAATATGGTCCCAAACTCTGCATGAGAAACATGATCACCCAAATATTCTTTGGGCTAAGGGGCTAACTCATTTCTTCTCTTGGGAGGCATGTTCTGAGACAAAGAGAAGAGATGAATTAGACTGAGAGATTGAATTGAGACTACGCTCACCGGCACGACATGTATACTGAGAGAAGGGAAACTATCCAAAACATCTTATATCATCCTACACATAACTATGGTGCACAACACACCCATGTACAAGACTCTACTAGATGCGGCTTTCAGACTTCCTAGGTCTCTATTGAAACTGGCTCTAATACCAAGTTTGTAACACCCCAATTTTCTTAATTGGAAATATACAAGGTTCTCATGACCCTGAAGGACCACAAGCTAAGCCATGACTGATATTTGTACCTATACACTACATAATATAACATGATAATGCAGAAACATAAACTAAAAGGCCATAAGGTTTAATACTGAACATAATTTGAATAACATAACATAAGTGTGGGGTAAAAAAATATCCAAACAAAACTAATCATACTGAAGTATGAAGAATGATAGTCTGGAAAGCCTCTAAACAAGACTGAAACAATCTGAGTAATCAAAATAAGGAGTTGATGGGATATGTCCCCAACTAAATCCATCTAATAAATTGGTTAATGAGATAATAAGAAAATAATCATCATGTCATCAAAGGATGAGGACTCACTTCTACTCTGACTGATGAAACTGGAATTTACTACTGATCTAGAGCTCGTGTCTTTGTACCTATGCTATAAGACACTATAGTGTAAATGTGTCAGTACTTTGAATATACTGGTATGCATGTGAGGTAGGCTAAATGTATGGGGTTCATATGCATGAATAATAATAATACCTAACTGACTCTCAGAAGTATGAGAATACATGCATGAGACATAATAGCTGATACTTGTTCCATGATAATATGACTAATGAATATGAATACTGATAACATGACATGACTGATAACATGAGTGACTATCTGATAGTATAGAATCTGATGGAACTATCTGAGTTCCGTACTGTATCTGAGTTCACTTTATATGGCAGTTCAAAAATCTGAAGAACTATCTGAGTTCTTTTACTGAGACTGATTGACTTTATCTAACAGTCCTAAATTCTATAACATGAAACTATAGGAAGTTATTTAACCGACATACCCCTAGTATGCCATTATGGATGAATTGAGGTCCAATCTGTAACCCCATTTAGAAGGGTATCAATTTCGGAAGGAGCTTATGCCTATAATTTTTGGGCAAGTATCTTTGCCGCATGAGGATCATCAACCAAAGTAAGGATGAGGTTGTCCTCCAATCTCCTTATTCCCAAACTTTTCAACATACTCCCACCATATATTATCATAGCTTTGGAAGTAAGTTATAGCATAACAACCTTTATTTTCTTAAGTGAGATCATTAAGTTTAAAGATCTTGTGACAAGACAACTCCCATAAGAGGTAGGATTTGGGGTCACTCTTACCTTTTGAAATGATAAGTCTCAATTTGATGGAATTATGGCCTACATCACCGTTTGGGTGGCTATCTCTTTCCTCTTGGCCTAACTCCTTATATCTACCCCTCACCTCTTCTTCCCTCAAGTAAACATCAACATAAGCTCCATAACCCCCATGTTTTTCCTCTATACCATATCTCTCCAAATGATTGTCCGAATCTGGATTAAGTGAATTTGGATTTGGTAGAAACTAAGACCTTTGGTTTAGTGGGGTTTTGATTGAAATGTGAGGCCTTTGGTTTAGTAGAGGGATCGGGTTTGGTGTTGGTATTTATTTTTTAAATCCTTCATGTTATACTTCGTGAAGTGGAGGGTAGGTTGGTCTATCAAACGTTTGGCTTCGAGAAGCATTTGGTAGTTGTCTCGGTGGATTGATCATTTGGTGTATCATTTCAGGGGAGATGGTAGGGAAAGTGTTTTGATCATGTCCACTCGTGGACATATCATAATAATGAGGATTAGAGGGATGGATCTTTTTGATTTCCACTCGTTCCAACCTCTTACTCATAGTACATACATCCCCTTTCAACGATGTTATATCCCCATTCACTGAAGACATATCCGTTTCTAACTTCCTAGGACTGACTTACATTCTTTCCAATTGGCAATTAAGGCCCTCAATAGAAACCATGAGGATAATAGTATAATTATTTCCCACGGTTTGGGACATCGTTCCCTCTATTGGAATGTACATAAGAAAATACCTATAAAATAATAAACGAGTTAGTAATAAAAGAAAGGTCCTCACACTCTCTCTTTAGTTCTTTGCCTCTCCGGTTTCTTCACTCAATCACACAAGTGTGGCAAGCTTTATTGTATTCCTTTCTTGAGAGGTGGACCAAGAATTTACAATGACTCAAAAGAATAAGGCACACAAAGGAACGTAAATGCGAAGAACGGTTACAAAACTAACTTACAATCTAGTACTAGCTTCTAAGTTAGATTTGGACTCAACAAACAAAACTAAATACACAAAATGAAACAAAAATATCAAAATTTGAGCAAAAATTTGTTCTATGAACAATAATTTTATGATGTGTCACCTCCTAATTGGACACGAACCCACAACTTTTAATTACCATTCTTGAAATTTTTTGTCCTTATAATTTTGGAATGGAAGACAATTGGTTTTTGGAGGGAAAGCACAAGTGTTGAACCCTTTTCAAATCTAAATCTCAAAATGTTAGATTTTATTAGGACTTGTGTAATGCCCCGAGTCTGCACCCTGGATGCCACACGGTGCTTACGAACCCAAAGGACCAAAATATAACCCATGACTGTGTAACACCCCAATTTTCTGAATCGAAATGCTACACGGTGCTCATGACCCTGAGGGATATCAAGCTAACCCATGACTGATATCTATATCTGCACACTGCATAATATACATATAATATATGGAAAACCTGAACATGTAGGCCATAAGGTTCAACTGAAGAGATATAGTAACATCCATGGGGTAATGAATACTCAAAACAACTGAATATAAAACTTAATACTAAATCTGATAGCTAAATTTGACTAAATCTGAAAGACTCTAAGTACTATATGAATAGGGATTTGAAAGAACATGTCTCCAACTAACTCTGTAAAACTTAACTGAAGTAATAAATGATTAAATCAAATCATATTATCCTCGAATAGATGAGGAATCACTACAACACTGCGATTGGAAAGCTACTGCTGGTCTGGAACTCGTGGCTCTGGACCTATGGTGTAATATGAAAGGAAAGCACCATAGCTCAAATGTGTCAGTACAACTGGAGTACTTAGTGTACGATTGAGGTAGGCTAATACAAAGGGTTTATATGCATGAATAATGCTAACTGACTGACTGATATGAACGTAAGAGTACAAACATACATAGATAGTAACTGGGATCGTAAGTACATGGTAGCTAAATCTGTATGCTAATACAAGACTTGAACTATAGTTCTGATAACAGGAGTAACTGTGTCTAACAGTACTAAATTTGGTATAACTCTCTGAGTCTCGTGCTATAACTAAATTTGAGTGTATCTAACAGTCCTGGTATACTGATATCTGAAGAATTGTCTGAGTTCATTTACTAAGACTAATACTGAAACTGTGGGAGGTAGTTGTTTAACTGACATGCCCCATGTATACCAATACGGCTAAGTAGGGTCCAATCTTTACCACAACTAGAGGGGTGTCAATACCGCGCCACTGGTAAGGACAGTTGTGAGTGATCGTTATCTGGTAGGTACTCAAAGTGAGAATGGTAGGACCCTAAACTAATAGGTTAAGCCACCTTATCAACCCTAATATGATAGGTTAAGATGTCTCAACCTACGTTGGCTACGTATTTCTGGAACACAAAGATGATTGCTAAGAATCACACCTTGAACTGGCAGGTGAGTTCCCATCCTTGGGTTCACTCAGTGCTAGCTTCTACTCATTCTGAAGTGACTGAACATGATTCAACTGGCTGTACATAGACTGAATAACTTACATCTATTGACTGACAGAGTAGTACTATTATCTGAGAGTTAACTGAGATCATAAGATTTCTGATGTTTCCTGAGTCACATAACTAACTGAGTTCTATAGACTATAGCTTGACTGAGATTTATCTTGGCACATGACATGGCTCTAGGGACACAGCTATATTTTGTGAGTACGAATACCCCCAGGCTGTCGATAGAAGGAAACTGGCACACATGACATGACTTGATCACAAGGTTAGAGTCCATAATTCATAATAGAATAAGTAGGGGATATCATATTTCATATAGTTATTCAACATCTTAAACATTGTAGGCAATGCATGGATACATTTCGTGTATATCTTGTATATCTCCATTATCGTACATGTTTCATACCACCACAATAGAAACACATAAAAACCATGGGATTCATATTGACGTATACAGCTAACATGGACTTGTCATTTAGACATCATAGAACCATACAAACATGAAATTCTACCATCCTAATCATTTTATCAAACACCTTTAATGCATTCTTTAAGGCATAGGTGAGTTTCATACTTGCACCATATTAGACCACCTAAAGTTCATGGTTTTCAATTAACAAACATATATATTCCATGACAACACCTTTAGACATCACATTGAAACTTAAACAACAATCGTCAACATGTACATACTCATATCACCACAAAATGTTTACAAAATAATATTTAAAACATGGTTCTTGAGCTCTATGAACGGATTGGATCCATATATGAACACTACGCATACCTTATAAAGGAAACCTTGACAATTTGATGGAGAGTTCTTGGATTTGGGAAACTTAATTCTCAATTATCTTGAAAAAAGGCCTGAATCATCCTTTTGAGAGATGAATTTGATGGAAACCCTAGTCTTGTGGTTGAGAGCGTAAGAGAAGGTTTTTGAGATGCTTAACTAAAGAATAAATGGGAAATATTATGCCTTTTAGGGTTATAAGTAGTTGAAGGTGAAGGAAATGACCAAAATAATATTATGAAATAAATTCCCAGTTGCTGAAAAATCGTAGCTGACGACCTTCGTGATAGGGTGTCACAAATGTTGTAAACACCACGAATGTGTCACTTAGGAGCTGGTTTCTACCTAAGGCTGATGACCTTCGTAATAGGGTGTCACAAATGTGGTAAGCTACCACTAATGTCGTCACTTAGGAGCTGGTTTCTGCCTAAGGCTGATGACCTTTGTGATAAGGCATCAGAAATGTGGTAAGCTACCATGAATGTCGTCACTTAAGAGCTAGTTTCTGACTAAGGCTGACGACCTTCGTGATAGAGTGTCACAAATATGGAAAGCTACCATGAATGTTGCCACTTAGGAGATGGTTTTTTCCTAAGGATGAGGACCTTCGTGATAGGGCATCACAAATAGGGTAAGCTACCACAAATATTGTCACAGTGTTTCCAGCCTAAAATGCTGGAGTAAAATACGAATAACTCTTTGCTCCAATATCAAATTTAGGAAAAATTTGTATTGTTGGAAAGCTATTTCAATTATATATCTGTTGATAGGTCATGAGCTCAAAAATTACAAGTATAATGAGAGATATGCTAATTTGAAGTTGACTATACCTATATCCTTCTCAACTAGCATATGATTTGAGGACTAAATTGAATTCTAAACTGAATATCGCCTAACTAAACATACATATCTAATGCATGACTGATAAGATAAACTCATGAATGCATGATAAGCTATGTACTGATACTTGATACCAACTTTATACAGGAACTTTGAACATGTAACTGAATAAGCTTAAATAAAATGGTTACCTCAAGATAAGTATGAATTAGTAGAGAAAAGATAAGGGTACTTGGTTCGCATGTATACTTCTGCTTCCTAAGTAGCTCCCTCCATGGACTGATCCCACCAAAGAACCTTGACTAGAGGGACTTCTTTGTTCCTTAACCTATGAGTCTGATAGTCGAGGATTTCAACTGAAATCTCTTCATAAGAGAGGCTTTTCTAAATGTCAATGATTTTAATAGGGACTATAACTGTTGGGTCACCTATGCACTTCTCAAGCAAAGAGACATGGAAGACTAAATGAACTGAAGCTAGATCTAAAGGCAATTCGAGCTCATAGGCTACCTTGATGAAGCGACTGAGAATCCTGAAGGGACCGATATATTAGGAACTGAGATTTTCCTTCTTGACGAATCTCTTCACTCCCTTCATGGGAAAGATCTTGAGATAGACATAGTCATCGATGTTGAATTCGATATCCTTTCTATGAACATTCGCATAAGACTTCTATCCACTCTGAGTAGCCCAGTGTCTTTCTCTAATCAACTGAACTTTATCTAAGGCATTGATTACTAAGTCAGGCCCTATGGGTGCGGTCCCACTAACTTCAAATCAACCGATCAGAGATCTACATATCCTACCATAGAGAGCTTCGAAAGGAGCCATCTAAATACTGGAGTGATAGATGTTGTTGTATGAAAACTCAATCAAAGGTAAGTGGTCATCCCATCTTCCCTTGAAATCAATTGCACACACCCTTAGCATATCTTCTAGAGTCTGAATAGTCCTTTCTTCTTGACCATCTGTCTGAGGGTTAAACGATTTACTAAGATGAACTTTGGTACCAAGACCCTTTTAGATTTCTTTCCAGAAGTGAGAGATGAACTGGGTACCTCTGTCTAAGATAATAGATAGTGGAACACCGTGTAATCTGACCAACATCGTGATATAGAGTTTGGCATAATCCTCGGCTAAGTAAGAGGTACAAACTAGAAGGAAATGAGTTGACTTGGTCATTCTTTCTACAATGACCCAAACTGAATCATGTTGATGACGTATTCTAGGAAAACTCATCACGAAATCCATATTCACTTCTTCCCACTTCCAAGTTGAAATAGTGAACTCCTACATGGAACCACTAGGTTTCTGATGCTCTATCTTAACCTGCTGATATATAGAGAACTTAGCCATAAACTCTACAACGTCCCTTTTCATCCTACTCCACCAATAGATCACCCACAAGTCGCGGTACATCTTAGTGGCCCCAAGATGAATAGAGCATTGTGCACCATGCGCTGCTACAAGAATTCGCTACCTTAAGTCATCTACACCAGGAACACACAAAGAACACCATATCCCCCTTGGGAGAAAACCTCTACTTTCTGATTTTAAACTGACTCTTATAGCTTGACAAGGCTAGGATCCCTTTCTTGCTTCAATTTCAGCTCAGAAACCAGAGATGACTTTGAACTACTCTGAACACATACACCACCCTCTGAAGAGTCAACTAAGAGAATGCCTAGTCTGGCATGCTGATGAATCTCCTGAGCTAATTTTTTCTTACTATCCTCAACATAGGAAACACTACCCATGGACAATCTACTGAGTGCGTCGGCTACTACATTGGCCTTTCTAGGATGATAAAGGACACTCATGTCATAATCCTTCGAGTGCTCTAAACACCTTCTCTAACGAAGATTGAGATCTTTCTAGGAAAAGACATACTGAAGGCTCTTATGATATGTGAAGAGCCTTCAACTCCTAAAAACTCTTCTCGCAAGGTTCTGACCACTGAAACTTGACCTTCTTCTGAGTTAATATAGACACAGAAGATTCAATAGAAGAAAATCCCTCGACACACCGTTGGTAATAGCCATCCAAACCCAAGAAACTCCTGATATCTGAAGGAGAGACAGGGCGAGGCCAATTTCTTACCACTTTAGTTTTCTGAGGATCTACTCTAATGCCATCACTAGATATTATGTGGCCAAGGAATTCTACTGATCTCAGCCAAACTTCTTACTTACTAAACTTGGCGAACAACTGGTAATCCCTGAGAATCTGAAGAACGATTATGAGATGGTCTGAATGATCACGCTCTGTACGAGAATAAACCAGAATATCATCTACGAAGACTATGAAGAATGTGTCCAAGTACTGCTTGAACACCTGGTTTATCAAGTCCATGAAAGCTACAGGGGCATTTGTAAGACCAAAGGACATGACTAGAAATTCAAAGTGACAATATCGATTATGAAAAACTATCTTCGGAATTTCACACTCTCTAACTCTGAGCTGATGATAGCATGATCTAAGGTCTATTTTGGAGAAATAATTGGCACCTTGAAGTTGGTCAAACAAGTCGTCTATCTTAGGCAGCGGATACCTATTCTTGATCGTGACTTTTGTTGAGTTGACGGTAATCAATACACATTCTAAGAGAACCGTCTTTCTTCCACACGAATAAGACTGGCGCACCCAATGGGGATACATTGGGCCTGATGAATCCTTTATCTAAGACATCCTTCAACTGATCTTTTAGTTCCTTAAGTTCTCCTGGTGCCATTCTGTATGGCAGAATAGAAATAGGATGAGTATCTGGGAGAAGGTATATGTCAAAGTCTATTTCCCTTTAGGGAGAAATACGTGGAAGATATTTGGGAAAGACATCTGAATATTCATTAACCACTGGGACTGATTCGACAATAGGAGATTCGGAATTGGAATGCTTAACATGCACGAGATGATACACACACCCCTTAGAAATTATTTTCATTGCCTGAAGGTAGGAAATAAGATGACCCCTGAATGACGAAGTGCTACCCATCCACTATAGGATGGGCTCATTCAGGAACTAAAACTTAGCTATACCATTTCTGCAGTCAACTATGGCATAGCAGGAATGAAGTCAATCCATGCTGAGAATGACATCAAAATCAGTCATCTCTAACTCAACTAAATTTGTTGACATATATTTCTAAAATATCATAACCGAGAAGTTCCTGTATACCCACCGAGCTATGATGGTTTTACCTACTGGGGTAGAGACTAAAAAGAGCTATGCTAAAATTTTGGAACTGATTTCAAAATCGCCTTCTATTTATGGAGTGACAAAAGACAATGATGCACCTGGGTCTAGAAAAGCATAAACATGAACATGGAAAATATATAACGTACCAGTAACAATATCAGGAGAATTTTCCTAATCCTGTCGGGTCTGAAGAGCATAGAGTCTATTTGGGCGTTGCCCACTAGTAGCACTGGAAGTGGCCCCCTGCTGGTTCGGGTGACCATACTGAGCTGTGGAACAATTCTGCTGACCCTGAGGGCCTGGCTAAGGACATTCCCTAATTTTATGGCCTAGCTTACCATAACCAAAATAGACATCACTACCAGATCTGCAAATACCCTTGTGGTTCTTACCACAAGTCTGACAAAGGAGATTTGTTCGGGCACTGCTAATACTGGCCTAAGATTTAGAGGATGGTGCTTTGTCTCCATTGCCATCCCTAAACTTCAGCATTGGGGCACTAACGGAGGAAGTGGCTGGAACTGCTAACTTAGGATGAAACTGCGAACAATTTCCTCCCTCTAATTTGGGCTAAGAAAAAATGAAATTGCTTGCTCTTGCTCTCTTGTTCTGCCTCTCCCTAGTCTTAAATTTCTGCTCCTCTATCTATTGAGTGTGAGTCATGAGCCTAGCTAAATCCATATTAATATTCAGCATCGTAGACCTACACTCATTT
Organism: Capsicum chinense; assembly: GCA_026120095.1. Taxonomy (NCBI): domain Eukaryota; kingdom Viridiplantae; phylum Streptophyta; class Magnoliopsida; order Solanales; family Solanaceae; genus Capsicum; species Capsicum chinense. The sequence continues at coordinate 43,750,744 of JAPEIP010000002.1, read as the reverse complement.
ACCATGCTATAATTTACCCCTGACATGAACTTACTCATCTTAGCCCGGTTTTTTGCAACCACATAAGGGGCATATCTGGATAGCTGAGTAAATATAATAGAATACTCTCTAACTGTCATATTTTCTTGCCTGAGATTGATTAACTCAAGAACATTGGCCACTCTCAGCTATTGGCGAAAGAATCTTTCTAAGAAAGTCATGACAAATTCTTCCCACTCAACAAGACCTGCATCCTCTAACCTTTCTAATAACCATTGCCTATACCAAGTGTGAGCGACATTCTGTAATTGGTATGTGGGTAACTCAGAAATCTAATAAGAAGTGACTCCCATGTTATTAATGACCTTATAGTCTTGGTGAACAAATTCCTGAGGATCTACCTCTGGCTTAGACCCAAAAAAGAAAAGAGGGTTCATTTGGGTGAAGTCCCGAATGCTAGCTGCTGCTGAATTAGCCACTGGGTTGGCCGGAACAACTGCTTTTTGGGAAGCTACAGACTGAGAAAGAGCGGTAAATGCAGTCCTGAACTCCACATGAGAAACATGTTTGGCCAAAGGATCTTTGGGATGAGGAGCTGGATGATATCTTCTCTTTGGAGGCATGTTACTGAAATAAGGAAAGAGCGGATTAGACTGAGAGACTGAGTTGAAATTATTTATACTAGCATGGCATGAATACTGAAGTAAGTGAACTATTCTTAAAACATCTCATAACCTCTTTTACATAAATGTGATGTGTAACATACCCATGTAGAAGACTCTACTAGATAGGGCTTTAAGATATCCTAGGGCTCTATTAAATCTTAGGATCTGATACCAAGTTTGTAATGCCCTAATTTTTTGAATCAAAATGCGACACAGTTCTCATGACCCCAAGGGACCACAAGCTAACCCATGACTGATATTTGTACCTGTACACTGCATAATATACATATAATACACAGAAAACCAAAACATGTAGGCCATAAGGTTAAACTAAAGAGATATAGTAACATCCATGGGGTAATGAATACCCAAAACAACTCAAAATAAAATTGAATACTGAATATGATAGCTAAATCTAACTAAATCAAAATGCCTCTAAGTACTGTCTGAATAAGGAGTTGAAGGAACATATCTCCAACTAACTTCATGAAACTTAACTGAAGTAATAAATGAATAAATCAAATCATATTATTCTCGAATGGATGAGGACTCACTGCAACACTGCGACTTGAAACCTACTATTGGTCTGGAATTCATGGATCTGGACCTACGATATAATATGAAAGGAAAGCACCATAGCTCAAAATCATTAGTACAACTGGAGTACTGAGTATACGAGTAAGGTAGGCTAATGCAAAGGGTTTACATACAAGAATAATGCTAAATGTTTGACTTATATAAATGTAAGAGTACAAACATACATACATAGTACCTGGATTGAAAGTACGTGGTAGCTACATCTGTATACTAATACATGACTGGAACTGTAGTTCTGATATCATGAGCGACTATCTCTGACAATCCTAAATCTGGTAGAACTCTCTAAGTCCCGTGCTATAATTGAATTTGACTATATCTAATAGTCCTGGTATACTTATATTTGAAGAACTATTTGTGTTCTTTTACTTAGACTGATACTGAAATTGTGGGAGGTAGTTGCTTTCCCAATATGCCCCATATATACCATTACAGCTAAGCTGGAGTCCAATCGCTATCCCAACTAGATGGGTATCATTACCACACCACTGGTAAGAACAATTATGAGTGACCCTTATCTACTCAAAGTAAGAATAGTGGGACCCTAAACTGATAGAAGCCACCTCATCAACCCTAATCTCACAGCTTAAGAAGTCTCAACCTACACTAGCTACGTAGTTTTGGAATACAAGGATGAATACTAAGAATAATACCCTAAACTGTCAGTTGAGTTCCCATCCTTGGGTTCACTCGATGCTAACTTCTACTCCCATCTGAAGGGACTGAACATGATTAAACTGGTTGTACATGGACTGAATAACTGACATCTGTTGACTGATAGAGTAGTACTATTATCTGAAAGTTAACTGAGATCATGAGATTTTTTATGTATCCTGAGTCACATGACTGACTGAGTTCTATAAAGTATAGCTTGACTGAGATTTATCGTGGCACATGACATGCCTCTAGGCACACAACTATATTTTTAGGGTACGAATACCCCCAGGACTCGATAGAAGGAAACTAGAACATATGACATGACTTAATCACAAGATTAGAGTCCATAATTCTTAATATCATAAGTAGGGGATATCATATTTCATATATTTATTCAACATCTTAAACATTGTAGGGAATGGATGGATATATTTCGTGTATATATTGTATATTTCAATTATCTTACATGCTTCATTCCACCATAATAGCAACACATGAAAAGCATGGGATTCATATTGAAGTATATATCTAACATGGACTTGTCATTTAGACATCATAGAACCATACAAACATGAATTTTTAGCATCTTGAGCATTTTATCAAACACCTTGCATGCATTCATTAAGGCATAGGTGAGTTTCATACTTGCACCATATTAAACCCCCTAAAGTTCATAGTTTTCAATTAACAAACATATATATTTCATGAAAACACCTTTATACATCACATTGAAACTTAAAAAAAATCATCAACATGTACATACTTATATCACCAAAAAAAGTTTACAAATTAATATTTAAAATATGGTTCTTGAGCTCTATGAACGGATTGAATCCATAGATGAACACTATGCATACCTTAGAAAGGAAACCTCGATGATTTGCTGCACAGTTTTTGGATTTGGGAAACTCAATTCTCAATTATCTTGAAAAAAGGCTTGAATCTTGGTTTCGAAAGATGAGTTTGATGGAAACCCTAATCTTGTGGTTGAGATCGTAAGAGAGGATTTTTTAGATGCTTAGATGAAGAAAAAATGGGAAAAATTATGCCTCTTTAGCGTTATAAGTCATGGAAGGTGAAGGAAATGACCAAAATACCCTTATGAAATAAATTCCTAGTTGTTAAAAAATCATAGCTGACAACCTTCGTGATAGGGCATAACAATTATGGTAAACTACCACGAATGTCGTCACTTAGGAGCTAGTTTCTGCCTAAGGCTGACGACCTTTGTGATAGGGCATCACTAATATGGTAAGCTACCACGAATTTCGTCACTTAGGAGCTACTTTCTGCAAAAGGATGATGACCTTCGTGATAGGGCATTAAAAATATGGTAAGCTACCACGAATGTTGTCACTTAGGATCTGGCTTCTGCCTTAGTCTGATGACCTTTATTATAGGGTGTCACAAATATTGTAAGCTACCACAAATGTCGTCACTAAGGAGCTAGTTTCTGCCTAAGGCTGACGACCTTCGTTATAGGGCGTCACAAATATGGTAAGCTACCACGAATGTCGTCACACTGTTTCCAGCCTGACATGCTGGAGTAAAATAGGAATAACTCTTTTCTCTGATATCAGATTTAGGTAAAATTGGTATTTTTTGAAACATAATTCAATTATCTATCTATTTATAGGTCACCCTTATCTAGCAGGTGCCCTGAATTAGAACAGTGGTACCCTCAACTGGCTGGTAAGACATCTCATCAAACCTCAACTGGAAGGTTGATGTCTAAACCTACGTTGCTTACGTGGTTTTTGAACACAAGGACTACTTGTAAGGATTACACCCTGCACTGGCAGGTGAGCCCCTTTTCTTTGGTTTACTCGATGCTGAATCATATTCCCATTTGAATGACACTAATTACTATACTAAGCTGAACTAGATTGATACTGAGTTTCACTGAGTTCTCTAACTTCCTGAGTACTTACTATTTCAGAACATAAATCAGACTATTCTTTAACTACTGTAGCTCTAGGTAAACATCTAGATTGTTAGGTATTAGATACCCATAGGACTCGATAGATTATTGGTCTAGACTTTCTATCTCTAGATCGATATTTTTCGAGTTTTGTTTTGTGAATCAATTTAAGTTATCCTTGTTGATCCTCATCATAGTTTTAAGTAAAACTTTTCAATTATGAATTCAGATGGTGTGCTTATTTCTTGCATCATGAGTAACTAAACATTCTTAACTAGATTATAGAATCTTGGGTTAGGTCATGATAAAGTGGTAATTAATTACTCATGGTGTAATAGGTGTTAGGATTTCTTGGTAATTCATAGATTATAGTTTATGCCTGTTGGTTGCAAACAATAGGCGTACCTACTTTGATTTGCTTGAGAAAAAAATCATAACCAGTAGGAAGTGATTATCAATAGGGACTCGAAAGGCTTCGTTTATTAATTGGTGTTGTAACAAGGTTGATTAACTTGAGGTAAAATCTAGACTGTGAGTTATGATTCCCTAAGTCTGAGGGATTAGGAAATTAGAAGCTTGAATAGGTCGAGAGACATTTGAGAATATCATCGGTATAGATAGCTTGTTATCCTAACTTCCATGAGAATCTTGAGCTAATTTTAGCAACTCTCATGTACCGTAAGCCCTAGTGAACACAATCCTGCTTATCTCATAAAATATTGGTTCCAAACATTAAATTCAAATTGATAAACAAATATCTAAAAAACATAAACCCCCATATTAACTTTCCATATCGTTTTTTTGAATTTAACTTGTAGCTTTAGTTTCAAACTAGTTTAATCGCCACTCACATTGTTCCCTTTGTGTTTCGATCCCAACCTTGTTAGATTTTATATTGACAACGATTGCTTACACCTATTCAAGAATGTAATTTGACCATTATCATCAGCACATAAACATAATGAATACAATGCTCAATTGCAATTTCAAGGGTTTAGAATACAATTCACATAAACTATTTTAATTTCATGGAAACCTATAATTAATCATGAATTGAAACCCAATTACTGTCCTCAACATGAATACAATTAATTTCATGCATGGAATTTATAAATTTGATAGCTTGTAAGTTTTTGAAAAAAGGTTCTTACACTTCATGGGTGAAAGGAACCCATAAATAAACGCCTAACATACCTAGTAATATTAATTTTGGAAGGTTCTTGGAGGAATTCTTGAGTTTGTTCTTGATTATTTGAAGGTAGGGATTTGCCCTTTGAGATGGAATGTTTTAATCGTGAAAAAAAGTGAGGAAATTATGCTATAACTAGGTTAATTAGGGGTTAATCACGTGTTAAATAATGACTTGAGTCAGGGAAAAATACCCAACTACACCTGGGAAAGATTTAAAAATTCATCACTAGATGCCCATTTTTAGGCCTCAGCGCGATGTGATGGCATTGCGGTAAGCCACTGAATGTGGCTGGCACTATTTAAAAATGGACGAACGTGAAATAGACCCTTGGCACAATATGACACAATCACTGATCCTCACTATAATTCGCCAACTGGGAAAATGGTTGGTGGAGCAATGCGGTGGGATCATATAGACATACTCGAAAATGACAATTATGAACTGGAGCATTAGTGTGATGCGCCATTATCACGGAGATTCATTCCAAACTGACAACTTCTATTTGTCTTTTCTTTGTGATGTGTTGATGTACCAGATGGCACACTGCTTTACAAAAATGTCTCTAACTCTTCGCTCAGGTATCGGATTTGAGAAAACTTTATATTGTTGGAAAGATTACTGAAGTTCCTATGTAATGGTTAGCTCTAAATATAAAAAAAACCTGAATACTTATATACTGATAGTTAAATTAATCTATGGAAATATGAGGTATTATAATATCTCCCCCTTGGGAAAATTCATCCTAGAATGATACTAATTAAGATGAGAAATAATGATAGACTGAGTTTACACACTGAACATACACAACTGAAACATGATTACATGACTGAAATCACTGACAAGCTGAGTTTTCATATTGTACATGCATATCTAATGCGAGTACATGACTGAACTGATTCATGAATGTATGACTAAATATGAAACGGTAATGGGTACCAAGTTTGTAACTCTAACTGAGAAAAGCTAAGAAAAACTATTATCTCACGATGAATCTAAGTTTACATAGAAATGGTGAGGATACTTGGTCTGTATATCTTCTTCTTTATCAATCTAAGAAAAACGATTGATTCTGCCAAAGAACTTTGACCAAGGGAACTACTTTGTTCCTCAATCTCCGAATCTGGTGCTCAAGTATTTAGGCTAGAACCTCTTCGAAAGAGAGATCATTCTAAATGTCGATACCCCTCAAGGGAGATATGACTGCTGGGTCACCAATTTATTTCTTTATCAAAGAGACGTGGAACACTATGTTTACTGAAGGTAGATCTAAAGGTAACTCAAGCTCATAAGCTACATTGCCAAAACAACTAAGAATTCTATAAGGCTCGACATATATGGGATTGAGCTTTCCATTTTTGCCAAATCTCTTTACCCCATTCATGGGTGAGATTTTAGGTATACAAAATTGTTGACCTCAAACTTGAGATCTTTTCTCCTAACATCTGCATATGATTTTAGTCGGCTTTGAGTTACCGTAAGCTTTTCTCTGATACACTGAACCTTGTATAAGGCATCAAACATGATATCCGGCCCTACTACTATTTTCTTACCTACCTCAAACCAACCAAGTAGAGACCTACATCTTCTACCATAAAGATCCTCAAATGGAGCCATCTGAATACTAGAATGATAGTTGTTGTTATATGCGAATTTGATCAAAGGCGAGTGGTCATCCCAACTAACTTTAAAATCAATCACGCATTCTCATAACATATCTTATAGATTCTAAATGGTCCTTTCTGCTTGACCATCTGTCTGAGGGTGGAAGGATATACCCGGATGATATAGAACACTCATGTCATAATCTTTCAACAACTCTAACCATCTTCTCTGATGCAAATTCAAATCTTTCTACGACAACAGATACTGCAAGCTTTTGTGATCTGTGAACACATTAACATGCACCCCATACAAATAATGCCTCCAAATATTTAAGGCAAACACTACAGTTGCTAACTCTAGATCATGGGTAGAATAATTCTTCTTATAGGGCTTAAGTTATCCTAAGGCATAGGCTATGATCTTACCTCTTTGTATAAAGACACGACCCAAACCTGCCCTAGATGCATCACAGTACACAACAAACCTATCTAAACCGTCTTGTATCGTTAGAACTTAGGGTGTAGTGAGTCAAGTCTTCAACTTCTGAAAACTATTCTTGCAAGAATCTGATCACTAAAACATGACTTTCTTCTGAGTTAATCTAGATATGGGGGATACAATGGATGAAAACCCTTCAACAAACTGATGTTAATATACAGCTAAATCTAAGATGCTCCTTATATCTGATGGATCAATGGTTCTAGGCTAGTTTCTCACCACTTCAGTACTTTGAGGATCAACTCCAATGCCATCACTAAAAAATAATATAACCAAGGAATGATACTAGCCTTAGCTAAAATTCACACTTACTGAATCTGCCAAACAATTGATGAGCTTTTAGAGTTTGAAGTATGATCCTAAGGTGACCAGCGTGATCATTCTTGCTATGGGAATAGAAAAGAATGTCATTAATGAAGACTATAATGATCATGTCCAAGTACGTCTTGAAGATACGATTCACTAAGTCAATGAAGACTGATAGGGTATTCATGTGACCAAAGGACATGACTGGAAACTCAAAGTGACCATATCAGGTTTAGAAAGCAATTTTTAGAATGTCACATTCTCTGACTCTTAGATGATAATGATAACCTGATCTAAGGCCTATCTTAGAAAATTAACTGGCTCCATGAAGTTGGTAAAACAATTCATCGATTCTAGGAAGTTGGTATTTATTTTGTACTATAAGTTTGTCCAACTAATGGAATTCTATACTTATTCTAAGAGAAACGTTTTTGTTACACATGAATAAGACTGGTGTGCTCCCTGGGGAATTGTTGTGTCTGATGAACCCCTTATCTAAAAGGTCATTTAACTGCTCTTTCAACTTATTTAGTTCAACTGAAGCCATTCTACATAGCGGAATCAAAATAGGCTGAGTATCTGGAAGAAGGTTTATTCTGAAGTCAATTTCCCTTTTAGGACAAACTCTTGGAAGATCTTCAGAAAACATATCTGACAATTCATTTACTACTTAAACGTACTCAAGACTAGGAGATTCTGAATTAGAGTCTTTGACTTGCAGAAGATGATAGACACATCCCTTTGATATCAGTTTTCTTGCTCTAAGGTATTAAATCAACTGACCTTGAAGAATTGTGGTACTACCCCTCCATTCAAGGACTGGTTCATATAGAAACTGAAAAATGAACAATTATTTTTCTACAATCAACTGAGGCATAACATAAATGTGAGCAAATCTATGTCGAGAATGATATCAACATCCATCATCTCTAACTCTACTGAGTTTGCTAAAGTGACTTTTTGGGATATCGTAATTGGAAAATTTATATACCCACTGGGTTATGATAGACTAACCCACTAGACTAGAGACTGAGAAAGGTTCTATGATGATTTCTAGTTTGACCTTGAAGTTGACAGTTATGTAAGGAGTTACAAAAGACAAAGAAGCTCCTTGATCTAATAAGGCATAAATATTTAAATGGATGATTATATAACATACTAGTGATCACATCAGGAAACCTTTCTTGATCTTCACTGGACTAAAGTGCATAGAACCTTTTGGGCGTTGCCCACTAGTGGCACTGGAAGCGGCACCCTGTTGATTTGAGTAGCTGCACTGAGCTGAAGCACGACTGTACTAACCCTGAGAACCTGATTGAGGAAAATCTATGATCTTATGGCCTAGCTTATCACACCCAAAACAAACATCACTGCCAGCCACCTAGATAATTTCTACCATATTTCTGACAAAGAGGATTTATTCGAGCACTGTTGACACTACCCTGAGATTTAAAGGTTGGAACCCTATATTTGATACCATTTATGAACTTAAATACTAGAGCATTAAATGACGATAGAGCTGGAACTAAAACTTTTTGGCAAAACTGAGAATGGCTACCGCCTTCTGACTTACGCTAAGTGAAATTAAAGCTACTTTTTCTAGCTCTCTAGTTCTCTCTCTCTCTTTATTCTTAGCCTCCTGTATCTGCTGAGCATGGACCATAAGTCTCCATATGTCCATCTTCTTAATCAACATCGCAGTTCTACACTCCTTAAAAATACTTTTTGACACCCTAGCACAAAATTATTCATTCTGGACCAACTGTCTCTACTACATGGGGAGAGTATCTGGCTAAATTAGTAAACTTGAAGGAATAATCTTTCATACTAATGTTTTCTCTCTTGAGATTGACGAACTCTAACACCTTGGCTTTTTCCAACTCTAAGGAGAAAAATCTATCTAGAAAAATAGTAGCAAACTCTGCCCATTATATGGGCTCTGCATCTGTACCCCTGTCTAGAGTGCACTACTTAAAACACATATGAGATACATCCTATAGATAATAGGTAGCTAACTTATTACTCGCATTGGATGTCACTCCCATGATATCTGTGACTTTCTGAACCTGATTGAGGAATTCCTGTGGATCCCCTTCGAGCTTAGATCCTAAAAATAGGGAAGGATTTATATGGGTGATGTCCAAAATACTTGATGTATTAGTATTGGCCACTGGGTTGGCCTAAACAAAAGCTGGCCATTTATTCCGAGCTGCTACAAAATTGGCTAAAGTGGTGAACGCAACTCTAAATTCTGCATGGGAGACATACCCGTCCAGGGGATCTGCCTGAATGGGCTGAGGTGTTGGCTGGGTTCCTATTTTTTTTTCCATTTTTTGTTTTGGGAGCCAGTCATGTAAATAGAGGTAAGAAAAGGATTAGATAAAGTTTAACTTAAGATCATGCTCACTCGCATTATATGAATATTTAATGAAGGGAAAATTTTCCTTAAAATGTCTCATAGCCTATTGTCCATAAGTTTGGAGCGCTAAACAAACATGCACAAGACTCTACTAGATATGACTTTAAGACTCCCTAGAACTCTATTGAACCTTAGGCTCTGATACAAAGATTGTAATGCTCCGACTCTCCATCCCGAATGCCACACAATACTTACAAACCCGAAGGACCACAAGATAACTCATGACTGGTACAAGTTGTAAGCACTGAATATTAATACTATAATAATGCAAAACATATACTGAAATGACATAAGGTTCATAATCTGACTACTGATAATAATAACATATGATAATAATATCTGGAAACTAGATACTATCTGACTAGTATTCTCTAAAAAGCCTCTAACTAAACAATCTAAAAGAAGAGTTGATAGGACAAGCCCCCAACTAACTCCGACTACTGAAATACTGAAGCTACTGTAATGATGAAATGAAAGTATTATCCTCATTAGATAAGAAATCACTACTGAATCTAACATAGCTAACTTAATTTGTCTAAGTTCAGTCGGGAACATGAGTGTCCGAACCTATGATATGAGACATCATAGCACAAAGAGAAAGTATGCATTAGTACATAAAATATATTGGTATGCTAGATGAGGTAAGGATGAATGCAATGTTTCATATGAATGAAAAATAACTAACTAAATGATATAGAATAATAGAGTAAGAATATATAGATAACTGAAACTGTTGTAAAATACTGTGTATGCAATACTATGCATATATGTGAATACTGTATCTAAGCTTTAATTGAAGCTACGTACTGCTTTTTGATATTGAGTAACTTATATCTGTAGCCATTGATAACTAAATGGCTGATACTGAATAACTGTATCTGAGAGTCCTAATTATGTAGAATTGAACTGAATTCTATATTGAGACTGAAACTGAAACTGTGGGAGGTAGTCATCTAACTGACATGCCACTTTATGAATAAATTGAGGGCACAACCTATAACCCCAGCTGGCAGTGTATCACTGTCGTGCCACAAGTAAGGACTAACCGAAGCATCAACCTTATTTGGAAGGTGCTCTGAATGAGAACGGTGGTACCTTCACCTGGCAGGTAAGACACTTCATCAACCCTCAACTGGCTGGTTGATGTCTTAACCTACGCTGGATACGTAAGTCTATAATGCAAGGACGTCTTCTAAGGATCATACCCTCCACTTGCAGGTGAGCCCCTATCCTTGGGTTCACATGGTGCTAAATCCTAAACTCATTTAATGAAAATGGTTACTATGCTAAGCTGAACTATAATGATACTGAGTTTCACTGAGTTTTGTAACTGCCTGAGTACTTACTATTTTGGGACATGACTTAGACATTTTTGTAACTACTATAGCTCTAGGTAAATAGCTACATTATCATGTATTAGATACCCCCAGGACTCGATAGCTTGAAATAAAGGATAGCATGATCTTAAAAAGCATAACAATGTCCATTTGTTCATAATTCATTCATAGAGACATTTTATCAAACACTTGTAAGGCATAATCTTGTACATGATTGGGACTACATAATGACATGTCATGATTCCACAATTTACTTCATTTAGGCATTTTAGAAAGCACTTGGGGAGCATGGATTATTTCACATGATAACTGTGAACACAAGAACATCATGAATACAATAATCAATTGAAATTTCAAAGGTTTACCATAAAATTCACATAATTCATCACATAAACTATTTTAATTTCATGGAGCCTATAATTAATCATGAATTGAAACCCAATTACTATCCTAACATGAATACAATCAATTTCAAGCATGGAATTCATATATTTGAGATCTTGTAAATTTACAAAAAGAAGGCTCTTGGACTTCATGCGTTAAAGGAACCTATGAATGAACACATAACATACCTGGGAATATTAATTCTTGAAGGTTCTTGGAGAAATTCTTGAGTTTTTTCTTGATTTCATGAGGCTAGGGTTTTGCCCTTTGAGTGAGAATGTTTTAATCTTAATAAAAAGTGAGGACATAATGTTATAACTAGGTTAATTAAGAGTTAATCATGTGTTTAAGACTGATTTGGGTCATGTAAAAATATCCAACTACCCCTGGGAAAGATTTAAAAATTACTCACTGGATGTCCGATTTTGGGCCCGCATCGCGGTGAGCCACTAGAATGTGGCTGACACTGTGTAAAAATGGACAAACGTGAAATAGGTCCTCGGCATGATGCGACACCATCATGGAGACTCACAAAAATTTGAAAATTGGGAAAATGGTTAGTGGCGTGATATGGTGGGATCGCATTAATATACTAGAAAATGATAATTGTGAACTGGAGTATTGGCGCGACACGCCATTATCGCGGATCTTCACTGAAAACTGACGACTGCTATTTGGCTGGTCCCTGCGATGCACTGATGTGCCAGATGGCATATTTCTTTATAAAAATGTCTCTAACTCTTCGCCCGGGTATCAGATTTAGGTAAACTTTATATCATTAGAAAACTGACTGAATTTCCTATGCAATGGTAATCTCTAAACTGAAAAAAAAATTCCGAGTACTTTAAAATTTTTATATAGGATTACTCATGTACTGAGAGTTAGTTTAAGCTATGGAAATACGGGGTATTACAGCTTGTTCCACATATCAATGTTATTGAAATATTATAAAGTGGTTGGAAAATTGGATGCCAAGTCTATCAGTGATGTGAACTAGTCCTCTCACCAACAACTTCTACAACTTGTCTTTCACCTTTTGTAGATTTAAAATTCACTTTTCTTGTGTTAACAAGTGATGAAAGGGTGACGAACAACAAGAACACATTAATAATGTTTCAAGAACAACAACAACAAATGCAACATCCAATTACAAGGTCACTTTCAGCCAAGTTATAATAACAACATCAACATACGGTTCACACTTTGTCCACAACAACACTTCTAAAATTCAGCCTCAAGTTTTAGATCTAGAATCAAGTGATAGTGAACAAGAAGTCCAACACTTAGAAACAACTAAACAAATAAAAAAAATACCCCAAGATCTAGTGACAAATATCTCGCCCAAAACAACAACAACAAGGAATACACTCTCAGCCAAGAACAACTTCAACAACACAACTTTTCTCTTTTTTTTTTACTTTTTCTAAAAAGCAAGTGCAAGATAGATCATGTAGGAACAAGATCAACCTCACATTTTGATACCTAATCACACCAAACTAATAAAGAAAGACAAGAAATACATACCAAATAGTCCACTAGTGCAAGAAACTGAGGGCCTCTTTTGTTGACCACTCTCGGATACAAGAACAAGAACAAAAAGAAAGAGTTTACAAGGTGTTTAACACAAAAAAGGTCCAACCACCAATCTATATTAACAACAATAAAAGGAACAACAATAACAACAAAAATCCACATGGGTTCACTACTAGAATACAAACTACAAAGATACACCAAGATAAAGATAGAAAAGGTAGACAAATGGAGGTATAATCTTAAGAACCCAAAAACCTATGCCACTCTAGGACCCTTAACACTACACACTACAATAAACTACCTCTTACAATGACACAATGAAGGAGTCCACCACTCAATCACCAATGTATCAATAAAAATGCAACAAACAAATGATTGCACACTTGTGCAATGCCCTAGTTTCAGTTTTGGGCTCTCTCTCACTAAGAGAAGTGCTCTTTGAATATATTTAAAAAAATAAAGACTAAAAACCCTACAAGGTTTTATTTATAATACATTAAAAAAATAAGAGGCAAAAGACTAAAAGACCCTTTATTTAGGGCTTCAAAAGGTGCCCATGGGTGTGTTTGGAGCGGCCTTGTGAACTCCAAGGCCCATCTTCACACTTCAAATTGCGCATAACCTCGATTGCATTCAAAATACTTAAAAATTATTCATGGTCATGATCATACTCATATCATTATTAAAACCTGCCACTTTCCTAGGTGCAACAACAACCCAATATAACCTTACCCCTATATTGTGGAGATAAAAAGATATTTTCAATAGAACCTTAGAAAATCGAGATATATGTTGCTTAGAATTTCAAAAATATTACAACACTTATATCGACATCGACATTCTAAAAGATTTTGAGTTAGTAGATTAAGGTTCAGATTTGTAATACTTATGATATAGTAAAAGACAGTGGAATCACCACCATGGCTGCAAGCACCGATTGAACGGTCACCTTACCAACTAGCTTGCCCCACCAAGATACAAGTTTATGTGACTATATATGCATAGCAGAGTTGAAGGATATAGATCTAAGTTGAAGTGTAAGTTAAAGGGAATGTATATGTATTACGTCTAAACGTTTTCACAACAAAAAGTGAAATCGCATGCATTGCAGAGAGGAGGAGCAAAAACCATATGAACTTTTATCCTCTAATAGTTTCAAATCCTCATTCTTCATTTCTGAGCTAAGATTTTTTCATTTTATGAAAAATTCTCACTCTTACCTTATGGACGCAACAACCCAGTCTAATTTCACTCCTATCTTTTGGATGCAACGAGATTATTTCCAATGGACCATCATCAAATCAAACATTGAGGCTCAAACCTATAATACTTATGGCAAAAGAGACTAAAATCACCACCAAGGCTACAAGCATCAGTTGTAGGGTTATCATACCATCAAGATTTCCCTACCAAGATATGGGTCCGACTTTTTTCATCTTTGAATTTGCTCAAAAAGAAAGAAAAAAATCATTATAGCATTAGAATCTTTTTCTAGAATTATAAATAGTAAAATTGATTCTCAATTTGGATGTGAGAATTTTTGAGAGAACAAGCAAACAGTCTAAGGGGTCATTTGGCTAAGTTTAATTGAAAAAAGTGTTGTTGAATTTATTTAGAATTTCATAGAAAATCCTGAAATCACAAACATTACATAGAGGAGTAACAGACCTTTGAACTTTCTCCTGTACTTTCTACAACCCTCATTCTTAATCTCTAAGCTTCTTTCCTTTTAGAAAAAATTCTCATGTGTTTTTCAACCTGCAAATTCCCTAACAACATTTATGAAAAATTAAACATTGAGGCTTAGATCTGCAATACTTATAATAAAGCAAGAGAGACTGGATCACCTTAATAGCTGCAAGCACCAGTTGAAAACTTACCTGCTATTCGCGTTGCCCCAAAAAGATATGCATCGAATCGGTCTCCTGTACTAACGAATTATTCAAAGAAGAAAAGAATAAAATCATCATCAAGGCCTCAGAATTTTCTCTACAATTATAATTACTACTACAACTACTAATTCTCACCTTGGGGTTGAGAGTTTGGAGAAAACAACAAAAGATTGATAGACGTTTCATTGAGTTTTTATCAAAAAAAATAATTGTTGAATTATTCTTTTTCCATAGCAAAAACTGAAATCACATCTACTCTTTGCAACCCTCATTCTTATTTACTTTTTGAGCTAAGTTTTTCCTTTTTATGGAAAATTGTTGTGTTTTTCAACCTACAAATATCCAAGCTGCAATAACAACAACAACTAAAGTAACTCGTTTCAACCTTGTGGAGATAAAGACGCAATTTTCAATAAACCTTTAGCAAATCGTGGACTAAGTTGCTCGGCCTCTCAAAAATATTTTCTCCCTCGCGTCGAATCATCCAAAAATAAACTAATTTTGGAGGATTATCTGCACACCCATCAATATTCTCGAAGAGTTCGAGCAACATAGATTAACGCTCAGATCTGTAATACTTAGAATATGGAAATATAGGCTGGAATAATAGCCATGGCTGTAAGCAATAGTTACAAAGTCACCTGCCATTCGGGTTGCCCCATCAAGATACGGGTCCTACTATTCTCTAAGTAAATCATCATGAAAGCCTTAAAGTTTTAGCCACAATTATTATTATTACTACTATTGATTCTCACTTTGGGGTAGAGAATTTTGCAGAAAATAAGAAAAGATTAAGGGGTTGTTTGGTTATGTTTAACTGAAAAGGTCTTGAATTTATTTATTTTTTCACTAAAAAAACTGAGATCAGAGACATTGAAGAGAGGAGCAACATCCCTTTGAAAATTTCCCCTCTACTCTATGAAATCCTCATTCTTCATCTCTGAGCTTTCTTTAACCTACCTTTTTCCCATATGCATTTAGGGAAAAACAACGAAACAACACAAATCCTGATAGTTTGAAGCTCAATTATAGAAAATCCCTTTGTTAAATTACATAAATAGCTCAGATACATCCAACAAAGGTATATTTTTTTCCCTAATAGAGATACATAATTAGCTCCCACTAATTTTTTTAAAATTTTAGGTTTGTCGAGATACATGATTAGACTCAAAATAATTAGCTTTAGATACATATAAAGAAGATACATAATTAGTTGTAATTTCTGTAATTACTTAGTAAGGATGGAAATTTGTGTAAATAAAGCAAGTTAAGGTGAATATTTATGTTATTTTTTCAAAAAACAAACATTGATGCTCATAAGTTTAATACTTATGATACAACAAAAGATACTCAAATCACTATCATGGTTGTAGGCACCAGTTATAGGGACACCTTCCTTCTGGGTTTCCCCACCAAGATATGTGTCTAATTTCTGTCTTGCACTAACAATTTGTTTAGAGAGAGAAGAAAAACATCATCACCGCCTCAGAATTTTCACTACAAGTTTAGATCTTTTTTATGTATGAGGTCTCCTTGGTCTTCTTCTTTCTCGTACAGTACATACAAAGGAATAGTGGTGATCAAAGATTTTGAACATATTATTTTAATGTGGTATGGTGGTCGGAGAATTGGTATGGTAGTCGATCTGAGAGTAAATAAGTAGGGGCTCAGTGAAATATGGTTGGAGAATAGTGAAATTGGGTCATCGGAGCTTAATGAAATATGAATGAAATTGGGAACAACATTTTTATATTTCCTTCATTTTTTGTAATATTGGGGAGGGAAATAAAAAGTGTTGCAATTGTATTTTTTTTTCCAAATAAAGTGTTGCCATAGATGACGGCAACGGTTCGTGCAACCGTTTCTATAAGACACTCTATTGCGGCAGTTCTTCAACAATAGCAACGTTATACCACAAAATAGTTCTAATAAAATAATTTTTTTTGCAACAGTTTTAACCGTTGCAATAGAGGATCTATTGCAAAACTTTTGGAATCGTTGCCAAAAAGTCTGTTGTAATTGGGGTAATTTCTAGTAGTATAGCGTAAACTACGGACTACTTCATTAATAAATGCACTAGAAGAAGATACATATTCATAGACCATAACTAGCACATAATTTGATAAGGATTATTTAATTAATAAACTAATAATTGGATTTTATATAATTAAATGATCGTAAACAAGTCATGTGATCATATGAGAGTCCACATAAATTTAAAGTAGTGATCAAAGATGTGTGAGGTGGCTTGTGGTTCAATAACCAACATCTTTAGGGAAGTGTTTACCAAAGCACAAGTATGTTGTGAGGAATTCATTTGTTCATCCACTACCCATCCACACACATCTTTGATTTCTTTCGCTAATTTTCGTGGGTTCTTGTACGATCACATGATTTGTTTAAGCTCATTTAATTGCATCAAATCATAATTTTTTATTATTTTATAAATTAATTATACCTTTTTTTTTAAATATGCTACTAAGAGAAACAAAGCAATACGGTATATTATGGACAAGGCCTTAAGACTATTGTTTAAAATTGACAAAATACGTGGCCATCAAATTATTTCCACTTATTTAATTATTTATATCTTTCACTATTTAATAATTGTTTTTAACTGTTGAACCAACCCGTATATACCTTAGTATTGACCAAGTGTGGATCTGTACGGCTTAGCATCTACCTAACGAATGAGAAGACATCGATTATATTTAAGGTCTATTTAAGATGTCCTGCAGTATGGTATATTAGTGACAAAGCTTGAAGTCTATGATTTATAATCGATAAAATTTCATTTATTTAATTATTCATATTTTGTGAACCCACATAATGGAATACATTGAATAGGTAGATATTCACGCGTAGTTATTAATCTCGATCAATCATAAACTATACCGACCTTGCAGTTAATTGTGTAGAAATCCACATAATCGTTGATAGACCAGACTGTTATCCATTAGCATATATCAATTTATATATATATATTCATATAAATATCATATACCATTAATTTTGACATCTAGAAATTGTTTCATTCATCTTCTAACGAGGAAATTATAAAATTTCAACCAAGAACAAAATTGCATAATTAATGTAGAGACAAACAGAAAGGGTATTGCAACAAAATTTCATACAAAAAACACTTCTTTTATTAAGTTCATTTCAGCAATGGTTTAACACCATATTTACTACAAAATACAAGCAAAAAGGGCTAAAGAAAGAAGCTTTCATCTAACAAATTCCTTAGCCATGAAATATTCTTTTCAATAAACTTACAACAATAACTACACCAGAAATTAAAACCTAAACTAAGGGGATAGTGGTAGGGGATGAACTCCTCAGGCTGCATGTTCAGCCTCTCCGCAATTACCCATAAAAAATAAGTGATATGTTAGAGTTCACGATGGAGGTGCTCCCTATTCTGGCCCAAACCCTAGAAGAAATGGTCTAGGTTATTTCAGAGGAGAAAAATGTTATGGCTATGCTGGAAATGAACCCTCCATCATGATCTGAGTGGAATGCTTGACATCTGGTCATATTTCTTGATTTTTTGGGGTTGAAGAAGATGAATATTGTTTATAGTTGATGGTTGTTTACATAGACCAAAATAGAAGACTTTGTTCTTCCTGATTAATTAAAAGGAGATGCATGGTTCAGTAAAATTTGAGGAGATATCATATACCCAATCAACACAGAGTGTGAGTAGATGGGCAACTGCTTTTTTGATGTGTCATAAATGCTCAATTGTTCATCTGTTCATTTGAATAATTAGATTCTTTTAATAGACTTGAAATATAATCGGTAATAAACTATATGGTATATAAATAAGTGATGATGTCAAATGGTGAATGTTGCCAAAATCAGAAAATATTGGTGGAAAATGAGATCTCCTATTAGTGGCTTCTTGGATAATTTTTTAAATTAAAATAGGGAAATATGAAAATTAGTGGAAATATAAAAAAAGGTTGAACTATTAGATAACAAATTGATGAGGAGGAGGACTAAAGTGTAATGTTTAAAACTTTTTTTGTAGGGTTGGATATAAGAAGTGATGAGGTCAACCTAGTGTCTAAATACATAATATTTCAAGATTTGTGTAAAAAAACATAAAACAGTTTTCAAAGTGTCTATTTTGCAAAATGGAGTTATCGAAGAAATTTTTTTACCGCCTATGTAGTATTTTATCTTTTTTTTCATACAAAAGATTGCTTTAGAATTAAAAAAGAAAAAAGATTTTCAAATAGATATGTTATGTATTGCAACAGATATCCATATTTGTTTGAAAAATTCCAACAACTCAGTCATCTATCGCAACAGATGCAAAAGTCTATTTGGTAATTAAATCAAATATGTAATCTTTTTCAACATATCTCAATATTTATTTGAAAATTTCCTACAGCTCAATCGTCTGTTGAGATAGATTTCTTTACAATTGATTTAAAAAACTAATTAGGATCAATTCAGACCAAAATAACAATTTCAAAACATCTCATTCTTTTCCAAAAATACAAATCAACCCAATTCAAATCATCCATTTATTCGAAAAACATTTCATCATCTCAAATCTTGAGTTCTCACTCTTTTCTTTCTCTCTTTAAAAAATAGACAACAACTACTCAGCATATTGCTCAACACTTCAAAACAAATCAATTTTGTTCCCATTTTTGACAACATTGTTGTTATTTGTGACTTGATTCTCTCTTGTATCTATACTTTTCTCTGTCTTCGTAGGTCACAGAGTTTGAGAAGAGTTCTACATTTATTATTTATTTTGAAAATTGTGGCTTTTTAGTTAATAATGAAAAATAAGACTTTTAGTTGTATACCTTTTATAATAGGTTATGAATTTTTAGTTTTGATGCTAAAAAACATAGAAGAACACGAGAAAACCCTAGTTTTTGTCACAGTATTTCATTGACTGTCGTAGTACTGTTGGATGGTATTTGTGGTATTATTGGTAGCTATTTTTTTTCATGTTGATATTAGTGGTTTTGGTGGTGGTCTTGGTGTTGGTATTGGTGGCATTGGTGGTAGTGTTGGTGGTCTTGGTGATCTTGGTGGTGGACTTGGTGCTCTTGGTGGTGGTATTTGTGGTCTTGGTAGCAATGTTGGTGGTCTTTGTGGCATAAGTGGTGTTGGTGGAATTATTTATAGTCTTGGTAATGGTTTTGGTGGTCCATCTATTGCAATAGGTGGAACATTAATTAGTAGATATTAAATACATCTTCGAACTGATTCCTCATCTGTTTCAATTGACAGGTTATCTATTGGAGTATTTTTTTGTAATGTGGCGTATAATAATTTATTGAAATTTATCTTACCTTTTTAAAAAAATTTATGCAGACATCAAGTGTAATGTATTTTTTATTTTTTTTGTTGTTTGTAGTTAAAAGATGTCTCCAAAAAGAACATAAACTGAAAGTGGATCAACTTCTTACCACCCATATAAAACGGCTAGTGTATAGATGGATTCAGAGAACTTTCTGAATAATCTCATTCAGAGAAAAATGAAGCTGAGAAAAGTTATGAAACGGAAGGTGGTGAATGGTATATAGAGGCTGGTGAGGAAAATAAAAGGGAGAAGGAAGAAAAAATAGAAAAATAAGAAGAGGAAGAAGTAGAAAGACAGAAAGAGGATGTTGACCAATATGATCATAAACAAAACAAGGAAGAATTAGAAAGTGAGAAAGAGAACAATGATCAACATGATGATAATGCAATACCAATGGGGCATGAATTAAGATCAAAAGATAAGCATGAGGCGGTCAAAACTATTAGTAAGGACAAGTTTCAAGTTGCGATGCCGATAGATGACCCTGCAGAACTAACGAGTGATCTTGTACTTAAATGACCATTGGAGATACCATTTGATGAATTTAGGAATATTCTGAAGAATAAAAATATAGATGAACATGTTAATAAGAGCTGCTTTGGCCACTTTCTTAAGCAGCTTGAGGACCATAATGCCCATTTCTAAATAAGCATGGCATATGGTTTTATCAAGAGTAGGATAAAGTATTTTGGGGGTTATAAAGATTTGATGGAGGGGGGGGAGGGCAAAAAATCGATGAAATCTAGATCATCTACTATGGTATGCCAGTTTGTTTTGGCTTGAAATAGTATGCCATAGTGATAAGCTTGAGATGCGATTGAGCAAAAGAATCTCTCACCGAGAAAACACCCTGAAAAAGGTCCAAGGAAAGTATAAAAGCCAAAGTACTACCACCATAAAATAGGAGGAAGAAATTATTGAAGCAACCACCCACAAAAACTAATAAACAAAAGGAAAAATAGATGAGTTGTTGGACATAGCTATAAAGAAATGGATTGGATAGAAGATCTCAAGGATAAAATTATACCAAAATATTACAGGGAGAAATTATGCGCGGTTTGGTTTGCCCATTCTGTTATATTGGTAAGAGACATCAAGAAATTCATAGAAGATGATTAGTTGGCGATTGCTGATGATTTTGAGAAATTCAACAATTATCCCTGGAGTTATGACAACTACAACTTGACTATAAAATATTTACTGACAAATCTATCCCCAAAGACTATCACATTATATGGCTTTCCTTGGGCTTTCAGGGTAAATTTAATCATTATTTGTTTGTTCATCCATTATTATATTGAATAACTATTGAATAACTATTCCTTGGGCATTTGAAGCCATATCTCCCCTATGAAAGTAGGTCTAGGATTACGCGGATGAGTTTTTTCATGAAAGGATCCTTAAGTGGCTGGTTACAAAGAGCAACATATGAATTAAGGAGGTTGATCTCTTTAACCATTTGAATGATGTAGTATGTATTCTTTTGAGTAAAATAATTTGACTCAAAGAATGATATTGAAATAGATATGTCAAATGTTGCTAATGATGGGTCATTTGTTACAACAGATTACCCGTCTACTGCAGCTGGTACAATAGTTGGGTAAATTGTTACAACAGATGATCCATAATTTTCAACAAATTAACTACCTATTTCTCACTTTCTCTGAACCTGACTTGAAAGATTACCTATCTACTGTAAATTATGCAATAGATACGTAATCTGATATAACATATTGTTAATCTGCTATGACATATGGATCAACCATTGCGACAAATAGACCATCTGCTTCATAAGTTAACTATGTTAACATGTAACCCAACTGACTACAAATTATTATTATATTAGTTAAATGAATCTGTCTTTTTCTTATACATTGTACCTCCTTTGATCGTGCCTACTGAGCAGGAGTTGGGGATGTCTTTTTTTATTACTATAGGTCTTGCTGGTAATATAGTGGACCCAAAATTTGAGTTAATAAACAAAGAATTGGCTAGATCCACAGCCATAAGAAGAGCAGTTAGGCAAGGTCAATGTACTACAACAGATCCATGTGCTTTTTCTTAGGGTGTTGCTAGTAGAGCTGCTGATATTGGTAGAAGCCATCCTGATACTGCTAGTCATGATTATGAGAATGTTGATTCTCAAGAATAAATATATACATTTGGAAGAACTCCTTACACAGGTCCATCTCACTCTTAGAACGGTCCCTCCCACCCTTATAGTGGTCCCTCTCACCCCTCTTCACCCTCATGTTATCATTGCAAATGCAAAGTGTTCAAGGATAGCCAGGATAAACTCGTTAAAGAACTAGATGATATCATTGAAACTATCGATAAATTGAAATCCAAGAGGGGTGTCATACCATAAAAGAAGGTGAGGGATCCATACACTTCTATAGTGGTGGTCAAGAGGAAGAAAGAAACATTTGCCAGGTAAAATAAGTCTAAATACAAAAAAAAATTACAACTCCTCCCTCTCAAAAAGTTGTTGAAGTTTAGGGGCCACTAAAGTTAGTGGACATGTACGTGGTACTTGGAGATGAAGAGACGATGGAATTGCGTAATGCCAAGTATCCTAGAAAAATACACCATGCATATGTTTGACACCCAAGACTTCAGGAGTATGAAAACTATGTGTAAATGGTATGTGGATAGGGTATGTTTAATTTTCCTAACCAAGCCTTCTAATTTACTCTATGAAGAAGAAGATACGCAACAAATGTGTCATATATTCCAACATCTGGGTATTTTAGTACAACTGGTCATTGCTTTGTTGCAACAGGTAAAACATTTATTGCATAAGTTGCATTAGCTAGGTAATCTATGAACAGATTCAAAGAACCCTCTGCAGCAGATGGACCATCTGTTGCATCTTTCCACTATGTTTTTCTTCTTTACAATTACTAACATATTTTAAAATTGTCTTCTTATATCACAGTATGTTGATAAAATTCCCTGACTCATAAGGGGCAGACAATTAGTGTAGGAAAATAGACCTCAACTTCTACAAAAATTTCAAGAATAGGTATAATAGGCTCAATAAGCTACCATCAACACTCGGTGGCCCGAGGTTTGATATTCTAATTTCTATGTACGAATAGGATGAAGATATGATTAACTATGTTAGAGGAAAGATTCCATATCCACAAGGCAAGAGATGGACCAAGGAAAAGAGAATTTTTATAGTCATGAACGTGGAAATTCAATATTTTCTCGCTGTTGAGATACTTTTGATGAGTGAAAGATTAAGGTTTATTGCTGCAACTTACCTGCTTCGATGATGGTGCTTTTTTTACCCATATTCAGCAACTAATGGAGTTGCTCCCCATCTTTTAGAGGCAGATTAAATTGATGGATCATTTACCAGCGGAATTCTTGATAAAGAAAGCATGGTATTTTAAAGGTCAAAACAAGGGCATGGACCTTTAAGAAAATAAAACCGGTGCCGCATGCAGGCCATATGCACTTTCATAGATTGAATGTTATTTGCTTACTATAATAGAAATGTCTAATCTATGCGATGCCATTTTGGAAAAAATACAAGAGGTCTGGGCTTAGCGGATACAAACAAAATGCACTATGCCTATGTATAAAAAAAAGATGTACAAACACAAACACCATAAGAATTTTTATTCTTTGACGACCTTTGAATTATTTATAATGCAATATAATGTTTATCTATTGTACTAGATAGTATATCTATTATGAAATATTGATTATCTATTCCAATAATTTGGTTATCTATTGGATTATATAGATGTTTCTCACTCTATCTGTCACAACAGATACACAATTTGTTTCAACATATAGTTTATCTGTTGCAAGTGAAAGGTAATATATTAGAACAAATCAAAAAGTAGGAAGACATTTTTGATAATTTCCAACATATTGCAACATATGTCTAAATCTGATTCATAATTTCTAACAAATATGTCATCTGTTGCAATAGATGTATTATCTATTGCGATATTTGAATCTAGAATTCCATTTTAATTAATATGTTCAAAACTAAGGATTAAATTACATTCATATACAACATTAAATAATTCAACAAATAAATGAATTGTAAAAAAATCATTATGGGTACAAATGATCTACTCTACAAATAAATAAACCCAACAATTACCAAAGAGACATTATTACTTTGATAGACTAAAGATATAATGATCTAATTAATATGGAAAAGTTGTTCTTCATCTGGTGCTATGAAATTCGGCTTTGTTCATCGTGGATCTTTAATGTTGCTTGCATACAATTTTTGAGTTTTCTGTCTCTGTATTTCCACAAAAGAGTAGCATATCTTTTGTGAAGTATTCCAGCATCAAGTCCATCATTTGGTACTTGTAATCGCTCAAATACTCGGCATAAATGGCAACAAAAAGACCGTAAACCCTGCATTTTAAAAAACAGATAATCCATATCTTGCAGTTTATGTAAGCATTGTTAAATTTATTAAATGAAACTAAATCATTATATTACAGGCTACCAATGTATTTTTGAGCAATTCCTTCAACATATTCTACGTCAAATAGATTACCTATTTTATCCCGGTATGCTTAAATCATTCACCAATCAGTACGAACCTTTTGGTCTAAAAAGCAACTAATATCAAGGTAAGTAGGCAATATTTTGGCCAACTTTTGTATCTTAGGCGACATCCTGGAATGTCTCCTTCACGATATCAAGTCATAAACTTGGATGTGCCTCTCTTTTAAAATAACAACAGTCAACAACCAATGGAATTCATAACCATAATTGATTGGGATGTACACTTCATTGACCAAATTCCTACGTAAGTCAACTAGAATGTTAAAAAATTTTATGATGTCGATTAAGCATTCCTTATTTTGGGAAACTTCCTATTGTTGTTGAAAAACCAATCGTAGGCATTATTGATGTAAAATTTTTATAAATAATTGATTGTCATATATCTTTATTTTTCTTGTATTTTCAACTTGGCCTTCTTTTGAAGGTAGTAAAAAAAGACATCTATGTGCTGTACATATTACCAAATATTTTAGATTATGTGACAATAAAATTAATACACAGATGCAATTAAATAAAGTAGTAATCAATAGTAATATGTATGACATTTAAACATCATCATTCAATCAAGTTTGGGGTTGTCATGTCAAATTAAAACAATCCTTCATTCTGGGATGTGCAACAACAAAGCCGAACATATCGACACCATGACTCGATTCGTTCACTTTGTAGTGTTAGTTATTTTATTTTCTACATGATTTATATGTGTTAGTGTCATGTTTTGACAATAAGAAATGTATAAATCAATATCTTAAAAAATGATTTATATACCTATCGGCGTGATGCTTTAACAGTCCATTGGCAATTCATTATTCATAGTTATTGCTCAACTTTGTTAGTTTTTTGGGAGCCTCGTCCGAGATGTTGAACCCTTCAAATGGGTAATTCTTTGGTTCTCCCAAACTGACAGGCTTCACTTTTTCTTCTTCTAGAAAAGTAGTTAATGGAATATCAACTATGATATTATGCTATTCAGTAGTAGCTTATACTGTGGCATCCACAAGGAAAGCTAGAATTGTCAATGATAATCACAGATATATAACATATTATCTATTTATTGCATCAAAAAGATTATTTATTGTGACAAACTCAAACAGGTAAAATAGAGTTGTACGATAATTTTGAATAGATGACCCATCTATTGTAATATGTGACTCTTTTTTGGTAAAAATTAAAATAGAACCAAAACCTATTTGATTTGCTGAAATAGACGAGGATATATTGCAATAAATAGTATATCTGATGTAATAGGCTATATGACAGTTGCAACATATGTATATATCTATTTGATAATTTTCAGCAGATGTATAATGTGTTGAAATAGATATGTATCTATTTTTTGTTAGGACTGATGATATACATTCACCTTTTTCAGCTCATGCTGCACTCTTGTGGCCCTTGTACATTGTTAAAAGGTGCAAGATAATGACAAAAGAGTTATAATTTTGATTTTTTCAATGCTTGATAATGCCTTGGAATTTTATTTCCTTCTGCTCTTAGCCACCTTAATGTCTAGTAGAGTGTATGGATATAAAATCCTCTTTGATGAAATGACACACCCCTTAGATGTCATTTTCTCTACAAAAGTAGTTAATGCATTAATAGCATTAATCACTCCATCATGTTTTGCCTTGCAGTCTTGACATTTGCATGCAGAACATTTAGAAGTGAGAAAATTAGCATAACTAATGTGATCATAATCATAATGGTTTGTTGTTTCAAAATTATTAGAGGATCATTATTAGCCCCAATATCAGCACCAATACCATTACCATCATCAACAATAATATCACCCTCCAAAATTATTTTTCTTATAATGGCTATTGCTCCAAACAATTCATCATTATTCTACCAATGACCTTAGGGTTCGATGAAGTTTGCATGGATTGTAAAGTAAGAAAAACGGGCATCTTAAACTCTCGATTGGTTGAAACAAGCCACGGATGCACAATCTAATATAAATTAGTGCATATATTAGAATGATTATGAAATCATTTTAAAAAATCATTAATTAAAATGAAAACTTAATTAGAATTAGATTTACTACTTCCTTTGAGGGGTTGAAGAGATTAAGAAATTTTATATTTTTATCAGTTTTGGATGACAACCATCTCAGGATTCTTAGACAGAAAACTTCATCCTGGTAGTTCACTTGTTGTCTCAAATAAGGAATGGCTTTAAATACCCAAGCCTATAATATAATGCCAATAAATCAAAAGAATTATTGAATAAAAAAATTAATCATGTCATAATTAAAGAAATATTTACCATGAAATCCCATGAAAAGCCTTATAAGTTGACTATTTTTGGAATTACCGGAGTCAACAAAGATTTCATAATCATTTTAAATCTTTCATAACACCAAGGATGGTTGTTAAATACCTCAACATCCTCAAGAACTTTATCAAACCAAGTGGTATGTTGTCGTTAAAATCTCTCACCCAAATAATATTACGTACAAACAAAACAAAACACAATAATTTATTATGATACTTCGAAAGTCTTTTACCTTTCAACGCTTCTATTACATTTATGTTTTTGAAGCTTTGAACAACAAGGGACACTAGGTCATCACGATCACTGGACATGCCTTTGCCTTTGTTGGGTGTGCGGGGCGCTTTCATTTGGTTTAGTTTAACACCCATTTTCAAGCTAAAAATTGAGCCATCTTTCCTACGTGTGTAAACTTTATTCCCATGATTTGTATGTTAATACATGTGTGATGATTTTTATCCTAGTGCGTAAAGTCCTATCGACATAAAAAATATTCATAAGAATCACTTATAACAAAGTTGAGCTAAGAGCATTTGATTCGTCCAAAGTTCGATATTCGATTCTACAAGGCTCTAATTTTAATGCGTATCACTTTTGATGTATCTGAAGTTTTTCAGCTTAAAACCTATAAATTCTTAGACATTCAATTTAGCTTTCCAACGATAAAAATTTCAACTTAATTCGATACTCAAGCAAATAGTTATGGCCATGTAAAGGGGTGTGCGTTGCCTAACAATCTCCTAAGGCTACTATAATGGGCATTCTATTGCTAAGGCGTCACCAACCTTGGCTTGGGAGATTGACCGAGCATCACCTAGCTCATTTTCAAGTGTCAAAAACAGTCTGTTTTAACCTAGATCAAGGGTGTTGAAGTCATTTCACACTCCCAAATCGTCCCTAATCACTTCAAAACATTTTTATGTAGTATTAAACACATTAACTCCTCTCACTTAAACCTAAGTAATCAGTAAGAAACTATAAAAACCCTCTTTCTTTCCCAAGAACAAGATTCAAGGACTTCCTTTAGCAAAAGCAAGAAATTGTGCTTCCCAATCGAAGAATGTTCAAAAAAAGCTATTTCTCATTAGATATTAAAGATTTAAGGTAGGTGTGATGTTCATCAGTGAGCCTTTTTTATCCATGGAGTCCAAGAATCCTTTTTAAAGATTTAAATTATGGTTTTTACATGTTACTATGAATTATCTCCATGAAGCTTTTATGAATCTAAATTATACATCATGTTTACAAATGTATTTCGATGGAAGTTTCTCTTACACATTTGATTGATGGAAATTTCATTGTTAACTCAAACACTATGGTTTTAGCATTACAATTATGGTATTCCCATACATTTCACTCATTCCTATGCTTAAGTCCTTGAATTTATTGCCATTTAAATTTCAAGTTAAAACTATAATTGGCTTCACGTTGAATGCATTATTGTATGTTTTAAACATTGCGGTTTCCATATCGTACTTATGAGAATGCAGAATAAATCCTCATTTTATGATTTTATCATGTGATCGTGCTATCTCATCATGTTTAAAAATATCCTTATGTTAAAGTCTTGATCTCGATGTGTTTGATGAAATGCCTAACTAATGAGCTTTGAATAATTCTTTCTTATTATGGTTTCAAGCTTTAGTATGTCCTTATTGTTATTCCTATCAAGTCCTTGGGGTTATAAATACCCAAAATTTAGCAGTTTACTTAGTCTATGCATTTTCAGAATGGTTTCACATATGTATAAGCATTATCTGTTCAGTTAGTTATCATGTCCGTCACACATAGGTAAGTTTAGTAATCAATGTTAGGTCAGTTTGGAGTAAGATTAAGCACAAAGAAAACCTAGGAATGGGTGCTGACCCGTCAGTTCGGGCTGGATCATTAAAAGCAATCCCTATGTTCTAGAACTATATTATAAGTGTAGGTTATGATGTGTCACCCGCCAGCTTAGGAATGGCACTCTCAAGGATCATCCACAAGATAAGGACTGATATCAGGGGTCACCTGCCAGATTAGGATTTGATCCACAACTATTTTTAGTACCCGTGTCATGGTACTAGCACCCTTCAAACTATGATCATGATTGGACCCCAATAAACTCAGCTTTGGAGCATGTCGCTTAGATGATAACTCCCATAGTTTTAGTTTTACTAGTCGGTTCAGAAATTATTTCAGTTTTGCTTGACTATAGTATATAGTTATCATTTATCTAGTTATCAGATTTTAGTATTTCAGTTTACAGACTATTTCAGGAACAAGTTATATGCTTGGTCATGCATACTAAGGTTTTATAGTTTTCATGTATCTTTGCATCAGTTGTCTCATGTTATTCTGCTAGTTATTTATTAGTCTTTCTCAGTCAGATTTCGGTATTTCCATGCATGCCTGTTATTACTATTTTTATGCATAGTTAGCCCATGCATTCAGCCTAACCTCTACTAGCATAATAGTACATTCAAAGTATTGATCGTATACTCGTTATTTGTGCTATAGTGTTTGATAACATAGGTTCAAATGCCTAGGTTCTCAACCGTACTTAGATATTTCAATGAATCAGAAGTATCAACAGAGGTGAGTTCTCATCTATCACGGACATGGTTGTTATTTCAATTTATTTCAATAATTTATTTTAGTTAGATAGCAGGAGTTAGTTGGGGCCTATCCCATCAACTCTCTTTCAAAAAGTTTTGGCGACTTTTAGATATTTTATACAATCAGTCAATCGTTGGTATTTTCAGTCATATTTTTAATATTTTTGTATATTTTTTAAACTTTTGGGTAATCATTTTTTTTAGATTTAAAACCATAAGTCTTTTTCAATTATTCCTCACATGTCTATTTCATTATTATTATTTAGTGCTCACAGCAGTCACCAGTTCATGGGTTAGCTTATGGTCTTTTGGAACTGTAAGCACCGTGTGGCATCCAAGGTGTATTATTTGGGCAATACAGTTAGAATAGGTATAACTTGAGAAGGAGAAGGAGGATAACATTTTAATTCAGTAACCATGGTAAACTCCTTCCAACCAAAACAAATAGGCATGCACAGTAATTTATCCACACCTCAACCATCTTATCTTTGCTTTCATACATAAACCTACTCTTGAGAAGTTCATATACCATTTTCATTTGGAAATGAGAATTGTTGTCCTCTAGCAAATCAACATATTGCCCAAAAAAGTTGTCTCAAAAATAATCCTCCAATTTTTGTTCTCAAAGTATTCTTCTGAAGGCGTCGAATGATTTTCCCATGGCTGGCTTAGCCACAAAATCACTCATTAAATCTATGGTACCATCGCACTTCATTCTCACTAGATAACGATCAATTCTAAAGGTTTTGACTAACTATTAGGTGAAAGGACTATTAGTCTTTTGATTCTCTCTTTTGAAATATTCCTTCTCCTTATCTTCATTATCTTCAGCTCCTAATTGAGATAATGCTTGTAAATCAAGCTTATCGAGTGGTGGATGTCATCTAGCTGCTTCAATTAATCCTTTTATTGGACTTGATTCAATTTTAATTCTCTTAGAAGACATATTATCTAAAAGAAAGTGGAGATTAAGAAAGGGACATATGTTAAGTTGATTGAGAGTAAAGATGAAGAGAAAAAGTGGGTGAATAGGGAGGTTTAAAAAGTAGCAAGGAAGGAGGTTAAGTTAGTAGTTACGACATCTAAGTCAACCATATTTAAGGGCTTGTATGTGGGGCTAGAGTAGAAAGGCAGGGAAAAGAGGTTGCATAGGCTTGATAAGGCTAGGGAGCTAAAAGGTTGTTACCTCGATCAAGTGAGGTATATTAAGGGAGAGGATTTTAGTATTTTTGGGGAGGATGTGCACATTAAGAAGAGATGGTAGGAGCATTTTCATAGACTTTTTAATGAGGAGGGTGACAAAGGCACTGAGCTAGGGGAGCTGGAGCACTCGAAGGAGAGCCGTGTTTTTAGTTTCTGTATGTTTTTAAGGGTTGATTAGTTAGAGAGGCTATTCATAAGATGTGGAAGGGTAAAGTGACGGGGCCTGATAAGATTTCGGTAGAATTTTGAAGTATGTTGGGTGGGCAGGCTTAAGGTGGTTGACTGATTTGTTTAATGACATTTTTAAGAATACGAGAATGTTTGATGCTTTGAGGTAGAGTATGATGATTCCATTATATAAAAACAAGGGTGAAATTTAGAGTTGCAACAACTATAGAGGTATAAAGCTGTTAGAGTCACACTATGAAGATTTGGGAGAGAGTGGTTGAGTGGAGATTGAGAAGGGTCATGTCCGTTTTGGAGAATTAGTTTGGATTTATGCCTGGCCGCTCGATAATAGAGGTAATCTACTTGGTAAGTATACTGGTATAATAGTATAGTGAAAGAAAGAGGGATATACACATGGTGTTCATCGACCTAGTAAAGGCTATGATAAAGTCCCGAGAGAGGTCCTTTAGAGATGTTAGGAGGTGAGAGGGTTTTCGATGGCATACATCAGAGCTATTAAGGATATGTATGGTTGAGGGAAGAACCAAGTGAGGATTATGGAAGGATAATCAGAGTATTTTTCAGTTGATATAGGGTTGCATCAAGAATTGACTCTTAGTCTATTCCTTTTTTCTGTTGGTGATAGATGTGTTGATGCGGAGTATTCAAGGTGAGGTGCCTTGATGTATGTTATTTGCGAATGATGTAGTGCTAATTGATGAGATGTGGGGGTATGACTTACAAATTGGAGGATGGGAGGAAAACCCTTGAGTCTAAGGGGGTTTAGGTTGAGTAAGTCCAAGATGAAGTATTTAGAATAAAAGTTTAGTGACTCGAGGCAGGAAGATGAAGTGGTGGTGAGTTTGGACTCCTAGGATGTTTGTAAGAGGGATAGTTTTAAGTATCTTGGGTCTATAAACCAGGGGAATGGTAAGATTAATAAGGATTTTTCTAAATGTATTGAAGCAGGGATAAAGATGAGACTCACCCCTGGAGTGTTATGCAATAAAAAGGTGCCCCTTAAACTTAAAGGAAAATTCTATAGAGTGGAAATTCAGTCGGCCATGTTGTATAAAAGGAAGTGGTTACTACTTAAGCACGTTCACATCCAAAAATTGAAGGTGGCAGAAATTAGAATGTTGTGTTGGATGTGTGGGCTTACTAGAGAGGACAAAGTTAGGGATGAGATTATCCAAGAGAAGGTGGGAGTGGATTCTGTGGAGGAAAAAATTAGGGAAGGAAGGCTGAGATGGTTTGGGTATGTTATGAGGAGGGGCACGGATGCCCCAATTCATAAGTGTGACAAGATAGCATTTGATGGTTTCAGGAGGAGTAAAGGTAGGCCGAATAAATAATTGGGAGAAGTAATTAGACATAACATGGAGCAGCTTCAGCTTACTGAGGACATGACCCTAAATAGAAAGGTGAGGAGGTCGAGGATAAGGGTAGAAGGCTAGTGTTAGTGTAACGCCCTGGAAAATGGGTCCTGAAGTGTCACACGGTGGTTGAGGCTACGAATAGCCCCAAGCTAGCCATTTGAGCCATTTTCATTCAGTTCAACACAAATCAATGGGGTTTCCATAAATAACCTTCAAATATCAACAGAGTAATCATCATCCAAGAATAAAATAATTTCAGAAAGATAACAAATTACGACTTATTAGTCAACTCCCAACATCTATACTAGTCTGACAAGCCTCTAAGAAAATCAATA
Source organism: Capsicum chinense (assembly GCA_026120095.1). Classification (NCBI taxonomy): domain Eukaryota; kingdom Viridiplantae; phylum Streptophyta; class Magnoliopsida; order Solanales; family Solanaceae; genus Capsicum; species Capsicum chinense. The sequence continues at coordinate 43,717,929 of JAPEIP010000002.1, read as the reverse complement.
AAACCAGCGAGCCATTGAGACATGCCCCAACTGACTCATACTTAGTTATCAAATGTAACAATTCCGTGAAACCAACATCAGACATCACGTCCTCGGAATATGACGACACACCACAATAGAGGATGCAGAACAGCGTGCCTGAAAAATCACTATCAAACCTGGAACGGAGCACCTGAACCTAAATTTTGAGAAAATGCATCCCACATCCAAAGATGTGGGTCAGTACCATGAAAAGGAATCGAGTATATGGGGGTGTATGCAGTTGTATAAACATCATCATCATAAATATTTATAAGAAATATGCAGGATGTATGAAAGACTCACATAGCCCAAAGAAAGTCATCATAATCATGAGAGGATAAAATAAGTACAATAACACATATGAATCATCATATAATTTGTCAATGACTTTCAGTTCATTAAGAATATCAATTCTCATAATGTAAATATCATTCAAATCTTTCGAAAGAATAATTTTCACAATTCCACTTTCAAAACACTTCACCATTCACCATAGACACAAGGAAACACACATACGCTAGGAGATCCTATAACTGATATAAACCATGTGAGCTATATAAAGTCCAACGTCCAACCCATGTTGGGGAGAGCCGTCCTATCCTTTCCATTGGAGTAGGACTTCCAATATCAATCCAAAAACACTAGTGATCACTATATAAATCAGCCTCAGGCTCACGTCCTATGGGACACGTAGTTCTAGGAAAGTAAGGTCAGTTTATACTTTCCACTCGGTGCTAAAGATTTCTCTCGAACATAGTTCAGATCATTTCAAAGACAATTCACAACAAAATAATTTCTGTAATATATAAATATACATCAGGAGTGATCATGCTTCCCATCTATTAAAATCAACCACGTTGTGAATTTCTTTCACACTCAAGTTCAAAAGAACTCCATTAAGACCAAAATGTCAAATCATTCAAAATATCTCAAATATTCAACATCTACGTGCTTATAATACACACTTTCTCAAAAAAAAAACATAATTTCCAATGGGGATTCACGAAAGAAATATCAAAATCATGATAAATATTGTTCAAGATTCATGCTTTATATCTCTAAACATGTAAATTTATCTTTCAAAATCATAAACATCATCATTTTATAATCATCATCATAATATTTGAGTTCATGCTTCAAATTCATAAAAATCAAATAAAAATCATGCCTTTGTAAAGAAAATTACTTTTGGGCACAAGAACGAAAGAGAGTTCATGTTGAAAAACGCCACATACCATTAATGATGAACTTTAGATCGATACTCATTTTTGAGATGTTAATCGTACCTTTAAATAATGGTTCTTGGAGTTCTTCAACTAGGAACTTGGAATCTTGAATAAATTTACAGAATTAATGGTGAACTTTGGAGGTTCTTGAAGTTCTTGAACTAGGAACTTGGAATCTTGAATAAATTTGCAGAATTAATGGTGAACTTTGGAGGTTCTTGAAGTTGGATGT
>JAPEIP010000002.1:43702015-43716350 GCA_026120095.1 Capsicum chinense | reverse complement strand
GAATGACCAAAACGCCCCTAAAAATCAAATAATTCTCGAATCTATCCTTTGGTGGACTATTTTGATAGTCTGAAGTAGATCAACCATAACATTTTACTTCGATATCCAAATTGGATGAAATTAATTTCATTAGAAAGAGGACTCTCATATATTTCCATTGATATATAGTATCTCACCCAGATCATTGTGTACGAGGAGTTATGATCATTTGAAGTTGACCCAAAAAATCATTTTTGATAGGCTGAAGTAGATTAACCATAACTTTATGCTTCGTTAGAAAAATTGGATGAAAAAAATTTCATTGGAAAGAGGTATCACAGATCTTTCCGTTGATATATAGTAGATCACCCAGATCATTATGTTCAAGGAGTTATGATCATTTAAAGTTGGAGCAAAAATATGCCAGTCCTCAGTACTTTTTCCTGCAGGTTTTACTGTTCACTATTATTCATGATTCGATCGGAATGTTCATAACTCGTCCCTCAGGTGTCCTTTTTGGATGATCCACATAACGTTTGAAATCTTAGTTGATACTCTACGCAATGGTGGGTCATAATCTAAGACATTTCGGACGAAAAATTTATAATTCATTCTAGAAGATAGAACCAACACGTTTATGCATAAAATTTCAACAAAAAATTTTCCGGGGTATTACAGTTAGTATGTAGGTTGTAGCAAGCAATCAAGAGATTTATTGTGTATTCAGGTTAATAATCATAAGACGGTGTACATAGGTTTCTTTGGTATATGAGTGTATGTTACTACTAGGTGGGGTGTCCTATTTCTTATTTCTTAGTTCCTATTTTCTTATTTTGTGTTGCTCTTATTTCCCGTATTTTATATGTCTCTGAATTTTATTTTATTATTTTGGTTATTTCATCCATCCCCTTGTTTACTATCCTGTATCTTAGTCCGAGGGTCTATTAAAAATAGTCTCTCTCCTTCTTTAGAGGTAGCGGTATGGACTACGTATATCTTCCCTCTTCAAACCGCAAGCTATGGGAAAACACTGGGTTTGTTGTTGTTTGTTTGTAATAGGAACATAAAAGAGATAATAATTGATTAATACATCATTAAAAAAAGATAATAGTAAATCAAACATGTAAAATAGTAAAATAAAAGATCCAACAAATTTCATATCTGTTGCACGAGGTAGGATATCTCTTGCTGCATATAACCAACTTTATAAAGTGAATGAGTAATCTATTGGAAACCATCAAAAAATGCCTCACATCTATTGCACCAGGTAGGTAATCTATTGCAACTTATCAACAACCTATTAAAATGGATGAGTGATCCGTTTGAAATAATAAAATAAACAACACATTTGTTACACCTGGTAGGTTATCTATTGCGACTTATAACCAACCTGTTGCAGTAGTTGAGTAATCCATTGGAAACAATAAAAATAAACCACACATTTGTTGCACCAGGTAGGATATCTATTGCAAAATATAACTAACCTATTGCAAGGGTTGCGTAATCCATTGGAAATAATAAAAAACAGACCTCACATCTATTGCATTAGGTAGGATATCTTTTGCATAATATAAGGTAATATCCCATACTTTTTCCTAGCTTTATTTTTCTCCTAGAATGTAAATATTATCTTCAAAAATGAATAACTTTTCTTACATGTGAAATTTCCCATATTTAGACCTCTATCGTGCAAAAACTTGAATTACCTTTCCATAGATAGTAATGTCTCTTGAATCCAATACTCAGTAGAGATGTCATGGCATTTTTAGTAAAGTAGTATCCCAACTGGAGAAGCATCGCTCAGCAGTGACATGAAAAATAGAAATTGTTCGATTCCACTGGACCTTCGTTATAAGCCCACATCGCGGTGAAGCATTATTTCACAATTATCAATTTCCAGTGGCTCACCGCAATAGTGGTGCATCGATGTCATTGCAAAAATGGCATTTCACTAGTCCACTGCGATAGCTCCGCATCGCATAGAATATCCAGTTCCCAGTTGTGGAATTCCAGTGAGCCACCGTGATAGTGGCGCTTCATGGTGGCATGCAAATTTGGAAAATTTCTATTTTTTCCATTTTCGATTAAATTTTGAAAGGGGCACTTTGGTCAATTCCCAAGTCCCAATTCATCCAAAACAAGGAATTAAACATATCTAAGAACTTTATGCTTATTTTCATCCATTCTCTCACAAGGATAAACCTTAGATCTAAAAGATTACTCTCAAAGTAATCAAATTCCTCCATTATTTCTCCACGGAAGCTCTAAATTAAGGATACCAAATTCAAGATAATCAAGAATCCATCTTCAAGAACTTAAATAGGAATCAAAAATTCAAGTTTAACCATGTAATCATCAATGAATGTATGTAGGGTTTATGAACAAAGATCTTCTTTCATCCTTGTGCCCAAGACTATCTTTTAACTATAAATTTACATGATTTTATATTAATATACATGAGTTTTATATTAGGGTTCATACCCAATGTTGCTATTTACAAAATTATGAGATTACAAGTGTTTTAGAAGTTGAATTTCATACTTTCATGCCTATTGCAGTAATTTCTAGATTTTGAGTTGAATTATCATTGTTTTCATTAACAACCATGATTATTATGATGTTTTGACATGAGATTGGTGCATGGGTTACTATCCCAATATTGAATATTATTATTTCTAGAACGATTATGCTTAAAGAATCAGATGATGAGTTTATTTTCAGATTTTCAATAAAGATTTGATCTTTGGTTCCTCAGATAAGATTTAGAATCCACTTTATAGATTTATTAAAGATTATAGAAATCAAATAATCTTTACTTTTAGATTGAATTAGATAAATGCATAATTAGTTTTATAATAACCCCTTATGCTAGTTTTTAAAGTGGATTTCCATGAGAATGAGCTTGGCAGTAGTATTTAGCACCGAGCAGGACGTATGGAATTAGTGTACCCTGAAATCCACAGAACTACGTAACCAATACAGGTACATATTATCAGATTATTCCTAATTCTATATGGATGACAATTACAGATATGATCACTTAGATTAAGTTATACTCCTTGCCTTTGCAAGAGTATGAAACTTCTCCCCATCGTGACGTTTAAAGCATAGGGGAAAAAGACATTAGACTCCATGTTAGCTCTCATATTTTATGTCGGTTAGAAGAACCTCCCTAATAGTAAAGACTTATAGAACAGTTTTTAAAAGAATTCCTTTCGGATAATGTATTTTCCCTACAGAAAGAGTAATTCTCATAGAAATGAATAATAGAAAAGATTTTAGAAAACTAAGTGTAAAGTCTCACAACTTTATTCACATTATGCTTTACAAAAAAATATTAGCTATAGACTTCATCTTGCATATTTCAGATATAAAAGTGAGTTCTGTTTTTCACTTAAATAGTATAAATCAAAGATAGTACAACTTTTAGAACTAAATGTTATGACTCACTAAATTTATTATGTAGGATTTTCTACGCATGATTATAGAATTCATTTATTAAGTTACTCAAGATTATGTGAGTCATTTATATTTGGTATGCCTTTATTATATAAATTGTGATGATGAGATGATGTTTTACTTATGCATTCACCCCCGTATACTTAGTACATCCTCAAAGTACTGATTCACAAATATGTCTATCTGCTACATTGTCTCATAATATAGGTCCAGGGGCTCAATTTCCACAGTGTGAGTGATTTCTTGCATCTCCATCTATATCCGACAATTGGTGAGTCCATATAGTTTAGGGAATTAGCCATTCCTATATGTTTAGCTTATTACTTTATATGATTCAGTATTTTTTTAGAAAGATCAAGTTAACTGGGGTTTTGTCTCAGCGACTCTCTAGTTATTAGTAGTAGAGGTTTGTAAGATTGCTAAATTTGATTTAGACACACAGTATTTGGTTTTAAGAGATTATATTCAGATTGTTCTCAATTATTTCAAATGAGTTTTAACATTTAGTATGACTTTTATGTCTATATTTTCCTTATTATGACACTCAGACTTAGTAGAAGACAAAGAGGGTTAGCTTAAGGCTACTCGTAGTCTTGAGCTAAGTGTGTTATCTCAGGACCAGGTTTTGGGGCATTACCAACTTGGTATTTATGCCTAAGGATTATAAGAGTTCTAGGGAGTCAGACAAGCTGCATTATGTAGAGTCTTGATAATGGGTGTAAAGCGTGCCATATTTATCAGCAAAAGGCTATGTGATGTTTTTCGTAAAACCATCATTTTATTTCATCATTTATCATGGTTACAGTATCTATATATTCTTTTAACTCGTGCTATTATATGATAGTTGAATATGCCTCCTTGTCAAGCTAGCGCCCGTATAAATAATAACTAGCCCGCCGATTCTGTGAATTAGGATGTATCCCATGCTGAGTTTTAGGCTGCCTTTCAAACGTTGGGCAAAGTAGTGACTGCTAATGTTTAGGGCGACCATCTAGCTACTGTCCCACTTCAACATAATGGTTATTTTGCAGCGGCCAGGATTCATGACTTTTTGAGAATGAATCTGCCAGAGTTTGTTGGATTTAAAGCAGGTGAGGAACCACAACTTTATTTAAATGAGGTGAAGAAGATCACACTGATTATTCATATTTTGTAAGAGAAGAGCGTAGAGTTGTCATACTATAGTTGAAGGATGTAGCATATGATTGGGTAGTTATGTGTAAGAATAGTACAGGTGAGAATACAACTCCTATGAGTTGGTAAGTATTATAGAATGTATTTCTAGACAGGGATATTTCCACGTGAAATAAGAGAAGCTAAGATAGAAGAGTTTGTGAACTTGAGGCAGGGTTTAATAACAGTGAAAGAGTACTACCATAAGTTCAATCAATTGTCTAAGTATGCCCCTGATATGATGACTAATCCTTAGGCAAATATGATTAAGTTTGTTACTAGAGTATCTGGTTTGATAGTCAAGGAGTGTAGGACTGCCATGCTTATTGAAGATATAGATCTTTCTAGGTTGATAATTCATGCCCAATAGATTAAAGAAGAAAAGTTAAAGGAAAGAGAGAGGGGAAATAAGTAGGCTAGAATAGGGCAGTTCGAGTATAGCCAGGATAGGTCTCAAGGAGGAAATCATTCACAGTTTCAAAATCATTCATCTATGCTAGCACCATCTTCAGCTAGTGCTCCCGCTCCTAGAGCTAGGAAAGAGTAGTGAGGTAAGTATTCTATCTATAGATCTCAGAATAGTGTAAGTGGAAGGCCCAATTATCTTTCATGTGCTAAGTATGGTAAGAATCATCTTAGTGAATCTATGTTGGACAAAAGGGTTGTTATGTTTGCTGTAAGTTGGGACATGGAATTAGAGAGTGTACGCATACTAAGTAGGGAAACAAAGATGACATCCCAAAACTCAGGACACTAGTACACCAGCTTCTTTAAGATGCCCAGTTTCTCCTCAGGGCGCATCATTCTGTACCGGTGGCAGTCAGTGATAGAATTAGTTTTATGCTTCACCTTCCTACCAAGAGAAGAAGAATTCACCAAATATAGTTACTGGTATGCTTTGTGTCTTTTATCTTGATGTTTATGTGTTATTGGACCCTAGGTCAAAATTCTCTTATGTGACCCCACTAGTTGTAGTGAATATTGAAATAAGTCCTAAAAAAATCACTAAGCCCTTCTTGGTTTCTACCCCAATGGGTGAGTCAGTTATTTCCAAATAGATCTATTAAAAGTATCCTATCACAGTCCTTTATAAAATCATGTTAGAAGATCTAATGGAGTTATATATGGTTGACTTTGACCTTAGTCTTTGTATGGATTAGCTCTATTTTTATTATGCCTCTACAGATTGTCGTACCCGAGTGGTGAAGTTTCAGTTTCCAGATAAGCCAGTCTTTGAGTGGAAAGTCAATTCAGTGTCTTACAAGAACAATTTCATATCTTATCTTAAGGCCAAAAAGTTTATTTCGAAAGGGTGCATCTATCATCTTGTTTGAGTTGATGACACTAAGTCTGAGACTCCAATAGTTCAGTCAGTGTAGTCAACGAATTTCTTAATATCTTTCCTGAAGAATTTCCAGGGGTAACTCCTTAGAGTGAAATAGAATTCGGCATTGACCTTCTCCCAGACACTCAGCCCATCTCTATTCCTCCTTATTGCATGGCTAAAGCTAATCTTAAAGAATTAAAAGAGCAAGTCAAAGATCTTTTAGATAAAGGTTTCATAAGGCCTAGTGTTTCTCCATGGGGTACTACCATCCTATTCGTGCGAAATAAAAGAAATTCTTTGCAAATGTGCATTGACTATCTCAGCTGAATAAAGTCACAGTCAAAAAAAATATCCTCTTCCTAGAATTGATAACTTATTTGATCAATTCCAAGGTGCATGTTGTTTCTCAAATATACACCTTAGATCTTACTATCATCAGTATAAAGTGCGGGAATATGATATTCCAAAGATAGCTTTTAAAACCCATTTTGGTCATTTTGAGTTTCTCGTCATGTCCTTTATGCTAACAAATGCCCCAGCAGCCTTCAAGAACAAGATGAACAGAGTGGTCAGACTGTATCTGTACATGTTTGTCATAGTCTTTATTCATGATATTCTTGTCTATTGTTGTAGTGATGATGGTCTTGTAGACCACCTTAGAGATCCCCAGTTGTTCGCCAAATTAAGAAAATATGAATTTTGGCTATGGTCATAGCTTTCCTTGGTCATATTATTTCTACTAAGGGTATTCTTGTTGATCCCCAAAAGATAGATGTAGTAAGAAACTGTCCTAGACCAATCTCTCCATCTGACATTAGAAGTTTCTTAGGTTTAGATGGGTATTAAAGATTTTTCATTGAGCTTTTCTAATTTATTGCATCTCTTATGTCTATATTAGCTCAGATAAAAGTTAAGTTTCAGTGGTTTGATTCCTACGAAGAGAGTTTTTAGGAGTTTAAAACTTGACTCACTTCAACCCCAGTTTAGCATTAGCTGATGGTTCAGATGGTTTTGTTGTGTATTATGATGCCTGTAGAATTTGGTTGGGTTGTCTTCTAATGCAAAGATGTAAGGTTATAGCCTATGCCTCTAGACAACTTAAGCCTCTCGAAAATAAATATCCAATCCACGATCTTTAGTTAGCTGTTGTTGTGTTTGTTTTTAAATATGGAGATATTATCTTTATGGGGTGCATATTGATATGTTCATGGATCACAAAAGCTTCCAATATGTGTTTACTTAGAGAGAGTGAAATCTTCGTCAGAGAAGGTGGTTAGAATTATTGAAAGATTATGATATGAGTGTGTTGTATCATCCGAGTAAGGCCACTGTAGTTGTAAACGCCCTTAGTAGATTGTCTATTGGCAGTGTTTCTCATATGGAGAATGATAAGAAGGAGTTAGTTTAGGAAATTTATCGATTAGCTAGATTTGGTGTGAGATTGGTTGATTCAGCTGAAGGGAATACTTTTGTTTAGAGTAGTTCTGAATCTTCTCTAGTTTAAGAAGTGAAAGAGAAGCAAGATAAGGATTCTAGTTTTGTCAAACTAAAGGAGTCAGTTAGAGACCAAAAGGTAAAGGTTTTCTCCCAAGGGAGAGATGGTGTGTTAAGGTACCAGAGTAGATTTTGTGTGCCATGTATTGATGATTTGAGGCAAAAAATTATGACATAAGCGCATAGTGTGCGCTATTCCATTCATCCTGGAGCCACCAAGATATACCCCGACTTGCGGAAAATCTATCGGTGGAGTGGTATGAAGAAAGTTGTAGCTAACTTCATAGCCAAGTGTGCAACTTGTCAATAGGTAAAGGTAGAGCACCAAAGACCTAGTGGTATGTGGAAAGAGTTTGGTATCCCCAATCGAAAGTGGGAAGAGGTGAATTTGGACTTTGTGACTGGATTACCCTATTCGCATCGTTAGCATGATTTTATTTGGGTGATAGTAGGCAGATTAACTAAGTTAGTGTATTTTTTGCCAGTTCACACATCTTTCATAGCTCAAGGTTGTGCTAAGTCCTATATTAGATAGTTATATTGCATAGAGTTCCTCTATCCATCATCTCAGATAAGGGTACTCAGTTTACCTCTAAGTTTTGGAGCCTTTGAAAATGGTCTCGGTAACCAAGTTCATCTTAGTTCAGCTTTTATCCGCAAATAGATGGTCAGGAAAAGAGGACCATTCAGACTCTAGAGGAAATGTTGAGGGTTTATATTCTTGATTTCAAAGGCAGTTGGGATGACCATTTGTCCTTTATTGAGTTCTCTTATAATAATAGTTACCATACTTGAATTCGGATGGCTCCATTTGAAGCTCTTTATGGGTGAAGATGTAGATCACCAGTTGGTTGGTTTGGAGTGGGTGAGGCCACTTTGGTTGGGCAAGACATGGTGTTTGATTCCATAAAGAAAGTTCAGTTTATTCGAGAAAGATTGAAAGTAGCTCAGAGTCATTAGAAATATTATACTGATGTAAGGAGAAGAGATCTTGAGTTTGAGGTAGATTACCTTATGTATTTGAAAGTTTCACCCATAAAAGGGGTGAAGAGATTTGGTAAAAAGGGAAAGCTTAGTCCCTAGTATATAGGTCCTTTCCAGATTTTAAGTCATGTTGAGAAGGTGGCATATGAGCTTGAGCTACCCACATATTTATCCTCAGTCCATCCACTATTTCATGTGTCCTTGTTGAAAAAGTGCATGGACGATTCAGCTATTATAGTTCCTCTAGAAAGTACAGATATTCAGAATAACCTTTCATATGAAGAAGTTCCAGTATAGATTCTTTAGCATCTGATTCGTAGACTAAGGAACAAAGAAGTTTCCTTAGTGATAGTTTTGTGGAGAAATTTGTCCATTGAGGGTACTACTTGGGAAGCAGAAGCAGACATGCATACCAAGTATAATAATCTTTTGTCCATGAACTCAGATTTAGCTGAAGATAATAGTCTTTCTTTATCAAGCTCTCTTTACAGTCTCAGATTCATCCATATAACTATTTTCATGTAAACTTATGAACTCGCAGATCAGATCAGTAGCTCATTATGTTTTAGATTCAGTCATACAGTTTATTTTAGTTGTGCATGATAGCTTATAGACTCAGATTCCTCAGTATTTTCAGCTTAACTAGCCACATTCGAGGATTAATGTTCCCAAGGAGGAGATATTGTAATACCCTATACTTTTTCCTAGCTTAATTTTGCTTCTAGAATGTCAAGGGTTAGCTTTAAAAATGAATAATTTTTTTACATGTGAAATTTTCAATATTTAGACACTCCATGGTGTAGAAAATTGATTTTGCTTTCCATCGATACCAATTTCGCCCAAATTCGATACTTAGTTTAGAAGTTATGGCATTTTTAGTAAAGTAGTCTCCCAACTAGAGAAGCATCGCTCCGCAATGTCTTGAAAAATGGAAATCGTCCAAGTCCAGTGGACTTACACAATAAGCCCACATCGTGGTGAAGCCTTATTTCCTAATTATCATTTTCCAGTGGCTCACTGCGATAGTGGGGCATCACATTGAAGCCTTATTTCCCAATTATCAATTTCCAGTTACTAACCGTGATAGTGGTGCATCGCGGTGATGGACAAAATGGAATTTTAGTAGTGCACTATGATAGCTCTACATAAGATAGAATGTCCAGTTTCGAGTTGTCAAATTCCAGTGACCCATCACGATAGTAGCGAGTCGCGGTGGCATGAGAATTCAGAAAATTTCTCAAATTTTCAATTACGATTAAATTTTAGAAAGGGCACTTTGTTAAATTCTCAACCACCCAATTCTTCTAAAACAAGGAATTAATCATATTCAAAACACTTTATTCTTATTTTCATCCATTCTCTCTCAAGGAAAAACCCTAGAGCTCAAAGCTTACTATTCAAGCAATCAAATTCCTCCATTGTTTCTCTAAGAAAGCTTTAAATTAAAGATTTTAAATTATAGATAATCAAGAATCCATCTTCAAGAACTCAAATAGAAATAAAAAATTCAAGTCTATTCATCTAATCATCAATTAAGGTATATGGGGTTTATGAACAAGGATCTTCTTTCATCCTTGTGCTCAAAACTAGGTTTTAACAATAAATTTACATGACTTTATATGAATATAAATGAGTTTTATATTAGGGTTCATATCCAATGTTGCTATTTGCAAGATTATGATATTTCAACAGTTTTAGAAGTTGAATTGCATGACTATTTTCATATTTTCATACCTATTGCAGTAATTTCCAGATATTGAGATTAATTATCATTGTTTTCATTACCAAGCATTATTATGATGATGTTTCAACATGAGATTGATGCATGAATTATTATCCGAAGATTGAATATTATTTTTTCTAGAATGATTATGCTTAAAGTATCAGATGATCAATTTATTTTTAGATTTTCAGTAAAGATTTGATCTTTTGATCCTCAGATAAGAATTGAAATCCACTTTACAGATTTATTATAGATTACAGAAATCATATTAGCTTTACTTATAGATTGAATCAGATAAATGCATAATTGATTTTATAATAAACCCTCATGCTAGTTACTAAAGTGGATTTTCAACAGAATGAGCATACAAATTAAAGGGAGTAGTATTTAGCACCTAGCGGGAAGTGTGGGATTAGCGGGCCCTAACTTCCATAGAACTAGGAAACCAACATAGGTATAGATTATCAGATTATTCCCAATTATATATGGATGACAGTTACAGATGTGATCACTTAGATTAGGTTATAATCCTTGGAAAGAGTAGGACACCTCTCCCCATCATGAGGTCTTCCCCATAAGAGAACAAGACATTGGAATCCATGTTATCTCACATGGTTTATGTTGGTTAGAGGAATATTCCTAATATTAAAGACTTACAGAATAGTTTTCAAAAGATTTCCCTTTCGATAAAGCATTTTCCCTTCAAAAAGAGTAATACTAATAGAAATGAATGACATAAAAGCTTTAAGAAATCTAAGTGTAAAGGCTCACAACTTTATTCATATTATGCTTTATAAAAAAAATATTAGCTACAGACTTCAGCTTTCAGATTTTAGATATAAAAGTGTGTCCTTTTTTTTTTACTTTAATAGTATGAATCAAAGATTGTACAACTTTTAGAACTAAATGTTATGACTCACTAGATTTATAAAGTACGATTTTCTACTCATGATTATAGACTTCAGTTTATCAGTACTCAAAGCTTATGTGAGTCATTTAGATTTGGCAAATATTATTTTATAAATTGTGATGATAAGATCATGTTTTTCTTATGCATTCACCCCCCATATACTTAGTACATCCTTAAAGTACTGATCCACATTTACATTTATGAGCTACATTGTCTCATATTTTAGGTTCAGGTTCTTAGTTTCTGCAGCGTGAGTGATTTCAAACATCTGTATCTACATCTGACAGTTGGTGATTACTCATAGTTTGGGAACTAAGTTATTCTGATTTTTTTCAATTTTTTAGTTTATATGATTCAGTATTCTTTTCAGACAGTTCGAGTTAGCTGGGGATTTGTCTTGGTGACTTCTAGTTATTAGTAGCAGAGGTTTGTCAAATTGCTAGATTTTATTCATATTTGCAGTATTTGGTTTTCAGAGATTATATTCAGATTGTTCTCAGTTATTTCAGATGAATTTCTTCATTTAGTATGACTTTTATGGCTATATATTCCTTATTATGAGATTCAGATTTAGAAAAAGGCAGACAGGATTAGCTTATGGTGACTCGTAGTCTTGAGCACCATGTGATGTCTCGGGAATAGGTTTTGGGTCGTTACATATAACCAAACTTTTGTAAGGGATGAACAATCTATTGGAAATAATACAAACAGATTACTCATCTGTTGCAACTTATAACCAACCTATTGCGGCGAATGAGTAATCTGTTTGAAATAAAAAAAATAGATCACTCATCTATTGAACCAGGCATGTTATCAGTTGAAATATATAACCAAACTGTTGTAGCAGATGAGTAATCTGTTCGTAACAATAAAAATAGATCACTCTTGTATTGCACCAGGTAGGTTATATGTTATAACTTATATCTAACCTATTGCAGCAGATGAGTAATCCATTAAAAATAATAAAAATAAATCACTCATTTCTTATACCAGGTAGGTTACCTGTTACAACCTATAACCAAGTTATTGCAATGGATTTGTAATTCGTTGGAAACAAAAAAAATAGATCACTCATCTATTTCCCCAAGTAAGTTTTTTGTTTCAACCTATAACTAACTTATTGAAGTGGATGGGTAATCCATTGGAAATAATGAAAAAATATAACTCATCTGGTGAAATAGATCACTCATCTGTTGAAATAGATCACTCATTTGTTGCTAAATTAGTTATCTATTTGATCAATATTCTTTAGATTTCTTCCAAATACAAGAGTCGTCTGTCGTAACAGATGAGTAAACTATTAGATTGTTCATCTGTTTTAGTAGATTTTTATTATTGCATCAAATTTTCTTCTATTGCATCATATTTGCATTGGATGTTTTGACGCGACATTTCTAGAAGAGTGTCGTGGTGTATGTTATTGGTTGACGATCTTGTTCTGATTGATGAATCTCAAGGAGGAGTTAATGATAAGTTGGACCTTTGGAGACCAACCCTTGAGTCTAAAGGTTTTAGGTTGAAAAAGACTAAGAAGGAGTATTTGGAATATAAGTTTAGTGATTCATCGCACTAGGCGGACGTGGTTGTGAAGCTTGATTCATAGATTATCCAGAAAAGGGAGATTTTCAAGTACTTAGGGTCTATGATTCATTAGAATGGGGAGATTGGTGAGGATGTCACGCACTGTATTGGTTCAAGGTGGTTTAAATAGAGGCTCACTTTAGAAGTCTTGTGCGATTAGAAGGTTCCACTTAAACTTTAAGGTAAGTTCTACAGAGTGGTAGTTCGAGCGGATATGTTGTATGAAGCAGAGTGTTGGCTAGTTAAAACTCCCACATACAGAACTTGAAGGTGGCGGAGATGAAAATATTATAGTGGATGTGTTTACTTACCAGGAGGGATAGGGTTAAAATTGAGATTATTAGAGAGAAGATAGGGATGGCTTCGATGGAGGACAAGGTAGGGAAGGTAAGGTCGCGATATGTTGGTCATGTGATGTAGAAGGGCATGGATGACCCCTTACGGCGGTGTAAGAGGGTGGATATGGATGCTTATATAAGGGGAAGAGGTTGTCCTAAGAAGTATTGGAGAGAGGTGATTAAACATGACATGGAGCAGTTATAGCTTATGGAGGACATGACCCTTGATAGGAAGGTGTAGACGAAGTGGATTAGGGTAGATGGTTAGTATGTAGGAGTACATATGTGGTGTATTGGTGATGCTTATGTTTTTCGAATATATATTTTTAAGTATCATCTTGTGTGTGTCTTATTTTAGTTATTATCCTTTTCTATCTGTTAATATAGTATTATGGTGTGGATATATGCTTTTATGTTGTTTGTTTGTTATATTGTTATCTATCCTGAAATAAGGGTCTATTGAAAATAGCCTCTCTACTTCATCTGAGGTAGTGGGATGGACTGCGTACACTTCACCCTTGGCAGACCCTACTTGATGGGAATACGTCAGATATGTTGTTGTTGTTGTTGCATTACTGCATCCGATGTTTAATCTGTTGCATCTGATATTTTGATCTATTGCAATAGATGAACCATCTGTTGCATCAGATGTTTAATCTATTGCATCAAATGGTTCATTTGTTCCAAAAAAAAAATAGTACTAGGATTTTGTTCAATTGAACAACAACACTATCACCATTTAATATCAAATTCACCATTTTTACCAAGAAAATAACAAATCGACCTAATACCACCAACGCAACACACACACACACTAAGAACATCAACGGTGACCAAGAACTACAATTAGAAGAATTACAACAACAACAAAAAATTATATTTCATACTAGAAAGAGTTGAGAAAAAATGCCAAAAATTAGGATTTTCTTCGATCCACATTTCAAACTTAAGCAAGAAATATTGAAATTGTTAACCAATACTATAAGAGAAGTTGGCTGAAGATCCTTTTTTTCTTCATAACTAAAAAAACATAATTCTTTACCTGTGAAGGAAGAAATGGGGCGACAAAGAACTCAAAGTTATTGTCACCGGAGAACATTGCTTGTCATGTCCATTGATGGTTCAAAGTTGAAAAGAAACTCGCCCTACTATTTGTCGCTGGAGCTTGACATCGACGGGGATTGAAGGGAGAGTTTTTTTTCGAACTATTGGTTAGGAGAGAGTTGAGAGAGACTATCGGGAGAGTGAGTAAGGAGAGAGAAAGTTTATTTGGAAAGGAGACGGGTGTGGGTTAATTTATATTTTTTTGAAAGATTAAAAAGTTTTGAAAATATTAATCAAGTCCAAAATTAACTTAATCAAGTTTC
>JAPEIP010000002.1:43671599-43693866 GCA_026120095.1 Capsicum chinense | reverse complement strand
CTATAATACTAGATCATCCGCGAGATCAGAAGAAAACTTCCTCATGCGAGCTCTCATATTACCCGACAATTCTGAAGCATACCTAGACAGCTAGGTGAACTTCAATGTGTACTCCTTAACACTCTTCTTTCCTTGTTTCAAGTTCATAAATTCTTTAGACTTTGACTCCCTTAATTCCTAAGGAAAGAATCAATCTAGGAAAGCTTCCACAATCATACCTCACATTGAAGGCTCAATATCTCTACCCTTCGAATCCTCCTATTCATTATACCATTGATTGGCGACATCCTTCAATTGATAGGCCGCCATCTCAACCCCTTCAACTTCATTCGCATCCATAACACTTAAAATTTTGTCCAGCTCATCAATGAACCTTTTGGGTCTTTCTCATCCTTTGTGCTAGTAACATAGGTTGATTTAGTCTTATCAATTTACCAACCCTTGTGATCTTAGATGAACTAGACAAATATCCTACATCTTTAGACAGATGGGCTTGAGAAGTCACTAACTTAGATACATGCATAGATTGTTAGAATTCAGGATTAGAGACCTCCCTATGGGAAGGATGAGTTAGGTTAGCTCTAGATCAAGGAGCCCGAGGTGGACTAGTCTGAACTGGAGGAAATCCTGTAGTAACAACAAACTTTGGAGTACAAGACCTATTACGGGTCTGCATCCGATAAGCAGGGCATACATCCTCAGGTTGGTTATTCTATTTGTTGGATCTATGGGGAGGCATCGTAACTTTTTGAAATATAGGAAATCATTGATTTTAGGACATTCAAACTCTATAGCATAATTATAAAAAGAAGAGAGACATTTCTAAATGTATTGTAGGCTTCTGCTTATACGTGTGGTATGCTACATACCTATAAATAGGAATCTACCCAATGCAATTTCGCAGAAACCTAGGGACCATGAACTATGCTCTATTATAAATTTTTTCATGACCCTGTCCGCGATGAGCATCCCAAACCATGAAGGCCTTAACACTCTTTTCTATCTTTTAAATATGCACAACATTCATACAATATAAATAAATGCATAAAATTATCATATAGAAACATGGTCAATCTCAGAATTTAACTGAATAATTCAAAAGAAATTTATAAACATTCAAAACATATGAGACCAGCCTACGAAATCTCTAACAATACAAAAACCAACATATGTCTAAAAACTATGACAAGGCCTTTAGTTGGATCATGAATTAAAATAAAGCAAAAGTGTCTCATAAACTAGACATTCCAAAATAGGGGAGGTTCAGTAATTGGAAACCTTAGACACACCAATCTACTGCTTAGTGAGACCAAGGGATTGTGCCTCAGGTCCTGAAATATAGGGGACCAATTCAATTGTACTGGTATGCAGAGCAATCTAAAATAATGTACTTTTAGGCAACATAAGTGAGATAAATTCATAAAAAATATCACATACGATATATGAAAATAGATAGGCATACTTTAAAGAATTTAAAACATTTCTTTTAAACCAAGACTCACTCTTTATCTTTACTTCAGAGCTATGTGGTATAAGTTAGAACTTTACAATCCCAAGGTCTATATGGAATCCACCCTTAACTCGGTGGCCAATCCCCCAACCCAAGTTAGCTGCAAGGGCTGGAGTCTCTATCTATAATATGCCAAGGGCACAAGGACAACGTATAATACCTATCTTGGGACATCATACACCAATATTGGCAAAACATGGTTTCCAGCAATAAGCTCCTACACTCAAATTCCTTCTTTGGGTAACCACCTAACTCTCTTTAGGCATATTTTTAACTCTTTCAGACATAAATTTTTTAAAATCAAAACCTGAAAAGATATCTGATTCTATTATGGCGCTCTTCTATTTGGTATCATCATACCATGACTTCTATGTCATACATTTAAGCCATACATTATTATGTTACAGGTCTTCCATCCAAAACAATGTCCAGACCACCAAGACATTTAAAAAGTACAAAAGGATTTGTATATCAAAATAAATGAAACTTATGGAGAGATTCTCTCTGTTAATCCTTAAATTTATAGTAGTCCATTACTTTGTGGCAACACATACAACTCTCTAAATCATCACTTTTCATTTATATTAACAATAACTATCCTCTCTTCAGTCCATAACCAATATCATGCCTTAAATAATTGTAAAGACATTTGTAACTATTTTTCAATATTCAATTGAATAATTCATAACATATGAAGTTAAAAGGCTATATTACAAAAGAGGGAGTATAAATCTTCAAGATCTCTATTTAACTTCTAAAAATCAAACACATACATACATATACATGAGTAAAAATCAACTTCAAGGGGAAAGCCTCCCGACCAAAACATTGTTTCATTGAAAAGGATTCATAATGTATCTTCTTTAAATTGTTCACAAAACCCTTGATGAATATATGATTTCATAATTTTGAAACTTAAAACAATTTCAATATGCCCACGAAGTTTAGGACAGCCCCACATACTTACATTTCTTATTCTAAAGAATAGAACCCGAATCTTGATTTCTTTCATGGAAATCTTGACATAAGATCTTGATTCTTGATCTTTGGGGAATGAGTTAGGGTTTTGTTTTGAAGAAATTTGATTAACTTTTGGCATAATATTCCCTAATCACAACTTAATGTCGTGTTATGATTGAGATAAGATGAGGGAAAAAGACCAAATTACCCTCCTAGACCCAAAAATTACTAAGACAAATTGGGCACTCGATGCATTAAGCACACCCCCGTTGGTCTCTTTGACGTGAAATTTGAAGTGATGCGTCTCTCCACACCGATGTGATTCCTGGAATGACCTAAGTATATTGCATTGATGTTCTATTTTTAAACTCCAAACACATTCCAAACCTTGTCCAAAAAATCCAAAACTCCCCCAAGACAACCCTTTTACATTCCTGAAGATGACTCAGGTTAAAAATCTACGTCTCGAGGTCAGAAAGTTTGATTAAAAAATCATCAATGTTTAGGAGCTTAAAACATGGTTGTCATTTTAACACTTCAAAAAATTTTAGGTTGTAAGCCCTCTATGATTGCTACTAAAAGTGGTACTAAGTTAAAAATATTATGGCATGTTCCACTATACAAGATTGGGTCTCTTTTAGAGATGAAATGGATTGAAGAGTTAAAAATGGGCTTAAAGAGAATTAGGTGGTTACCCCAAGAATGCTCGTGTTTAGAAAACTCATTGCCTAAAATTGTATTTTGCCAATACCAGATTTTTATGTCCCCACAAGGTATTATACACATTCTTAGTACCCTTTTGCATATTAGAGATAGAGACTCTATCCCTTGCGGGAAAATTGGGTTGGGGGCTTGGCCGACAAGTTAATGGAGGACCCATATGGCCCATGTATACAAAACTTGTAGGGTGTACAATCTATCCCAAAAGTAATATAAAGAGTGGATAACGTTTTCTAAGAAATGTTGCAAAGTCTTAAAAGTAAGACCATGTGTTTTCCTATGTCGTATGTAAATTGTTTTATGAATTGCTCTCGCCTATGTTGTACATTATTTTATAATGAAGGCTACTTGTTCTTTATCCAATTAAGATTCATCACTTTTAGATGACTTTTTTAGATCTTCCATTTTCATCTCATAGGTCTTTAAATTACCAACTAACACATCATGAGACATGCTAGTGACATCGTTAGCTTCTATTATGGTTGTAACCTTGACATCCCACTTAGACTCTGGTAGGACTCTCAGAACCTTCTCGACCTGTTCCTCAATAGAAATGATCTTTCCCAAAGATATAAAGTGATTTGTCAGGGTGGTCAATTTTGACATTATTACATGCAAAGATTCATTTTCACATATCTTGAAAGCTTTATACTCAGTAAAAAGGTAAGCGGTCCTAAATTTTTTTGCTTGAGTAGTCTCTTCATGAGCATTCGCTAAAGCATCCCATATCATTTTACCAGAATTGTAGTTTGATACCCTGTGGTATTAAGAAGGACCTAGGCCACACACAAGAATATTCTTGGCCTTTGCATATTTCTTTAATGGAATAAGATCTTCAGCATTAAACTCACTTTTAGTTTTTTGGACAGATTTTCCATTAACTAGTTTCATAGGGATTTTGGGTCCATTAATGATTCGATACCGCAACCCATAATCTTCTCCTTGCAAGAACATTTTTATTTGAGCTTTCAACAAAATAAAATAAGAACCATCAAAGAATAGTGGTCGAGTTGTTGATTGACCTTCACTTTGATCAATAGGTTCTGCGAAATTCATCATCGTGATCTTTAGTCTTAGGTGCTAACCCTCTATAATATGACTTGTTAGAGTATGTGCCCAACTGATTGCCTTATTTTAGCCTAACAGTTGCCTATTAATGCAATAGGTTAACTAACGTGTTCCTTTCTGGCTAAAATAGAAAGTAAATCATTGTAACACCTTATAAATAAGTTACGAGACATCACAAGGTGCTCAAGATATGAGTAGTATTAAGCTAACCTTGTAATTCATCACCTAAATTTAAAACTCATAGTAAGGAAGTATAGGTATATAATCAAGCTGAAATGTTGAATTCTGTATGAGATAAGATGGAAATGTCTGAATATAATATCTGAAAATACTAAACTCAAGAGTCTAACCAATCAATACTAAAAATTTGAATTATATCTAGCAGTCTAACAAGCCTCTACTACTAATGATAGAGAGTAATTGGGATAAACCCTGAGCTAACTTGAACAATCTAAAAATACTTAATCATCTATACTAATAAGAAGAAAACTAAATGACCAAGTCCTCGAACTATGAGGACTGACCAACGGTCGGGATGTAGATAGAGATGAAATAAATCACTCATGCTACTGAAACTGAGCACCAGAACCTACATTATGAGACAACGTAGTACATAGATGTATATGTGGATCAGTACTTCTGGATTGTACTGAGTATATGGGGGTGAATTCATAACTAAATTTATAGCTCAATATTCTTAAAAATTTGTATGAAAATGCATGCTAAATGTAGATGACTCAGATAAGCTAGAATATCTGATAACTGAAAATCATAATCATAAATAGTAATACATGTTGAATAGATCTAGTGAGTTATCACATTTAGTTTCTAAAGGTTGTACTTGTATTCTATATTTAAATCTTGATGTCTAAGTGTAGAAAGTAATCACTTTAATATCTATAATCTGAAAGCTGACATCTGTAACTAATTCCTCAAATAAATAAATATCTCGATAAAATTTGTAAACCTTTACACTTAGTTTCTAAAAACTTTTTTGTTATTCTTTAAAATTTTCTTTAAGCTGTAAGGAAATACTTTTAAAAACTATTCTAAAATTCCTTACTATTATGGAGGTTTTTCTAACCGACATACACTATGCGAGCTATCATAGTGTCCAACATCTAGTTTCCTTATGTGAAAACCTATATTGGAGAGTTCCCTTATAGGAAAAAACCTATCATTGGGGAGAGGTTTCATACTCTTTTCAAACAGTATAACCTAATCTAAGTTAGCACATTTGTAATTGTCATCCATATAGAAATGAAAATAATATGATAATTTGTACCTACGTTGGCTTATAATTTTGGGGAATGTAAACATACTCAACACGGTGCTAAATAGTACTCAAGTTAATCTATATGCTCATTCTGTAGGAAATCCACTTTAAAACTAGTATAAATGGTTTATAATGAAAACCAACTATATATCATCTTATTCAAACTGCAACCAAAACTGTAAAGTTGATTCCATGTCTACGCTAAGATCAAACTATCAAATCTTTATTAAAATTTAACATAACTATTCATGGGATTCTTTCAATATAGTTATTCTTGAGATATCAACATTCTGTAATACCCCGCATGTTTCTAAGCTAGGAAGTGAATAAGTATTCCTATATATGAAATCTCCTATCCTGTGATTCATACTTTAGTACATGACTTACAATGAATATCCTTGTGATAGGATAGCTTATGATGCATTAAGCATTTTCATATAAGTCACTTAAGGTAATACAAGCTAAGAGTTTTTGAATCCATCAAGTAGTAGTGTTTGATTTTTTAAGGTTCATCTTTGAATGAGTATAACTCAATGTTAATGTGGTATTTTGGCTAAATTAGACCTAACAAATTGTAAATCCAATTAGCTTTCCAACAATACCAATTTCTCCTTAATCCAATATATGAGCAAAAAGTTATGTCCATTTTTGTAAGAGACAATAAGGATAGGCGATTGGTTAGGCGCCGCCCAACCCAAACATAGGTTATTGGTTAGGCGCCGCCCAACCTAGCTTCGGAAATCACTTGGGCGCCGCCTAAGTCTGTTCCAGGTGCCAAAAACACTCCGTTTTGAGAAATTTTAAGGGTAATTAAGTCTGTTAACGCTCCTTACACATCCCTAAACTCAACCCTACGAAATATATAGCTTCTAAACATATTACAACCCTATTATCATCTCAAATCTCATCATCCAAGAGCACTAAAAGAGAAAAATGACTAGGGTTACGTAACTAAGCTTGAAGATCCGATTTCAAGGAAATTCCTCCATCAATCATCAAGAATCTTCCCTCTAAGGTATGCGTGAGTTGATTCATGGACTCCTTTCATCCATTTAGCTCAAGAACCATCTTCTAAATTATGTGTTATGATATTTATGTTGTTGGTGGTTGATGTTCATGTTGTTGGAGTTTGATGATGCCTAAGATGGGATCTTTGTATGTTTTGTGTGAGGATATAGTGGTTTTTAACGTATAAGCATGTGAAATTGGTGGTCGAATGTTTGAAATCTTGATGAATCCTCCTATGCCTAAGATGTCCATGTAAGGTATTTGTGGAAATACCTAAGGGAATAGAAATCATGCTTTTATGACATAATAAGTCCTACATGATTATTCCATGTTCTAAGTTTATGTTCAACGTGATCCCCGTGCTATTGTCTTGAATTGAAGAACTTGTACGAGATGCTCATGATATTGTTGCGATATGGAATAGCCATCTTATTGAAGCCACGCAAGTATATACATGTTTTGTGCATTGTCGATCATGTGATAGTTTGTTGAAAATCATTCTTATTATGAAAGCCTTACTTATGATACTATGAACTGTGGACTCAAATCTTGTGATCAAGTCATGCCATATGTGTCAGTTTCTTTCTGTCAAGTCCCGAAGGTACTTGTACCCAAAAACTTTAGCTGTGTTCCCAGAGCCATGTCATGTTTCACGATATCCAAACTCAAGCTATGATTCCATAGACTTCAGTTAGTCGTGTGACTCAGGAAAACCTCATGATCTTAGTCAGTTGTTAGATATTAGTAACATTCTACCAGTCAATGGAATTTTGTAAGATTAAATCATGCACAGTTATTTATTCATGTCCAGTCCCTTCAGATGGGAGTAGACGTTAGCACCGAGTGAACTCTAGGATGGGAACTCACCCGCTAGTTCAGGGTGTGATTCTGAATAGTCATCCTTGTGTTCCAAAACTATGTAGCCAACATAGGTTGAGACATCTTAACCCATCAGATTAGGGTTGATGAGGTGGCTTAACCCTTCAGTTTAGGGTTCCCACCATTCTGATTGAGTACCCTCTAGATAAGGGTCACTAACTGGCTATCCTTACCCGTGGCACTCTAGTCAGGGCAGAGATTGGACCCCATCTTAGCCATAATGGCATACATGGGGCATCTCGGTGAAACACTACTTTCCACAGTTTCAGTATTAGTCTCATTAAAAGAACTCAGGACGTTCTTCAGATTTTACTATATACAGAAGTTTTAGATTCAGTCGTCCATGTTATTAGTTTCAGTATCACTCATAACAATTATCAGTAAACCATGTATTAGCTTACACGTCATGCTATCACATATTCATGGTCCCCATTTCTATATATGTATGTTTGCACTCCCACGTTCATATTAGTCAGTCAGTTTTGTTCATGCATGAAACCCTTTATGTTCAGCCTACCTTTCTTGTATACTCAGTACTCCAGTTATACTGACACGTTTGCGCTATGGTACTTTCTTTTCATGTTACACCACAGGTTCCGAGACACGAGCTCCAGCCCAGCAATAGCGGTAGCATTCCAATTGCAGAGACACAATGAGTCCTCATTGATTTGAGACAATATGATTTGATTCATTTAATTATTTCTTCAGTTCAGTTTTACGTAGTTAGTTGGAGACACATTCCTTCAACTCCTTATCAGATAGTTTAGAGGCTTTCTGATTTATGTTTAGACTTACGTTTAAATTGAGTTGTTTTGGGTATTTTCATCCATATGATTGTATTCAATTGAACCTTATGGCCTTATAGTTCTATGTATTCTGTATTATTAAATTATGATTTGTAGTATACAGGTACAGATATTAGTCATGGGTTATCTCGTGGTCCTTTGGGGTCATGAGCACCATGTAGCATTCCAATTCAGCGAATCGAGGTGTGACAAACTTATATCAAAGCCTAAGGTTCAATAGTGTCCTAGGAAGTCTGAAAGCCGCATCTAGTAGAGTCTTGTACATGGGTGTGTTGTGCGCCACATTTATGTGCGGGAGGCTATAAGATTTTTTCGAAACATTCCCCTTTCTTCATTATTCATGTCATGCTAGTGAGCATAATTACCAGTTAAACTCTCAGTCTAATCCATTCTTCTTTTTTTACTGACCATGGCCCCAAAGAGAAGAAACCAGCCATCTCCTCAGCTCGAAGATCTTTTAGGCGAACATGTTTCCTATGTAAACTTTAGAGCCATATTTACCACACTTGCTCAGTCCATGGCTGCACAGAATGAATGGCCACCAGTCATTCCATCCAATCCAGTGGCCAATCCCAAAGCAGATAGGGTTTGGGACTTCACCTGAATGAACCCTCCATCTTTCCATGGGTCTAAGACTGATGAGGACCCTCAGGAGTTCATTGAACAAGTATAGAAGGTCATTGACATCATGGGTATTATTTCTATTGAGAGTGCTGAGTTAGCCTCCTACCAGTTATGGGATAGTTCAGTGTCAGTTCTTGAATGAGCCCGTGCTAGAGTGGAAGGGTAGCATTTCAGCGTTCAGGGGTCAATTTGTTTCCTACCTTCGGGTAAGGAAATGATTTCTAAGGGGTGTGTGTATTATCTCGTGCATGTTAAAGATTTTATTTCTGAATATCCCAGCCTCAAAACAGTTCTTGTTGTTAATGAATACTCAGATGTCTTTCCCGAAGATCTTTCAGGCATTCCTCCCAAAAGGGAAATAGACTTTGGCATAGACCTTCTTCCGGATACTCAACCTATTTCTATTCCGCCATACAGAATGGCACCATTAGAACTCAAGGAACTGAAACATCAGTTTAAGGATCTCTTAGATAAGGGATTCATCAAACCCAGCATTTCCCCATGGGGTGCACCATTATTATTTATACGCAAGAAAGACGGTTCTCTCAAGATGTGTATTGATTACCGTCAACTCAATAAGTTCACAGTTAACAACAGAGTCCTCTTCCTAGGATTAATGATCTATTCGACCAACTTTAGGATGCCAGTTACTTCTCCAAGTTAGACTTCAGTCAGGCCATCATCAACTCAGAGTTAAAGAACATGACATTTCGAATACAGCTTTCTGTACTCGGTATGGTAACTTCAAATTTTTAGTCATGTCATTTGGTATTTCTAATGCCCGTGCAACTTTTATTGATTTGATGAACCATGTGTTCAAGCAGTACTTGGACATATTTGTCATTGTCTTCATAGATGATATTCTGGTCTATTCTCGCACAGAGCGTGATCATGCAGATCATCCCAGGATTGTTCTTCAGACTCTCAAGGATCACCAATTATTCACTAAGTTCAGAAAGTGTGAATTTTGGCTAAGATCAGTAGCATTCCTTGGTCATATTGTTTATGATAATAGAATTAGAGTAGATCCTCAGAAAACCGAGGTAGTAAGAAACTGGCCCAGACCCGTATCTCCATCACATATTAGGAGTTTCTTTGGATTGGATGGTTATTATAGATGGTTTGTCTAGGGATTTTCTTCTATTGTATCTCCCATGTCTAGATTGACTCAGAAGAAGATTAAGTTTCAGTGGTCAAATTCATGTGAGAAGAGCTTTCAAGATTTGAAGATTCGACTCACCTCCACTCCAGTTCTAACTATTCCAGATGGTTCAGACGGTTTTTTAGTCTATTGTGATATATCCAGAGTGGGTTTAGGTTGTGTCCTCATGCAGCATGGTAAGGTCATAGCCTACGCCTCCAGACAGTTAAGGCCACATGAGAAGAATTATCCTACTCATGATCTTGAGTTAGTAGCGGTAGTTTTTGCCTTGAAGATTTGGAGGCATTATCTATATGGAGTTCAAGTGGATGTCTTCACAGATGATAAAAGCCTCCAGTATGTCTTTTCCCAGAAAGATCTCAATCTTTGCCAGAGAAGGTGTTAGAGCTCTTGAAGGATTATGACATGAGTGTTCTTTATCATCCGGGCAAGGCCAATATTGTGGCCGATGCTCTCATTCTACTCTCTATGGGTAGTATTTCTCACGTTGAGGATAGTAAGACAAAGATGGATCAGGAGATCCATCAACTTACCAAACTAGGCGTTCGCTTAGTCGATTCTTCAGAGGGTGGTGTATGTGTTCATAGTAGTTCAGAGTCATTTCTATTTTTTGAGGTGAAAGAGAAATAAGACAGGGATCCTAGCCTTGTCAAGCTCAAAGAGTCAGTTCAGAATCAGAAAGTCGAGGTTTTCTCCCAAGGGGGAGATGGTGTTCTTCATTGTCAGGGTAGTCTATGTGTTCCAGGCGTAGATGAATTGAGGTAGCAAATACTTGAAGAATTACATAGTGCGCAATACTCTATTCATCTAGGGGCCACTAAGATGTCCCGCGACATATGAGAGATCTATTGGGGTAGTGGGATAAAGAGAGATGTTGTAAAGTTTGTGGCTAAGTGCTCTACATGTTAGCAGTTTAAGATAGAGCATCAGAAACCTAGTTGTTCCATACAAGAGTTCACCATTAATACTTGGAAGTAGGAAGAAGTTAACATGGACTTCGTGATGGGTTTGCCTAGAACTTATCATCAGCATGATTCAGTCTGGGTCATTATAGATAGAATGACCAAGTCAGCTCATTTCCTTCCTGTTCATACTTCTTATTCCGTCGAGGATTATGCCAAACTCTATATCAGGGAGTTAGTCAGGTTACACGGTGTTCCACTATATATCATCTCAGACAGAGGTACCCGGTTCACTTCTCACTTTTGGAAAGCATTCCAAAAGAGTCTCGGTACCCAAGTTCAACTCAGCATAGCATTTTATCCTCAGACAGATGGTCAAGCAAAAAGGACCATTCAGACCCTTGAAGATATGTTAAGGGTGTGTCCAATTAACTTCAAGGGAAGTGGGGATGACCACTTTCCTTTGATTGAGTTTGCATACAACAATAGCTATCATTCTAGTATTCAGATGGCTCCATTCAAAGCACTCTATGGTAGGAGATATAGATCTCCGATTGGTTGGTTCGAAGTTAGTAAGGCCTCAATCATAGGTCCTGACTTAGTATTTGATGCCTTAGAGAAAGTTTAGTTGATTAGAGAGAGACTCCGGGCTGCTCAGAGCCGACAGAAGTCCTATGCAAATATTCATAGAAAGGATTTCGAGTTCGAGGTCAATGACTATGTCGATCTTAAGATCTCTCCCATGAAGGGAGTGAAGAGGTTTGGCAAGAAAGTGAAACTAATTCCCCGGTATGTCGGTCCCTTCAGAATTCTTTGTCGCTTCGGCAAGGTAGCTTATGAGCTGGAGTTACCTCCAAATCTAGCCTCAGTCCATCCAGTCTTCCATATCTCGTTTCTAAAGAAATGCATAGGTGACCTAGCAGTTGTTGTCTCTATTCACAGCATCGACATTCAAAACAACCTCTCTTATGAAGAAATTCCAGTCAAAATCTTAGATTATCAAACTCGTGGATTGAGGAACAAAAAAGTCCCTCTAGTCAAGGTTTTTTGGCGAAATCAGTCTCATGAGAGAGCTACTTGGGAAGCAGAAGCAGATATACGTACCAAGTATCCTCACCTCTCCCCCGCCAATTCAGATCAAGCTCAAGGTAATAGTTCTCCTTAATCTTATTTAGTTTTACATTCATGTTTCTAGTATAAACTTGGTACCTATTAACCATTTTATACTCGGTCATGCATTCATGTGTCAGTTGTCCGTGCATCAGATATGCACGAGTTCAGTATGTTTAGCATGTCAGTCATGAGATCAAGTTTCAGTTCTTCATGTTCAGTTCAGGTTTTATTGTCTTGTATCCCTTCTCAGTAATTCTCATTCGAGGACAAATGTTCCTAATGGAGAGATATTGTAATGCCCCGCATGTTTCTAAGCTAGGAACTAAATAGGTATTCCTATGTATAAAATCTCCTATCCTATGATTCATTCTTTAGTACATAACTTACAATAAATATCCTAGTGATAGGATAGCTTATGATGCATTAAGCATGTTCATATGAGTCACTTAAGGTAATACAAGCTAAGAGTTTTTGAATCCACCAAGTATTAGTGTTTGATTTTTCAAGGGTCATCTTTGAACAATTATAACTCGATGTTAATATGACATTTTGGCTGGTTTCTATCCACCAAATTGTAGAGAATCAAATTAGCTTTCCAACGATGTCAATTTCGCCTTAATCCAATACCCGAGCGAAAAGTTATGCCCATTTTTGTGAGAGACAGTAAGGATAGGAGATTGGTTAGGTGCCGCCCAACCCAAACATAGGCGATTAGTTAGGCGCCGCCCAACCTATCTTAGGCAATCACTTGGGCACCGCCTAAGTTCCAGGTGTCAAAAACACTCCGTTTTGAGTTATTTTAAGGGTAATTAATTGTTTTAAAACTCCTTACTTGTCCCTAAACTTAACCCTACGAAATATACAACTTCTAAACATATTACAACCCTATTATCATCTCAATTCTCAACATCCAAGATCACTAAAAGAGAAAAACAACTAGAGTTGAATAACAAAGCTTCAAGATCTGATTTCAAGGATATTCCTCCGTCAATCATCAAGAATCTTCCTTCTAAGGTATGCGTGAGTTGATTCATGGACTCCTTTCATCCATGGAGCTCAAGAAACATATTTTAAATTATGTATTATGTTGTTTTTGTTGGTGGTGGTTGATGTTCATGTGGTTAGAGTTTGATGATGCCTAAGATGGGATCTTTGTATGTTTTGTGCGAGGATATGGTGGTATTTAACATATAAACATGTAAAATTAGTGGTTGAATGTTTGAAATCTTGATGAATCCACCTATGCCTAAGATGTGCATGTAAGGTGTTTGTGGAAATACCTAAGGGAATAGAAATCATGCTTTTATGACATAATAAGTCCTAAATGACTATTCCATATTCTAAGTTTATGTACAACGTGATCCCCGTGCTATTGTCTTGAATTGAAGAAGTTGTACAAGATGCTCATGATATTGTTACGATATGGAATGACCATGTTATTGAAGCCATGCAATTATACACATGTTGGGTACATTCCCAATCATGTGATAGTTTGTTGAGAATCATTCTTATTATGAGAGCCTTACTTATGATATTATGAATTGTGGACTCAAATCTTGTGATCAAGTCATGTCATGTGTGTCGGTTTCCTTCTATCGAGTCCTGGGAGTACTTGTACCTGAAAACTATAGTTGTGTGCCTAGAGCCATGTCATGTTTCACTATATCCGAACTCAAGCTATGATTCCATAGACTTTAGTCAGTCATGTGACTTAGGAAAACCTCATGATCTTAGTTAATTGTCAGATATCAGTAACATTATGCCAGTTAACAGAATTCAGTAAGATTAAGTCATGTACAGTCAGTTATTCATGTCCAGTCCTTCCAGATGGGAGCAAAGGTTAGCACCGAGTGAACCCAAGGATAGGAAATCACTCGCCAGTTCAGGGTGCGATTCTTAGTAGTCATCCTTGTGTTCTAGAACTACGTAGCCAGCATAGGTTGAGACTTCTTAACCCATCAGATTAGGGTTGATGAGGTGGCTTAACCCGTCAATTTAGGGTTTCCACCTATCTAATTGAGTACCCGCCAGATAAGGGTCACTCACAGGCTGTCCTTACCCATGGCATGGTATTAACACGCCTCTAATCGGGGCAGAGATTAGACCCCAGCTTAGCCATAACGGCATACATGGGTCATGTCGGTTAAACACTACTTCCCACAGTTTCTGAATCTGTCTTAGTAAAAGAACTCAGGCATTCTTCAGATTTTAGTATATATAGGACTGTCAGATACAGTCGTCCATATTATCAGTTTTAGTATCATTCATAACAGTTATTAGTAAACCATGTATTAGCTTACAGGTCATGCAACCACGTATTCATGATCCTGATTTCTATACATGTGTGTTTGCACTCCCACGTTCATATTAGTCAGTCAGTGTTGTTGATGTATGAAAACTTTTATGTTCAGCCTACCTTCCTCGTATACTCAGTACTCGAGTTGTACTGATGCATTTGCACTATGGTTCTTTCTTTTCATGTTACACTATAGGTTCCGAGACACCAGCTCCATCTCAGCAGTCAAGGTAGCATTCCAGTCGCAAAGACATAGTGAGTCCTCATTGATTCAAGGACAATATGATTTGATTCATTTAATTATTTCTTCAATTTTAGTTTTACGGAGTTAGTTTGAGACATGTTCCTTCAACTCCTTATTCAGATAGTTTAGAGGGTTTCAGATTTATGTTCAGATTTACATTCAGATTGAGTTGTTTTGGGTATTTTCACCATCATGATTGTATTCAGTTGAACCTTATGGCCTTACAGTTTTATGTATTCCGCATTATTATATCATAATTTGCAGTATACAGGTATAGATATCAGTCATGGGTTAGCTTGTGGTCCCTAGGGGTCATGAGCACCGTGTAGCATTTCGGTTCAGCTAATCAGGGTGTTACACATTGAAACTAGGGCTTAATAGCCTATGCATCAAATTCTTGAAAATCATCATAAAGTTCTTTCTTGATAATGAGAATAGTGATAATTCAATTCAAAATCTAGAAATTGCTATTATATGCATAAAAATATGAAAGAAAACATGCAATTCAACATCTAAATTACTTGTAATCTCATAATCTATCAAATAGCAATATCGAGTATGAACCCTAATCTGAATCTCATGTAAATTTATATACAAATCAACTTCAAAACTTATTTTGGGCATAAGGATGAAAGGATTATCCTTGTTGAAAAATCCCACATACCTTAATTGATTATTACATGAAGAAACTTGAACTTTGAGTTCCTATTTGTTCTCTTGAAGATATAACATTGATATTCTTGAATTTGGAATCTTTAATTTTATGCTATCTTGAAAAAAGAAAGGTGGAATTTCGATTTCATGGGGATGAAGGTTTTTATGTAATCGGATTTCTTTAAAAGATAGTTGACGAAAAGTGAGTATAATAGGCTTAGAATAGCTTTAATCATATGTTATTCATGATTTGGGGACTTGGGAAAAGACTAAATTGCCCTTTTTAAAATTTTACTAATAACTAGAAATCTCGATTTTGGCTCTCACTGCGCCGCGCCGCTATTCGATCGCTTAATATAAAAAGGACGATCACCATTTTATCCATTGGCAGGACGTGGCATAATCACGTTGCACCACTGGAAAAGGACGAGTGGCATTTTGCACTTCCCCGCGATGCAGTGACTGTCCAATTGGGAATTTTGGCATTAATCACGTTGATCTACTGGAATGGGACGAATGAGAACTAGAATTTTTCCGCGGTGTTTCACTAAAATCCAACAATTGTTATTTTCTCCTGCACCGCATTACAGTGACTGTTGAAATGTTCGACTATTTTCAATAAAATTGCCATAACTTCTCAATCTAGTATCGGATTAAGGTAAAATTGGTATCGTTTGAAAGCTGGTTCAATTATCTACAAATTGATGGGTCTAGAGATGGAAAATTCTACATGTATCAAGATATTCATTTTTTTTGAAGTTGACCCTTGACATTCTAGGAGTTAAACTGAGCTAGAAAAAATACAAGGTATTACATTATCTCCCCCTTAGTAAAATTCGTCCTCGAATAAGATTAGTTAAACTAAAGATACGAAGGAATTGAGGCTATATGCTGGCATGCACATTTGAAACAAACTGCATGACTGTATTTAAAACGTACTGAACGACTGAACTAATATACAAATGCATGAATTTACATGAAGATAACTATAAGGCTGAATCTGAGACTGGAAAAGAACTAAATTAAGAAAGACTATTACTTTCAGCTGAATCTAAGTTCGTGGAGAAGGGATGAGGATACTTGGTGTGCATGTCTGCTTCTGCTTCCCAAGTAGAACCCTCAAAAAACGAGTTTCACCACAGAACTTTGACCAAGAGAACTTCTTTATTCCTTAGTCTACGAATCTGATGATCAAGAATCTCTACTGGAACTTCTTCGTAGGCAAGGTTATTCTGAATATCTGTGTTTTCTAAAGGGACTACAATTACTGAATCATCTATGCACTTTTTCAATAAGGACAAATGAAACACTGGATGAACTAATGACAAGTCTGCAGGTAGCTCAAGATCATACACTACCTTCCCAACACCACTCAAAATCTAGTAGGGGCCTATATATCCGGGACTTAGCTTTCCCTTTTTGCCAAATCTCTTCACCCCCTTTATGGGCCTTCAAATACACAAGATCATCAACTTTAAACTCAATATCTCTCCTTCTTACGTCTTCATAAGAATTCTGATAACTCTGAGTTGCTTTCGATATCTCTAAAATCAACTGAACATTCTTCATGGATAAAAACACCATATTTGGCCCAATCAAAGTGGTCTCACCCACTTTGAACCAACTTACTAGTAATCTACATCTCCACCCATAAAGAGCCTCTAGTGGGGATATCTGAATACTATAATGGTAATTGTTATTGTAGGCAAACTCGATCAACGGCAAGTTGTCATCCCAACTACCTTTAAAAACAAGAATACATGCCCTCAACATATCCTCTAGAGTCTGAATGTTCCTCTCTGACTGACCATCTATTTGCAGATGAAAAGATGAACTAAGATAAACTTAGGTACCAATACCCTTCTATAAGGCTTTCTAAAATTGAGAGGTAAAATGAGTACCCTTATCTGATATGATGGACAAAGGAACTCCGTGTAGTCTAACCAACTATTTGATATACAACTTAGTATAATATTCATCTATGTAGGATATGTGAATTAGAAACAAAAGAGCTGATTTATTCAATCTATCTATAATAACACATATCAAATCATGTTGTTGACACAAATGGGGCGGTCCTGTAACAAAGTATATATTAGCCTCTTCCCACTTCCAAGGGGGAATACCAAACTCCTACAATATCCCACTAGGTCTTTAGTGCTTAACCTTAACTTATTGACAAGTCGTGTACTTGGCTACAAATTCTATAATATCTCTATTCATACTGCTCCACCAATAGACTTCCCACAAATTTTGGTACATCTTGGTGGCCCTTGGATGAATGTAATAACGCGCACAATGCACTTTTTCCATGATCCGATGCCTCAAATCATCAACACATGGCATACACAATCTACCCTGGTATCTCAATATACCATCTCCCCCTTGGGATAAAACTCTACCTTTTAGTCTTTAACTGAACCTTTCATTTCACCTAACAACAATCCTTGTCCTGCTTCTCTTTTACTTTAGTATCTAGAGAAGATTCTAATCTACTCTGAACCCAAATGTTACCTTTACCTTAGTCAACTAACCTTACACCCAATATAGCTAACTGGTGAACTTCTCGAACTAAATCTCTCTTATCATTCTCTACAAGAGCAACACTGCCCATACACAATCTACTAAAGGAGTTTGCCACTACATTGGCCTTGCCCAAATGATACAACATACTCATATAATAATTCTTTAATAATTCTAACTACCTTATCTGATAAATATTTAAATCTCTCTAAGTAAACACATACTATAAGCTTTTGTGATCCATAAACACATCAACATGCGCCTCATAAAGATTGTGCCTCTAGATCTTTAAGCCAAACACAACAGCTGCTAACTCAAGATCATGGGTAGGGTAGTTTGTTTTATGAGGTTTAAGCTATCTAGAGGCATAGGCTATGACTTGACCTCCCTACATCAAAACACAACCCAAATCAATTCTAGAGGCATCATAATATACAACGAACCAATTTGTACCATCAGGTTGTGCTAAAACTAGGGATGAAGTGAGTCGAGTCTTCAACTCCTAAAATCTTTTCTCACAGAAATCAGAAAACTGAAACATAACCTTCTTCTGAGTTAATTTAGACATATGGGATGCAATAGAAGAAAACTCCTCGTTAAAACAATTGTAATAGCCAGCTAAACCCAAGAAAATTTAATGTCTGATGGAGAATAGGACTAGGCCAGTTTCTTACTGCTTTTGTCATTTGGGGATTAACTCTAATATCATCTTTGGAAATAATATGACTGAATAAATCTACTGCTCTTAGCCAAAATTTACGTTTGCTCTATTTTGCGAATAACTGGTGATCTCTAAGAGTTTCAAACACAATTGTTAGGTGGTCTGTATGATCATTCTCACTATGAGAATAGACAAGGATATCATCTATAAGTACTATGAAAAACATTTCCAAATACTATTTGAACACTCGATTCATCAAGTCTATGAAGGCTACTGGGGCATTGGTAAGACCAAATAACATGACTAGAAACTTAAAAAGACCGTAACGGGTTCTGAAAGCTATTTTTAAAATGTCACATTCCCTTACTCTTAGCTGATGATAGCCGGATCTAAGGTCTATCTTGAAGAAATAACTTGCACCTTGGAGTTGGTCGAATTACTCATCAATTCTAGGAAGAGGATATTTGCTTTTGATTGTGACTTTATTCAGTTGACGATAGTCAATGCATATTTACAAAGAACCATCTTTCTTTCACATGAATAAGACTGGAGTTCCCTATGGAGAGACACTAGGCCCTATGAAACCTTTATCTAATAGGTCATTAAGGTACTCTTTTAACTCTTTAAGCTCGACTGGAGCCATATGATATGGAAGGATGGAGATGGGTTGAGTATCTTGAATAAGGTCAACACTAAATTCTATTTCCCTATCAGGAGGTACCTCTGGCAAATCAATGGGAAAAATATAAGGAAAATTATTAATGAAATAAACTGATTGAATTGTTAAAGTCTAAGACTTAGTGTCTTTGACTTGAACTAGATAATAGATACACCCTTTTAAGATCAACTTTCTGGGTTTAATAAAGGATATGAAATGAAACTTGGGAGAAACTGAATTACCTTCACACTCAAAGACTAGCTCATCTGGAAACCAAAACTTCGCAACTCGGGTGAGACAATCTATAGATGCATAATAAGAATGGATCCAATCCATACCTAGAATAAGGTCAAAGTCGACCATATCTAACTCTATTAAATATTCTAACATGATTTAATGAAGGACAGTAATAGGACACTTTCTATAAATCTGTTTGGCAACAACTGACTCACCCACTAGGTAGAAACTTACAAGCGCTCATGGATTTACTTAGGACATATTTCAAATTTTACTGCAACTAATGGGGTCTTATAAGTGAAATTCAACCCAGGGTCTAACAACACATAAACATCAAGATTAAAGACATCAAGCATACCTATAATAACATCGGGTGAATCCTCCTGCTCCTGATAGGATAGTAAAACAAGAAATTAATTCTGGCACTGATCGCCATTGGTACTGGATGATACACCCTGAGGAGGTACTGGGCGACCTAGAGGAGCTGGTACACTAGTACCTGAGCCTGGGGATGAACACCCCTATTTTACTGCTTAGCATGCATACACTCTTTGATTCCATGACCTAACATACCACAACCATAAAAACCTTTTAGTCCAAACAAGAATCCCTCCATCATTTTTGAGGATTTCCCATCAAGTTACACTCCAAAAGCATGGCACATAGATCTTCTATTTCGTTCTTGGTTTCCACCATATTTTCTTTATCCTTCTTTTTGCCTTTCTTTGGGGCACAAAAATCTGTAGACTAGTAGCTAATCTTGCCATAGTTAAAGAGTTTTCCTTGAATTTATTCTTAGGCTGATTTCTTAGTTGTCCAATTTTCTTCTAC
The DNA here is from genome assembly GCA_026120095.1 of Capsicum chinense. Classification (NCBI taxonomy): domain Eukaryota; kingdom Viridiplantae; phylum Streptophyta; class Magnoliopsida; order Solanales; family Solanaceae; genus Capsicum; species Capsicum chinense. The sequence continues at coordinate 43,673,734 of JAPEIP010000002.1, read as the reverse complement.
TTCTTTGAGTTGTTGGGGTCATCTTCTACACTATTAGCTCCATTTATTGTTGAATTTTCTTTAGACCTCCTCTCTACAACTTTATTATTCTCCTCAATGCGCAACATCACAATGAGGTCTTCGACTGTCATTTCCTTTTATTTATGTTTCAAGTAATTCTTGAAGTCCTTCCACAAAGGTGGAAACTTCTCAATCATATCAGCTACTTCAAATGTCTCGTTCATAACCAAACCTACAACAAAGTTTATTTGAACATTAAGAATATTTTTAATATGTTCAAATAAGGTATTCATTAAATTTATACCTTCTGCAAGGAAATCGTAGATGATGACTTGCAACTCCCGTACATGAGAAATGACAGTCTTGTGGTTGATCATTTTGTACTCTAGGAATCATGCAACATAGAACTTCTTGGTTCCCGCATTCTCAGTCTTATATTACTTTTCCAACACATTTCACAATTCTTTAGATGTCTTCATTATGCTGTAGAAGTTGTACAAGTCATCTTTGAGGCTGCATAGGATGCAATTCCGACATAGAAAATGAGAATGTTTCCATGCCCCTATTTCAATGAATCGCTCCTGGTTTGAAGTTACTTCAGGAACTTCTAGAGCATCTTCTGAAATAAACCTTTGAAGACATAAGGTTGTTAAATAGTAGAACCTCTTTTGTTGCCACCTCTTGAAATCAATTTCAGAATTTTTTTGGGCTTTTCCGCTAGTGCCATAGCGGGTGGCGCATTTGTAAGATGTAACGCCCCGAAATTTGGGTCCCGGGATGTCATACGATGCTTAGGCGCACAAGTGACCCCAAGATAACCCTCCTACTGGCATAACGCATAAACAAATGGACAAACTACTTAAATCTATATAAAGTTAGCGAAAATATAGAACTTCTCTAAACTTGATCAATATAAAATGAACTTAACAAGATTACAACTTTACTTTTACAAATGAAACTGAAACTGAATACATCAACTTCTACTGTCTATGAATCCTCTACTAGTACTGACTTCAGATAGATGGGTCATGACTCCCAACTACCTAATCTCAATACGACTAAACTAGTAAAAATACAACACTTCTCGAACTGTATAACTGACTCATGCGCTCGAATTAAAAGGACTCATCACCAGCTGACGGGAAGCTACAAACTGACTGAATGCGGTATCTGTACTATAACTTGTACCTACATTATAAGGCACTGTAGCATATAGAAATATATGGGGGTCAGTGCTTTAAGGAATGTACCGAGTATGTGGTGGTGCAATGCAACATTATAAATAATATCATAAATAATTATGAAAATCATGCATGCTGACGATAACAACTTTCTTCAGTTGAATTAACTGAAATATATTCCTTGTAAATCATCAATAGTAATACAAGCATTATAAATCTCATAAATCAGTATACTTAACTCAAACTCTTTAAATCATGACTTAGAGTGACTCAGTAACTCATGAAATTTAAACTCATATGGACATGGGAGTTTCTTATAACCGACATAACTACACCACATGATCCGCATGGAGTCCAATGTTTTGCCCTCCTAAGGAGAGAACCCCACATTGGCGGGGGTACCGTACTCTGGCCAAGGAATACAACCTCAATTTATAAATCACAATCCCATACTCTGCCTCTGGCCCACAATCATCAATATCAATCCTGCAGTGGCACGTAGTTTCGGGAAAATACCACATTTTCCACTCGGTGCTAAATACTCCTCCCAGACTCAGCACAGAACGCATTAGGAAATCCACCTTAATCAATATCAATTTATGGGTCCATTATAAAGACCAAAACGTAAATATATATCTTATTGGTAAATCATATACAACTGTGGATTCCAAACTCGACTCAAAATCAAACAATCTTTCTCAACATCAAGATGTATCAATTCACTTAGTCATGGTAACATCAATAACTTTGAGGAAATATCAAGACTCATTATACTCAATAATCCAATTTGTCATAAGGAATCTTAAAGCTTGACAAATGTCTTGAAAACACTTGAAATACCTACTCATGGTAGAACATGAAATTCACAACATTAAATATTAGTTTATAATTTGGAAGTTGTAAAATATTCATGTATCAAAAACTTCAAGAAAACATCATAGAACTCATTCTTGA
>JAPEIP010000002.1:43651113-43671408 GCA_026120095.1 Capsicum chinense | reverse complement strand
ATATATTCAATAATAAAAATTCTCATAGAAAATCTTAAATCATGACTGTTATCTCAAATCATTCGAAAATCATCAACTCATAATAATAATATTCAACTCATGGCATAAGTTCTCAATTTAAGAAATAAAATGATGAAATAGTCATGTGTGTTGATCTTGAATAGCTCAAATATCATAAATCATTAATAAAGTAATTTGGGTGTAAACCCACTTTGCAAAATCATGGAATTCAATAGTAGAAATGAAATTTTTGGGCATAAGAATGAAAGAAGTGTTCTTGTTCAAACCCCACATACCTTGATTATGGATTTGAATGAAGAAACTCGTTATAGACTCCTTTTACACTTCTTGAGTTAGGGTTCTTGATGATTTTGACTTGGGTACCTTAAATCTTGAACCAATTTATAAAATCTATGGTTGGATTCTTGATGTTCTTGGGAAATTTGGATTGGATTTTTGAGAGAGAAACCCTAGTATTCTTGATGAAATGGAAGAAAAATGAAGTTTTATTATTTACATGGATATATTTTGAGGGTCAAAATGGGTGGAAAAGACCAAAATACCCTTTTAAAAATGCCCCTCAATTTCTGAAAAATATGGCTGACGACATCCGTGATAGACCGTTAAACCCGTGATAGGCCGCCACAAAATGTCTTCACAAGAGGGTAAAATTTTGATTTTATGCCTAAGGCTGACAACATTGTCAGAAATATCATCAGAACGTGATGAAGTTGTCAGAAATGGCATCAGAAACGTGACAGCCCGTCAGAACCATCATCATCGTTTTCCAGCTTGACCATGTTGGAGTAAAATGGGCATAACTCTTTGCTCCAATATTGGATTTTGGCGAAATTGGTATCATTGGAAAGATAATTCAATTATCTATATATTGGTAGGTCATTAGCTAAAAAATTATAAGTATAATGATAGATATGACCATTTGAAGTTGACTAAACCAATATCCTTCCCAAGAACTCAATCAGTAAGGAATGTTTTCATTCGCCCAATCGTTAGGACATATTTAAGGCCTTAATACTCACCATCCTTGATTAGAAAACAACCAAAGCACTATAATTTATTTCTCAAGAGCTTGATTCTTGGTTGGACTATTGGTTAGAGTCTCGGGGAATTACAAAATGGCTCTAACTTCCTCACCGGGTGTCCGATTTGGGTGAATCTTATGTCGATGGAAACCTTATCCAATTATCCACATGATCTAGAGTAGAATGTAGGGAAATAAAACATGAGATAAATAACAATTAATTTGGAAGTCATCCATATTCACTCAAAAGATGGATTTAGGCTTAAGAAATGATCGGGGTATTACAATATCTCCCCCTGGAAACATTTGTCCTCGAATGTTGCTTTTTGATCAAGAATATAGAGAAAACTGAAGACACACAGCTGAAATAACTTGCAAATCTAAATATATATCTTTATAAACTTTGAAGTACTTCGTTGAATGTATAAACTCATGATGAGAATAGCTATACAGCTAGATCCGAGACTGGAAAAAAATGGATAGAGAACAACTGTAATTCGCGACTAAATTTGAGATGATTTTCCTTCTTCCTATATTAAAGAGCGGGCTCATACTAAGAGTTTAGAATTCACATAATGTGATAAGGGTGCAATCATACTCATAGACGGCGAAGAGATAATTTCTGTAGGCATAGGTCATGAGAAACAAGGATAAGAATACACAATGGGTATTACTTTGTCTGGACTAGAATAGTTGGAAAACACAGATTGTTCAATGAATGCTCGTAGACTAAATCACAATTATATATCCAAATTTGAAACTATTGCCTAATACACATACTGAACTGAATTCGTAGATTTGGTGCGCAAACAACTACTTATCGAATTTCTCATACCTATGAAATTTCGAGTGGTAAGAACAGACTAGTTCAAAAAAAATTTAAAAACCATAAAAATTTGTCTGCCAAATTTTAAAACTGGGTTGCTAGCTATGCAAACTGAATCGTACTAGATACTCATACTTAAGTAGAGGATTTCTTAAACACCCTCCCAAGGAATTCTAATGGTCTGAAGGAGAAAAGAACTTTAGGGAAGATCTAAACAAGATATCTGAATCGGAGATCATAAAGTTACCATAATCCCATAACTTGAAACCTAAACCTATGAATCATAAGTCAGGATAAAAGTCCTAAGCTTCAAGCAAGGCAAATCCTTACTCTCAACTCAACTACACTTTTCAAATACTCTTTCGACTATACTACACCCTTCTGATACTATATTTGATCGATTCGACTTACAATCCTCACATGACACCGATACTTCCTCACATGACACTGATACATCCATCTACTCTTATCCCCTTAAACCAAACCCCCTCATCATTTTCATGCGTAACCTAGAACCATAAGATTCGCCACATAACCTAATTCTGAATCATGAGCTCCCACACATCTACATTTTACGACCTCTCACTTCAAGAGTTATTCTCCTTACCACTTCGACAACTCCAATCCACCTAGCACTAGCCATTTACTAAGGTGCAAGGCACCCATCTGCATGCACACAAACATTACATTCAAGACTATCTTCATAACCACATGCGCATTCCTAATCAAACACTTATAAATCCTCTTCTTCATGCCCTACACACCTCTTATCAAGAAAATTTCCATGCACTCACCTCAAGCACACATGACATACTCCTTGCTAATCGAGTCCTACACAAATGCTTCACTCCAATATTCCTTCCAACTCATGGAATTACACAAAATGAACACACCATAATCTTCCCAATCATAATACATTAAACTTCAACTAACCATAACATGTATCAAAGACTTAGCCTCAATCTTACTTCATATTACTGCCAAGCCAAAGTAGGCATGGCACCCTCTATCGTTGATAAGGAAATATCTCTTCTCTTTCGACTAAACAACTATTTACCACCACTATCTTGGGTAAGGAAAAATAACTAAAAGATTAGAGCATGAGGATCTATGAATAGATACTATGAATAACTTGACACTCAACTAAGGCTTGAGGAATAGAGGATTTAACATCATAAACCCATCAAAGAAATACGGCCAGGGGACATGCACGATATGAATCTGAATTCCTTTCCTGTTGATCATTAAAAGTAGTGCTTGAATATTAGAACTGAACATATGACAAAGCTTGAGTACATAAATCATGCGTTGCATGACCTAAATTGGGAATTCGTAACTATGAATTGTGATTCCAACTGGTGAAAAGTTTGAGACTCTATATTTCGGTAACTAAGTGAGGACAAGATTTTTTTTATTGCATGCCTAGATATGAATCATGATCATAGAATCAAAACGCAAAGCATGAATAAATACCGAAATGACTGAAAATACTAAAATAAAAATTGGTAGAGCAGTATCCCTTCTCATAGCTGTTCCAAAACTTATTGGCGTACCCACTAGAACCTGACCAATTAACCTAGTCACTTGTTCTACTATCTCACTCTTAGACTAAAGCCATCACACTTCTTGACTCAATTATTAGGAACATCATTCATTGCCTAACTAGTATTTCTCCACCTAGAAACTCCACGACACTTACTAATTACGCCACATACAATGATCCTAGAAAAAAAATAAAAATAAAGTAGCCCCACAGAACCTTGGGCAAGATTTCTCACCAAGAACACAAAATCAAACTTAATTACAAGTTGATCAAACTCAAGCTTTCGCATACACTGTCCAAGCCCATTAGATCACTTCCCTGTAACTAGCACCATTAACCAAGAAATAATCACATCTACATTCATAGCCACCTTTCATCCAAGCTTAATTCTTTGCGCTCAACATAACTTACAACTCCACCTCACACACACCATTCTCACTTGGAAACTATAAAACAAAACATCAATAAACATTAGTCCACTTAAACCCCCTAATAACAATAATTGGTAATAATCATATGGCCTCTCTCATTTATAATCCATTAACACGCCCTTCTTCTACCCATCATCACTATCTATTCTTCATACATAACTTAACTTAGTTCATAAATCTCTAAGCCTCAACGTAACTTTCCCTTGCAATCTCAGGAGCATCTAAGTTAACAACACTCATCCTCTAAGTATCATCATCCATAACTTATACTTATCTTGTGCAACACACCATCAACAACGCTTTTCATACCTTAAGCAAACCATTATTTACCTCCACCAATAACTCCTTCTCTTTCTTCCATGAGCTGATACACAAGAATAATATCACTTCATCACTAAATCGATCACATGCAAAAGGCTCAGCTATACATACTTTCAATAAATCACACTTTCCATCTTTTCTTGCTATAACACCTCTAAACCAGTTCTAACCAGCATGAGAAAACAAGATATACAAGGAGTCTCTAGTGAATCAAAATAGGCCTCATCCGGCTTCACTAGTCTTTGATTTGTATTTTGAAAAAGAATTTGAGATGGATAACAAAGAAATTATGCTAGTGAATCAAAAGAGCCCCACACGGCTTCACTAGACTTTCAATTCCAAAATCATGAAGATAACAAGGTTACAAGAGATAGAAACTCGTCATACAATATTTGATAATCTAAGAATACACATCTTACTCTATCTGAACTGAAAGAATCATAAGGGAGAGGACATAACATTGAACTTAGGAAACTTGTAACACATTGGTAAGCTCTTGTCAGGCCGCTTTGTGAGACTTCTGAAATTTCTCTCTTGTAAGTCTGAAAGCATTATTAGAGGGAGAAAATTGGAACTCACTGATCATGTTACCTCAGGAATAGTACATAGATAAGGAAATATAGATTATTAATATGGATTCTGAGAATGAAATCTAGAAGCGCAACTGACTTGGGATTATTGCACAATTTATAAGCAAAACACGATAAGGCACTAATAGGGTACTTTCTAGCTCATTTACAACTTTATAACTATCTGTGGGAACTGTTTAAGAAAGTACTATCTATAAAGAACTGAGTTTGACTGTCTCTAATACCTTGAAAATAAGGCGAGAATGCCCCGAATAGGGTAAGATGAGGATCTGTATAAGTTTCTCAACGAACCTTTCTATAGCAAGATCTAAGACTTGAAAGAATGGAGACCTTTCCTAAATGTCTTGTAGCCTCTCGAAGAAAAGTACAAATTTCTTCGTACCATTCTATAAGACTCTACTAGACACGACTTTATAGACACCCTACGATACTTGAACTCCGTGCTCTGATACCAAGTTTGTAATGCCTCAAAATTTGGGTCCCGAGATATCATACGGTGGTTAGGGGTGCAAGTGACCCTAAGCTAACCCTCCTACTTGCATAACTCATAAACAACTTGATAAAATTCTTAAATCTATATAAAGTTAGCGAAAATATAGAACTTCTTAGCTAAAATATAGAACTTCTCTAAACTTGATCAATATAAACATGAACTTTACAAGATTACAACTCTACTTTTACAAATGAAACTGAAACTGAATAAATCAACTTCTACTGACTGTCTATGAAGCTTCTACTGGTACTGACTTCAGATAGATGGGTCATGACTCCCAACTACTCTATCTCAATACGACTAAAGTAAGAAAAATACAACACTTCACAAACTTTATAACTGACTCATGCCCTCAAATCAAAAGGACTCATCACCTGCTAATTGAAAGCTGCGAACTGACTGAATGCGGTATCTGTGCTATAACTTGTACCTACATTATAAGGCACTGTAGAATATAGAAATATATGGGGGTCAATACTTTAAAGAATGTACTAAGTATGTGGAGGTGCAATGCAACATTATAAATAATATCATAAATGATTATGAAAATCATGCATTCTAACGATAACACCTTTTTTCGCTTGAATTAACTGAAATATATTCCTTGTAAATTATCAATAGTAATACAATCATTATAAATCTCATAAATCATTATACTTAACTCAAACTCTTTAAATCATGACTTAGAGTGACTCGGTAACTCATGAAACTTGAACTCTTATGGACTTGGGAGTTTCTTATAACTGACATAACTACACTATGTAAGTCGCATGGAGTCCAACATTTTGCCCTCCTAAGGAGAGAACCCCACATTGGCGGGGTTGTCGTACTCTTGCAAAGGAGTACAACCTCAATTTCTCAATCACAATCCCATACTCGGCCTCTATCCCACAATCATCAATATCAATCCTACGGTGGCACGTAGTTTTGGAGAAATACCATATTTCCCGCTCGGTGCTAAACACTCCTCCTAGACTCAGCTCAGAACGCATTAGAAAATCCCCCTTAATCAATATCAATTCGTGGGTTCATTATAAAGACCAAAATGTAAATATATATCTCATCGGTAAATCATATACAACTATGGATTCCTAACTCGACTCAAAATCAAATGATCTTTCTCAACATCAAGATGTATCAATTCATTTATTCATGGTAACATCAAAAACTTTGAGAAAATATCAAAACTCATTATAACAACTCAATGTTATGAATCAATATACTCGATAATCTAATTTTTCATAAGAAAGCTTAAAGCTTGACACATGTCTTGGAAGCACTTGAAATACCAACTCATGGTAGAATATGAAATTCACAATATTAAATATCAAGTCATAATTTGGAAGTTGTAAAATAATCATGTATCAAAAACTTCAATAAAACATCATAGAACTCGTTCTTGACTCTCAAACTCAAATATCAATATATATATATATATATATTCAATAATAAAAATTCTCATAGAAAATCTTAAATCATGACTCTTATCTCAAATCATTAGGAAATCATCAACTCATAATAATAATATTCAACTCATGGCATAAGTTCTCAATTTAAGAAATAAAATGATGAAATAGTCATGTGTATCGATCTTGAATAGCTCAAATAACATAAATCATTAATAAAGTAATTTGGGTGTAAACCCACTTTGCAAAATCATGGATTTCAATAGTAGAAATTAAATCCTTGGGCACAAGAACGAAAGAAGTGTTCTTGTTCAAACCCCACATACCTTGATTATGGATTTGAATGAAGAAACTTGATATAGACTACTTTTCCACTTCTTGAGTTAGGGTTCTTGATGCTTTTGACTTGGGTACCTTGAATCTTGAACCAATTTATAAAATCTATGGTTGGATTCTTGATGTTCTTAGGAAATTTGGATTAGATTTTTCAGAGAGAAACCCTAGTATTCTTGATGAAATGGAAGAAGAATGAAGTTTTCTTCTTTACTTGGATATTTATAGAGGGTCAATATGGGTGGAAAGACTAAAATACCCTTTTAAAATTGCCCCTTAATTGATGAAAAAAATGGCCGACGACATCCGTGATAGGGCGTCAGATCCGTGATATGCCGTCACAAAATGTCGTTACAAAATGGTAGAATTTTTAATTTCTTTCCTAAGGCTAACGACGTCGTTAGAAATGTTGTCAGAAAGTGACGACGTCGTCAGAAACATGACAGCCCATCAGAACCATCGTCACCGTTTTCCAGCTTGACTATGTTGGAGTAAAATGGGCATAACTCTTTGCTCCGATATCAGATTTTTGCGAAATTGGTATTGTTGGAAAGATAATTCAATTATATATATGTTGATAGGTCATAAGCTCAAAAATTCCAAGTATAATGAGAGATATGCTTGTTTGAAGTTGACCAAACCAATATCCTTTCCAAGAACTCAATCGGTAAGGAATGTTTTCATTCGCCCAATCGTTAGGACATCTTTAACGCCTTAATACACACTATACTTTATTAGTAAACAACCAAAAAACTATAATTTATTTCTCAAAAGCTTGAGTCATGGTTGAACTATTGGTTAGAGTCTCGGGGAATTACAAAATGACTCTAACTTCCTCATTGGGTGTCCGATTCGGGTGAATCTTATGTTGATGGAAAGCTTATCCAATTCTCCACATGATCAAGATTAGAATTTAGGGAAATACAGCATGAGATAAATAACAATCATTTTAGAAGTCATCCATATTCACTCAAAAGATGGTTTTAGGCTTAAGAAACGATCGGGGTATTACATGCGACTAGTTGTGGCAACATTAGTTGCTGCCACACTTGTCCCACCATCAAGATTACCTTCCGTAGTCATTTTTGCTGTCACAAAAAGACAGTCAACTTTAGTATAAAATTATACTTATTACAAGTTTGTAGCAACTTATAAATACAACTTTTTTCTAGTTAAACGATGAAATTTTTATGCCTTCCAATCGTTAACCGAATGACCTCTAAATTGTGATGAAGATTTTATTTTGTCAAATCACTTGTTAAGTTCAAATGGAGTAAAAATCTTTAAGTTTTAATCTCCAAAAACCAAACAATACATATTATAGATTATGAAAAAAAAACTTTAGTGAAAAGAAAATTTCACCAAACAAGCTAAAAAAAAATTTCAAAGTTATTTCCTTAAGATTGTAGTTTTGGGTACCCAATTTATGTTATGTAAAAAAAACTTCAACACAAGTTCAAGATTAAATCAAGAACACTTATGAAGTTTTTCAACACCTTCAACATATATTCAATATGAAATATCAAAGAAGTATGTTATCTATATATTATTAATAAGAGAGGATAAAGCCCCCATAATAAGTCAAGTGTCATCCTAATAAATAGCCACTTCGCATGTTAAGACAAAAAATTATTTAGATTTAGTTAGTAGTTGCAATTTTTAAATTAATTTGTGCATCTTTTGTGGGACAATGTGAAAGTTATTTTAAGAGTTTTCTCACTTATTTATTAATACATATTTATTATTATTCTATTTTAAAATTTAAAATTGTGGAAGTTATCAAGTCATATTCACCTTCTCAACAAAAAAAATATAAATTTTAAAAATTGACGAATACACCATATCTCTGTGTTCTAATAATGATTTGCAGCACTATCCCTCTAAATTGGTGGTTTCGTACTAATTTTCTCTAATTGACCTTTCAAATTTCTATATCTTTTCTAAATAACTTTTGCATTATAATAGAAACTGCACCTGTCAAAATCCATCCACCACAGATTAATTGACATTTTAATATTAAAATATCACAAATTATCATTCGTTTGAAGAAATTAGCAAGTGAGAAAAATCATGCCACAATTTATGAAGGTGAGTAATTTCTGTTTGTGTTAACTATTTATTTTTTAATAGATTTATCTTATTCATCTGAGAGGTTTATAAGCCCTTCTTTTGTGATAGAATGGCTGAGATGAATTGCTCTTCCTTTCGTCTTTCTGCGGGTGGGTTTTCTCGTTCTGCTTTTTTTTCTCTTTTTATATGAATGATAAAGATGTGCAAATAAGGATGTTACTGAGGGACTTAATAGGATATAATTTAGCCAAAGAGGCTGTGGACTTTGCATTGAGTGGTCAAAGGTATTGCCAATTTTTTGTTCAAAAAACCATCATCTCCTTAAAAATTTCAATTTCATTTTGTTTCTCAAATGATTTTGCTACAGTTAGAGTGTAACAAACTGTATGAGGCCCAAGATTTATTGAAAATCTTCATCTAGCGTCCGACCTTGAAATACTTTATTTGTGGTAAATTTTTATCCATATTATTAATTTAAAGTGAAAGATAAAAATATATTCCCTACAAGTATGTTTTTTTGGATATTGATTAATCCTGCTGAAAAGAGGAAGACATTAATGTTCCAAAAATAAAGTAGAAGATTCGCTAATGTTAATTGTTCGGCTTTTGTAAAGATTTTATCTTAGGTCTTCATTGAACCTTCACTTGATCAAGAAAAAAGATTCATATGCAACTTCTTGGGATAACACAAATAACCCTTTTCAAACATCTTTTTAGAACATATTTTTCATAAGCTTACAAATACTCTTTCGCTTTGCTTGGCAGTTGTCAATTAGTTTATATTAATTTACATAAAATATTGAGTATGGAAATCGAGTTTCCTTTCTCGGTATCATCAAAATTCAATACATCTGTGAAAAATTGACATCACAAGGTTGGGTAAGTTCATAATTTTCGATCTGTGATCTCAATTGTGTTATATTTCTCCATATTTTCATAGCCCTTCTTCTTGGATAAAAAAATTCACTATTCCTCCTCTAATTTATCTCTTTTTGCTACAGTGTAGTGTGTTTATAGGATTTTTCGAGTACACGACAAATCAAATATGGCATGATTGCATAAAATTATCTAAGTTCTTCATCTAAGATTTATGGGTTGTTTAATTTTTACAGTGTAGTTTTATGTACTTAAATTTTTAATTTGAATTTATTTGTATTTTGTTTGATCATCTGGGAATGTGACAACATTACATGATTCACTTGAATTTCAGTTACAAATCACAAGTCTAGCGTAAAACTAAACGCATGTTAGAAATATTTTCTCACTTGATAATAACTCTAGAATTTAATTTTGCCAACAAAGGTAATATATATGGATGTTTCGATCGATACCTCACTAAGACTATAATTTTCAATATATTCTACTCGATATAGTTTGACAACAGTCAAATTTAAACTCTGTTGTAAAAAAAAGTTCGTGCAGAAGATATTACAAAATTAGAAGATGCAAAGAAATAGGACTAATAGGTAATTATGAGGTGCGTCATGAAGGAAACATTATTGTTGATACCAGAAATCAGGATAATTCTCTTGGGGATTTGAACTTTATGTTTGTTTCTTTCATTCGGAATGTGATGGACACTTGATGTAGTGACTATTATTTCTTGGTAATGGACGTGTTTAATAGTTCTTGCCAACCTTGCTGGTACAAATTGTTTGCCTTTTTATTTTTTCAGATAAAAGTGGTAATTTCTCTTTATTAAGGTTCTTTTTTTAAACAAAGTATATGAGCTTCTATTACCCCTTGGTTCACTGTATGTTGCTAATGTGCAACTGAAAGGAAGAGACGTTTGAATAATTTGTGGCAATCCAAAAAAGGCGTTGCCTTCTGTTTTAATGTATGAGAAAAGTAAGAATGAGATAAGTGTGATGCATGTCCATATTGCTCAAATAATGATCTATAGTTTTCTCACTTATCATTGTATGTTGTATATTCTATATTTGATTCCTGTGGATATTTTTAAATATGCTACGACATTTGTGGATGAATGACATGTACTTGCATTAATTTTATTAGAAACATTGAGTTTTAAAACTTTTTAGCTTGAAAGGAAGAGCTTCTGCTAAGGTTGTATATGATAAGATATGATCACATCCAAATTGTTTCCTATCTTAAACTTGGTGACGATTAAGAGTGTGTTGGAATGTGCTTACTACTCATGGTATATTTTTGTTGTTTTGATTTAAATATAAGTGCTTTATGTACTATATAAGTGCATAAAATGTATTTTAGCTTATAAACACCTTATATAATTTAATCTAGATAGCTTAAGCATACAAGCTATTTTAGTTCAACATGATTATAGAATAAGCAATTTTAATGACAAAGCTGCTAACAAGCAGCATAGTAACTGATATGTTTAGCTGATTGAATATAAAGAAAAAAGATAGTACAAGAAAGATAATGTGCTTTCTGCCCAGAAATGTCATTTTAATTATCCTTTCAAAGCTAAATTTATTTGATCTGTTGTTATTCACAACTCTTTTATATGTAGGAGTTTTCAAAGCATACTATTTGTCAATTATATTATCCTATTCTAGAATTATCATCCTTAAAAGACATTTTCATTTTAATGTTTTAATAACTTTTGTCTGCCACGAGAATGAAAATACATTTATTATTTTCTTAGATTTACACTTATAGAGGATAAGTGATCCTTTGAAAGCCAGGTATAATTTCTAATGATTGTTTTTAATAATGACTGCGCATCGCACGAGTACAAATACTAGTTCTATTTAAAGATAAAAGATGAAGCAAAATAAGTCAAGTCCTCCGAATTTACTGAGTGTTCTTAAGGAAATAGTTCCCCTCAAGTACCCAAAGTTGAAGAATTTTCCTCTCAAGATAAAATGGATTCACAACCACAATTTAGTGGTACCTTAAACTTTGTGATTTTCTTCGAACTCACTCAAAGAGAGATGATCACATGGAGTTTTTAGAAGCAAGAGAAATGTTTTTTAACCTGTGGAACAAATACAGGTTTATATAGCCATGAAGTGCCTCTTCGAAAAGAAGGCAATGGTTCATCAGAAAGGTGTATCATTTCAGAATACTCATGTCTGTCCATTCGAAACATGTCTTTTCTGAATAATCACAATTGACAAAACGCCCACCCCTTTTCTAAAATAGTGTGTCTTTTCCTCGAAGGGTTGTGTCCCACCATTTTCCATTCACACTAATTTAATCCAACACTTACCTCTATAATTTCATCAAAGTCTTTAATTCTCTCAAGAAGTTTAGAATTATTCTATAGCTATCTCGGGATATGTTCTAACTTTTGAATAGCATCGTAGACAAGCCTTTTGTAAGAAAATATGTACTTCAATGCAGCTTAAATTAAACCCCTCCTGATCCCTTTTTAGTAAAATATATTCATTAGTCATTTCATGTTGATTAACTATACCTTTTTAGAAAACCGCATTTACCATAAACAAGACCATAAAATTTATACCTTCATGGTCTTGGAAGCGTAAGAAAGGTTCTAACACGACCACCCTTGGTCGGAGTCTCTTGCTGTTAGTTCTACCATGGGATCCCTATTTTCTTTTAAATAATTCTTAGCATTCTCAAAGATATGATAATTACGACGTTGAATTGATATTCGGTAGTTATTACAGCTATAATTGGCTCCACTACATGTAATGTTTGTGGTTCTAATCCATTAAACATCATAGTCTAAGGAGTCTAATGCAACAAATTCTTCAACATCATCATCAACAGTTTTATAGAAAACAATTTATAGGCATTACAGTGCAAACAACATATCAAATGAAAATGAAAATTAGAGTTAAGTAACTACCATATTTAAATATGCTGTTTGCACAGTAATTGCTTCTGATTTTAAATTGATGGTGCATTTTTTTGTTTAACATTGCACCCACAAACTTTTGAATGCTTTAACCACACTGATTGCTGCCATCTATGCATTGTCATAACTTTGGCTCTTCCACATAGGGAGATAGATAAAAATTGACAATTTATCGAAGTCTCAATTGTTTTAAATGTAACTTCTTTCTAAGTTCAGTTAAAGTTCAGCATTTGTTGTTGTGTTGAGGTTCTTTATAGCAATCCAATAATAGATGAGGACTGAAGGATACAGTTGAAGGTCCTCCATCGTCTTGCTAATCTCTTTTATTCTCATTTAAGTGTTCTTACATGATAACTAATAATTTAGGTATTGCATACTTATCACAATTCAGAAGTTTTGTATGAGAGGATAGCAAATCTGTTCGATTTAGGTAATAGTTGTACTGAGGAATTCATGTTGGAATTTAACCAATTGATTTGGGAAGGAAAATTTAGAGGTTCCACATCATTCAAAGAAGTCCATGGAAGCGTGAACTACAAATATCATATTTGGTTTTAGTTTTTGAGTCATCAGCAGCTTCTGTTGGTAAAGTACTAGCCTATAAATATCGAGGTAGTTTGTATTTGGGTACATGTTCTTTTGAAGCAGGTTAGTTGGAGTCTCTTAACCAAGCTTAAATATCTTGAAGTTGGAACCAACATAATTAAATATGAATGTTTAACAAGTTACCAGTTTTTGTTTGATACGAGAGAAAACTACGAAAGCTATCACAGACACAAAGACCAAAGAAACTATAAAATTGAAAAACTGAAAGTAAAAGGATAAAAAGGACAGATGATAGAAAGATGGATAGATTGATATAATGAAAAGAATTGAAAGAAAGGAAAGGTTATATTAAACCCTTAATACTCAATCAACTAAGCCAAACAAAGCACCTAATCTCTTATGTTGATTGGATGGAAATTGTACCATCTTTACATCCACCATTTATAAAAATATGTCAAAAAAAGCTTTTTCAAGATCTCAATCACTCTCTCAAGAGTTTTCATACATTCATCATCAATAATAAGCTGACTAAATAAAACTAGCTACCAAGTATTCATAGTTTGACAAAATATTACATAATTAGGGCTCAAAAGTGACCCAAATGCAAGAAAATACCCACTAGGGGTTGTTTCGATTCACTCTTAAAATTCTAGAGCAGATAAAAGGAGGATCCAAAGATCCTTGGGCGCATGAACCTTCCAAAGGGTCTTTCTAGCCATAGTTTGCAGTACTTCGACCTCATCAATGTCTTTTGACCCTCCTTAATTGTAATCTTCATCCATGTGGCTTCTTTTAATAGCATTAAGAAGTCATCAAACACCTCGAGTATAGTTCATATTTCATCCATAGGTCCGGAGGCAATTTGGCGTGTATTGTCCTCTCCTTCCTAAAAAGGATTCGACCTTGAATCCAAAACTTGCAAACCAAAGAAAGGAAAAATAAATACAACACCCTCATGATATAAGGGTTAGGGTTAGCACAAATAATCACAGCATCATGCCAAAGTTGCACACATTTAAGATATAACCAAGGATCTTTTGTGGTAAATATTAGAAACTTATTGAAAAATACACAAAGGAGTTGGCTGTGATAATAACCAAGAGGTAAGGAAACCACAAAGGTCATAATGGCATCACTAAACCCAAAAGGTAAGGCTACCTTCACCTTAGGATCCATAAGACACAATTGCTTCATCACCTCTTTAAGATACAATATCAAGAGTGGTGCCTCAATTGGTTTTAAAGTCCACAAAACCCATATAGCATAATTATTCAAACAAGTGGACCATCCATCAAGTTTCCTACCTCTACATAAAGTAAGTCCAAGACTAGAATGGATATCATCATAAGCAAAGAGGTAGTATAGAAAGGAATCAAGTGCTAAAACATTATCCATGTTTTTATTATGAACAAGACGGGCACTTAGCTAAAATTATATAGCACATAATCCACACAAAGATGAAATCAAAATATTTAAGCACATATGACTTTTTCCTTTAAAACAATTTTCCTTAAGAAAGGGGTCACCAATTGTAAGCATTTCATAAAGAAGGGTATCACAAGCATGTAATCCATCCAAAGTGTTCTCATGGGGAGACTCTCTCCTTTACCTAGAAGTAGTGAAACCTTTGTTAAGATTAGAAACACACAATATTGAATTATCTTGGATCTTTTCTTTACTTTTCTTTTACAATGAATGCTTCTTTGTTAGAAATTCCTCCCATGCACAACTTGGGTCTATCAAGTAGGTTGTAAATCCCCATGAAAGACTTTCAATCATAGGGAATAATTCCAGCATCCTCATTTAAACTTTGCTTGTCAACTAGCCAAATTTGTCAAGTTGGGTGTATGAAAATCACCATAGTTAAATTTTTTACTGGGGTCAAATGGATAGAGGGCTATAGACATGGATCTAGAAAACACTTCTTTCCCGCAAACACATCACCAAAATCAAAAGATATACTCTCCATACTAGCATAAGCATCATCTAAAGCAAATGGAGAGTAGAGAAAGGTACCACTTAAGTAAACTTCAACCAATGTGTCCTCATGTATATACTCATTATTAGATTCAAGATCATTACCATGAGTATTCTCAATAATAGGAGCTCACAAGGTAGAAGAAGAAATGGTTTCCAAACAACTAATACTTTCTCTTTCAAGGGCAGAATCCTTAAGTAGACACATACCACCACTAACATCAAAGGAATTATTATTCAAGTCATAAAATGAATCAAACAATTCATCCTCATAATTATCAAACAAGGGTTCCTTAAGTAGACACATACCACCACTAACATCAAAGGAATTATTATTCAAGTCATAAAAAGAATCAAACAATTCATCCTCATAATTATCAAACAAGGGTGGGGTGTCATTCAAAAGATCACAACCACAAGCATTTTCATAGGAGTAATCACTAATTGGGTTTCTTAAATATTCAAGCAAATCAAAGTTATCATCACCCAATTGATCATTCTATTTAAAATCCTCATATTACTTTCCTTAAGAGTACTCTCATCTTCAAGGAAGAGATTTTCATATGTAGGAGGAATGTAGTCACACCATAGTAGGTTGTCATATAGGCTATATCCCTTAGCATGAGCTACACAATTAATATTATTCACACCACTAGGTTCATTAGGAGTGATTGTACCATCTTTGAACATGATATTTTATTTAAAGAGAGAAGTATCAGTCTATGAAAAAGGGTTAGAAATTGTAAGTTCACTCTCAATAAAACAACAATCATGTTCTGAAGAAGTTTCAAACACAAAATCATCCCTATGAGCATGACAAACAATAGGATATTCACTAAAGAACATGCTCAAACGGCCAGTCCTATTTACTTGACCAAAATTTCAAACATCATCACTTACTTGAGGTTCATTAATCATATCACAATCATCCTCAAGTGGTGTATTAGTTTCACCCATATGTTGGTCAACACAATTTTCACAAGATAATGTACCATCATTCATCACATTGGCTTCAACACTAGGTGAAATCAAACTGATCTTCTTAGAATATAAAATGAGGTCATCAATAGTATAAACTAGTGTTCCACACTCTCAGTGGGTACATGATAAACAAGAGGCAAAGAATCATGAGACTCACATATAGATAAGCTACTACTCACACGTAATGTGCTACTAGCCAAAATATCATCATTAACATATACAAAAGTTTAAGTGTTATCTATTTTACATTAAAGTTTATGAGAATATTCTTCTTTTCCTTGGTGTGAAATTCCTTGACAAAACTTTGAAGCATCTAAGAGTGCCCTCGTCAAATCTTCAAAGGGAATCTTCTCTTTTAGTTCTTTTCGTCATCCACTTACCCTGTTGGTACCTACCCATATGTCCTTGTTAAAAGAAGGAAAAATATTGTTAGCTCAATTTGGTGGCAACGCCCTCATTTACCTTCTCACAACCTCTTTTTTTCCTATTTAGGTTGCCACCTTGCACTCCCTTAATCCTCTCAATATTTTATCTCTCAATTTTCTTAGGATAAGAGTAAGTGCTCATATCTCTTTGAGATTTGGGAAGAATGAATGGAAAAATATAATTTTCTTATTGGTCTGTTACAATATTAGGTATATTTTGAACCTTATATTGTGCAAACCAATTGGAACCCAAGCATAAATTTCCATGTTCTAAGGAAAAGATGTCACACTAAACCTCCTTATAGTGCCCATATCGGTTGATATAAATCTTCAATCTCTCAAAAATCCTATACCCATCCAATAAGTATGGAACAAGTAAAGGCTCTTGAGGTATCCCTAGATGGTCAACCATGGGTGGAATGATGTAGTTTCTGTAGCACAATCATCTCGCAAAGGAGTCATCCCGAAACCCCATAAATATTTACTTTTTCATAGTGAACATTTCATCTTGTATAAATATTATAAAGAATGGTATACCCCATTATTACATTGGTACTCCCCATGAGTTATTTTAAGGCACTCCACATTCGGTCGAACTTTTTTATTGATTCCCACCACAACTGTGTCGGACCTTAAATATGTTTAAGGGCACACATACCTCTATTAACTTTGCTTATATCATAATTCATAAAGATCCTTTCATGCTCCTATTCCCAATTAAGATATTCTTTGGGACCCAACTCTCCTATAAAGATGGGAAGAGTAGGAAGGTCTTGTGTAATGCCCCGAAATCGGGTCTTGAGACGTCACACGATGCTTAGGATCACAAGTGACCCCAAGCTAACCCTTCTACTGGCATAACTCATAAGCAACTGAACAAAAAGTATAAATCTATACAAATATGCGAAAAATAACTCTTTTCTGAATATGATAGATACAAAACTAAATTTACAAGATTACAACTCTGGTTTTACAACCAAAACTGAAACAGAATACATCAACTTCTACTAACTGTCTATGAAGCCTCTACTAGTACTGACTGTAGGTAGCTGGGTCAAAATTATGCATGCTGATATAAATGACTCAGTTAACTCAAATTAAATCATCAAAATCATGGATGAATAATACACGTAAAGTAAAACAAGCGAGTCATTACAATAAGTTCTCAATTCATTTCTTCCTTAGTTTCAAACATATACAGTAATCAGGTTTCAAAACAATTCTCTTTAGAATATATAGTCTTTAAATCTTTCTAAAACTATGACTTTCTCAAACTCAATCATCCAAGCAATTATATTTTCATCTCAGATAAAAGAATACACACACACACTGGGAGTCTCTTACAACCGACATAAACCATGTGAGCTACATGGAGTCTAACGTTCTACCCACGTTAGGGAGAGTCACCCTATTCCTTGCCATCGGAGTAGGACCTTAAATCATCAATCCAAACACCAGTGATCACTATATAAATCAGCCTCAGGCTCACATCCTATGGGGGAACGTAGTTCTAAAGAAGTACCAAAACAACTATACCTCTCGCTCGATGCTAATGACTACTCTTGAACTTAGCTCAGATCTTTTAAAAAGAAAATCCACTAATAAACAGTTCAACAATTCACAACGGGAGCCATCTTGCTACCCTTTTCATAATAATCAATAAAAGTGGATTTCTTGTCTCATCTCAGGTTCAAAAACAACCCTTTTTACAATCGAAAGATCAAAGCTTCTTAATCATCTCAAATCATTCAAACTCAAGTTGCTTATAACACATGATTTCTCAAAAAACAATAATCTCAAATAGAGTTCAAAACTCATATCTGAATATCATATTAAAACTTATCAAGATTCAAGCTTTACATCATAAACATATATAAATCCCTTCAAAATCTGGAAAATTCAGTTATAAGGCACAAAATATCATCATTCTCATATAATTCCGCTTCTAAAATATCCAAAATATCATACTCTCATGATAATCAATATAGGATATAAGTTCATGCTTTAAAATCATAGTAAAACATACGAAATTCATAACTTCGTAAAAGAAAGTACTTTTGGGCACAAGAACGAAGAGTGTTCTTGTTGAAAAATCCCACATACCTTAAACTTGAAGCTTTGAATAACTTTCCGAATGACATAATGCTATTCACGAACTTTTGGATGTCCCTCGTAGCCTTCGTAATGGGGATTCCGAATATGTAAAAATTATAGAATTCCCACGGTTGAATCTCTAGCTATTGGGGTTTTTATGTTGAAACCCTAAAGGTTGTTCTTGGTGATTTTGAGAGAAAGTAAATTTATTTTGATGTTGTGGGAGTTTAATCCCGTGTTATAAACATATATAGGGGTATTTTTGGCACTTGAAAGTGAGGTATGCAGCGCACAACCCATGGCAGACCTTAAGGTGTGCGTCCCACACCTTATGGCAGACATTTAAGTGTACCTCGCACTCCCAATCGCACACATTTGATTGGGTGGCGCATTGCCCATCACACACCCTTACTACCTCTCACGAAAATGGGCATAACTCTTTGGTCGGATATCGGATTTTTGCAAAATTGGTATCGTTGGAAATCTAATTGAATTATCTACAATTTGATAGGTCTTAAGATGAAAAATTTCATGTATATTAAGAGATATTCACGTTTGAAGTTGACCCTTGTAGAATCGAATGTCAAACTTTGGATGAATCAATTGATCTTAGCTCAACATTGTTCTAGGTCATTGCTATAAACATTTTCCACCTCTAAAATACTCCATAGACTAGGATAATGATCATGAAACTTGTATTCACATGAGAATCACTTGGATTAGAGCTTAAATGCACAGGAACGATGGTTAGAATTCTAGCACGAAAATACGGGGTATTACATTATCTCCCCCTTGGTAACATTCGTCCTCGAATGTGGATAATTAACCTGAAACACAGAGGAATTTTAGTCTTCAAGCTATCATGTGTAATTGATAGAACTGAATCACTTGATCTCAAGAATAATGAGCTACTGAATTGGTCTGCAAGTGCATGAATCCTCAAGAATAATAACAATATGGCTAATTAGAAATGAGAGTGTCAACTTATGAGTAACCATTACTTTACACTGGATCTGATCTCATGAGAAAGGATGAGAGGTTTATGACATAGAAACTCGGGGCGTTACAACATCCCCCTCTTGGGATCGTTCGTTCCCGAATGATAATAATTTGATGAAAATACTAGGAAGAGACTGTGATACTACACAGGATATTTACGAACTAAATCATGACTTATTATCTGAAACTGAAATTGATGCATGAACTGAGATGAATTCATAATTTAATTGGACACAAATACATTACCTCTTGGAATGTACATACGTATAGAACTGCGGATAGTAAGACTAGATGGAAAATTAAGAATCTATAGGAGCTTATCTCCTTGCTTGCTAAACTAGATTACAGGCTATATGGACTGGATCATACTGACTACCCATACTCAAATGGAGTATTTCTTTAGCACTTTT
>JAPEIP010000002.1:43614526-43627201 GCA_026120095.1 Capsicum chinense | reverse complement strand
GACATGATGATTTCATTTCTATTTCAGTTTTCACTTTATTTCAGTAGTTGGAGTTAGTTGGGGACATGTCCCATCAACTCCTTATTTAGTTCAGTTAGAGGCTTTCAGACTAGATGTTAGATTAGATGTTCAGACTTCAGTATTTATGTTTCTTTTGGTATTGATATACCATATTTTTCAAATATGTATTAGTATTGAACCTTATGGCCTTACAGTTCATATTTCCATGTATTTTATGAGATATTATGCAGTTTACAAGTACAAATATCAGTCATGGATTAGCTTGTGGTACTTTGAGGTCATAAGCACCATGTAGTGTTTTGGTTCAGAAAATCGAGGCTTTACAACTCAGTTAATGGAATTCAGTAAGTTCAGTACATGTCCCAAAAGTTAATCATGTTCAGTCTCTTCAGTTGGGAGTAGAAGTTAGCATCAAGTAAACCCAAGGATGAGAACTCACCTGCTAGTAGAGGGTGTGATTTCTAGAAGCAATCCTTGCATTCCAAAACTACGTAGCCAGCGTAGGTTGAGACATCATACCTATTAATTAAGGGTAGATGAGATGGCTTACCTGCCAGTAGAGGGTTCCCACCATTCTTATTTTGAGTACCTGCCAGTAGAGGGTTCTTACAGCATGTCTTTATCAGTGGCACGGTATTGACACCCTTACAGTCATACCTGGGGCATATCATTTAAATAACTACCTCATACATTTTAGTCTCAGTCTCAGTAAAAGAAGTGAGCTAGTTCTTCACACTTCAGTATACCAGGATTGTCAGATAGAGTCAATTTAGTTATAGTATAGAACTCAGATAGTTCCAACAGATTTAGGACTGTCAGACACAGTCATCCATGTTATCAGAATTCCAATATTAGTCATGTTAGATATCAGTAAACCACGTATTAGCATACAGATCCAGCTAGCACATATTTATGATCTTAGTTACTATGTATGCAAGTTTGCACTCTCACGTCTATATTAGTCAGTCAGTTAGCAATACTCATGCATGTAAACCATTTACATTTAGCCTGCCTCATTCGTATACTCAGTACTTTCGGTTGTACTGACACATTTGCGCTATGATGCTTTCTTTATATGTTACACCATAGGTTCAGAGACACGAGCTCCAGATCAGCAGTAGCAGTCGCATTTTAGTATACAAAGTTGCAGTGAGTCTTCTTTATTCGAGTATGATATGATTTGAATTTATTTATTATTTTAGTTAGCTTTCAATTCATGGAGTTAGTTCGAGACATGCTCCTTCAATTCCTTACTTAGAAAGTATTTAGAGACTTTCAGATTTTAGATTCAGACTTTAGTTATTTTGGGCATTCGTTACTCCATATCGATGTTATGATTAATTAGATACTTTATTTAGTTGAACCGTATGGCCTATTGTTTATGTTTTCCATATTTTTTATGCATATTATTTAGTGTACAGGTACAGATATTAGTCATGGGTTAGCTTATGGTCCTTCGGGGTCATAACCATCGTGTAGCATTTCTGTTTAGAAAATTAGGGTATTACAAAATTAATATCAAAGCCTAAGTTTCAATAGAGTCCTAGGAAGTCTGAAAGCCGCATCTAGTAGAGTTTTGTACATGGGTGTGTTACGCACCACATTTATGTACAAAAGGCTATGAGGTATTTTAGGAACAGTTTCCCTTCTTTTTGTATTTATGTCGTGATAGTGAGCATAATCTCATGTTAAATTACCAGTCTAATCCGTTCTTGTTTTATTTTAGAACATGCCTCCAAAGAGAAGAAACCAGCCAGCGCCTCAGCCCAAAGATCCTTTGGGTGAACATGTTTATCATGTGGAGTTTAGAGACACATTCACCACACTTTCTCAGTCTGTGGCTGCTCAAAATTAATGTCCAACAGTCATTCTAGCCAATCCAGTTGCCAATTCAGCCACAGATAGGGTTCGGGACTTCACCCTAATAAACCTTTATCTTTCTTAGGGTCTATGTTTGATGAAGACCCTCAGGAATTCATTAACCAAGTCTAGAAGGTCATAGACATCATGGGAGTTACTTCTGTTAAGAGTTCTGAGTTAGCCGCATACCAGTTCCAGGATGTGGGTCATACTTCGTACAAGTAGTGGAAGTCTAAAAGGGTTGATAGTAAAGGTCCCATAGAGTGAGAGAAATTTGTCACAGCTTTCTTAGATTGATTATTTCCCCAAGAGCTGAGGGAGGCAAAAGTTCTAGAGTTCATAAACCTCAAGTAGGGAAATATGATGGTTAAAGATTACTCTCTCAGATTTACTTAGTTAGCTAGATATACCCCTCATATGGTTGTAGACAGCAGCGCTAAGATAAGCAAGTTTATGTCAGGGGTGAATGATAGCATAGTAAATAAGTGTAGGTGTGCGATGCTGAACAATGATATGACTTTAGACAGGCTCATGACCCATGCTCAGCAAATAGACGAGCAGAAGATTAGGACTAGGGAGAGGTAGAATAAAAGAGTAAGGTCAGGTAGTTTTACTTTTGCTCAACCCAAATTAGAAGGAGAAAAACGTTCATAATTTCATCCTAAGCCAGTAGTACTACCTCCTTTCTCCGCCAGTGCCCAGTGCCAAAATTTAGAAACAGCAATAGAGATAGGAAACCAGGCTCTAAGTCTCAGGCAGTGTTAGAAATGCCCGCACCTATCCTCATTGTCAAACTTATGGTAAGAACCATCAGGGTACTTGCAGAACTGGTAGCGATACTTGCTTTGGATGTGGCAAGCCAGGCCATAGGATTAGAGATTGTCCATAGTCAAGTATGTAGGATTAGCAGAACCATTCTACAACTTAGTTCGATCGCCCGAATCAGTAGGGTGCCACTTCGAGTGCTATAATGGGCCATGCCCAAAAAGGCTATATGCTCTTTAGACCCAACAGTATTAGGAAAATTCTCCTAATGTCGTTACTGGTACATTACAAATTTTTCATGTGCATGTTTACGCTTTGCTAGATCTAGGCACATCCTTTTCTTTTGTTACTCCTTATATAGCAGGCGATTTTGGAATCAGTCCTAAAATTCTAGCAGAGACCTTCTCAGTATCTACCCCAGTAGGTAAAACCATCATAGCTCGACGGATATACAAGAACTGCCCGGTTATGATAGTTCAAAAAGTCATGTTAGTAGATTTAGTAGAATTAGAGATGACTGATTTTGACGTCATTCTCAGCATGGATTGGCTTCATTCTAGCTATGTCATAGTCAACTACAGAAACAGAATAGTTCAGTTTTAGTTTTCGAATAAGGCCATCTTAGAGTGAAAGTATAGTACTTCATCTTTCAGGGGTCAACTTATTTCCTACCTTCGGGCAAAGAAAATGATACCTAAGGGATGTGTTTATCATCTCATTCAAGTTCAGGACACTAATTTTGAATCTCCCAGTCTTGAATCAGTCCCAGTTGTTAATGAGTATTCAGACATCTTTTCCTAAGATCATCCAGGCTTTCCTCTAATAAGGGAAATGGTTTTCAGCATTAACCTCTGCCTATCTCTATTCTACCATATCGAATGGCTCCTGCAAAACTCAAGAAACAGAAAGAATAGTTAAAAGATCTCTTAGATAAAGAATTCATTAGACCCAGCATTTTCCCATTTATAACGCTCAACTTACACCTCAAATTAGTGTAAGGCGGTCATCGTCAATATATTTACCCAACTCTGGAGGTCATTTAGGGAAAAAGTGACTTAAAAATCAAAACGGCCTATGATCCTTTCCTAACCCCTATCTTTCAACCAAGGTAAGACTAACTGGTCAAGTTCTAAATTTAACACACAAAGGGAACTAAGTAGTATCTCACATACACATGGCACAAAGGTGCATCACATGCTACTACCTATCTGGTTCATGCAATTGTGTAGCAGTGGATATCATGTCACTAGTACTAATGTCATAACAAGATGCACAGTGGTCACACATAAATGTATATAACACAGCTATAAAACACACCAAGGGAGAGGTGTTTATCAGTCTCAAAAATCAACAAAAATATGTCAACTGCTCTAGATACTTATTTTTCTCCAGTTAACTAGAACACATCACAAAACAAACACAGTACGCCTAAACATGCTGGCTCTACTAGGAATAGGACTCCTAGGAAAAGAGGCACGGCAACCAAAACCCCAAGAGGATATCAACACCCATAAGTAGACCCACCCTCAACCTAATATCATGCATTGTTCCCAATATGTCAAATCAAAACAAGAGAGTTAGAAACATACCTATGGCACCATAGGTGCGAAGATCTGATGTCAATCACATAATAAGAATACAAACAACAAATTACATTGGGTTGCCTCCCAAGAAGCACCTAGTTTAACGTCGTAGCATGACCCAACTCAGCTTTTTCCTCTACCTTGAGGATATAAATTTCACCCCCAACTTAGAGTCCATCTTCTTGCCTCACTCATAGGGAGGTGGTAGAAAGATTAAGAAGCCTAGTAATGAATGATGCATGGTAAACAACTCAACCTTAAAGTGAGGTATGTTTTTATGTTGTTTATCAAGTTTAAAATAAAGAATATAGGATTCTTGTTCTTCATCTTCACAGTCTTCCACTAGTTTAGATGATTCCACAGATAAAATATCATCTAAACATAATGTCGAAAAATGCCTCGAGTGTGGCCCGACAAATCCTACTTCAAAATTTACACTATCCTCTACACACTCACTTTTATTCATCTTCTCCATATTTTTACTTTGTATTGGGCTAGATTCTTCATAAGAGATTGACTTGGCTTCTTCTTTTTCCTCTAGCACCATTCCCTCAATCTTGGCATCATCCCTTATGTTGGCTCAGTTGGTTTGGAAATCTCCAAAGTTTGATCAACATCAAGCTCATCATCAGTATAGAAATCTTGCTCTTCATCGTCACACTTTTCCATTATTTTAATGATTCCACAGATAAGATATCATCTAAACATAATGTAGAAAAGTGTTTTGGATAATTGACCTCAGTATCCATCTCTTCTATCTTTTGTCTTTCCTCATTAAATACCCTAATGTCTTAACGTTTGTCACGTATGGTACCATTCATTATGTCTATACAATCCAACATTAGTTAAAGCATAGATTCAATGTCACTCTTTCCAGTGCTTTGTTCTTCCTTTTCTTGACCATAAGACCTGTCATACTCATAAGAAGAACTAGAACTTGGGTTAGAGCAATACGGGGAGGGGGTATTTGGGCAATCACTCCAATGTCCATATTGACCACCATATAAAGAACAATTATACTCCTAGTAGGATGGAGATGGTGCACACATCTCTCTACGAGGAGCATATTAACAATATTGCCAAAAGTGAGGTCTATCACAATATGCACATAGATCATCAAGATAAGATTTACAACCCCCAAACTCATGTTCATTCCAAGATGCCATAGTAAAAAGTAAATTAGAATAAAAATCTACCTAACACAAGAAATAAAAGAAAACTAAAAATAAATATTTACAAGTTTAAATTCAAGCAAGTAGGCTAAAATTCCAAACCAACTCAATACGCTAAATTGTTCCCTAGCAACGGCGCCATTTTTGATAATGCTCAACTTACACCTCAAATTAGTGTAAGGCGGTTGTCGTCAATATATTTACCTAACTTTGGAGTCGGGGTCGTATCCACAGGGAATAATGTGAGTGACGATTAAGCTAATTTGAAGCTATAGCTACAAGTTCAATTCAAACAAATGGTACAAAAATATAAAATTAAGATGGGGGTTTTGAAAGTATTAAGTAATGTTTTCACTTCAATATTAATATTTGAAATCAATATAAATGGGAAACCAGAGCTATGTTCACCAAGAGTTTTGGGAATTGACAGCTACTAGGTAATGCTAGAGATTCTCAGAATGATTAGAACTGCAGAATATCCCTGACGATTGTACTATCTGACTTATCTCTCGACCTCACCAGATAATTTATTATATAATTTACTCGAACATAGATAACTTATCTATTTCCAATAGGATGTAATCTCAGGTAGATTAATCTCGTTACGGCATTAATCATTAAACAGAAGGTTGGTAGCTTCTGAGTTCCTGTTGATAATTTAAGTCCTCTAGTTTATTTCTCCATTATAATTAAATAAAACCTAAGGAATAACCTAATGTTTGCAACACCTAGATTTCAGTTAAAACAACAGAATTTCAAGATGTTCCACTACTCTTTAAATCCGTTAAACACCTAGTATCATATCAAACCCTAATCCATGAATCCCATAACCCCGACTAATGGAATTAGCCACTTATGATTTGATGAACGAAATCATAAGTTGAATTCATAATGTTAAAGATCAATTATGATTAGATGGAAAACAAGAAGTAGTTTCTTCGATTGAATTACAAGGTAGAGACCCAAAAATAGTTCATAAAAACAAGAAGAATAACTGATGTAAGAGAGCAATGTTACGTGCCTCTCTTCCCTAGGTTAATTTTTTGATAGATGAATTATTAATCAATAAAAAACCCTAAAAGATGCTATTTATAATAAATCCTAATTAAGGTAATAAAATAACAAAATTATAGATGGGCTCGTATTTAGGTGACGACATATTGGTGTTGATCGTCATGCTTCTGACGGTGTCTTAGATATGTTGTCAGAAGTTGTGCCTTCTTAACCTGATCTACCTCACTCTGACGATGTCCTCTGATGGCTTACTAGAGGGGTGATAGTGTGTAGCAAATGTCGTCAGACCTTCAGCTTATTTTACCATGTTCTGTCCCACTTGAATGCATATTCTGACGGCTTACCACATTTATGTCGATATATTGAGAATCTCGTCACCTTCATCTAGAAACTCTTCTTCACTGTTCTTCCTGACGCCTTTTTCTGGTAGCTTACCATATCTCTGATGGCTTACAAGAAATGCTGTTAGACTCATATCAGCTCACTTATACCAGATTTTAATCTTTTGCTCCATTGTTATTTATTTATATGCATCTTGAATTTTCTACAAAATCTTAAGAAATAACATCAAAAACACCAATAATGACTTAAGAACTTACAATTATTTCAAGTTAAAAAGTTCTTAAATATGGTACAAAAATCTAGCACATCACTCGTGGGGTGCACCAGTCTTATTCATGCTCAAAAAAGATGGTTCTCTCAGGATATGCATAGATTACCGTCAGCTCAATAAATTAACGATCAAGAATAGGTATCCACTTCCTAGAATCGATGACTTGTTTGACCAACTTCAGGGATCCAGTTATTTTTCGAAGATAGACCTCAGATCAAAATACCATCAGCTCAAAGTTAGAGAATGTGACATTCAAAAGATAGCTTTCTGTACTCGGTATGCTCACTTCAAATTTCTAGTCATGTAATTTGGTCTTACCAATGGACCTGCAGCTTTCATGGACTTGATGAACTGTGTGTTCAAGAAGTACTTGGACATATTCGTCATAGTCTTCATAAACAACTTCCTGGTTTATTCTTGCACTGAGCGCGATCATTTATACCATCTACAAATTATCCTTTAGACTCTTAAAGATCATCAGTTATTCACCAAATTTAGTAAGTGTGAATTCTAGATAAGGTCAATATCATTCTTTGGCCATATTGTTTCCGGTGATGGCATTATATTAGATCCTTAAAAGACCAAAACGGGAAAAAAATGGCCTCGCCCCGTATCTCCATAAGATATCAGGGGTTTCTTGGGTTTGGCTGGATATTACAGACGGTTTGTTGAGGTATTTTCTTCTATTTCATCCCCTATGTCCAGATTGACTTAGAAGAAGGCTAAATTTCAGTGGTCAGATTCTTGTGAGAAGAGTTTTCAGGAGTTAAATACTCAACTCACTTCAGATCCAGTTCTAGCTCTTCCAAATAGTTTAGATGGGTTCGTAGTATATTGTGATGCATCCAAAGTGGGTTTAGGTTGTGGTCTCATGCATCATAGTAAGTTCATAGCCTACGCCTCCAGACAGTTACAGACCCATGAGAAAAATTACCCTACTTATGATCTGTAGTTAGCAACTGTAGTATTTGCCTTAAAGATTTGGAGGCATTATCTCAAAGGATTTCATGTAGATGTTTTCACAGATCTTAAGAGTATCCAGTATGTCTTTTCTCAGAAAGATCTCAATCTTCATTAGAGAAGGTGGTTAGAGCTCTTGAAAGATTATGACATGAGTGTCCTTTATCATCCGGGCAAGGCTAATGTTGTGGCCTACGCTCTTAGTAGAATCTTTATGTGTATTGTTTCTCACGTTGAGAATAGCATAAAAAAAGATAGCTCAAGTAATCCATCAGCTTGTTAGACTAGGTTTTCCCTTAGTCTATTCTTTATAGGGTGGTGTATATATTCAGAGTAGTTTAGAATCATCTCTAGTTTCTGAGGTGAAAGAAAAGCAAGACAGGGATCCTAGCCTTTTCAAGCTAATAGAGTCAATCCAAAATCAGAAAATAGAGGTTTTCTACCAAGGTGGAGATGGTGTTCTTCATTATCAGTGTCGTCTGTGTGTTTCAGATGTAGATGACTTAAGCCAACAAATTCTTGTAGAAGTGCATGGTGCGCGATACTTTATTCATCTAGGGGCCACTAAGATGTACCACGATTTGTAGGAGATATATTGATGGAGTCGGATGAAGAGAGATATTGCAGAGTTTGTGGCTAAGTGCTCTACATATCAGCAAGTTAAGATAGAGCATCAGAAGCCTAGTGGTTACATCAAGGATTTCACCATTCCTACTTGGAAGTGGAAAGAAATAAACATGGATTTCATGATGGGTTTTCCATAAACTCATAATTAGTATAATTCTGTTTGAGTCATTATGGATAGAATGACCAAATCAACTCATTTTCTTTTAGTTCATACCTCTTATTCAGCAGAAGATTATGCCAAACTCTATATCAGGGAGTTGGTCAGATTACACGGTGTTCCATTACCTATCATCTTAGAAAGATATACCCACATTACCTCTCACTTTTGAAAACATTCCAAAATAGTCTTGGTACCCAAGTTCATCTTAGTACAACCTTTCATCCTCAGAGATATGGTCAAGCACAAAGGACCATTTAGACTCTAGAAGATATGCTAAGGGAATGTGCAATTGATTTCAAGGGAAGTTGGGATGACCTCTTTCCTTTGATTGAGTTTGCATACAATAATAACTATCATTCTAGTATTCAGATGGCTCCATTTGAAGATCTCTATGGTAGGAGGTGTAGATCTCCAGTTGAGTGGTTCTAAGTTAGTTAGGCCTTAGTCATAGGGCCTAACTTAGTGTTTGATGCCTTAGATAAAGTCCAGTTGATCAGAGAAAGACTTTGGGCTGCTCAGAGCTGACAAAAGTCCTATATAGATGTGCGCAGAAAGGATCTCAAGTTCGATATTGGTGACTATGTCTACCTAAATATCTCTCCTATGAATGGAGTGAAGAGATTTGGCAAGAAGGGAAAGGTCAGTCCCCGATATGTCGGTCCCTTCAAGATTCTTAATCATTTTGGCAAGGTAGCTTATGAGTTTGATTTGTTTTCAGATCTAGCTTCAGTTCATCTAGTCTTTCATGTCTCTTTGCTCAAGAAGTCCATAGGTAACCCATCAGTCGTAGTCCCTATTTAGAGCATTGATGTTCAGAACAGTCTCTTTTATGAAGACATTCAAGTTGAAATCTTAGACTATCAGACTCATAGATTCAGGAACAAAAAATTCCCACTAGTCAAGGTTCTTTGGTGAAATTAGTCCCTTGAGGGAGCTACTTGGGAAGCAGATGCAGACATACGTACCAAGTATCCTTACCTCTTCTCCGCTAATCTAGATCAAGCTCAAGGTAACAGTTCTCCTTAAACTTATTCAGTTTCACGTTCAGTGTTCAATACAAACTTGGTAGGTATTCAGTTTCATGATCATGTTTCCAGTATAAACTTGGTATCAAGTACTATTACATATTCAGTCATGCATACTTATATCAGTCTAGTATATAATTATGCATCAGATATGCATTCTCGTTGCGAGAAATTTAGTTATTAGAAACTTCAGTCATGCATTCATGAATCAATTACACATACATCAGATATGCACGTTTAGTATGACATATTCAGTTTGTCACTCACGTCAGTCATAAGATCATATTTCAGTCATTCATGTCCAGGTCATGTTCAGCTTGTTATTTCCCCTCTCAGTCAGTCTCATTTGAGGATGAATATTCTCAAGGGGGAGATATTGTAAGACCTCACAAAATAATTGCATTCGTATTCTTCTCGTTTATCTCTTTGAAGCTCAATAAAGGGTCCAACACATATAAAATTTTAGATAAGTGTTCAACACTTAGTCTCATTTTAGTCCATCGAACTTTGTGGATTTATTTGACGACCTTCTCGACCTCCATTTTACAATTTTCAAGTTGCGTTGTGATGGGGCAATGTCGTAGTACATCCCGGGTGAGTTTTGGAATTTTTGGAGTAGCGTAAGGGCACGTTTGGGTGCCCAAACAAGTAGCTCAAGGCGATCTTCCCATGTTGCCCTGGATTCAGCACCACTCTAGGTAAGGCACTGCTCTGGCTAGAGTGGAGACTTTCCAGGCGATGCCCTACAACTCTAGTGGGGGTGCCCGATTTTAGCATTTTACTTCTATTTCACGAGGGGTAATTTGGTCAATTTTCCACCCCTATATAAGTCAAAAACACGGGATTTAGGCTTCAAAACACCAAAATATACTCTTTTTACTGACATTCTTTCAAGAACCACCAAGAACAAGTCAAGGGTTTAATTGGGGGTTTCAAATTCAAACCCTATTTCAACGCTAATTTTTATGGATTCCTAACCTAAGGTATGCATAGTATTTATCCACAGATCCCTTTCGTCCGTGGAGTTCAAGAATCAATCTTTAAATACTAAATTATGATTGTTTTATGGTGATATGGTTATATTCATGTTGGTGTGATGGTTTTTATTTGTGTTATAGAGTAGTAGTTTGATGTATTTTCATGGAGTATATGATCATGTTAGTTAGAACCCATGAATTTAGATGGTTTAATATGGTGAAATTTATGAATACACGTATGCCTTAAAGAATTCATGCAAGGTGTTTCATAAAATGCCTAGAATGCTTGAAATCATGTTGCCATGGCTCAATAGTATCTAGATGGAAAGCCGATGTTAACCATTATGATTCTCTATCAATTCCATGCTATTGTTGTGTTGCTATTATTATGGTATGAAGCATTCATGATAATGGAGTTATACAATATGTACATGATATATATGTACTCCCTGCTATGCATAAGATGGTGAGAACTACATGTATTATAATATCCCCTACTTATAATGTTATCAATTGTGAACTCTGTTCTCATGAGTTCTCATGATCAAGTAAGTCATGTTGTGTCAGTTTCCGTCCATCAATTCATGGGGGTACTCATACTCTAAAAATATAGTTGTGTGCCTAGAGCCATGTCATGTTTTCATGATATCTGAAATCAAGCCATGATTCAGTAATATTCAGTCGGTCATGTGACTCAGGACACCTCATGATCTCAGTCAGTTATTAGATATACGTATTATTCTGTCATTCAATGGAATTCAATAAGCTCAGTCTATGTCCTATCAATTAATCCTATTTAGTATCTTCAGTTGGGAGTACAAGTTAGCACCGAGTGAACCCAAGGATGGGAACTTACCTGCCAGTAGAGGGTGTGATTTCTAGAAGCAATCCTTTTATTCAAGAACTACGTATCCAATATAGGTTGAGACATCATACTGCTAGTTGAGGGTAGAAGAGGTGGCCTACCTGCCAGTAGAGGGTTCCCACCATTCATATTTTGAGTACCTACCAGTAGAGAGTTCTCACAGCCTGTGTTTATTAGTGGCACAGTATTGACACCCTTCCAGTCAGGGTAGAGATTGGACCCCAACTTAGCTATAATGGCATACATGGGGCACGTCGGTTAAACAACTACCACCGATAATTTTAGTCTCAGTATCAATAAATAAACTTAGATAATTCTTCAGACTTCAGTATACCAGGATTGTCAGATACAGTCAATTCAGCTACAATACAAAACTCAGATAGTTCCATCAGATTCAGGACTATCAGACACAATCGCTCATGTTATTAGAATTCCTATATCAGTCATGTTATATATTAGTAAACTAAGTATTAGCATATAGATCCATCTATCATGTATTCATGATCTCAGTTGCTATGTATGCATATTTGAACTCTCAAATCCATATTAGTCAGTCAGTTAGCATTGCTTATGTATGTAAACCCTTTGCATTTAGCCTACCTGACTTGTATACTCAGTACTTTTGGTTGTATTGACGCATTTGTACTATGGTGCTTTATTTTTATGTTACACCATACGTTCAGAGACACGAGCTACAGATTAGCAGTAGCAGTCGTATTTCAGTATACAGAGTTGCAATGAGTCCTTTTTATTCGAGGAAGATATGATTTGACTTTATTTATTATTTCAGTTAGCTTTCAGTTTATGAAGTTAGTTGGAGACATGTTCCTTCAGCTCCTTACTCAAATAGTATTTAGAGGCTTTCAAATTTTAGATTCAGACTTCAATTGTTTTGGGCATTTGTTACTCCATATGAATGTTATGATTAATTAGATACTTTATTCAGTTGAACCTTATGGCTTATTGTTCATATTTTCTGCATTTTTCATATATATTATTCAGTTTACAGGTACAAATATCAGTCATGGGTTAG
>JAPEIP010000002.1:43602377-43614426 GCA_026120095.1 Capsicum chinense | reverse complement strand
GGGGAGATATTGTAAGACCTCACAAAATAATTGCATTCGTATTCTTCTCGTTTATCTCTTTGAAGCTCAATAAAGGGTCCAACACATATAAAATTTTAGATAAGTGTTCAACACTTAGTCTCATTTTAGTCCATCGAACTTTGTGGATTTATTTGACGACCTTCTCGACCTCCATTTTACAATTTTCAAGTTGCGTTGTGATGGGGCAATGTCGTAGTACATCCCGGGTGAGTTTTGGAATTTTTGGAGTAGCGTAAGGGCACGTTTGGGTGCCCAAACAAGTAGCTCAAGGCGATCTTCCCATGTTGCCCTGGATTCAGCACCACTCTAGGTAAGGCACTGCTCTGGCTAGAGTGGAGACTTTCCAGGCGATGCCCTACAACTCTAGTGGGGGTGCCCGATTTTAGCATTTTACTTCTATTTCACGAGGGGTAATTTGGTCAATTTTCCACCCCTATATAAGTCAAAAACACGGGATTTAGGCTTCAAAACACCAAAATATACTCTTTTTACTGACATTCTTTCAAGAACCACCAAGAACAAGTCAAGGGTTTAATTGGGGGTTTCAAATTCAAACCCTATTTCAACGCTAATTTTTATGGATTCCTAACCTAAGGTATGCATAGTATTTATCCACAGATCCCTTTCGTCCGTGGAGTTCAAGAATCAATCTTTAAATACTAAATTATGATTGTTTTATGGTGATATGGTTATATTCATGTTGGTGTGATGGTTTTTATTTGTGTTATAGAGTAGTAGTTTGATGTATTTTCATGGAGTATATGATCATGTTAGTTAGAACCCATGAATTTAGATGGTTTAATATGGTGAAATTTATGAATACACGTATGCCTTAAAGAATTCATGCAAGGTGTTTCATAAAATGCCTAGAATGCTTGAAATCATGTTGCCATGGCTCAATAGTATCTAGATGGAAAGCCGATGTTAACCATTATGATTCTCTATCAATTCCATGCTATTGTTGTGTTGCTATTATTATGGTATGAAGCATTCATGATAATGGAGTTATACAATATGTACATGATATATATGTACTCCCTGCTATGCATAAGATGGTGAGAACTACATGTATTATAATATCCCCTACTTATAATGTTATCAATTGTGAACTCTGTTCTCATGAGTTCTCATGATCAAGTAAGTCATGTTGTGTCAGTTTCCGTCCATCAATTCATGGGGGTACTCATACTCTAAAAATATAGTTGTGTGCCTAGAGCCATGTCATGTTTTCATGATATCTGAAATCAAGCCATGATTCAGTAATATTCAGTCGGTCATGTGACTCAGGACACCTCATGATCTCAGTCAGTTATTAGATATACGTATTATTCTGTCATTCAATGGAATTCAATAAGCTCAGTCTATGTCCTATCAATTAATCCTATTTAGTATCTTCAGTTGGGAGTACAAGTTAGCACCGAGTGAACCCAAGGATGGGAACTTACCTGCCAGTAGAGGGTGTGATTTCTAGAAGCAATCCTTTTATTCAAGAACTACGTATCCAATATAGGTTGAGACATCATACTGCTAGTTGAGGGTAGAAGAGGTGGCCTACCTGCCAGTAGAGGGTTCCCACCATTCATATTTTGAGTACCTACCAGTAGAGAGTTCTCACAGCCTGTGTTTATTAGTGGCACAGTATTGACACCCTTCCAGTCAGGGTAGAGATTGGACCCCAACTTAGCTATAATGGCATACATGGGGCACGTCGGTTAAACAACTACCACCGATAATTTTAGTCTCAGTATCAATAAATAAACTTAGATAATTCTTCAGACTTCAGTATACCAGGATTGTCAGATACAGTCAATTCAGCTACAATACAAAACTCAGATAGTTCCATCAGATTCAGGACTATCAGACACAATCGCTCATGTTATTAGAATTCCTATATCAGTCATGTTATATATTAGTAAACTAAGTATTAGCATATAGATCCATCTATCATGTATTCATGATCTCAGTTGCTATGTATGCATATTTGAACTCTCAAATCCATATTAGTCAGTCAGTTAGCATTGCTTATGTATGTAAACCCTTTGCATTTAGCCTACCTGACTTGTATACTCAGTACTTTTGGTTGTATTGACGCATTTGTACTATGGTGCTTTATTTTTATGTTACACCATACGTTCAGAGACACGAGCTACAGATTAGCAGTAGCAGTCGTATTTCAGTATACAGAGTTGCAATGAGTCCTTTTTATTCGAGGAAGATATGATTTGACTTTATTTATTATTTCAGTTAGCTTTCAGTTTATGAAGTTAGTTGGAGACATGTTCCTTCAGCTCCTTACTCAAATAGTATTTAGAGGCTTTCAAATTTTAGATTCAGACTTCAATTGTTTTGGGCATTTGTTACTCCATATGAATGTTATGATTAATTAGATACTTTATTCAGTTGAACCTTATGGCTTATTGTTCATATTTTCTGCATTTTTCATATATATTATTCAGTTTACAGGTACAAATATCAGTCATGGGTTAGCTTATGGTCCTTCGGGGTCATAAGAACTGTGTAGTGTTCTGGTTCAGAAAATTGGGGTGTTATAAAAACAATTGAAACCGTGATGTTGTAAGTTAAATCTGGTATGGTTTCTTATTACTCTGTGATTCCTGGGTTCAGTTGGGGAAAAATAGAACAAAAGGGTGATATCGAAGCTAGATTTGGTCATTTTATTGAGGTTCGGTTTGAGATCATGGACACAGTTCTATTCGAGAAGATCAATTACACTTGAAAAACTTAAATTTATGGTCCACTTCCTCTTTCTCTCTCTATAATTATATCTTGAATTTTAATTGTTGTTGTGGATGTGAACGACTTGTGTGTTTATCATGCTTGATTCTTTATTGTGTGTGTGGTTGATGTTGAGATTTGGATTTTCAAAATTAAAGTGACAGTCAAAGAATGATTTAATTATGAGTAAGGACGATTTTTGGGAGGGGAATTGAGAATCCAATAAGCTTAATGTTGATTATTTTTATTCCTTGTTGGATGTTGGTGAATTCGACAGTATAGTATTTTAGGCCAAAATTTAATAGGCAAATCAAAGGTCGGGTAGGCAAACCGTAAGAACCAATGATTTTTGGGTGATTGAATGTTTGTTGAATGATTTTGTTTTTTTGTATTTTGATAAATTGCACTCATTTGGCCGGTGAATGCCCCGAGGTTATATGTATTATTTCATTTGAGGGATGCCCCGAGTGAGATGCACTCAAAAACAGTGCTTGATCAAGGCCCGATGCACTGAGTGGAGCATAGTTTTGAATTAGTGTAGGTTTATATTTCAGCATCTTTATTTTAGTTAGTAATAAATTGTACTGGACATTATTTTCCAGATTTTGATTGTTTGGTTGTTTGTGGTCTTGTTTATGTGTTTTGTTGGTTTATACATTCCATAGTATCTACTAGCCGATATACTCCACGAAGTGACCGTGGTAGAACTACGGGATCAAGGGGTGCTTAACACCTTTTCCTAGGTCAACAAAATTCCTTAACTTAAATCTCTATTCGTGGACCAATTTTGTAAGAGTCAAAAATCATTTTGGAAAAGGATTTCCAAAGGTGACTGTAACGACCCGAGACTACACCTAGTCTTTACACGGTACATACGACCCCGAAGGACCATAAGCTAACCCATGAATGATAACTACTGTGAGAACTGAACAATAATACTAAAATAAATGCGGAATAATGGACTGAATAGACATAAGGTTCAAAACATCTAAACTATTGATAAAATATAACATTCGTAAAACTGAATACTGTCTGAAAATGTAGTTTGAAAAGCCTCTAACTGAATCTGTCTTAAAGTGGAGTTAATGGGAAAATCCACCAACTAGCTCCATCTACTAAAATACTGCTAAGCTGAAGTACTGAAATAAAAGCATATCCTCAATAAATAAGGACTCACTACTAAATCTGCTACTGCTAGCTGAATCTGGCTAAGCGCGGTCAGGAACCTAACCGAACCAATGATATGAAACATCGTAGTGCAAAAAAATGGGTATGCGATCAGTACGTGGAAATGTACTAGAATTAGAAATGAGCTAAGGCCGAATGCATAGGTTCATATGCATGAACAATAACAAACTGAATGATAAGCAAGAGTTGGATTAGCATACATGGAGGATCTGTAACTACTGAACATATTGTGCCTACTGTGATAGAGTATACTAGAACTAAATATGATAAATGATAACTGAATATATTAATAATCTAGGATCAATGATAATCTGAATTAAAGTTAACTGAGTCACTGTATATCACAGTCCTGATTCGTAGAACTGAACTGAGTTCTATTCTTATGACTGAGACCGAAACTGAAATTGTGGGAGATAATCATCTAACTGACATACCCCAAATAAGATAAGATAATTGATCTAGGGTCCAATCTATAAACCTAATTAGAAGGGTGTAAGTATCGTGCCACGGGTAAAGATAAGCTGAAGAGTAACCCTATACTAGAAGGTTCCCTAAATGAGAATAGTGGTATGCTCTGCTGGTAGGTAGAGCACCTCATCAACCTTCAACTGGCAGGTTTAATGTATTAACCTACGCTGGCAATGTATTTCTGGAATACAAATATTGCTTCTAAGGATCACACCCTCTGCTGCCAGGTAATCCCCCATCCTTAGGTTCACTCGGTGCTGAATTCTACTCCCAACTAAAAGACACTGAACTGAGTATAATGGACTAGACTGGATGAGTTTACTTAGTTTTCCTATGTTCTGTAATTGACTGAGTTCTGTTATGGACTGAGAGTACTGATCATGACATTACTGATACTATTCTTTAACTGACACTGTCTCCAAATAAACAGCTAAGTTATTGGGTATTAAATACCACCAGGACACAATAGAATTAAAAGTAAAGAAAAGCATAATCTTGAATAACATAACAATTTTCACTTAGTCATAATTCATTTATAGAGATATTCAATCAAACAGTTGTAATTCATTAACTTGTACATGAATGGGGAATAAATATTAGTATGCAATAATGGAATTATTTTATTCTCATTGACAATTTGTCAAACACATTGAAAGCATGCTTGGTTCATTAAATCACAAACACTTAGGGTTAAGATGGATACAACAATCAACTTGCAAATCCAAGGGTTTATCATGGATACCATGTAATTCAACACATACTAGAATCAATTCTTGGAACTTGTAATCTAAATCATGGATTCAAACTCAAACTACATCATGAACATGAATGCAATCTAATTTAAACATTTAAATCATAAATCATAAATCTTGTGTTTTGAAAAAGGATTCTTGGGCTCCATGGAATGTAAGGATCCATAGATGAACATCTAACATATCTTACTTTGATGAGTTCTTGGAGAGATTCTTGGGATTGACCTTGATTCTTGAGAACTAGGGTTTGTTTTTCTTGAGAGAGATTTGTCTTTTGATTTTGGAAAAAAGTGAATAATGAAGAGTTTTACACATTTTTATGGCTTAAATCCCACATCTGGGCGGAATAAAATCATAGGGAAAGACTATTTTAACCCCGGGTGCAATGTTAATTTTTAAGAAATTTTCCCAATCTGGACCCTTTGCGTGACACGTCGCTATCGCGCTAGGCCACTGGAAAATGATGACTGGGAAATTTCATGGTGGTGTGACGTGGTGGTATCGTGTTACCACTTTGTTTGTAAACTGAAAGTGCACCGCAATGCGGTGGAATCACGTTGGTACATTGGAAATTTACAATTTTGAATTGGGTCTATGAAGCAACATGCCAAAATCGTTGAGTAACACTGAAAATTGACAATTGATATTTTAACACGATCCATGATGCGCTACTCGCTTGAATGACGATGTTTAACAACTGGAACTTAAAATCACATAACTTCTTACCCGATTGTCAGATTTAGGAAACTTTATATCATTGGAAAGATAATTGAATTTCCTACACAATAGTAGGGTCAAATATGAAAAGTACTGAGTATTTCTCAAAAATTTATTTAGGATAACCTATATTATAAGGGTTAGTCTAGGCTAGGGAAATACGAGGTATTATAATATCTCCCCCTTGGAAACATTCGTCCTCGAATGTAGCTAGTTAAGCTAACAGAGTATAGACAGACTGAGTTTAACTACAGAACTAAACATGCACAACTGAAGATGATTATGTGACTGGTCTGACAGACTGAACTTACATTCTGAACATGGATTTCTGATGCATAAGTACATGTTTGAACGGATTAATGAATACATGACTGAATATGCATGAACGGGAACATGAGGACATGACTAAGTATGAATTATGATACATGAACTAAAATGATTACTTGGATACATGTCATGATAGGGGGATGGTCATACGACTGACTTGGGACTTGAGGGTCAACTATAAGGACCTATTACTTCAACTGGAAATTCTACGTAAAGAAAAAATGAAAGGTTTAGATCGTGATAGCTCGAGTAATATAGTTCATCCCCCCTTGGGACGCTATTTCCCTCGAGAATGCTAACTTGGCTAAAATAGTAAGGAAAAGTATGAGACGATGCACGGGGTATGTACGAACTAAATCGTGATTGAATATCTGGGATCTAAAACTGAGACATAAATATGTAAATGGGAGATCTATAACATACCAGTGACCACAACAAGAGAACTTTCCTGATCTTGTCTGGACTGAAATGCGTAAAAACTGTTTAGGTGTTACCTACTAGTGACACTGGAAGCGGCACCTTGTTGATTTAGGCAACCTGACTGAGCTAAAGGAGGACTATATTGACACTAAAAACCTGACTGAGGACAATCTCTGACTCTGTGGCCTGGCTTTCCACACTCGAAACAAACATCACTGACAGCTCCGCACATACCCTTATGATTCTTACTACACTTTTTGTAAAATGGATTAGTACGACCATTGCTTACTGATACACCCAAATTACACCTCTCTTACGAGAGAATAAGCAGTTGTTGTCAAATATATAACCCAACTATCTTGGGATCGAATCCCACAGGGAATATGGTGCTAATTAAGTTGTATACAGATTAATTAAATTTTAATTATTTGTTTCCGTAAAATAAATAAAGGGATTTGATTTAGTTCACAAATTAATGATTTCAGTTTAACAAGATGAAATCTGTGTTGTAGTATTCAAATTCAGAGAAATAGCAAGCTAGGGTTATGTCCACCTTGTAGTTTTCAATACTTTCTTACTATGGGCTTTACGAATTCATACATGCTTTGTGATTATAGAGAAATGTATTGTATTTAATAACATAATCCTAGTGTTTCTCAACCATCAAGGACAAATTCACTTTAGTTCTCTCGACTCAAAAGCATTTACCAAAACAATACAAAATCTCCAAGTAGTTAATCCTACTAAGGCATCAACATATGAAATAGGGGTTAGAAATCCTATTTTCTTGTCACTACTCTCTTTTCCGAACATCAACCTTTCTTTCGAACAAGTTGTGTTTTAAGGCATATCCTCTATCTTTGCAACCATGAGAATTCAACATAAAAGAAGAGAGAGTGATGCAAACACATCAATGCATAATGAATTCAAAAACCAAAGTAATAGATTGTATGCTACAAGGCTTCCATAATCCTAACTAATAAACTTAGCCAATCATGAATAAAATGAAAAGCATCATAAATACATTAATCATACCAAAAACTAGAAGATGATCTTGGTGTGCGAATAGTGAAAACAAGAGAGAAAACGTTTCTCTCTCTCTCTCCCCAAGCTAAGCCACCACTCTCCAATCAAAAATAATACAGAATAATCAATTCTGACTATAAATTCAGCATTACGCCTTTTAATAATCTTTTCTCTCATAATTTCCTTCTAAGTCTCTGAACTAATTATAAATGACAAACTAGTCTTGGACATAGTTTCCAGGCGTTACATTTGGTCCAGACTGCTACTCTCTCTTGTGTCATATGCTATCCGCATTCCGTAGTCCAATTATTCTTTATCTACCTCATTAATACCTGAAATCATGCTAATCACATCGGTTAGCTCAATTACATAGAAGTAGAGTGAAAACATAAGAAACTAGGCACTTTGTTCTCTAAACTTAGCTAAAATATGGATAAGTTATGGTGCTTAGGCGTATAAATACACCCAAGATCACTACCCCATACTTAAAGCTTTGTTCGTCCTCAAAAATCATATCTATTTATGCATACTACACAAGTCTTAGCATCTACAAAGGAAAACAAGATGCTCAAATAGGCTCACACAACAATTATGAACAAGTAGTAGATTCAGGAATATTACTAGACACAACTTACGCTCAAGAATTGACTCATTAAGTTGGCAATTTCATGCATACCATTTAAGCAAAGAAATAATATAAATTACCTAACCTTCATCAACCATGTGCCCTCACAACAAGAAATTTACCCATAATCACTCACAATCATACATTTCTATAAAAATTGGTACAAGAATCAAGTTGCGCTCACTCTCACAAAGAATTCTCAAATTACAACTGATGACCATATGTTTTCCCTTAGTGTAATACTCCACTAATACCAGAATGCTAAGATTAGGATTAAATAGGTCTCTTACGGGTTGTAATGTAGGCTAAAGGAGGGGTAGGAACTATTTTGGCTAGAAATAGTGACTATCTTCCCTAAGAACTTTAATACACTACATTATGCAATTAAGAACAATCTCTTACAACCAATTTCCACTTCTGCTATCTTTATCGATTTTCTTTTCACGCCAACTCGTTAAGCTCAATTAATTACACTATGGAGGGAGTATGCAACCCTTTCAAATATTTTTTTTGCGCCCTTTTCGTGTTATATACCCCTATAATAGCCACCCTTAACTTAAGCGATTTTCCTTAGTTGAGGTGCACAATGTCCAAGAAGGACCAGGACCAAAATAGGTTCATTATAACATGTCCGGGAAAAAAAATCAGAACTTTTTCAATAATTTTTCCTACTCCCAAGCACATCAATTTCACATGCCAATAACTAGACTTTGGGGTATCAACTTCACCTTTTTTCTAATTGTCAAATTCCTAACTCAAATTGATTTTACATTAAAGAGCTTAGGAGCTTTTGGATCAAATTACGGTCTATTAAAGAACGGATTAGGCCAAATATAAGTCTAACAAAAGAATAAGCTAAAGGCTCAACGGGGCTAGCTAAGATAATGTACAAAGGTAGGTCAAAAGAAGGTATGAACAATGGGTATCAAAGAAATGCCTACATCATCTCCTAAACTAACAATCTTTATTTCGCTTTGCACACATACCAAAAAAGTTCTAGTATCAGTTGCAATAAGGAATATACAATAGTCTTACATACTCATGGAACATGGTCAACTCAATTAGGAGCATTATAGATTCTCGACCCAATAATTACATGAATTCAAATAAAACTAA
The DNA here is from genome assembly GCA_026120095.1 of Capsicum chinense. NCBI lineage: Eukaryota > Viridiplantae > Streptophyta > Magnoliopsida > Solanales > Solanaceae > Capsicum > Capsicum chinense. The sequence goes on along the minus strand of JAPEIP010000002.1, from coordinate 43,605,030 downwards.
CAATCACAACAAGAGTCACAACTAGAGCCTAGGTGTTTCAAATGGAATGATCCATCACATACTTATGTTATAATGTCATGTGATCCACAAGAACAGTTACATGCAATTTAATGACTAATTTTCTCTTAAGACGGTCATCATCCATCCATCATCAAGAAAAATACCTAATTATAACTAAATAGAATAAACATCTAATAAGAAACAAAATAAACAAAAAAACTAATCCTATCACAGAAGAATGCTAAGGAGAAGCTACTATTTTCTTACAAAACAAGTAGCTAAGTAACCAGCCACCCCATATTTAGAATAAGCATTGTCCCCAGTGCAAATAACAAGATAAAGAACCTAGCTAGTAGTACTGCTCATCCGCATTAAGAGTCATGCCACCTACATTGAGATCATCGTCAGAGCCATTTTTCCTATGTTCATTATATCATCCATGTCAACCACACATAATGAAACTAACTATAATTAAGATGAGGGTGATGAAGTCACCACCCCACACTTAATTTGTTAGTATTAACCAATTAAGTGTTATTGTCGGGTACTCAGACTTCGCCGACATACACTTTGACATGGTGTATCAACATTAGTTACAATACAATTCACTCACTTCAATTCCCCCAATTCTATTTCAATGAAACACTTTTTTGAACAAAATCATACCCTACACTTTCAACCATATCAATATATACAAAATGCCATCACTTTCACAACATCACCATTGCAAGAATTTAATTCATAATTCTTAAGAAATCACTTAGCTATAATATAGAGTCACAATAACTAATGATTAAGAAAGTAAAACTTACCTTGAAGATGGAAGCTTTGTGAAACAAAAGGAAAATTCTTGAGATAGTTAATGTTGAAGGACAAAGAGAATGGTAAGAGCTTAATATTGTACAGATTAAGGGTGAAATAAGGATGAATTTGGGAATTTAGGGTGTGAAGTCTATTTAAAGAATAAAAATCTAGGTCGGGTTGACCCAAGTTAAAGTTGGATATTAAGCTGAAATTGGAGAGGTATACGGCGCACAACTTATCGTACAACATTAAGTGTGTGTTACATTAGGCATCGCACACTTTAGACAGTGAGCATATGCATTATGGTGTGTGACGCACATGTTATCGCACAAATAAAGGTATGCAACGCATAAGTTATTGCATAAGTTTCATTATACAGCATAGATGGTATCAAACAGTTGAGGGAGTGAGCATGTGCGGAGACTTATGTGACGCAAAAGTTATCACACACTTTGAGGTGTGGGGCGCATATGTTATTGCACAACTTAAGGTGTGCGGCACACATCATGCTACCCATTTTTGACTATGTGAAGTAATGTGCTTAGGCTAAATGTAAGGCCACACTTTTACGATGGTCTATGAAAATTTTGATGCCATGCACCCCATTCTTCATTTAAAGAATTGACAAAGGTCCATACCGCGGGGGGGTCGCCCTCGCACCCCCATCGAGGTTAGTGGTGGCTTGGGGATTAGGCTTATCAGCTCGATCCCTATGCTACCACCACAAACCTCTTTGAAAGTCATAAAATAAAGTTGCATCGCAAAACTTTTTGGGTCAGATTCACATAAATTGGGGTACGACTCTAACACGAATTATACTTAAGCCTTACACATTTGACCACTCCAACTTACCTGCAATGTTCCCATCACTCCTAAACTTACCACCATTGGCATGGCTTAATTCCAAACCAAAATCAGTAATAATCTCCTCTTTAGTACTTCATGCATCTACACTTAATCAAAAACAACAAAAATGATTAGAAGTATTGGTTGCCTCTCACCAAGTGTCGTACTTTTGGTCGTGGCTCGACTTTTGTTTTTGTATTTTTTTTAACATGATAAAATAAAAAAAAAGTCATGGTTTGCCTCCCATACAAAAACTAATTTAATGTTGCAGAATGACTCAATTATCTTGGCTACTCAGACTTCGTCAAGATACATTGATGATACAATTTGTACCTCATTTTATGGATCAAGAAAATGCTTCATTCCTAGTCCAACCACTTTGAAGTCACTCACATCCTTGCTTGTAAGTTCAATCAAACCAGCTATGGTCTACACAACATACCTATCCTTGACTAGTACATCTTGCTCATCTTCATAAAATACATCAACAATCGAGAAGACACTTATATCCTTTTGTTTTTTCATAGACCGACATACTTTATAACTGACTTCTTTCTCATTGAGCCTAAATTTTAGCTCATTCAGCTCCATGTCCACTAACACTCTCCCAATTGCTAAGAATGGCCTACCCAAAATTATGGGTACTTCATAGTCCACTTTGTAATCAAGAATTACAAAGTCGGCAGGAAATATAAAATCCATAACTTTTACAAGTACATCATGTAGAATCCCAATCGGAATTTTTACCGATCTATCGACCATTAAAAGCCGCATATTGGTGGGCGTAGGATCTCCCAAACCCATTTTCTTGAAAACCATTAATGGCATAAGATTTATACTTTCCCCAAGATCACAAAGGGCCTTTTCAAACTTTAGCAATCCAATCGTATATGGAACAGTAAATGCTCCTGGATCAGCTTTCTTCTGGACAATTGATCTTGTAGCAATAGCACTACAATGATGAAGATTTTCTACCATTAGCATATCCGGGCATCTGTTCCAG
>JAPEIP010000002.1:43585954-43597764 GCA_026120095.1 Capsicum chinense | reverse complement strand
CTATGGGCTTTACGAATTCATACATGTTTCGTGCTTACAGAGAAACGTATTGTATTTAATAACATAATCCAAGTGTTTCTCAACCATCAAGGACAAATTCACTTTAGTTCTCTCGACTCAAAAGCGTTTACCAAAAACAATACAAAATCTCCAAGTAGTTAATCCTGCTAAGGCATTAAGATATGAAATATGGGTTAGAAATCCTATTTTTTTGTCACTACTCTCTTTTCTGAACATCAACCTTTCTTTCGAACAAGTTGTGTTTTAAGGCATATCCTCTATGTTTGCAATCATGAGAATTCAAGATAAACGAAGAAAGTGTGATGTAAATACATCAATGCATAATGAGTTCAAAACCCAAAGTAATAGATTGTATACTACAAGGCTTCCATAACCCTAACTAATAAACTTAGGTACGCATGAATAAAACGAAAAGCATCATAAATATATTCATCATACCAAAAACTAGAAGATGATCTTGGTGTACAAATAGTGAAAATAAGAGAGAAAATATTTCTCTCTCTCTCCTCAAGATGAGACGCCACTCTCCATTCCAAAATCATACAGAACAATCAATTCTGACAAAAAAATTCAGCATTAAGCCTTTTAATAATCTTTTCTCTTATAATTGCGTTCTAAGTCCCTAAACTAATTATAAATGACAAACTAGTTTTGGACATAGTTTCTAGGCTACAGCTTTGGTCTAGACTGCTACTCTCTCTTTTGTCATATGCCATCCGCATTCCATAGTCCCATTATGTCTTCATCTACCTCATTAATACCTGAAATCATGATAATCACATCGATTAGCTCAATTACATAGAAGTAGAGTAAAAACATAAGAAACTAGGAACTTTGTTCTATAAACTTAGCAAAAATATGAATAAGTTATGGTGCTTAGGTGTACAAATACACCAAGATCACTTACACTAACGCGGGTCATCAGTACACTAGCTGAGGATGGAGTTGGGACTGAGAACTTTGGATGAAATTGAGAACGGTTACAGCCTTCTGACTTAGGCTGACTGAAATTGAAGCTACCTGTTCTATCCCTCTTATTCTCTATCTCTCCTTCTTCTTAAGCTTCTGCTCCTCAATCGATTGAGCATAGATCATAATCCTATATATGTCCATATCTTTAATCAACATTGTTGTTCTGCACTTCTTAACCACACTATCTAACTCTCCAGATAAGAACTTGCTCATTCTGGACCTATTCTCTGCCACTACATGGACAGCATACTTGGATAACTGAGTAAACTTGAGGGAATACTCTTTTACGCTCATGCTACCTTGTCTGAGATTAATGAACTCTAACACTTTGGCTTCTCTCAGTTCTAAGGGAAAGAATCTGTCTAGGAAGGCTGTGGCAAACTCTTTCCACTCTATGGGTTCTATATCTATACCCCTATCTACCTTCCACTTCTTAAACCACATATAGGCTACATCTTGTAACTAATAAGCGGCAAACTCGGCACTCTAACTAAAAGTAACTCCCATGATATTTTTGACTTGTTGAACCTTATTGAGGAACTCTTATGGATCCTCTTCTAACTTAGATCCCTTAAAGAAAGGAGGATTCATTCGGGTGATGTCCCAAATTTTGGTTGCAGTAGTATTGGCCACTAGGTTGGCCAGAATGTAGCTGACCATTCATTTTAAGCTACTAATGAATTGTCTATAGTATTGAATACAACTTTGAATTCTACGTGAGAGACATGATTATCCAGCGGATCTGCCTGAATGGGCTGAGGGGCTGACTGGTTTCCGGTTCTTCTTTCGTTAGTCATTTTGGGAGGCTTGTTCTATAAGCGAAAGGAAGAAGCAAATAATACTAAGATATTAACTTAAGCTTATGCTCAATCACACGACATAAATACTAAAAGAAGGGAAATGTTTCCTAAAACATCTGATATCCTCTTGTCCATAAGTGTGGAGCGGTACACACCCATGCACAAGACTCTACGTGATGTGGCTTTTCAGAATACCTAGGACACTATTAAACCTTAGGCTTTGATACCAAGTTTGTAATGACTCGGGACTACCCCTAGTCATCACACAGTTCTTACAACCCCAAAGAACCACAAGGTAACCCACGAATGATCTCTACTGTGTAGGCTGAAATGCCATAAGGTTCAAAACATCTAAAATTCTAATAAAATATAATATCTATAAAAATGTTGTCACGACCCAAGTTGGGACCCTGACCTTTGACGAGCATCCAAAAAAATAGTGATTCGAACGCACTTTTATATCTGGTAATCATGCACAATACTCAAATAATAAAGAAAATACGTTGAAATATAATAAATAAAATCATGGTCATATTCTGAAAGGTTTTCAATAATACAAAAAACAAGTTGATAAATGTCTAGACAACATTTTTTTTAGTTAGCGAAATCTCTACCAAATACGGCATCAATAAAATTGTCTGAGTCTGGGACAAGGCCCCCAGTCAACCTAAACCAATACAAATGACAAATAATTGAAAAAAATTAAGCCTTCAGGAAAAGAGAAGGCTCACGAACTGCACAATTCACTTATGTCTGAAAACTCTACATCTTAGCAGGACCTCTAGAGTTAGCCTCGACCGTGAAATGTAGGCGGTCAATATGATTATACTGGTCAGCAAAGCAATCCAAAATAATGTATTTATATATATATATATAATAGATTTGTGAAAATCATGAAACATCATGCATTATGTAGTTTAAAAATACATGGGCAAATCTTTGATAATCATAAATCATTCTAGTCAGTGGAGTTCTATTCTTTGTATTTCTTCTAAGTTTAGTGGCACACCCTACAATTCTATGACCCCATGGGCTATATGAAGTCTGCCCTTAACTCGGCGGCCAAGACCCCAACCCAAGTTTGCCGCAAGGTTTGGAGTTTCTGATTTTGATACGCCACTGCACTAGGCCAGCTAATAATCTATCTAGGGGATATAATAATCCGTATCGGCAAAACATGATTTCGGGCAATGAGTTATCTGAACCTGTGCCTTATTCGAGTAACCACCTAACATTTCTTTATGCCCATTTTAACCATTTCTGAACATGCATAGTTCTAAGTTCAAAATCTGAAAATCTGAATTAAAATATGCATTTTATTCTATTCTTAATAACCATGTCATTATCTGTATTGGTATCATCTTACCAAAACTTGCAAGTCATATTTTCTGAGCCATATGTTATCATGAAAGTTTCTCTCATTTAAAAAAATAATGTTCGAACCACCAAAGCATTTAAACAAGTATAAGAGGATTCTTATTTAAAAGCATAAGTGAAAACCATGCAAAGATTCTCATCCTTTTAAACAATTTCTAACAAAAGTGCGGTGGTCATGTATTTTGACAAATCATGCAAATTCTTTTATTATATATATACTCAAAGTATATCATCATGATCAACCCCCTCTCATCAATTAAAAAAATCAATCTTGAATTATTCAACAATAGTCAATAGCATTGATTCCATGCTTCTAAATAACATTCTTCAACTCATAAAATTTTATAATCAAGAAGGTGTTGCAACATGAGAGGGAGCATAAATTGTCATGCTCTCAATTCAATTATCAACTTTAAAAATATATATACATATATAAGATTACAAATTAGTTTGTGGGAAAAGGCCTCAAGATCAAAACAGTAATTACATTTAAGAGTTCATAATGCACAATTCTAATGTAAATTCCAAATCCCTTTTGTAAATTCATGATTTCTAATCTTTAAACCATATTCAAAGTGTTTAAACCAGCCCATTTAGTTTTAGAAAATCCTCACGTACCTAAGATTACTTAGGAGAAGGAGTGGAATCCGAATCTTTCTTAATTTCTTGAAATTCTTGGCTTCAAAGATGATTCTTGATCTATGAGGGAGGGACTAGGGTTCACTTTTGAGATAATTAGAGTAGTTTTTTATGATAGTTTCCCTTAGCACTCCTTGATTTTGTGTTATGGCAGAGTTATGATTGGGGAAAATGACTAAACTACCCTCCCAAGGAGAGTTATTTTAAAAGAATTCACAAACTAGGCACCAACGCATTACCCAAAGTCATACATTGAGATCATGTCAGTCCACTATTTAATCAATGCAATCATTGATATGGAGTATCAACTTCGCGTTGGGATATTGATTTCAATATCTAAACACCCGTCAACGATGCTCGAAAATTCCAAAACTTATCTAGATGTACTATTAACATCCCCGATCATGAATCAACTTTAAAATTATCTTTCTGAGGTCTGGATGGTCAAAAATAAAATCATCAAAGATTAGCTCAAAATGTTACTAAGTCCTTTTGACACTTAGAGAAATTTTTAAAAGATTGACCCTCCAAGCATACTACGAAGTGGCATCAGTTCGAGAATACTATGGGGTGTTACAATATCACTCCTTGTGATCATTCATCCCCGATGATGACACGGGACACATGTAGGAACAATTTACTCTAGCGAATAAGAGATAAAAAGAATAAGGCAAGGATTGTACCTTCCATTTTGTCATTCGCAGGATCAAAAAGATTTGGGTATATTGCACGCATATCATTCTCTGACTCCCAAGTAGCTTCCTCAACTTGTTGATTTTTCCCCATCACCTTAACCAAAGTTATATCCTTGCTTCTCAACTTCAGGACTTGATGATCCAGAATAGCAATAGGTTCTTCCTCATATGATAAGGAGCCTTTCACATTGATTTTTCTCAACATAAAACACCAAGGAATGGTCCCCAATACACTTTTCCAACGTCAACACATAGAACACGAGATGTATAAAAGTTAGACTTGTAGGAAATTCTAGCTCATAGGCAACCCCACCTATCCTTCTTATAGCCTGATATGGTCCTACATAGCAAGGACTCAGCTTTCTCTTCTTCCTAAATTGCATGAATCTCTTCATAGAGGAGACTTTTAGAAACACCAAATCACCCATCTCAAATTCTAGCTCCCTCCTTCTAACATTGGCATATGAATTTTGATGAATCTTAGCGGTCTTAAGTTATTCTCTAATGATTTTCACCTTATCCATTTCCTGATGAACAAGATCAGGCCTAAACAGCTGTGTTTCCCCCACTTTATACCACCAAATTGGTGATCTATATCTTCTTCTATAAAGTGCTTCAAAAGGAGCCATCTTAATGCTGACATGATAGCTATTATTGTAGGTAAACTCTATCAATGGTAAGTGATCCACCCATGTACCTTTGAAATCAATTACACAAGCCCTTAATATATCCTCAAGGGTCTAAATAGTGCATTCATCTTGCCTATCTATTTGAGGGTGGAATGCAGTACTTAGGCTCACATGGTTACCTATGCCCCATTAAAAAGATCTCTAAAACTGCGAACAAAATTATGTGCCTCGATAAGATATAATAGATACCGATGCCATATGTAAGCTAACTAATTCCTCAATATATAGCTTAGCATAATCATCTTCTAAATAGTTAGTCCTCATAGGCAAAAGTAAGTTGACTTGGTCAGTCGGTCCACAATGAACTAAATTGAATCTTATTTATTTCGAGACATCAGAAGCCCTATGATAAAGTCTATATTGATGATCTCTCATTTCCACATAGGTAAAGCTATCTCTTGGGAAGTACCACCTGGTCTCAAATGTTCCACTTTAACTTGTTGGCAATTCAAACACTTGGAAACAAAATTATACATATAACGTTTCATATTATTCCACCAATATATATCCTTAAGATCATGGTACATTTTGGTAGAGCCTGGGTGAACAATATATCTCGAAGTGTGAGCCTCATCAAGAATTCTTTTCCGTAATTTATCCACATCTAGGAAACATAATCTACACTGATATCTTATGATCACATCACCTCAAATCTCAAAAGTTATCACTTTATGTTGACCCACATCTTTCTTGAATTGTATCAAGATGGATTCTTTGGCCTGCTTTTCATTCACTTCAGTATATAAGGAATAGTTTTCTATTTCATGTACCACTATTCCCCCATCTTTGGGATCTAGAAGTCGCACCCCTTGATTGGATTGTCGGTGAATACCCTTCACCATCTCTCTTTTTCCTTCGTCAACATGAGAAAGATTGCCCATAGATAATCTATTGAGGGCGTTGGCTACCACATTCTTCTTGCCTGGATGATAGAGCAGGCTAATGTCATAATCATTCAAAAGTTCCAACCAACGCCTCTGCCTGAAATTTAATTCTTTCTTCCAGAAAACGTACAATAAACTTATGTGGTTAGTGAAAATATCAACATATACCCCATAAAAATAGTGCGGACATATTTTAAGTGCAAATACTATATACGTAAAATCCAACTCATGAGTGGGGTAGTTCCGCTAGTGCACCTTCAATTGCCTAGATGCATAAGCTACCATGTTGCCATGCTGCATAAGTACAAACCCAAGTCCTACCCGTGATTCATCATAATATACAGCAAAACCCTCTGTACTCTCTGGAAGGGTTAAAATAGGTGTAGTAGTCAACTTGACTTTCCACTTCTCAAAACTATTCTCGTAGGAGTCAAACCATAAAAATTTTACCTTTCTTGTGTCAACCTGGTAATTTGAATAGTTATGGAAGAAAAGCTCTCTATGAACCTTCTGTAATACCCCAATAATCCCAAGAAGCTTCAAATATCGATTGGAGTCGTGGGTCTGGACCATTTTCTCACAGCCTCAATCTTTTGGTGATCAACTTTAAATCCCTCACTAGAAAAAATATGCCCCAAGAAAACAATAGCATTAAGCGATAATTCACACTTGGAAAATTTTGCATACAATCTATGATCTTTGAGGTTATGAAGGATGATTCAGAGATGACTGGAGCGATCATCCTCATTCTTAGAATAAATAAAAATGTCATCAATGAATACTATGACAAAATGATCTAGAAACTGATGGAACACCCTATTTAATAGATCCATGAAAGCTGCAGGGGCGCTAGTCAATCCGAAGGACATGACTAAGAATTTGTAATGACCATATGATGTTCTAAAAGTTGATTTGGGGATGTCATCCTCCCTAACTTACAACTAATGATACCCCAAATGAAGTTCTATCTTTGAAAAGTACTTAGCTCCCAGAAGTTGGTCAAAGAGATTATCAATTCTAGGAAAGGGATACTTATTCTTAATAGTGACCTTATTCATCTAACGGTAGTCTATACACATATGGAGTGAACAATTTTTCTTACGTACAAAGAGTACTGGTGCACCCCAGGGAAAAATATTAGGACGGATGAAGCCTTTGTTAAGAAGCTCTTTTAACTATTCTTTTAACTCTTTCCATTCTGCAGGAGCCATTCTGTATGGCAGAATGGAAATGGTATGGGCGTCTGGCAATAAATTAATACCAAAATCCATCTCCCTATTAGGTGATATTCCTGGGAGATCATCGGGGAAGGCTTTTGGAAATTCATTAACCACAAGGACAGACTCAAGAGAATGACTTTCAGTATTAAAATCTTTGACCTGAATAAGATGATACACAACCCTTAGAAATAAGCTCATGGGCTTTGAGGTAAGATATGAATTTACCTGTTGGTGATAAAGAATACCCCTCCCACTCTATCATAGATTCATTCAGTAATAAAAAAGTAACCTTACGGGTTTTAAAGTTTAGAACATCGTAGCACGAGTGAATCTAGTCCATCCCTAAGATAACATCAAAATCAATCATATCAAGTTCTACCAAATCAGCCACAGTATCACGATTATAAACAGACACTACACAATTATTATTCACTCTACTAGCTAAAATAGAATCACCTACATGAGTGGAAATAAAGAAAGGTTCTACAATAACTTCGGGCTCAAACCAAAAATCGATTGCCACATAGGGGGTCACATAAGACAAAGTAAACCCGGGATCAAGTAACACATACACATCATAAGAAAAGATTTGTACCCTACCCGTGACTATATTTGGTGAGGCCTTTGCCTCCTGGCGACTGGACAAAGCATACAACTGATTGTGAATGCCCCTGATAGTTGAAGTAGAGCCTTTGGGAGGTGGGGGTGGCACTGAGGAGTTTGCCTTCCATCAAAGTTCCTCCTAGCAGAAGGACAATCTCTTTGGAAATGGCCCACCTGACCATAAGTATATCATACTATCTTGACCAGCTGATACTTCCCTGGGTGATGCTTACCACAGGTTTCACACCACAGCTAAGTCCTATATGGCTGGGCCACACTTCTATAAGACCGAGAACCCTGCACTTCGGACGCAAAATTAGTCTAAAAATTTTGAGATCGTCCATTAACTAGAGGTCTGGGTGCTGGAGTGCTGGCTGCAGACTGAGCATTGCCCCAAAACTTAATCTTCTACTGGCAGTTAACCCAATTACCGCTCTGCGGCTGACTATAGTTCTATTCTATTGATCTGGCCCTCTTATCCTGTCTGTCTTTCTCCCTCGCTTTAGCAACCCTCTTTTTCTTATCCTCAACCTGCGGCAAGTGAACTGATAATCAAGAGAAGTCCATATCTTAGTTGAACATTGTCCCCTTGCACTCCAACACCAAGTCATTTGAAAGACCAGATACAAACTTCCTCATATTGGCCAACATGTTTCCTACCAACTCTAAAGCATAAAGAGATAGTTGATTGAATTTTAGGGTGTACTCCTTGATGCTCATCTTCTCTTATTTCAAGTTCATAAACTCTTCATCCTTGGAGTCTCTTAAGTCTTAGTGAAAGAATTGGTCCAAGAAGGCTCCCACAAATTTTCCCCACACACAGGGTTCAACACTATATCCCCTCAAATCTTCCAACTCATTGCACCACTAATTTTATACCTCCTTCAATTGGTAAGTCTCTAGTTCAACCTCTTCTACTTCATCCACATGGATCACTCAAAATATTTTCTCCATCTCGTCTACAACCTTTTGTAGGTCCTCCTTCACCTCTATACCAGTAAACTTAGATAGATCCAACCACATAAACTGACCCACCCATGTAGCTTCAGATGTAATAGTTGCAGACCTAACATCCTCTGACTATCGTCTCTGTAAAGCTACAAACTTTGACATCATATGCATCAATTATTACATCAGTATTTGATATCTCTCTTTAGGGAGGTAGGGTGTGAATAGTCCAAGACTGGGGAGCCCTAGGTGCTTTGGGTGGGCTGGTTTGGACAGTTGGGACTCCTGGAGCAGCAACAAATTTAGGAGTATAATCCCTATTAAGTGTCCTCATACCATGGGTAGGACGAACATCATCTATATGGGCATTTTTATCATTAGAGCGATGTAGAGGCATGATAGATTTTTCTGAAAAGCAAGAGACCCTAGATTAGGGGACATTAAAACTCTATAGTACAAACTAAATCACAAAGAAGGGAAATATTCCTAAATATCTAGTAGCCTCCTGCCTGTAAGTGTGGTGTGCTAGACACCCATAAACAAGACTCTACCCGATGCAATTTTGCAGAAACCCTGGGACCATGTATCGTGCTCTGATATCAAGTTTGTCACGACACAAGGTAGGACCCTAGCCGTGACAAGCATCCCAAACCATAGTTATTCGGATGCTCTTCTACATTTAGTAATCATGGACAATACTCGAATAGTAAGGAAAAGATGATCATGGTCATATTCTTAAAGCTGTTCAACAATGTGAAAAACAAGTTTATCAACATCTAGACAACATCCATTTTAGTCTGCAAAATCTCTACTAAATACGACATCAGTAAGATTGTTTGTATCTAGGACAATGCCCCCATTGGACCTAAACTAAAAAAAATAACAAATAACTGAAAAGAAGTAAGCCTTTCAGAATAGAGAAGGCACACCAACTGCACACTTCACTTCTGTCTAAAAACTGTACAACTTAGCAGGACCTCTAGACTGAACCTTAAACCCTAAAATATAGGGGGTCAATACGATTGTACTGGTATGTAGAGCAATCCAAAATAATATATTTATATATATATAATAGATGACAGCAAATCATAAAAAATCGTGCATGATATAGTTTAAAAATACTGTATTACTTCAAAGATAAGTGGTACACCTTGTAATTCTACGACCCCATGGGCTATATGGAGTCCTCCCTTAACTTGGCGGCTAAGCCAGCAACCGATTTTTGCAGCAAGGGATAGATTTTCTGATTCTGATATGTCACAGGGCACTAGGCCAGCATAAAGTCCCTCTAGGGGACATAATAACCCATATTGTCAAAACACAGTTTCGAGCAAAAAGTTATCTGAACTCGTTCCTTATTCGGGTAACCACATAACATCTCTTTATGCCTATTTTTAACCTTTTCTAAACATGCATAGTTCCAGGTTCAAAATCTTAAAATCCGAATGAAAATCTGCGCTTTGTTTATTTTTGAATTACCATGGCATTATCTTTATTGATATCGTCATACCAAGACTTGCAAGTCGTATTATCTGAGCCCTATGATATCATGCAAGATTCTCTCATTTTAAGAAATAATGTTTAGACCAACAAAGAATTTAGACAAGTATAAGAGGATTCATATTTCAATGCATAAGTCAAAACCATGCAAACATTTTCATCCTTTTAAATAATTTCAAATAAATGTGCGGTGGTAATATATTTCGACAAATCATGCAAATTCTTTCATTATATATATACTCAATGTTTATCATCATGAATAAACCCCTCTCATCAATTAAGAAAATCAATCTTGAAATATTCAATAATAGTCAATAGCATTGATACAATGCTTCTAAATAACATTCTAGACTCAAGAAGGTGTCGCAACATTATAGGGAGCATAAATGGTCATGCTCTCAATTCAATTATCAACTTTAAACATATATATACATTTATAAGATTATAAATCAGTTTGGGGAAAAGGCCTTAAGACCAAAACAGTAATTCCATTTAAGAGTTCATAATGCACAATTATAGTGTAAATTCCAAATCCCTTTTGTAAATTCATGATTTCTAAAATTCATGTACTGAGGGTTAATGTAGGATTAGGAAATATGGGGTATTACAGTGACTCGACACACTAGATTTATGTCAAGTGGCGACACTGAGTTTTGATTGTTAAACTCCTATTCAAAATAATTTTTTTTTTCATTTGTCACTTAATAATAAAACCATTTTCAAATCGTAAATTCAATATTTTTGGTAAAAATGATGTGTCACAGCTCTAGAAATCCCACTGGAGATTTTTAGAATTCAAGCTTTAGTTTGAGTTGTACCCGTTTAGTGTGACACTATCGGTGTATTGAAGCCATATTTGTGTTATTGTTTGTGTTGTTGTTTTATCATTGTTGAGTGACTACTTGTTACGTATTTATAGTTTTTCTCTTATGTGTTAAAATTTTATATCTTTCTTTATTTGCATAACCCTAGTCATTTCTTTCACAAAAAGTCCCATACTATACGCTGTGTACATGACCTCTAGTTGAATAACTAAGAATTTAAGAGGAAGAGCCTCGGCTGGTATGGCGAGGGTGGAAAGCTATCGCAGGCACCATCGACTATCCGCACCCTTGAACAACCTTGTTACTAGACCCCAACCTAGGTCAGCCTTTAGGTCATGCTTATCTGCATCATATTGAGACCTAGCGGGACTTGTTTGGCCCTTTACAGGAGACTCCTCTCCTAGCATCCCTACATGCTAATTATTGCATCTTCGAGGGTAATAGGGTCATTTGTCAGACTAATTTGGGGAAAACATGTGTTATAATTAAAGAAAAGTGTTTTCGCAAAGAAAGGTTGAAAAAAAAAAAAGGAACAAATATGTCAAAAAAAATAGTTTTGTAGTTTCTTAGAGTTATTTATGGCTTTTGTTTCCACAATACAAAATTTTAAAAAGTTTTTTTTTTTTTTTTACCTTTTT
>JAPEIP010000002.1:43566137-43577606 GCA_026120095.1 Capsicum chinense | reverse complement strand
TGTTTATTTTCTTTACGTAGTACATTTTATGTGGGTTCTAGTGATATGACATGCTGGCAGAATATTCAACTAGATCTTAAAATCCAGCTTAAGCATGAACTTTGTATCAAAGGGCTACAGTTAGAAAAAGCTTGAGAAAATAGAGAGAGTGCTGAGACATTGCGTGACCAGGTTGAAACCATCTTTGAACAATAAGGTAATTATTTTGAGGATCACATGAATAACTTGGTCATCAATTGAAAGACATATCTCAATTAGGTCAAATAGTGGATGTGCTATCAAATATCAAGAAGAACAGAAAGAAAACCAGATCCACGAAACCATAAGTCATTCAATGTCAAGATTGTACAACAATGGTGAAGTTATATGTTAGATAAGTGCAGAAGATGTAGTGACGCACATGCTCAGTAAAATTTAGTGTTGTAAAAAATGTCAGAAATGATTTTCAACTCCTACTTTCATATTGCATGTTTTGTCATCCTACGTTTACCCAGTTGATCTTTAGTTCTACTTTCTTTTATGCCTCTCTTTCGAAATCAATATAGAGTCAACAAAATTAAAGAAAAAGTGTTGAGTAAAAAATAGAGTCACAAACAATTAAAAAAAGGAGAAAAAAATATGTTTAGAAGAAAGAACAAATATTAATGTCAAGAATAATAGAGTCAGAAAAAGTTTCAAAGAGAAAAAGAGTCAATAAAAGAGGAAAAAAGAGAGGAAAATAAATTAGAATCAAGACAAAGAAAAGTTTTCTAAATTATGTTTGACCTAACTCTCCTACTTTTAGTTTGAGATTTGTAGGAAACCCTACTCTAGGTTTGGTCCAACCAAATAAACAATTGGGAATTACCTAGTCAAAAGAAATTAGGACATTTGTTAATTCCCATTGTTTGAGTTGATTTCAAAAGATGTAAGTCCCACCCCACTTCAAGTATCATTTAGGCCTCATGCCATCCTTTCTTACTAACTTTATCCAAAAGCTAAGTTACAACCAAAGAAAGACCTTCAGATCAATTTTTGAGAATGATAAAGTTAACCATTCAATGTATATGATAATGCATTTTTGGAACTACTTGTCTTCTTCAGCATAAGAAATTAGAAGAGAAATAAAAATGACAGAGTCTTATTGGAAAAATCCCTCACAGGCACTGCAAGTAGATGATAAGTTGAGAGAGATAAAAATGAAAGAGTTTTATTGATGAAAACCATCACAGGCACCGTAAGACAATTTTGAGTTGAGAGAAATGAAAATAAGAAAGTCTCATTGGTAAAAACCCTCACGGACACCATAGGACAATGGTGAGCTAAGAGAAAGAAAAATAAGAAAGAATTATTGGAAAAAACCCTTCAAGGCATCACTAGCCGAATGAGGTCTCTGAGTGAAATTGGCCTATGGAACCAACTCCAGTCAGGGTCATTAACTCAACAACAATTGATGAATGTTTGGATGGAAAGATCAGGTAGCGTAATAAAAAACTCATGTCATAATAATTAGAGTTTACTGTTATTTTTAGACAAATTTTTCTTTTCTCTATTTCAAGGGGGACGTTCATTGTCTTTTATTTTTTCCCTATATTTCTATTTTTTTAATTTCTTGAGTCAGTTATTCAAATGGAATGTCATTTTTTCATGTGTCTTTGAGTCAAATCAATGTCAAAGAAAGTGAGAAAAGATTTCAAAACAGGCTACCAACTTCTTCAATTGCAAGAAGCAATACAAAAGTTCAGCATATGAATGAAGCATGATTGTAAGTCAGAACAAGGCATGCAAAATTTTTGTCAACAAAAAAGTCTGGGAACTCCTGAAAATACCAAGGTTGAAAGGATTTATTTGTGGAACATAACAAAAACAAAAATATTATATTTATTGCAGAATCACTCTTAATAATCTGAGTTTGGATCAATGGTGCAACAAGGCAATGGAAAATCCTGATGATTGAAAGAAAGATTTAAATATGGCAAGTGTAATAGTGAATTCCTCAAAAGCTAAAGTCACAAACCAACCACCATGTTTTAAACTCACAAGTTTTCGTTGTATAAATAGAAACATATATTACCTTCAAATCATGGACTTCAGAGCCTAAAATATCAACGGGTGCAATGCCTTACCCCTACAAATGCAAGAAGCAAAGTTGCTACCCAGGTTTGGTAATTATAATTATGGTAAAATCTCATAATCCATTATCCCTAGGAGACACTTTTTTTTCCGGGTAATTCAGGTTCATTTATTAGGTGATGTATTTCCTAAATTGAACCTTCATTCCTAGAAGTCGCACTTTCTGGTTGAGTCCTTATATTTAATCTTTAGGAGAATCATTTCCTTTTTGGGTAATTTCAGTGGCATTTATATGGAGACATATTTTCTTATCTATAATGACCTTCTCAGTCATTTTTCAATATTTTAACACACTTTCGATATCCAGTGATTTTCTATAACTATCCCAAGTTATTAATAACTTCTTGGGATTGATAGTTCAGTTCCCAGGTGGTTCGTTTTATAATTTTAATAATATCTAATATATTATGGATTATATAAATTAAATTGGCATTTAGAAGAAATATAATTTATTAGTCTTCTGAATATTTTTATGTTGTATCAAAATTTTTTAGTTATGATATATTTATATTGTTTTATAATAATTTATTATAGTGTATTAATGTTTTATGTGGAGAAAGTTAATCTAGAAGTGTTAAAGTACTATTATCATATAATATAGGTTTTATTAGAAGTAATTTTCTATTAATTTTGATATATTAAAAATATTATATTTATTTTATCACGAGCTTATGCATTACCCGAATATATATGAAATAGAATAAAATAAATTTATGCGTGTAGGTAACTAAGGAACAATAAGTTTTCTAGTTGTATTTGGAATTTCGGCACATGGTTTTAAGGTGTTACATTGATGCCATAAATATTATTTAAATGTAAAGTTTGACACATAGCTACTAAATTGGCTTAATATATATAATTAGCTATATATACTTTACTAATTTTTCCAACTATTCTCTTTTGAGGAAGTATAGAATGTGTTTTTTTTTTTTTTTTTCAATGGTATCAATCTTAGTAATTTCTAGTAGTTTTCTTGTTCAACAGAATAAAATGTACATATTAAGGCTGACAAATTTAATTCTTGCATGATATGCAATTATGTATGTCAAGTCATTCAAGCTTGAGTGTTAGTAGCATTATTCGGATCTTACCCTAATATAGTTTTGGCATCCAGATAGGCTAGGCTTACCCTATCTTTAGATTGATCTTACTTACTAAAATTATGAACTACTATGCTAACTTTGGATAAGTACTTATAGTTGCATATCATTTGATGTATAGAACATGTCTTATTTATCTGGATTAGAATCTCATTCTAGTAAATTTTGGTATTTTGTTTTTCAATATAATATAACATCTATTACTTTAGGACGTGAAATAAAATTGCAAAACCTTGAATTTATCCCTTTTTAATTAAGATTTTTGAATGGTTATTTAGACGTATTTTAGCTTCTGTTCAGGTTCAGTATATACTTTACTTTTGTCATTAATTGCGAATTTTGGTACTACATTGACATTTTTATGGTATGGTATGAATTTTAATATTACATTTTGGTATGGTTACATTGAGTTTCATTTCAAGTCCGACATTTGATTATGGTTATGTACTATGAGTTACAGTTTGATTCCGGCATTATACTATGGTTGTGGTTCCTTTGAGTTTTGATTTGAGTCCATCATCTGATTATGATTGTGGTTCCTTTGTCTAGTTTGAGTCCAGCATTTGATTATGTAATCTTATATATATTATATATGTGTCCTATCATTATTACCCACTCTATCCAATTATTATTATCCCCAGCACGTGTCCTCTTATTATTATCCATCACTACCGGTACGAGTCTAGTATCTAGCCATTTGTTATTGCCCATTTTGTGCCGGTTTAAGTCCGGTTAACATCTGGATTACTATCATAATTCCATGGGATTGACTCATTTATAAATTATTCACGTTTATTTTCTTTAATTACTACTTGTGTGTCCCACTGGCTTATAGGGAGACGTTTGGGTTAATTTTCTTCTTTAATGTACCTAGTGGGATTATGAGGGTCCAATTAGGTTATGTTTGTGTGTCTAGCGGGCTTATGGTGGCCTAGTCAGGTTATGTTGGATTTGTCTATAATCACTGTGTTACTTATTTTTTGCATCGCTTAAATTTATTCCTTTATCTCATTAGTGTAGCTTGCCAGTTGTTTACCTTTCTGTCCCTTTTTATTGTTGACATAAATTACATACTTGCATCATAGTTATACCTTTTCTATATTGAGATCAGTCGATCAAAGATGCCTACTGAGTACTCTTTGTTTTGATACTCATACTACACTTCCTCATCTTTTACCTAATGTAGATCCGAATAGTAACAACCGACATTTATGTGATTCCTACCTTCCAGTAATGATTCGAAGCAGGGTGAGCTTACTGTAGTTCTATGCTAATCCTCCTTTATCTACTCTGGTTTAGTCGTTTATACTCGAGATTACTTGTATATATTGGGTATTATTTGGATTCTATCTAGTATCTATGTATATTTTAGTAGTGTCTCTAGTATAGATCTTACCACTTATTGGGAGGGATTCTTTTGTATATTTAGTCCTTCTCCTTCCATTGTTTTAGTATATGAGACATGTTTACTTTTTGTTTGTTACATGTTATTATTATTGCTATCATTATAAGTGATCTTTTTTTATTTCTGCCTATTAGCTCGTTATCTGTTATTCCGGGTTATGGTATGGCTTACCTACTGGGGGATAAGGTAGGCACCTTCACGACTTGAGAAATTGGGTCGTGACAGCTTAGTATCATAGCCTAGGTTTCACCAGTACTTTTGGTACTAGAGCCAATGTTTAGTACAATCCTACGGATCGGCACAGAGACGTCTGCATTCTATCTTCATGATGCTACAAAGCATTTTTAGGGAACAATCTTATTTTCTTAATTCATTTTCGTGCCTTGGTCCTGAGTTGGTTGTAATTTTTATTGGTTCACTTTTTACACAGATGGCTAGGCCACGAAGTTTAATAGTTGGGGATCGGATCTCTGTTCTATTTTTAAAATTTTGATTGAGGGTCGAGGTCGACCTAGACATCGGTGGAAGGATAGAGCAATAACCCCAATTTGAGATCAGACCATAGATCCATCACCTAATCTAGTTATAGCTTCAGGGGCTAAGAAAAATCTAGGTATTCCGCCACGACAACAGGTGGGCTATGGGGCAGCCTAGGCTCCAACCAGCTTTATATCTTTATCGATTCATTGGGATACATTGGTACAGTTTTTGGGGTTAGTTGGCGGTCCACCGGCTGAGGGAGCTTAGCTAGCAATACAGAGTAGAGTGAATTTAGGAGCACAACCTGCGGCAATAGTGCCTAGGGTAGAGGTTCTGCCAACACCAATAGTCCCGCAGTCGGCATTAGCCCAACCAGTTATGTCTTTAGAGGAGCATAAGATATTCGGCCAATTTTTTAGATTGACACCATCCTGATTTGCAGGCACCCCAGAAGAGGATACAAATGAGTTTCTATCAAGTTATAAGGAATGGTTGTAGAATTTAGGGTTGGTTGAGGCGTGAGGTGTAGACTTTGTGGCTTATCAGTCAGACATGACAGCAAGGAGGTGGTGGATGTGTTCTCATGATTTCAGGAATGTTGGATCTTCACTGGTGACTTGGACTCAGTTCTCCAAGGCTTTCTTGTGAAAGTATATTCCCCATAGCATGCATAAGTGTCTTCGAGATGAGTTGACAAAATTGAGATAGGGTTCTATGTCTATGGTTGAGTATGAGAAGATATTCCATGATTTGTCCAGGCCCACCACTATGATCCAACCTACGGAGTATGAATATATTTGATGCTTTGTTAAGGGATTGAGATTACCATTTCATAGGACTACACAAAATTTGGTGACATCAGGAAAGCCTTTTTCTGAGATAGTTGAGAATGTGTATTCTATGGAGGAGATGGATCATGTTTCCCAAAAGGGTAGTGATAAGAGACCACATTACCAGGAAAGATACCAAAATTCACAGTTCATAAGAGGATTTCACAGTAGGTACCCTCCACAGCACCCTTCTTAGCATCAGTGTCAGCCTGTCAGCCAGTCCAGGCATCGCTTCAGATATTAGATAAGGGTCAGCCTAGTTTTAGTAGTTCTAGTAGTCAGAGCAATAGCCAACCGCAGAGGGGTGTTTAGTAGGGATAGTTGAGTTAGGGTGGCCATTTTGGATCTGCTGGACCTTCCGAATAGAGCAGGGTGCCTGAGGCTTGATATGGCTATGGTTTTATTGGTCAATTTACCTGTAAGTGTCCTCAACGTAGGATGGTTTATCCTTCATTTTTTACTGCACAGTCGATCAGGTAAGTGCCGCCCTTCGGTAGGGTTGATGGGCAGAGTCATAGGGATGGTCCTCAGAGTTCTGGAGGTGGTCAGATAGGCACCCTGTCTAGTAGTGGATAGGGTCATTTGTATGCTATATCTGGTATATCTGAGGCTGAGGCTTTGAATTCTTTAATCATAGGTAAGATTGTCATATGCCATTATGTGGGTTCTTCTTTGTTTGATCTCGGTTCAATATTTTTATCTGTTTCTGCTTATTTTGCATCACGATTGGGTTAATTTTCAAAGTCTTTATTTGTTCCATTGTATGTAACTATCCCTATGGGTGATTTACTAGTAGTGGATCAGGTATATAGATCGTGTTTGGTGATCATTTAGGAACTTGGTACTTAGGTTGATCTTATTATCCTAGATATGGTATAGTTTGACGTGACTCAAGACATGGATTATTTATTTATTTATCATGTGATCTTCAATTGTTTTGTTATGATCGTTATTTTAGCCTTGCCTGGCGTACGCCAATTGTGTGGCAGGGTTCTATTATCCGTGTCCTATTGGGGATTATTTCTTTTACATTCGGTGTAGGAGACTGATAACGAGGGGTTGTGTGTCATTTCTTGCTTATGCTCAGAATTTCAGTGCTGAGAGTCTATCGCATGACTCTGTCCCTATGGTTCACAAGTTTCCTGATGTGTTTCCGACAAACCTACATAGCCTTCGTCTTGAGCATGATATGCGCATCTAGTATCTTTATCTGTTTGAGCCCTCTGGTATGTTCTCAAGCTTTAATTTCGTGGATGAAAGTCCTTTTAGTAGTGGATGTTGTAATAATTCTCATGGTCACTTTTTGTATTTTAAGACACTTTCGAAATCTAGAGATTTTTCTATAATATTCCCAAGTTATTTATGACTTTTTAGGACTGATAGTTCGGTTCCCAGCCGGTTCATTTAAGAATTTTAGTAATATGTAATGTATTGTGGATTATTTAATTTAAACTGACATTTAATAGAACTATAATTTATTAGCTTTGTAGAATATTTTTATGTTGTATATAATTTCTTTAGTTATGATATATTTATATTATTTTATAATAACTTGTTATAGCGTATTAATATTTTATGCGGAAATAGTAAATTTTGAAGTGTTAAAATATTATTATCATATAATAGAGGTTTTGTGAGAAATAATTTTCTATTAATTATGATATATTCAGAATATTATATTTATTTTAAAATGAACTTATCTAATACCCGAATATATATACAATAGAATAAATTAAATTTATACGTGTAAGTAACTACTGAACAACAAGTTTTCTAGTTATATTTGGAATGTTGACATGTGGTTTGAAGTTGTTAGATTGATGCCACATATATTATTTAAGTGTAAATCTTGACGCTTAGCTATTAAAGGGGCCTAATATATATAATTAGTCGTATATACTTTACTAATTTTTCCAACTTTTCTCTTTTGAGGAAGTATAGAACATGTCTTTTAGTTTGCAATGGTATTCTTGTTAGGAATTTTGTGTCTTTTAGTTTGCAATGGTATTCTTGTTAGGAATTTTGTAACGCCCCCAGTCAGTACCTCGGATGCTACATGGTGTTCATAGTCTCGAAGAACCACAAGCTAACCCATGACTGGTACCTGCTATCAGCACTAAATAATAGTAATACTGTAACATCAATATAACTGAGATAAATGTGAAAAACTGCCATAAGGTTCTGATATGAAAATAAATTTAATATGGTATGAAAATACCAAAACTAAAATATCTATCTGAAAATGCTCTAGTCTGAAATGCCTCTATACTTTCTAAAAATATGGAGTTGATAGGACAAGCCCCTAACTAACTCCGACTACTGAGCTACTGATAAACTGAAATACTGAACTGCTATCTTTGTCCTCGAACTATGAGGACTCACCAAAAATTATATTACTGTTAGATTGGGCTTCTAAGTGTGATCAGGAGCCCATGCGTTTGAACTTATAATATAAGACAACATAGCTCAAAAGAAGGGCATGTGTCAGTACTTTGAATGTACTAGTATGCTAAGTTTGGTAGGTTGTAATGCATGGGTTCTTATCCATGAACAATACTGACTAGATGACATGAGAATATCTGAATGAGAGTACATGCATGAATACATAAACTGTAACTGAGATCATGATAACACTTAGTACTGAGTTCTGAATACTGATTTAGCAAATATCTGAGTTTACTGATATAGTACTACTGATAATTAAGTGACTATATCTGATAGTCCCAATTCTATGGAACTAAGTTGAGTTTTGTTCTGAGCTGAGTGACTGTGTTTTATAGTCCTAACTCTGTAGAACTGAACTGAGTTCTATACTAAGACTGAATCTAAAACTGAGACTATGGAAAAAACCATCTAACTGACATGCCCAAATTAAGATGACTGAGTTGGGATCCAATCTTTAACCCCAATTAGAAGAGTGTCAGTACCATGCCACGGGTAAAGACAACTATTGTGGAGTCAGTCCTAACTAATGGGTGACCCCTGAGATAATTCCTAGTCTAGTGGGTAATCCCTGAGTGTGTCAGTCCTATCTAACGGGTGATATCTCAAAACCTATGATGGCTACGTAGTTCTGCAACTTAGGGATCGCTTTTATGGACCTAGTTCTATCTAACAGGTGCCCCCCATCCCTAGGTTTGCTCGTTGTTGAATCCTACACCCAACTGAATAGACACTGAACTAATTTTCTAGTTCATACAAGGTTTGACTGAACTGATTCTGAGTTTACTCAGTTCCATTGATTGATGGAATACTACTGAATCTTGTTAACTGACTGAATACTACTGGGTTCTGTAACTGACTGAGAGTACTATTGGTCATGACATGACTGACACCATTCTGTAACTAACATTGGCTCTAAGTAAACAGCTAAATTGTCGGGCATTAAATACCCCAGGACTAGATAGCATCAAAAGTAAATTATTGCATAGACTTAAAAATCATAATCATGTGAACTTGTTCATAACTCATTCATGGAGGCATTTTATCAAACACTGGCATGATACAACTGTCCCATAAGCTAACATGACATGATTTCCTTATCTTATTAGTTCACATGAGCAATTCATCAAGCACATAGTGAGCATGATATATGTACATAACATTAACAACAAGTGGGCATCATAATTCAACTCCAACTTCACAATTTCAAGGGTTTTACATGGATCCACGTGATATTACATATATATCAATTAACCTCAAATGAAACGTATCATAAAACATGGATTAGAATCCCAATTAATCATTCTGAACAATAATATAATCAAACCCAATATGGAATTCATGAAATCCATAAACTTAAAGTTTAAAAATAGTTTCTTAGACTCAAAGAGTGGAAGAGACCCTTGGATGAACACTTCACATACTTTATTTTACTACTTTTGAGGAGATTGAAGTGAGTTCTTAAGAATTTAATTCTTGAACTTGATGAGGCTAGAGCTTTCTCTTGAGAGAGTTTATGAGTAAAGAATTAGATTTTGCCATATAAGCTGATTAATTTTGTGTTAAGGCTGAATAAGGGTGGGGAAAATGACCCATTTTCCCCCATAACCCATATTAAAATAAGGATGAATAGGATTTCCCTAGAATCGTGACCCCTACTTGAGTTAAGTAGCCATCGCGATGTGACCTCTTCTTGGGTCAAGCAGTCATTGCGGCGTGACCCTTACTTGGGTTGACTGACTCTCAAGACGCAAGGCTATTGGACCCCTCACTGTTTAGGGCCTCAAAACTTGTCCTTACTCTAGTCCAAAAAATCCAAAACTCTCCTGAGATAACCCATAAGTTACCCTGATCATTAATCAATTTAAAGATCAAAACACTAAGGTCGGGAAGGTCGTGAAATAAGATTGCCAACTTAAGAAGGCTAAAATGACTCTGAATACTTGGCTGAAATTTTCTATGTTTGGGACCCCTTAATAAGCATAAAGGACTGAATTAAGCTACAAATTTTGTGGGGTCTTACAATATCTCTCCCTTGAGAACATTCATCCTCGAATGACACTAACTATAATGAGAGAACTGACAAACTGAACTTGCATACTAGACACGCATAACTGCACCATTATTTTATAACTGACACTACTTATATGCTGAATTATCGTACCGAATGTGCATATGTGAGGCATAACATCATAACTGATATTACAGATAAGCTAAGTTTGTATACTAAACATGCATATCTGATACATAAGTACATTACTAAACTGATCCGTGAATTCATGACTAAATATGCATCGGCAATGGATACCAAGTTCATAACTGTAACTAGACATGGAACTATGCTAATCTAATAAAGTCTATTACCTTAAATTAAGAATACTGATGAACCTGAGATCATTTACTAAACATGCATGAACGATCACATGAGCACATAACTGAGTCTGAAATGTGATACATAAACTGAACATAGCCACTAAATACATGGCTTACGGCTTAGATTGGAACTTGAGGGTCCACCTATGGTACCCCCTACTCCAAACTGGATTCGTTACATGAAGAGAAAATGAAAGGTTTAGGTCAATAAATCTTGGGGAATTATAGTGCATCTCCCAATTAGGACATTATCTCACTTGAAAAATGCTGACTTGGCTGAGATACTAAGGAAAAATTGAGATGATGTACAGGGCACCTATGAACTGAATCATGACTACCTATCAGGAATTTGAAACTGAGGCATTACACCTAAACTAAACTGAACGTGCAACCACATGGTTACTCAATATTAGAATAGTTGCACTTATGATACTTTTGATAGGACGACTGGGTAGAAAGATGGGATACCACACGAACTTATCCATTTTTAATGCACAAACTACACTCTTTAACGGGTGTAAGAAATCATTGTCAATATAAAACCCAACTAGGTTGGGATCGAATCCCATAGGAAATAGGGTGTGAACTCAAGTTGTTTACAAAATAATTCACTGATGGTTTACTGTTTCCTGAAATGGGGGTTTAAATTTCTCAAACAATTGTTAGTCACTTTGAAATTAATGTTTGTAAACTCTATTTTATGAAATAACTGGGATTATGTTCACTA
>JAPEIP010000002.1:43548360-43558693 GCA_026120095.1 Capsicum chinense | reverse complement strand
GACTTACAAATTCTCTCATTTGGGTTTGTTACACAAGCCGATTATCCATCAGCGATGATGTTGGCCTACTAAGGACGTTGTTTGTCCTTATTCTTTATCCGAGCATAAAATGATGGTGTTGTGGCTTGAGGCATGTAGTGAGGGCTGTGCAAGAATCAGTTAATGGCTCTAGTCAAAACATCAACCCTTACACCCCTTACCCAAATTGTCACTAGAAGAGGTTGATCTGCTACTTTGTCACCTTGTTTGCACACATTCTCCAACTGGGCTTGGTAATTTGCGTAGAACTCCCAAACTAGTGAGGGGAAAAATAAACCTCCCCTTTCTGTAGTCCGTCCTAAGCCATATTCTTTAAATTTCTTCTCCACTTTATGGTATCTGCTCAACCCTTTCGTGATGATCATCTTTTATTCTTAGAATGGCCTCTTCGCATTCCTTCTATCAGTTCATTGCAACCTAACAATATTAATGTCTTCAGCTCTAGGGATTTGACATCTAGCATTATTCCTCACTTTTACGTTCTATTTGATAAGAGTCCTCCGAGGTGGAGACTCTTCATTATCTTATTGCTCAGTGAATGGTGACCCGGAAGCTATTCCTTTAGACTCAGATTCTTCAGAATCTTCTTAATTCTCTATATCAGTTTCAACATGTTCATACTGATACTGTTTAGACTCACCTTTTTTACACCCCTCCTATTTAGAAACTGTGGTCGACTCAGTATCATCACTGTCCTCCACCTTAATTAGTGAAGGTGGTGGAGTTTTCTTTGGACTCTGCTTCTTCTTTAGACTTCTGAGCAAGGGTTCCTCCTCCTTGTTGTCAGATTCCTCATTGAGGAGCTTGTGATGTACATCATCTTTGGCCGTTTTCTTTCGTTCTATGGGACTCTTTCATTTTGGTGCGATTTTAGTATACCTAAAGACATTAGAAGAACATTAGTCTACCCTCAAGTTCACAAACACAAGTACATTAATCATTTAGGCTTATTTATGTTTCAATCCCTAGGTGTGACGCCAATACCTGATAAGCAGTCACAACTGAGATAGTTTGTCACAATTGCCGTCAACCTCAGACAGAACCCAGCAATTTTTACCCTTTTATGACGACATTCATTATAGGCCATCATGATTGTGATAGCCTGTCATGGTTGTCGTCACACATATCAGAATCTACTTTTAACTTTAATTGAATTTTTGGTCCCCATTTTTGTTCAAGATTCACTTAAATTCGAATTATGGATTATCT
This sequence comes from Capsicum chinense, assembly GCA_026120095.1. Taxonomy (NCBI): domain Eukaryota; kingdom Viridiplantae; phylum Streptophyta; class Magnoliopsida; order Solanales; family Solanaceae; genus Capsicum; species Capsicum chinense. The sequence continues at coordinate 43,557,445 of JAPEIP010000002.1, read as the reverse complement.
TTTCAAACCTTGGGCTTGCACAGCAAACCCTAGGTGCAATTTTAGCCATTTTCCAAGTTTGAACTTGGTTCTATCACATGGGGGACTTGATTTAGCTTTCATTCACCATACCTTACAAGTAAAGAAAATTTGAAGTAGAGTATACTTGATGGAGCTTTTAATCTAGTGCCACGCACAAGAAAAAGTGTGAAGGAGGAAGATGTTCTTGATTCTTAAATGTAAACCACACACAAGTTAAACATGTTTTGATTAGAGTGTTTTTCCAAGAATGGAAACTATTTTAACTAAGATAAAAAATAACTAAAGAAAAAAAAGTTAAAAGCGGTGGAAATTTGAAAAGGCTCGCGATTTGGGCCTGGTCGGATCTGATTAAATTTAGGCCCATTTTTTAGATTTTAGGCTTTGTGCTGACAACAATCTGTGATGGATTGTCACAATTGTGATAGCCCATCAAAATCGTCAATAACAGTAGGCAGAGAATTTCTCAAGTCTGATCTAGCTGATGGCATTCGTGATAGCTTGTCACAGTTGTGACGACTTATCTCAGATGTCGTCATGACCTTCCAGCTGAACCTTTTCATTTTTTCACCATCTCTATACTAAAGACTAATTTTACAAATAAAAACACTTGTTCAAACATAAAAATTCTGGGTTACCTCCCATTAGCACTTGATTTACTATTGCGGCACGATTGGGTTCTCTTGACTACTCAAAATTCACGAAGATGACCTGTTGATACCCCTATCATCCATATGAAGACGTCAACGATTGAGAAGACATTCATATCATTTTGTTGTGACATAGCTTGATGCATTTTGAATTTTTCCTCCTTTTTACTGAGCCTAAACTTGAGCTCATTCAACTCCATGTCAACTATTACTCTTCCTGTTGCCAAGAGTGGCCTTCCCAAGATAATGGGTACCTGAAAGTACACATCATAATCGAGTACCATAAAATCAGCAGGAAGAATAAATTCTGCTACTTTCACCAACACATCATGCAAAATTCCAACAGGCCACTTTATTGACCTATCTGCCATCACCAGTTGCATGTTGTAGATGTTAGATCGTCCAAACCCAGCTTCTTATATACAACAAGTGGCATCAGATTCACGCTGGTACCCAAATCACATAATACCTTTGCAACATCCAGAGATCCATCCTTGCATGGAATAGTGAATGCACCTGGGTCGGCCTTCTTTTGCACTAAGAATATTGTGGAAACCGCGCTACAATTGTGTAGATTGTCCACTTGCTCATTGCTGAACTTCCTCTTCTTTGTGACAAGGTCTTTCATAAATTTGGCATAGCCTAGCATTTCCTTAAGTGCCTCAACTAAAGGTACATTAATTGTCAATTACTTGAGCATAGCCATGAACTTGCCAAATTTTGCCTCATCGGCCTTTTTCTTCAATCATTGAGAAAAGGGAGGTGGTGGTCTAGGGATAGTATTTAACACCACTCCTTCTTCCTTCTCATCTTATTTCTCTGAAATATCAACAAAACCATCCAGCTTCTCAGACTCCACTAGACTACTTTCTTCGGGTTCATCAATACTTACCTTATTTTCCACAGATTTGCCTACAGAGGGGTCACATAACAACTTACCACTTTGAGTAGTAATCTCCATACATGAACCATCATTTCGTGGGTTCTGAACTGTGTCAGTAGGTAAAGTACTAGTTTTTCTTTGGTTTAGTATGGCAGAAAGTTGGTTCATCTGCTGCTCCAACTACTTAATAGAAGAAGAGTGTGAGCTAACCAACTGACTGAGGGTAGAGAATTCATACTTCATAGTAGTTACTACCGAGTTGGTATCTTCAACTCCCTTCAAAAAATTTTCCATTATGTTCTTCAAAGATATCTTGCCAGAGCTAGTTGTTGCAGCAGCCTACTTCCAAGAGGAACATATAAAACACAACTGTCATTATTGTTACTCCAGTATCCCTGCTCCATATCTTTATAATCAGGCTTGTCATAAAAGTTCTGACCTTGTTTCCCTTGGCTATTGCCTCGGAAATTGCCTTAATTACTCATATAGTTTGCCTCTGCATCAGCACCTATAGCAACAGTACCCTGATATTCCACAGCCTTAACTATTTCGGTCTTTCCTGACAGCAAGTGCTTGGTCAGCAAGTCCATCTATGTCTTTAAGTGGGCCATGTCCTAGTCTCACTCCTCATCCTTTCTGTGCTGCTCTGTAGTTACACCACCGACAATAGTTGAGCTATCCACTACAGAATCCCTAGTGTGCCAAGCCTAACTCAGCTTGGCCATTCTATTCAGCATGTCAGAAGCATTTAGGAAAGAGAGATCAATGAACAAACCACTTGCAACGTTGTCTACAATTGGATTTGTCATAGAGTTGAAAGATCTATACAAAATCTCTTTCAAGTGCAACTCCTTTATGTTGTGGTTTGGACATTGTGCAAGCTTCTTCTTAAATCTCTCCCAGGTTTTGTGCAATGCTTCATTTGGGAGTTGTCTGAAGTTACTAATTTCATCCCTCAACTATACCCTTCTGGAGGGTAGAAAGAACCGCTCTAGGAGCTCCTCTTTCAACTGTCTCCAGTTGGTTTTAGAATCAGGCTCTAGCTCACTTAACCACATTGTTGTCTCTCCAGACAGAAACAAAGGAAACAATCTCAACCAGATCGTATTTTGTCTTACTCCGAGATTGTCAAAATATTTGCAAATAGTGATAAAGTTCACCGAATGCATGTTCGATCGTCACCATGCAATCCTCCAAACAACCCCTTCAGATTCAGGAGTTGGATTATGGTGCTTGTTATGCTAAACTTTGCACCTGGTGCGAATGGTTAAGGAATGATAGCACCCATTGCACCATCTTCATCCATTTCTTCATCATCTTCATCAGACTCATATTGAACAGGCTATTGGCCATACCTTCCTTGGATTGGACGGTTTCTACTAATATTTCGCTGCACTAGTGCAGCAAGTTGCTCAGCTCACCTTGGGTATTAAGGATTTAGCAATTTCACATCACCCAAGTCATTGTCATTAGGGTTATGGTAACGTGCTTGTTGACTTAAATTATGTATGTTCACCTGAGTCCTGGCCAAAGAAGCTAGTCTGTCCACCTCCTACTGTTCAACCATTCTCCCTATCAGTTGAGGTTTCATATTGATTGGCAATAACGGTTCTCCGAAGCATCCTAATTTTGGCATAAACAACAAAGTACCTATAATAGACAAAAACAACTAATAAACATAAATCTAGAAAACTTAACTAACAACAAATTAGCATACACAAACTTTTACTTTACAACGATATTCCCTGACAACGGCACCATTTTTGATAACGCTCAAACTATACACTTGAACGGTTATAAATGATCATTGTCAATAAAAAACCCAACTAGGTTGGGTTCGAATCTCATAGGGAATAGGGTGTGAACTCAAGTTGTTTACAAAATAATTCACTTGTAGTTTACTGTTTCCTGAAATGGGGGTTTAAATTTCTCAGACAATTATTAGTCACTTTGAAATTAATATTTGTAATCTATATTTTATGAAATAACCGGGATTATGTTCACTGAGGTTTATGGTATATGAAAAATTCTACAAGTAACTCAAGGTTCTCACGGTGGTTAGGATGACAAGCTATCTCTATCGATGGTATGCTCGAATGTCTCTTGACCTACTCAAGCATCTAATTTCCTAATCCTCTCAGACTTAGGGAAATGCAACTCACTGCCCAGATTTTACCTTAGGTTAATCAACCTTGTGACAGCGCTGATTATTAAACGAAGTCTTTTTGAGTCCCTATCAATAATTCACTTCCTACTGTTTATGATTTCTTTCTCAAGCAAACCAAACTAGGTACGCTATTGTTTGCAACTAACAGACATAAGTTAGACTATCAAAATTACCAAGAAATCCTAACACCTATTAAACCTTAAGTAATTAAACAACACCTTATCATGACCTAACGCTAGATTTCATAACCCAGGTTAAGAGTGTTTAGCTACTCATGATGCAAGAAATAAGTATACAAGTTGAATTCAAAATTGAAAGGATTAACTTACAATAATGAAGGAAATCAAAAGTTAACTTATAATTGAATCACAAGGCAAAACTCTAAAAATATTGTTCTTTTGATAGAGAAAGAGAAGTCGTATGTTGTAGGATAAGTCAGTTAATTGATGGATGATAGAAAAACACTAAAACAAGGCTTTAAATAGTTAACTTTAAATAAGGAAATTAAATTAAAGTTTTAGAGGTTCTTTTTAATAGATGGCGGTGATTGTTATGGCCTATCATGATTTTGACGGCCTATCACGGACGTCGTCAGATTCTCAACAAATTCAGCTTCTGCTGCCTAAGGTTGACGATGACTGTGACGGCCTATCAGGATCTTGACGGCGTGTCATGAAGGTCGTCACAAAACCTCCTGCAACTCCCCTCTTCTGCTTAAGTTTGACGGCATCCTTGACAACCTATCACCAGGCTGACAACGTGTCATGGATGTCGTCAGCCACACTTAGCTCTTCATTTGTTTCCGATTTAATACTTTTTGTTTCCTTTATTTGTGATTCTCCTTCTTCTCTACTTTTACTACAAAACCAAAGTAAACTAATAAAAAAAAACTAAAGTTACTCAAGATTTGCAATTATTTAGAGTTAAAAGCTTCAAATGTGTTAGCATGGGCTCACACATCAACACCCTCAACTTAAACAATTACTTGTGCTCAAGCAACCTTAACATAACTTAGAGTATACAAAATACAATTTTTCAGATAACAACTCACATCAGTTCATAATACATGCACCATCTCCAAGGTCAGTCAAAGTAAGTACAACTATGTCTATTATTGAAAACACCCATGCAACTCAAAAGGATCAAGATATGGCAAAATTTTCAAAAATAACAACCCAGCACATACCCAAATCACACTATCCAAACAAGAAAGTGATTAGCAACATACCTAGTGTGCCCTCACAATAAAGAAATCTCTTTTTACTCATATCAGAATTTTTACACAGAGCGATAAACACAAGACTCGCTCTCAGAACAAAGTTCCAACATTTAGCATCAAATGCCATGGCTTGCCCTTATAGTCAGTACCTAAGTCTTCAAACAGGTAAGTTAGGATCACTACAGGGATTTTCTTAATCTTGTAATGTAGGCTAGGGTTTGGTATGATATTCATGGATATTTCAAAGTGACTAAGCCTCCTTCACACTATATTAGACCCTAGGGGTTTCAAATCTTAACCTTCTTTTCTTCCCTCTTTTATTGATCATGCATGCTCAAGATGGATGCGGTATTTTCAATTAACTGATTACTTTTTTATCATTTTTCACACAGTTTTCCCGTTTATTATTTCTTTTTCACCGCACCTAACTCTTTATTTATCCTTCTCATTCTACCTCTCTTCATACACAGATTGCATCATGCACCCCTATAATAGCCACCCTCAACTTAGTTTATTTGCATAAGTTAAGGTGCACAATGTCCAAAGAGGAACAAGGCCAAGACAGGTTCATTGTGATGTAAACGGGAAGGAGAAAGGTGCATAAGAAAAAAAATAGGCTATTTAGGCTCAAAGGGGGAGCAAGGGATATTATTCACAATGGGAAGGTCATTTAGTCTAACGTGGGCTAACATGTAAAAATGCCCTATGATCTTTTCCTAACGCCTATTCGATGACCATGGTACAACTAACCGGGCTAATCTAGATTCAAAGAACAACAAAAACTGAGCAAGACCTTACACACACATGGCACACAAGTATCTTACATATCACTACTTATTCGGTTCATGCATTTGTTTAACACAAGTCATTCATTTTCCATACTAATGTCACAAAAAGATACATAGTGGTCACAATGGATGCAATTCACATAGTACACAATAGATCAGACCACTGGAAAAGTACTCATAAATCATAAAATAAGCCAACTACCTCAAGTACTAGTACTACTCCTAATTATCTATAGACTATATTACAACAACAATTTACCCTACACCCTCAACATAATAATCAAAAATAAAATTCACTAACGGTTAAGGTATACCTGAAGATAGTCAAGCACATGTATCCTAGGTCTTCGACCCTGCTACTGTATCATCTGTTGTCTACTCCCCATCAGGAGCATCTGGCCTGGATGTGGTCAGAGCCTGGCTAGATGAAGCACCTGTAGCCCTAGCACGAATGGCTGCTTCCCATTTCTCATTATCAGCCATAGACTCCAATATTACCTTTTTCAACTCTTCTTTTTCTGCCTTCTTTTTTGCCTTCTTCTTCACTATCTCGCTCTTCACTCTTATTCTTGCCTTTCTTTCCCATTATTTCTTATTTTTCTTCGGGGAATCTGTAGTGAGATCAAATATAGGAATTTTTTCCTCCAATTCTTCCACAGCCAGACCTGTTGGCATCATAATTTAGTGCTGCTGTAGCACCCTAACCTCAGCCTTAACCTTATCCAACGCAACCCTGAATGTAGCAAAATTAGCACCTGTCATCTCTTTTAACCAGGCGTCAATTCTATTCTCTAAATTTGCATCTCGTGCAGGCAATGTCACAAAAGACTCTAGTGCATTCTTGATTCTTTTATCCACAGAAGAAGCAAACTGTTTAGCGAAGGCATGTAGTTGGGGCTCGCACCACTTTGCTTTCTTATCCACCTTCCTTATATCAATAGGCTGAAATGCCAAACCTGTTGCTACTGGAGAAACTGAGGGATTGGCTTCATTCTCAAGTATTGAAGCTGCCTGTGCTAAAGAATCCTATACATTAACCTGAGGTGCTTCTTCTACATCTATAACCACTGGTTCTATTACTACCTCTGCCCCCTGTCAAATCTAAGTCCTGGCTGAATCTTATCAAATTGAATGGTGTTGTGAGTCTTTCGGGAATGAACATCTTTATCAACTCCCACAATCTTTAGCACCTCAGCAACTCTGTATAGCTCTATAATAAGACACAAAAAAGGATAAGTAGTGTTGACCTTCGACATCCTGATCTTCATCTCATCCGTAATGATTTCCCCAAAGTTCAAGGAAAGCTGTTGTACCAAACTTGCTACCAAAATAGCCCAGTCATCGCCCAGAATGTTGTCTCCCTTAGTAGGCATTAGCCAAATTTGCACTATGTCTTACAAAAATTTTGCCTCCTAAGTCAACGAGGACTTACAGATACTCTCATTTGGGTTTGTCACCTAAGTTGGTTATCTATCAGTGATGATGTTGGCCAACCAAGGACGTTGTTTGTCCTTTTCTTTATATAGGAATATAATGATAGTGTGGTGTCCTGAGGCATGAAGTTAGAGCCGTACAAGAATCTGTTGATGGCTCTAGTTGAAATATCAACTCTTACACCCCTCACACAAACTCTCACTAGAAGAGACTGATCTGCTACTTTGTCACCTGGTTTGCACATATTCTCCAACTGGTCTTGGTAATTCACGTATAACTCCCAAACCAGTATGGGGAACAATAAACCTCCCCTTTCTATAGTCCTTCCTAAGCCATATTCTTTTAATTTATTCTCCACTTCAGGGTATCTGCTCAACCCTTTCATGATGATCATCATTTCTTCTTGGATTAGCCTCTTTTCATTCCTTCTATCAGTTCTTTACAACCAAGTAATATAGATATCTTCAGCTCTAGGGATTTTCCATCTAGCATTGTTCCTCACTTCCAAGTTCTTACATTTGATAAGAGTCCTCTGAGGTGGAGACTCTTTATCATCCTATTGCTCAGTGGATGGGGACCCAAAAGCTGTTCTTTCATACTCAGATTCTTCAGACTCATCATGACCCTCTTCATCAACTTCAATATGTTCAAACTCACCTTTTTCAGACCCCTCCTACTAAGAAGTTGTGGTCGACTCAGTATCATCACTATCCTTTACCACAATTGGTAGAGGTGGTGGATTTTTCTTTAGACTTTCCATCTTTTTCTGCTTTCTAATCAAGGGTTCCTCTTCCTCATAGTCAGATTCCTCATTGAAGAGCTTACGATGTACATCATCTTTGGCCGCTTTCTTTGGTTCTGTGGGACACTTTTTTTTTCTTGGAGTGTTTTTCCAAGAATGAAAACTATTTTAAATAATAAAAAAATAACTAAATAAAAAGAAGTTAAAAGTGGTGGAAATTTGAAAAGGCTCGCGATTTGGGCCGGGTCAGATCTGATTAAATTTAGGCCCAGTTTTTAGATTTTAGGCTTTGTGCTGACAACAATCTGTGATGGATTGTCACAATTGTGATAGCCCATCAAAATCATCAATAACAGTAGGTAGAGAATTTCTCAAGTCTGATCTAGCTGACGGCATTCGTGATAGCTTGTCACAGTTGTGACGGCTTATCTCGGATGTCGTCATGACCTTTCAGCTGACCCTTTTAATTTTTTTACCTTCTCTATACTAAATACTAATTTTACAAATAAAAACACTTGCTCAAACATAAAAATTCAGGGTTGCCTCCCATTAGCACCTGATTAACTATTGCGGTACGATTGGGTTCTCTTGACTACTCAAAATTCATGAAGACGACCTGTTGATACCCCTATCATCCACATGAAGACGTCAACGATTGAGAAGACATTCATATCATTTTGTTGTTACATAGATTGATGCATTTTGAATTTTTCCTCCTTTTTACTGAGCCTAAACTTGAGCTCATTCAACTCTATGTCAACTATTACTCTTCCTGTTGCCAAGAATGGCCTTCCCAAGATAATGGGTACCTCAAAGTCCACATTATAATCCAGTACCACAAAATCAACAAGAAGAATAAAGTCTACTACTTTCACCAACACATCGTGCAAAATTCTAACAAGCCGCTTTATTGACCTATCTTCCATTACCAATCGCATAGTAGTAAGTGTGGGATCTTCCAAACCCAGCTTCCTACATATAGTAAGTGGCATTAGATTCATGCTGGCACCCAAATCACATAATACCTTTGCAACATCCAGAGACTCAACCTTGCACGAAACAATGAATGCACCTGGGTCGGCCTTCTTTTACACTAAGAATCGTGTGAAAACCGTGCAACAATGGTGGAGATTGTCCAACTTCTCACTTCTGACCTTTATCTTCTTTGTGATGAGGTCTTTCAT
>JAPEIP010000002.1:43471046-43548260 GCA_026120095.1 Capsicum chinense | reverse complement strand
GTGAGTCTTTCGGGAATGAACATCTTTATCAACTCCCACAATCTTTAGCACCTCAGCAACTCTGTATAGCTCTATAATAAGACACAAAAAAGGATAAGTAGTGTTGACCTTCGACATCCTGATCTTCATCTCATCCGTAATGATTTCCCCAAAGTTCAAGGAAAGCTGTTGTACCAAACTTGCTACCAAAATAGCCCAGTCATCGCCCAGAATGTTGTCTCCCTTAGTAGGCATTAGCCAAATTTGCACTATGTCTTACAAAAATTTTGCCTCCTAAGTCAACGAGGACTTACAGATACTCTCATTTGGGTTTGTCACCTAAGTTGGTTATCTATCAGTGATGATGTTGGCCAACCAAGGACGTTGTTTGTCCTTTTCTTTATATAGGAATATAATGATAGTGTGGTGTCCTGAGGCATGAAGTTAGAGCCGTACAAGAATCTGTTGATGGCTCTAGTTGAAATATCAACTCTTACACCCCTCACACAAACTCTCACTAGAAGAGACTGATCTGCTACTTTGTCACCTGGTTTGCACATATTCTCCAACTGGTCTTGGTAATTCACGTATAACTCCCAAACCAGTATGGGGAACAATAAACCTCCCCTTTCTATAGTCCTTCCTAAGCCATATTCTTTTAATTTATTCTCCACTTCAGGGTATCTGCTCAACCCTTTCATGATGATCATCATTTCTTCTTGGATTAGCCTCTTTTCATTCCTTCTATCAGTTCTTTACAACCAAGTAATATAGATATCTTCAGCTCTAGGGATTTTCCATCTAGCATTGTTCCTCACTTCCAAGTTCTTACATTTGATAAGAGTCCTCTGAGGTGGAGACTCTTTATCATCCTATTGCTCAGTGGATGGGGACCCAAAAGCTGTTCTTTCATACTCAGATTCTTCAGACTCATCATGACCCTCTTCATCAACTTCAATATGTTCAAACTCACCTTTTTCAGACCCCTCCTACTAAGAAGTTGTGGTCGACTCAGTATCATCACTATCCTTTACCACAATTGGTAGAGGTGGTGGATTTTTCTTTAGACTTTCCATCTTTTTCTGCTTTCTAATCAAGGGTTCCTCTTCCTCATAGTCAGATTCCTCATTGAAGAGCTTACGATGTACATCATCTTTGGCCGCTTTCTTTGGTTCTGTGGGACACTTTTTTTTTCTTGGAGTGTTTTTCCAAGAATGAAAACTATTTTAAATAATAAAAAAATAACTAAATAAAAAGAAGTTAAAAGTGGTGGAAATTTGAAAAGGCTCGCGATTTGGGCCGGGTCAGATCTGATTAAATTTAGGCCCAGTTTTTAGATTTTAGGCTTTGTGCTGACAACAATCTGTGATGGATTGTCACAATTGTGATAGCCCATCAAAATCATCAATAACAGTAGGTAGAGAATTTCTCAAGTCTGATCTAGCTGACGGCATTCGTGATAGCTTGTCACAGTTGTGACGGCTTATCTCGGATGTCGTCATGACCTTTCAGCTGACCCTTTTAATTTTTTTACCTTCTCTATACTAAATACTAATTTTACAAATAAAAACACTTGCTCAAACATAAAAATTCAGGGTTGCCTCCCATTAGCACCTGATTAACTATTGCGGTACGATTGGGTTCTCTTGACTACTCAAAATTCATGAAGACGACCTGTTGATACCCCTATCATCCACATGAAGACGTCAACGATTGAGAAGACATTCATATCATTTTGTTGTTACATAGATTGATGCATTTTGAATTTTTCCTCCTTTTTACTGAGCCTAAACTTGAGCTCATTCAACTCTATGTCAACTATTACTCTTCCTGTTGCCAAGAATGGCCTTCCCAAGATAATGGGTACCTCAAAGTCCACATTATAATCCAGTACCACAAAATCAACAAGAAGAATAAAGTCTACTACTTTCACCAACACATCGTGCAAAATTCTAACAAGCCGCTTTATTGACCTATCTTCCATTACCAATCGCATAGTAGTAAGTGTGGGATCTTCCAAACCCAGCTTCCTACATATAGTAAGTGGCATTAGATTCATGCTGGCACCCAAATCACATAATACCTTTGCAACATCCAGAGACTCAACCTTGCACGAAACAATGAATGCACCTGGGTCGGCCTTCTTTTACACTAAGAATCGTGTGAAAACCGTGCAACAATGGTGGAGATTGTCCAACTTCTCACTTCTGACCTTTATCTTCTTTGTGATGAGGTCTTTCATGAACTTTGCATAGCCTGGCATTTTCTCAAGTGCCTCAACCTAAGGTACATTAATTACTAATTGCTTGATCATAGCCATGAACTTGCCAAATTTTGCCTCATCAAACTTTTTCTTCAATTATTGAGGAAAGGGAGGTAGAGGTCTGGCGATAGTTTTTTACAACACTTTCTCTTCCTTCTTATATTCTTTCTCTGAAATATCAATAAAACCATCCAGCTTCTCAGACTCTACTGAACTACTTTCTTCGGGTTCATCAATACTTACCTTATTTTCCACAAATTTTCCTACAGAGGGGTCACATAACAACTTACCACTCCGAGTGGTAATCTCCATACATGAACCATCATTTCATGGGTTTTGAACTGTATCACTAGGTAAAGTACCAGTTTTTATCTGGTTTAGTATAGTAGAAAGTTGGTTCATCTGCTGCTCCAACTACTTAATAAAAGCAGAGTGTGAGCTAACCAACTGAATGAGGGTAGAGAATTCATACTTCATAGTAGTTACTACCAAGTTGGTAGATTTAACTCCCTTCAACAAATTTTCCATCATGTCCTTCATAGATATCTTGCCAGAGCTAGTTGTTGCAGTAGCCTACTTCCAGGAGGAACATACAGACCACTCTTGTCATTATTGTTTCTCCAGTGTCCCAGCTCCCTATCTTTATAATTAGGCTTGTCATAGAAGTTTCGACCTTGGTTCCCTTGGATATTGTCTCAAAAACCCCCCCTGATTACTCACATTATTTGCTCTGCATCGGCACCTGTAGCAACAGTACCCTAATATTCCACAGTCTTAACCATTTCGGTCTTGCCTGACAGTAAGTTCTTGATCAGTAAGTCCATTTGTATCTTTAGGTAGGCCAAGTCCTGGTCTTGCTCCTCATCCCTTCTGTACTTCTCTGTAGTTACACCACCGGCAATAGTCGAGCTAGCCACTACAGAATCCCTAGTGTACCAAGCTCGACTCTGCTTGGTCATTCTATTCAGCATGTCAGATGCATCTAGGAAATAGAGGTTAAAAAATGAACCACCTGCAAAGTTGTGTACAATTGGCATTGTCACAGGGTTGAAAGATCTGTACAAAGTCTCATTCAAGTGCAAGTCCATCATGTTGTGGTTTGGACATTGTGCAAGCTTCTTCTTAAATCTCTCCCTAGTTTTTTGGAATACTTTAGTTGGGAGTTGTCTGAAGTTAATGATTTCGTCCCTCAACTGTACCCTTTTAGAGGGTGGAACGAACTATTCTAGTAACACCTCTTTCAACTGTCTCCAGTTGGTTATAGAATTGGGCTCTAGCTCACTTAACCATATTGTTGTACACCATGATCAAGCAAACCTGAAACTGAACTAAGCTAGTGAAATGATTACAGGACTGAGACTATAACTGAGACAATAATTAAGATGGTAGCTGAAACTCTATCTAAGATTTTATTGAAGATGAATAATGAATTTTGATAATTAAGTAACTGATATCTGAGACTATAATTGAGCTTATACTAGAACTGAATAATGAGTGAACTGGAACTCCTTATACTAGGAACACTAAGCATGCATGATTTTTTTGCTAATGTGCATGAATACGATCTATGATCATAGTGATGACGTACAAGTCATGAGTAGATATCGTTATAACTGAAGTACAAATCTTTGAACTGAGTTAATGACGGGTTGGGTCTCATCCCTTCTTACTGCTTTTCTTCATGTACTGACATTATTACTAGAATCTAAAAGTCTAACTTGGTTACTTATTCTACCATCTCTCCTTAGCTTAAAGACATCATTCTAAAGCTGTGAACTAAATCAATAATTCTAAATTGAGCTATCAGCATTTTACTTCATAGTTTGAGATAAGATAATGCTCATAAACTCTGAACTCATCCCGAAGGACTACACATTATAATATAAGGTCCACTGTTAGTACTTCATTTTGATATGTAATTCTTAGCTTTCTATTGCCCAAATAATCATCATATAGTAACCTCAAAACTGACTAACTTAGAATTCTCAACTTCTCTTTATACTAGTTCGATCTAGAGATTCAAACTTAAATCAACTGAAACTGAGGTACTACCCATTCATTCAAGGACTGGTGCATCAAGAAAATAAAATGAAACGACTCTATTACTAAAATTAACTGAGGGGATTTTATGGAATAATGTCATTCTTAGATTTAAGCACTGACGCTCATACTGAAAGTGAAACTGGGGCTAAGGATATCTGATGGGATTGGGAGCGATTACTAACTGCTGATCTTTCCTTACAAGTACTTGTTCTGATTCTGTTATTCTTTCTATCTTTCTTTCTACGCTTCTCCCCCATGCTCTACTGAGTATGAACCCTAAGCCTAGATAAGACAACAACCTGTAGGTTGTTCTGAGAAACTACTAAATTAGCTAAAGTGGTGAATGTCGTTTTAAATTCTGCAAGGGAGACGTGCTTATTCAGGGGATCTTCCTGAATAAGATAAGATGCTGACTAATTTCTAGTTCTCCTTTTATTAGTCCCTTTGGGAGACATGTTCTGTAACCTAAAGGAAGAAGCAAATTAGACTGAGATTTTAACTTGAGCTTATGCTCACTCGCACAACATGAATACTAAAAGAAGGGAAACTTTTCCTAAAATATCTCACAGCCTTCTATCCATAAGTATGGCACTCTACAAACCCATGCACAAGACTCTACAAAATGCAACTTTTAGACTTTATAGGACTCTATTGAACCTTAGGCTCCGATACCAAGTTTGTAATGCCCCGAGCTTATACCCTGGATGCTACACGGTGCTCATAGTCTTGAAGGTCCACAAGTTAATCCATGACTGGTACCTACTGTGATCATTGAATAATTGTAATACTATAACAACAAATAATTAAGATAAATATGGAAAACTGTGATAAGGTTCAAATCAAAAATAAACTGAATACAATATAACAGTACCGAAATTGAAATATCTATCTGAAAATACTCTAGTCTGAAAATCCCCCCAACTTAATCCAACTACAGAGCTGCTGATAAAATAAAATACTAAATTGCTAAATATAAACTCAAACTATGAGGAATCACCACAAAGTCTACTGCTGATAGATTGGGATCCTTAGTGCGATCAAAACACCGTGCACCTAAACCTATGATATAAGACATCATAGAGCAAAATAAAGGCAAACATCAGTATATTGAATGTACTGGTATGCTCAATGGTGTTGGATATAATGCATGGGTTCTTGTGCATGAACAATACTGACTACATAAAATAAAAATATCTAAATGAGAGTACATGCATGAATAGATAAACTATAACTGAGATCGTGATAACACTGAGTACTGAGTTCTAAATACTAATTAGTTGAGCTCTTAGTTTACTGATACAGTACTACTAATAAATGAGTGATTGTATCTGATAGTCTTGATTCTATGGAACTATGCTAAGTTCCATACTAAGCTGAGTGACTATGTCTGATAGTCCTAAGTCTATAGAACTAAATTGAGTTCTATATTAAGACTGAATCTAAAAGTGGGACTGTAAGAAGTAATCATATGACTGCCATGCCCCAATTAAGATGATTGAGTTGGGGTCCAATCGAAACCCTAATTGAAAGTGTGTCAGTACCATGCCACGAGTAAATACAACTATTGTGGAGTCAATCTTGACTAACGGGCGACCCCTGAGATCAATCCTAATCTAGGAGGTGATCCCTGAGTATTTCAGTCATATATAATGGGTGACATCTAAAAACCAATGTTTACTACATAGTTCTGGAGCTTAGTGATTGTTTCTAGGGACTCAGTCCTATCTAATGGGTGCGCCCTTATCCCTAGGTTTTCTCGGAGCTGAATCCTACTCCCAACTGAATAGACATTGAACTGATTTCCTAGTTTATACTAGGCTTGACTGAACTATTACTGAGTTAACTGAGATCCGTTGACCGACAAAATACTATAGAATCCTGTTAACTAACTGAATACTACTGAGTAATGTAACTAACTTAGAGTGCTACTGTTTATGACATAACTAATACCATTTTGTAACTAACATCGGCTCTAAGTAAATAGCTAAATTATTGGGTATTAAATACCCCAAGACTCGATAGCATGAAAAGTAAATCATAGCATAACCTTGAAAAGCATAATCATCTGCACTTGTTCATAACTTATTCATAGAGGCATTTTATCAAACACTTGCATGATAAAACTTGCACATAAGCTAGCAATACATGTTTTCTTTATCTTATTAGTTCACATGAGAAATTCATCATGCCCTTAGTGAGAATGATATATGTATATAACATTAACAACAAGTGGGCATCATAATTTAACTATAACTTCACAATTTCAAGGGTTTTACATGGATCCACATGATATTGCATTTATATATATATATATATCAATTAACCTCACATGAAACAACATGGATTGGAATCCCAATTAATCATTCTTAACATGAATATAATTAAACCCAACATGGAATTCATGAAATCTATAAACTTGAAGTTTAAAAATAGTTTCTTGGACTCCAAGGGTGGAAGGTACCCTTGGGTGAACACTTCACATACCTTGATTACTACTTCTGAGAAGATTAAAGTAAGTTTTTATGACTTTAATTATTGAACTTAATGAGGCTAGGGCTTTCTCTTGAGTAAGTTTATGAGTAAAGAATGAGTTTTTACACTATAGGCTGATTAATTTCATGTTAACACTAAATAAGGGTGGGGAAAACGACCAAATTTCCCCCTACAACCTGTATGAAAATAATGCTGAACAAGGTTTTACTCACGCTGCAACCCCTGCTTGGGTCAGCTATCCATGAGGATGCGACCCCTTCTCGAGTCAAGCAGCCATCCCAGCGAGACCCTTACTTAGGTTGATTGACCCTCGCGACGTTAGACTATCATGACCCCTCACTATTTTGGGCATCCAAACATGACCTTACGCTAGTTCAAAAAATCCAAAACTCACCTGAGATGACCCACAAGTTACCCTGATCATGAATCAATTTGAAGATCGACAAGCTAAGGTCAGAAATGTCGTGAAGGCTAAAATGATTCTGAATGAGAGGACATAGCTAAAAATTCCTAACTCTGGGACACCTTATCAAGATTAAAGGACTGAATTAAGCTATGAATTTTTTGGGGTCTTACAACTTGAGAAAGTTAATGCTTGCATAATACGTAATTATGTATGTCAAGTCATTCAAGCTTGGGTTTTAGTAGCACTATTTGGAGGCTTTGCAGAAATATAATTTAGCTTTGATATCCAAGTAGGCTAGGCTTACCCTACCTTTAGATTGAGCATATTTACTGAAATTGTGAATTTTTATACTAGCTTTGGATAAGTACTTATAGTTACGTATCATTTGATGTATATAAGATGTTTTATTTATCCGAATTAGGATCCCATTGTAGTGTCAATTGCTTTAGGATGTGAAATTAAATTGCAAAACCTTGAATTTACCTCTTTTTAATTGAGATTTGTGAATGCTTATTTTGATGTATTTTAGCTTTTTTTCAGGTTCAGTATATACTTTATTTTTGTCATTAATTGTGAATCTTGGTATCACGTTGACATTGTTATGGCATGGTATGGATTTTAATATTATAGTGGGGTATGGTTACTATGAGTTTTGATTCGAATTTAGCATTTGATTTTGGTTACAGTTACTATGAGTTTCGGTTTGAGTCTTACATCTTACTATGGTTATGGTTCCTTTAAGTTTTGATTCGAGTCTGACATCTAATTATGATTGTGGTTCCTTTGAGTTTTGATTTGAGTCCGCTATCTGATTATGAGATCTTCTGTATATTATATATGTGGCCTATCATTTTTACCCACTATGACCTATTTGAATCCGGCACGTGTCTTCTTGTTATTATCTATCACTATCGATTTGAGTCTGGTATCTGGCCTTTTTTTACTACCCATTGGTGTTGGTTCAAGGCCGGTGAATATCTGATGACTATCAAGATTTTTAGGGATTGGCTCAGTTATAAATTACTTATGTTTATATTCTTTAATTGCTACTTGTGTGTCCCACCGGCTTATGGAGGGACATTTGGGTTAATTTTCTTCTTTAATGTGCCTAGCAGGCCTATGGGGGTCCAGTTAGGTTATGTTTGTATGCCCAGATGGCTTATGGTAGCCTAGTTAGGATATGTTGGTTTTGTGTATAATCACTGGGTTATTTATTTTCTGTATCACTTATATTTATTCCCTTATCTCATTGGCGTAGATTGGAAGTTGTTTACCTTTATATCCCTTTTTACTATTGATTTAAATTACATGCTTGCATCGTAGATATACCTTTTCTATATTAATCTTTGTTAGACGATGATTCCTACTGAGTACTCGTTGCTTTGGTACTCACACTACACTTTTGCATTTTTCCCTGATGCAAATCTAAATAGTAGAAGCCGACATTTACATGATTCCTACCTTCTAGTACTGATTTGGAGTAGGGTGATCTTACTGTATTTCTAGGTTGATCCTCCTCTATCTACTATAGTTTTGTCTTTTGTACTCGAGAATGCTTGTGTATACTGGGTATTATTTGGATACTATCTAGTACTCTGGGTATATTTTACTTGTGGCTCTAGTACTGATCTTACCATGTCTTGGGAGAGATTGTTTTGTGTATTTGGTCCTTATCCTTCCCTCATTTTAGTATATGATACATGTTTACTTTTTGTTTTTCACCTTTATTACTATTGCTATCATTATAATCGATTCTTTCTGATTTTTGCCTATTAGCCCGTTATCTATTATACCGATCTATGGTTTGGCTTACCTATTATGGGGATAAGGTAGGCTCCATAACATCTTAAGAAATCAGGTTGTGAATTTTCTGGGTAATTTAAGAGGCATTTCTAAAGAGATGCATATATGCGTTATCACGACTTGAGAAATCGGGTCGTGAAATTTTCAGTATAATTTAAGAGGCATTTGTAAGGAGACACATTTCCTTGTTTGCGTAATTCAATTGACATTTATAGTGAGATATATTTCCCTGTCTAGGTAATCTAAGTGGCATTTGAAATGAGACACATTTCCTAGTCTTGGTAATTCATGTGGCATTCATAGGGAGACATACTTCCTTGATTGGGTAATACAAGTTTAACTTGTAAGGTGATGCACTTCCTATCTTAAGTCTTGACTTCTGGAAAATTCACTTTTTTTATTCGAGTCATCCCACTTGATCCTTAGCAGACACACTTCCTCGTTTGGGTATTAAAGTTTCACTTGTTAGGAATCCCACTTCCTAACTTAAGCCTTTGCTTCTGGAAAATGTACTTTCTAGAAGAGTAGTTAACCCTTAGGAGACACAATTCCTTCTCAGAGTAATTTAAGTTCTTCTTGTTAGGTGGTTCACTTCCTAATTTAAGCCTTGAATCCTAGAAGATGCAGTTTTAGTCGAGTCATTCCACTTAACCCTTAGGAGACACTTCCTTGTTAGGGTAATTAAAGTTTCTCTTTGTAGGTGGTTCACTTCCTAACTTAAGCCTTGATTCCTAGAAGATGCACTTTCTTGTCAAGTCATTCCACTTAATCCTTACGAGACACATTTCCTTGGTTGGGTATTCAAGTTTCACGTATTAGGTGGAAGACTTCCAAACTCAAGCCTTGATTCTTAGAAGATGCACTTTCTAGTTTAGTCATCGTACTTAACCTCTAGGAGACGCACTTCCTTGTTTATGTGCTTCAAGTTTTACATTTGACTGGAAACGTAATCCTTAACTTGAACCTTCACTCCTAGAAGCCGTACTTTCTAGTGGAGTCCTTTGATGTAACCTCTACGAGACATGCCTCCTCATTCTTAATATATGCATGTACTAATCAAGGTCTTTATTCACCTTTGTATTATGCATTTTACAAGTAATTGTGATTAGGTGTGACACCCAAATTTAATGCAAAAGTTTTCTGATGATAAACTAGGGCAAAAAATTTAATTCACATTATTTGAAATATCATTTTAGGACCCTATTGAAAAGTGAGACTTTATTTTTGAAAAGAGAGATCCTTCTTTATCATAACCTTTGTTTGCGATAATTTTCTTTCTAGTTTTGATATAATTTAAGGAGCCCTTCTGGAGAACAGGGTGATGAAATTGAAAATAAACAAATTGAAGACATAACAATTCAAGATCTCGTCTGGAGAACGGGGAGAAGAAATGCAAAACCAAGCAATAAGGTGAAGAAATTGTAGGTCATGAGCCTGCCTGGAGAATAGGATGAGGATTTAAAAATCAAGTTCAAAGCACAGAAGCCCCACATGAAAAAACATGGTCAATGTTCAAGTTCATCTACAACACCAAATTTTGTATGAAAAAAGAATCTATTCTCACATTCAACGCAAAAAAAAATCAGATCGTTTGTAACTTTTAAAAGAATCGGAGACCCAAGACAAGAATCAAAAGATACTGCATAGACAGGACTTTTGTAATTTTATTTATCTTTTTAACTTGTAATTATCATTTTGATGTAATGACAGAGCCGCAGACGAAAAACTCGGCAGGACCTCACTCGACCTCTCTAACTCGGTATATTCCATCTCCTTGTTATCCCTGGAACTATATGCGACTTGACTCCCACATAAGTTGGAATAGGTAGGATCTTCAATATAAAGACTCAGGTGGACTCCTTCTTCTTTATCTTTCATTTGCATAATGGTCTGGTAAAAATTCTGTCTCATTTTCTGAAAACACTTTAGGTTTAGACAAAAAGAGGAGCCTAATGTAGACACGTAATTTTGTTCCTCTAGATAGCCTAACTTATCCATTTTTACCCTTACCGTACCATGTGATGATCTTTTCACAAAAGGACAAAAATAACAAAATTCCCAACAAATAACACCCCACAAAATAAAATTTAACCATCTCACCTTATCCTAACTACTCACACTCTAGCCTACCTCGTTACCCTATCCAACCCCTACCCCAAACTAACCCCCTACCCATGTCACCCCACTTCTTAACCCCTAACACTTTTTTGCCTTACCAACAAAAAAATATACATACAGATACATACGCATACTCTTATAATTTCACACACACACCTATCCTCACTGATATACACATAACACACCTAGATATTCTCTTCTATATAGCATACACAGAACTCACTGGAAATGCACACACAGAGTTCATCAGAAATGCACACATTCAGAGATCATCAGAGAAACACAACACTACACACATAGAGAGACAATGGAAAAAAAAGTGTTCAAGATTTTAGTAAGAGGGAGAGGAGCGAAACATCAGCCCCATCATGCTACTGTTCCAGTGACTTCTTTCCTCACTGGAAAATGGCAAAAACTCACCATAAAAATCTAAATCATCAGAAGCTAAACCCCAAATATCCCATCCCTAAAACCCAATCTAAACTAGCTTCAAAATGCTCTAAAAATAATCAATAAATGAAAATTTCACCAAATCAATCGAGTACGACTCATTTTATTCTGATTCCAATTAAATCCACTAGAAAATAGTTGATACTATGACATTGTACGCTAAATCTTGTATGGATTCTTATTACTCCATGATTCCTGTGTTTAGTTGGGGAAAATAGAAAAAAAAGGTGATATTGAAGCTGGATTTGGTCGTTTTATTGAGGTTCGATTCAAGATATTGGATGCGATTCTTTTCAGAAAGATCAATTACACTTGAAAAGCTTAAATTTCAGGTTCATTTCCTCTCATGCTATCTATTTTTATATCTTAAATTTTAATTGTTGTTGTGGATGTGATCGACTTGCGTGTTTAGCATGCTTGAATATTTATTTTGCGTATGTGGTTGATGTTGAGATTTGGATTTTCAAAATTAAAGTGGTAGTCAAAGAATTAGTTAATTGTGAGTAAGGATGATTTTTTGAAGGGGAATTGAGAATCTAATAAGGTTAATTTTGATTATTTTTATTCATTAATGGGTGTTGTTGAATTCGACTGTATTGTGTTTTAGGCTGAAAATTCTATAGGCAAATCTTAGGTCGGGTAGGCAAACTGTAAGAACCATTGATTATTGGGTGATTGACTATTTTTTGAATGACTTTGTTTTATCATATTATGATCAATTGTTCTCATTTAAGTAGGGAATGCCCCGAGGTTATATGTATTATTTCATCTGAGGGATGCCCAAAGGGAGTTATACTCCAAGATGGAGAATGATCAAGGCATGAGGCACCGGGTGGAGCATAGCATAGGATTAGTGTAGGTTATCATAGGTTTACATTTAAACATCTTTATTTCAATTTGTAATAAATTGTATTGTACATTATTTTTCAGATTTTTCTTGTTTTGTTGTTTATGGTCTTGTTTATTTATTTTGTTTGTTTATACATTCAATAGTGTCTACTAGCTGATATACTCCACGAAATGACACTAGTGGAACCACGGGATCGAGGGGTGCCTAACACCTTCCCCTTGGTCAATAGAATTCCTTAACTGGAATCTCTGTTCGTGGATCAATTTTGAAATAGTCAAAAATTGTTTTGAAAAAGGATTTCCAAAGGTGAATTGACACACCAAATTTATACAATATGGTGTCTCTGAGTTTTGATTGTTAAAAGTCCTTTTCGAAAAAAAATTATTCTCTTGTCACTTAATAATAAAACCCTTTTCAAACCTTAAATTCAATCTTTTTGGTAAAAAAAAAATGATTTGTGACACATGGTTGTAGCCCTAACAAGACCATTTCAACTCTTAGTACGCTACATTTGGCAATACTATCTTGGTACATTCCATTTTGATTCTCCTGATTGCTTGTAATCATTTAATCCCTAATGTTTTTACTAAATTCATTATATTAGCATCATCTTCTATCAGAGAAAGGACTTACTATCTAAATTTATGGTGTAAGAAACCAATACATACGAGGCAAGGATTATAGTAAGGACACTCAAGGATCTGGGAGAGATTCTTCAATGAAATGAAGTCAAATACAAATTGGATATTCAATTAAGGAACATCTTTGTGAGATCCTTAAAGGTTATGGAAAAAGGGAAGGATGACATTGAACATGATCATCCATGTACCAAAGAAGGGGGTTCTAATTCTATTATCAGATACAACTTCAAATAAAATGCCAACCCTTAATTAGCTTGTATTATAAAAGCTAGAATCTTCTACATTTCTCTAACCTTATTTCCTGATTATAAAAGGTGGAAAAAAAAATTTTGATTAATGATATTCATCTTGTTTCAAAAGAAAATGTAGTTAAGATTCATTTTTTAGAGATACTATCGAGAGGCATCAAGTTTACGGTAATGGAAAATTGGATATTGATGACTTAGTGAGTGGAATATATCCAATAACTTATTGAATGGTTTGGGGCTAAGCCTAAGGATCACATGACTAAGCTCAATAGCTAAAGAAGACAAAGTGAATTCTTGAATATCATAGCTTCATTCAATCGCATTAACAAGGTATATTACAAGTAAACTTATTTCAGAATTAAAGCCTAAGTTGTGTTATTAAACTCGAATGTTGAGTCCTATAACTCTTCATTGTAATAACTCTTACTATTGTCTATTGATATGGAACTCTTATTATTGTCATAATGAGTGATAGAAGATTCAGGCAAGTCATCTAATTTGCTGTAATCAAACGGTCTTAATATAAACATAACCTCAAGTAAATCACTCAATAACATTCTATGCCTATAAATACACTAGACAGGAAAAAACAAAGGCTTTATGAGAATCAAGCATCGACACCATTTGGCATGCCATAAGTTCAAAACTACATCCGTAGTACATCAAAAACTACATTTTAAGTTAACATTTCTAGTATTCTCTAACAACCACTTCAAGTCTGGACATGAAAAACAAACTCTATTTAAGTAATCACAAACTTCTCAGATGATCTTTGGTTTTCTAACAATTTCTCAGCAAATTGTGATAAATATTATGAGACACAGTTCTTTGAACAATTGTAATACCCGTGCCATTTTCTTAGCTTGAAGTCATCTCAAGAATGTTAGAACTTTCTTTGATGTATGAATCCATTTTTGTACACATGGTATTTTTAAGATTTTCCATTTATATCACGTGGGAAATTGATTAATCTTTCCATCGATACTAATTTTATCAAAATCCGGTGTCAGATGAGGAAGTTATGGCCGAAATACAGAAAGCAAAAAAACTGCCCAAGTGTGACGGTGTAGGCTACGGATCATCGAACAAGAGACGAACCTTCAACCATAATCATCGCATCGAGGCAGTGAGTTAGATTTCGAGAAATGTATGATGGTAGGGTCTGACGGACCATCGACCCAGCGACGGACCATCATACCCCACCGTCGCTAATTAGCAGTAACTCCTAGTACTGTCTCAGTTCGATGGAGAGGTCCGATGGACCTTTGACCCAGTGACAGACTGTCTCACCCCACCATTGGATGACCTACTCAGGTATATTAATTCTTTTTAATAGGGGTATTTTGTTTATTTACCGCCAGCCTATATATACCCAGTTCTATCCAATTTTAGCCACTTTGTTCATTATTATTTCAGATCAACAAATATTAGGGTTTCTTCTAAAATTAATCCTCAAGAACAAAAATTCAAATCTTCTTCAAGAACTAAGAGATTCAAATCCCTCAAGTTCAAGAACATCATCCCAGGTATGCATAGTGTTCATTCATGGGCTTCTTTTGTCCATAAAACCCAAGAATCCCTTTTCCATCTTCAAGTTGTGGATTTTCTTTATGTTTTCATGATTGGGCTTCTCTAGTTCATGTTGATAAATGAGAAATTGAATTCTACTCCATGGTGGTTAATAATTTTTATGTGGGTTTAAATATTATAGATATAGATTCATGCAACCTCATGACTAAGCCCTTGAATGATGAAACTAGAATTGAATCATAATGTTTAATTATTGTACAATGATGTTTACCTGTACCATGCCTACCATATGTTTGATTAAATGTCTAGATGAAGAAAAATTGCTCAACTATCATGATATCATGAAATCCCCAAGTATGTAAAAATTTATGCCTAGAACATGATTGATGAAATGCTTCAATAAATATATTAAGGATTATGATGCTAGTCATGTGTTCAAGTAAATTATGCTTCATCAGTTTCCATCCATCATGTCCTGGAGGTACTTATACCCAAAACATTAGCTTTGTGCCTAGAGCCACGATACTCTCAGTCAAGCTATGAATTCTTAGACATTAGACAGTCTTATGACTCACAAAATCTCCTTGATCTCATGAACTCACTCAGTTTTCAGATATCAGTTGTGTTCTATTAGTAAATAGAATTCAGTAACCTAGTCCATGTTCAATTCAATAAATCACGTTTAGTGTCTATTTAGATGGGAGTAGAAATTAGCACCGAGTGAACCCAAGGATGGGAACTCACTGCTAGATTAGGGTGTGATTCTTAGAAGCAATCCTTGTATTCTAGAACTACATAGACAGTGTAGGATGAGACATCTAACCTGTCAGTCTAGGGTTGATGAGGTGGCTTAACCTATCAGTTTAGGGTTCCCACCATTCTCATTTTGAGTACCTGCTAGAATAGGGTCCTTATAGCTTGTCCTTACCAGTGATGCCGTATTGACACCCTTCCAATTGGGGTTACTGGTTGGACCCAAATGCAGTCATAATGGTGCAGTAGGGGCATGTAGGTTGAATAACAAATTCCCATAGTTTTAGTATTAGTCTGAGTAAAAGAACTCAAGATAGTTATTCGGATTTTAGGACTGTCAGATCCAGTCAACTTAGATACATTACGGAACTTAGATAGTTTCTTCAGATTTTAGGACTGTCAGCTATAGTCACTCATGTTATCAGTTATATCAGTTATCAATATGTCATGTTATCAGTACTTAGATTTAGTTATCATGGAATCACTATATCAATGTCAGTTATTACATCTCATGCATGTATTCTCATACTCATAATAGTTTGTGTTGTTATTATTATCATTCATGCATATGAACCCTATGTATTTATCCTACCTCACATGCATACCAGTGCATCTAGTCGTACTGACGCATTCTCTGTATGGTGTCTTAAACAATATGTTCAGAGACACGGGCTCCAAATCATTAGTAGATTTCAGAAACAACGGTCAAAGCTAGAAGTGAGTCCTTATCTTTTGAGGACATGATTATTTCTCTATTATCTCATTAATTAGTTTGTTAGTTGGATTTAGTTGGGGACATGTCCCATCAAATCCTTACTTATTCAAAAATTTATGTTTAGAGGCTTTCTAGACTATTACATTTCAAACTTTAGTACTTTTAGTTTTGTTTTGGGTATTCTATTACCCCACTCAGATGTTATATTATTTAGCTTATGTTCAGTATTGAACCTTATGGACATTTAGTGCATATTTCCGCATTATTACAATATATTTTGTAGTGTACACGTACAAATATCAGTCATGGGTTAGTTTGTGGTCCTTCGGGGTCATGAGCAGCATTTATTATTTTGGGTACCAGATTCGGGGAGTTACAAACTTGGAATCAGAGCCAGGTTCAATAGAGTCCTAGGAAGTCTGAAAGGTGCATATAGTAGAGTATTTTAAGTGGGTGTGTTGTGTGCCACATTTATGTGGAGGAGCCTATAAGATGTTTTAAGAACAGTTTCCCTTCTTTTAGTTTTCATATCTTACCATTGATCATAATCTCAAGTCAATCTCTCAGTCTAATCTATTTCTTCTCTTTATTTCAGAACATGCCTCCCAAGAGAAGAACCCAGCCTGTTCAAGAAGATCCCTTGGACAAATATGTTTCTCATATGGAGTTCAGGGCTGTATTCACTACTCTTTACCAGTTAGCCGCTGCTCAGAATGAATGACTAGCTATCATTCTGGCCAACCCAGGGGCCAATTCAATAGCAGCTAGAATTCAAGACTTTACCTGAAAGAACCCTATAACTTTTCTTGGGTCTCAAACAGACGAGGACCCTTAGGAATTGCTAGATTAGGTGCAGAAGGTGACAAATATCATGGGGTGACTATTGTTGAGAGTGTCGAGCTAGCTGCATATCAGTTACCGGATGTTGCTCGTACTTGGTTCAAGTAATGAAAGTCTGAGAGGGTAGACGATGTAGGGCCAATTGAGTGGGAGGAGTTTCCTTCAGCTTTCCTTGATAGATTCTTTCCCCTAGATCTTAGAGAAGCTAAGATGATAGAGTTCATCAAACTTAGGTATGGAAATTCGACAGTGAAAGTGTATTCTCTTAAGTTTACTCAATTAGCCAGACATGCCCCTTATGTGGTTGCATATTGCAAGGTTAAGATGAGTAAGTTCATCTCAAGGGTGAATGATATCCTGGTAAATAAATGTAGATCCACCATGCTAAATAGTGACATAACATTAGCCAGACTTATTACCCATGCTCAGCGGGTAGAGGAGTAGAAAATTAAGATAAGGGAGAAGTAGAATAAGAGATCAAAGATAGGTAGTTTCAACTTTTCTCACACTAAATCAGAAGAACGAAACCATTCCTAGTTTCATCCTAAGCTATCAGTTCTAGCTCCTTTATTATCCAGTGTTCCATCTCCTAAGTTCAGAGATAGAGTACCAGTCTTTTAGTCTCAGGGCAATTTTAGCAGTACCCGCACTTATCCCCTTTGTCATACTTATAGCAAGAACCATAAGGGTGTTTGTAGATCTTATAGTGATGTGTGTTTTAGGTGTGGCAAGCCAGGCCACAGAGTTTGAGAGTGTCCTCAGATAGGTTCCCAACATTAGTAGAATCATTCCGCTGCTTAATCCAATCACCCTAATCATTTGGGCACCACTTCCCATGCTACTAGTGGGTAATGCCAAAATAAACTCTATTCTCTCCAAACCTAACCGAATCAAGAAAATTCTCCTGATGTAGCTATTGGTATGTTACAGATCTTTCACTTGCATGTTTATGCTTTACTAAATCCAGGAGCTTCTTTGTCTTTTGTTACTCCTTATATAGCAGTTGATTTTGGAATCAGTCCTAAAGTTCTAGCTGAGCCTTTTTCAGTCTCTACCCTAGTTGGTAAGACCATCATATCTCGGTGGGTATACGAGAATTGCCCAGTTATGATATTTCATAAATTCACTTCAATAAACTTTGTTGAATTAGAGATGACTAATTTTGATATCATTCTCGGCATGGATTGGCTTAATTCCTGCTATGCCATAGCAGACTGCAGACATAGAATAGTTTAGTTTCAGTTTCTAACTAAACCCATCCTAGAGTGGAAGGGTAGTGTATTTGCTTTCAGGGGTCAGCTTGTTTCCAACCTTCGGATAAGGAAATTGATATCTAAAGGATATGTGTATTATCTTGTTTGAGTTAATGACACTAGTTCCAAGACTCACATCCTTTAATAAGTTCAAGTTGTAAATGAATACTCAAATGTCTTTCCTGAAGATCTCCCAGGAATTCCTTCCGAAAGGGAAATACACTTCGGCATTGATCTTCTTCTAGATACTTAGACTATCTCTATTCCGCCATACAGAATCAAACCAGCAGAACTCAAAGAATTTAAAGAATAGTTAAAGGATCTCTTAAATAAAGGATTCATCAGACCCAGCGTTTCCCCGTGGGGCACACCAGTCTAATTCGTGCGCAAGAAATACGGTTCTCTCAGAATGTGTATGTATTATCGTCAACTTAATAAGGTCACGGTCAAGAACAAGTATCCTCTTCCCAGAATTAATTACTTGTTTTAACAACTTTAGGGGGCCAATTATTTCTCTAAGATAGACTTCATAATCGTATATCATCAGCTTAGAGTCGTAGAATGTGATATGCCGAAAATATCTTTTCAACCTCAGTATAGTCACTTCAAATTCTTAGTTATGTCATTTGTTCTTACCAATTCCCCAACCACTTTAATGGACTTGATAAACCGTTTATTCAAGGAGTACTTAGACATGTTTGCCATAGTCTTCACAGATGATATATTGGTCTATTCCCGCAGTGAGCGCGATCATGCAGACCATCTTAGAACAGTACTTCGGACTCTCAGAGATCACCACTTATTCGCCAATTTTAGTAAGTGCAAATTTTGACTAAGTTTAGTAGCATTCCTTGGATACATTCCAGTCATGGAATTAGAGTAGATCCTCAAAAGACCAAAGTAGCAAAAAACTGGCCTCGCCCTATCTCACCATCAGATATCAGGATTTTCTTGGGTTTGGCTATTTATTATAGATGGTTTGTTGAGGGATTTTCTTCTATTGCATCCCCTATGTCTAGATTGACTTAGAAGATGGTCAAGTTTCAGTGGTCAGATCCTTGCGAGAAGAGTTTTCAGGAGTTGAAGACTTAACTCTCCTTAGCTCCAGTTTTAGCTCTTCTAGATGGTTCTGATGGGTTCGTAGTATGTTGTAATGCATCCAAAGTAGGTTTGGGTTGTGTCCTCATGCAGCATGGTAAGGTCATAGCCTACGCCTCTTGACAACTTAAACCCCATGAGAAGAATTATCCTACTCATAATCTTGAGTTAAAAGTCGTAGTCTTTGCCTTGAAGATTTGGAGGCATTACCTATACGGAGTTCATGTAGATGTCTTTACAGATCATAAGAGTATTTAGTATGTCTTTTCTTAGAAAGATCTCAATATTCATTAGAGAAGGTGTAAGAGCTCTTGAAATACTATGACATGAGTGTCCTTTATCATCCGAGCAATGCCAACATAGTGGCTGACGCTCTTAGTAGGCTATCTATGGGTAGTGTTTCTCATATGGAGGATAGTATGAAGAAGTTAGCTCAGGAAGTCCATCAGCTTAACAGACTAGGTGTTCGCTTAGTCGATTCTTCAGAGGATGGTGTATGTGTTCAGAGTAGTTCAGAATCATCTCTAGTTTTTGAGGTAAAAGAAAAGCAAGATAGAGATCTCAGACTTGTCAAGTTGAAAGATTTAGCTCAGAATAAGAAAATAGAGGTTTTCTCCAAAGGGGGAGATGGTGTTTTGAGTTGTTATGGCCGTCTCTGTGTTCTAGGTTTAGATGATTTAAGGCAGTAAATT
Source organism: Capsicum chinense (assembly GCA_026120095.1). Taxonomy (NCBI): domain Eukaryota; kingdom Viridiplantae; phylum Streptophyta; class Magnoliopsida; order Solanales; family Solanaceae; genus Capsicum; species Capsicum chinense. Next base: position 43,528,085 of record JAPEIP010000002.1, on the reverse strand, counting down.
CTTGTCGAACAGCATGGTGCGCGCTACTTTATTCATCTAGGGGCCACTAAGACGCACTCCGACTTGCAGTAGATCTATTGTTGGACTGGGATAAAGAAAGATATTTAAGAGTTTGTGGATAAGTGCTCTACATAGCATTAGTTTAAGATAGAGCATCAGAAACCTAGTAGTCTTATGTAGGAGTGCATTATTCCTACTTGGAAGTGGGAAAATGTAAACATGGACATTGTGATGGGTTTTCCCCAAACTCATCATCATCATGATTCAGTTTGGGTCATTGTAGATAGAATGACCAAATCAGCTCATTTCGTTCCAGTTCATACCTTTTTTTCAACTAAGGATTACACCATACTCTACATTAGGGAGTTGGTCAGATTACACGGTATTATGTTGTCTATTATCTTAGACAGAGGTACCCAGTTCACCTCTCACTTCAGTAAAGCATTCCAAATGAGTCTTGGTACCCAAGTTCATCTTAAGGCAACCATTCATCCTCAGACAGATGGTCAAGTATAAAGGACCATTCAGACTTTAGAAGATATGCTAAGAGCGTGTCCAATTGATTTCAAGGGTAGTTAGGATGACCACTTGCTTTTGATTGAGTTTGCATATAACAATAACTATTATTCTAGTATCCAGATAGCTCCATTAAAAGCTCTCTATGATAGGAGATATAGATCTCTTATTGGTTGGTTTGAAGTTAGTGAGGCCTCAGTCATAGGGCATGACTTGGTATTCGATGCTTTTGAGAAAGCTCGTTTGATTAGAGAAAGATTCCTGGATACTCAGAGATGACAAAAGTCTTATCTAGGTGTTCGTAGAAAGGATCTAAAGTTTGAGATTAGTTATTATGCCTATCTAAAGATCTCTCCCATGAAGGGAGTGAAGATATTCAAAAATAGGGGAAAGCTCAGTCCCCGATATATCGGTTCCTTTAAGATTCTTAGTCGCTTTGGCAAGGTAGCTTATGATCTCGAATAGCCTTAAGATCTAGCCTCAGTTTATCCAGTCTTCTACATCTCTTTGCTCAAGAAGTGTATAGATGACCCAACAGTTGTAGTCCCTATTCAGAGCATAGATGTTCAGAATAGCCTCTCTTATGAAAAGATTCCAGTTGAAATCTTAGACTATCATACTCGTAAATTGAGGAACAAAGAAGTCCCTCTAGTTAAAGTTCTTTGGTGAAATCAGTCCGTTGAGGGAGTTACTTGGGAAGAACAAGCATATATCCATAACAAGTATCCTTACCTCTTCTCTGCCAACCCAGATCTAGCTCCAGGTAATTGTTCTCCTTAAGCTTACTCAGTTTCATGTTCAGTGTTCATCACAAACTTGGTATCAAATTCCATTTAATATTCAGTCATGCATTCATGTATCAGTTTGATTATATAATTACGAATCAGACATGCATTCTCATTGTAAGAAACTTAGCTCCTCAGAACACTCAGCTATGCATTTATGAATTAGTTACACGTGTATCAGATATCATGTCCAGTATGTTATGTTGAGCTTGTCTGTCATGTCATTCATGAGATCATGTTTTAGTCATTCATGTTCAGTTCATGTTCATCTTTTTGCTTCCCCTCTCAGTTAGTCTCATTTGAGGACGAATGTTCTCAAGGGAGAGATATTGCAATACCCATGCCATTTTCTTAGCTTGAAGTCATCTCAAGAATGTTAGAACTTACTTTGATGTATGAATTCATTTTTGTACATATGATATTTTAAATATTTTTCCTTTTTAATATATGGGAAATTGATTAAGCTTTCCATCAATACCAATTTCATCAAAATTTGGTGTCAGATGAGGAAGTTATGGCCGAAATACAGAAAGCAGAAAAACTGCCCGAGTGGAAAGGCACAGGCGGCGGATCGCCGGACAGGCGACGGATCATTGACCATGACCATCGTATCGAGGTAGTGAGTTATCTCTCTATCAATTTACGATGGCTAGGTCCGACCGGCCATTGACCCAATGATGGACCAGCGCACCCCACCGTCGGATGACCCGCACAGTTATTTAAAGTCATTTAAATAGGGGTATTTTGGTCATTTATCACCCGCCTATATATACCAAGTTATATCTGATTTAAGACACTTTGTACATTATTATTTCACATCAACAAATATTAGGGTTTCTCTCTAAAATTAATCCTCAAGAACAAAAATTGAAATCTTCTTCAAGATCTAAGAGATTCAAATCCCTCAAGTTCAAGAACATCAAGAATATTATCCTAGGTATGCATAGTGTTCATTAATGAGCTCCTTTCATCAATGAAGCCCAAGAATATCTTTTCCAACTTCAAGTTATGGATTTTATCTATGTTTTCATGATTGGGCTGCTCTTGTTCATGTTGATAAATGAACAATTGAATACTACTCCATGTTGGGTGATAATTTTAATGTGGGTTTAATTATTATAGATATAGATTCATGCAACCTTATGACTACACCCTTGAATGATGAAACTAGAATTGAATCGTAATTTTTAATTATTGTATAATGATGTTTACCTATACCATGCTTACCATATGTTTGATTAAATGTCTAGATGAAGGAAAATTGCTCAACTAGCTTAATATCATAAAATCCCCATGTATGTACAAGTTTATGCCTAGCACATGTTTGATGAAATGCTTCAACAAATATATTAAGGATTGTGATGCTAGTCATGTGTTCAAGTAAGTCATGCTTCATCAGTTTCCTTCCATCAAGTCCTGGGGGTACTTGTACCCAAAAAATTAGTTGTGTGCCTATATCCATGTCATGTTTTCACGATACTCTCAGTCAAGCTATGAATTCTTAGACTTCAGACAGTCTTATGACTAAGGAAATCTCCATGATCTCATGAACTCAATCAGTTGTAAGATATCAGTAGTGTTTCATCAGTCAACGGAATTCAGTAACCCGGTCCATGTTCAATTCAATAAACCATGTTCAGTGTCTATTCAGATGGGAGTAGAAATTAGCACTGAGCGAACCCAAGGATGGGAACTCACCTTCTAAATTTGGGTGTGATTCTTAGAAGCAATCCTTGTGTTCCAGAACTACATAGCCAGTGTTGGTTGAGACATCTACCCTTTTAGTCTAGGGTTGATGAGGTGGCTTAACCTGTCAGTTTAGGGTTCCAACCATTCTCATTTTAAGTACCTACCAGTATAATGTTCTCACAGCTTGTCCTTACTAGTGGAATGGTATTAAGAACATTCTAAGATGTTTTTAGAATAGTTTCCCTTCTTTCAGTATTCATGTCATTCCATTGATCAAAATCTCAAGTCAATCTCTCAGTCTAATTCATTTTTTCTCTTTATTTCAGAACATGCCTCCCAAGAGAAGAACCCAGCCTGTCCAAGAAGATCCCTTGGACGAACATGTTTCTCATGCGGAGTTCAGGGCTGCATTCACTACTCTTTCCCAACCAGTCACTTCTCAGAATAAATGACCAGTTGTCATTCCGACCATCCCAGTGGCCAATTCAGCAGTAGTCAGAATTTAGGACTTTACCCAAATGAGCCCTCCAACTTTTCTTGGGTCTAAGATAGATGAGGGCCCTTAAAAATTCCTAGATCAAGTGCAGAAGGTGACAAATATAATAGGGGTAACTACTGTTGAGAGTGCTAAGCTAGATGTATATCAGTTGCAGGATATTGTTCACACTTTGTTTAAGTAGTGGAAGTCTGAGAGGGCAGATGATGCAGGGTTAATTAAGTGGGAGGATTTTTCTTCATCTTTTCTTGATCGATGCTTTCCCCTACAGCTCAAATAAGCTAAGGTGCTAGAGTTCATCAAACTCAGGCAGGGCAATTTGATAGTGAAAGAATATTCTCTTTAGTTTACTCAATTAGCCAGATATGCCCCTCATGTGGTTGCAGATAGCATGGCTAGAATTAGTAAGTTCATATCAGGGGTGAATGATAGCGTGGTAAATGAATCCATATCCACCATGTTGAATAGCGACATGACATTAGCCAGACTTATGACCCATGCTCGGCAGATAGAGAAGCAGAAAATTAAGATGAGGGAGACACAAATTAAGAGAGCAAGAAAGGTAGTTTCAACTTTGCTCTGCCTAAATCACAAAGAGGGAACCGTTCCTAGTTTCATCCTAAGACATCAGTTCTAGCTTCTTCATAAGATAGTACTCAAGCTCCTAAGTTCAGAGATAGAGCGCCAAGCTCTTACTCTCAAGGCAATGTTTGCAGCCCTTCACTTATCCACTTTGTCAGACTTATGGTAAGAACCATAAGAGTGTTTGTAGATCTGGTAGTGATGTGTGTTTTGGATGTGGCAAGCCAGGCCATAGAGTTTGAGAGTGTCCTTAGATAAGTTCCCAACATCAGCATAATAGTTCCACAGCTTAGTCCAGTCACCCAAATCAGCAGGGCGCCACTTCCATTTCTACTAGTGGACAACGTCCAAATAGACTCTATTCTCTCTAGACCTGATAGGATCAGGAAAAATCTCCTGATGTAGTTACTGGTATGCTATAGATCTTTCCTGTGCATGTTTATGCTTTGCTAGATTTAGGAGCTTCTTTGCCTTTTTTTACTCCATATATAGCAATTGATTTTGAAATTAGTCCCAAAGTACTAGTCGGGTCTTTTTTAGTCTCTACCCTATTGGCTAAGACCATCATATCCTGACAGGTTTACAAGAACTGCCCGGTTATGATATTTCAGAAAGTCACTTCAACAGACTTAGTCGAATTTGAGATGACTGATTTTGATGTCATCCTTGCATGGATTTGCTTCATTCCTATTATGCCAAAGTAGACTAAATAAATAGAATAGTTCAATTTCAGTTCCCAAATAAACCCTTCTTAGAGTAGAAGGGTAGTGTATCTGCTTTCAGGGGTCAGCTTGTTTCCTACCTTCAGGAAAGGAAATTGATATCTAAGGGATGTGTCTATCATCTTGTTCGAGTTAAGGACACTAGTTGCGAGACTCCTAGTCTTGAATCAATTCCAATTGTAAATGAATATTCAGATATCTTTCCCGAAGATCTCCTAGGAATTCATCCCAAAAGGGAAATAGACTTCGGCATTAATCGTCTTCAAGGTACTCTGCCTATCTCTATTTTGCCATAAAGAATGGCACCAGCAAAACTCAGAGAATTAAAAGAACAGTTGAAGGATCTCTTAGATATGGGATTCATAAGATAATATTTCCCCATGGGGCACACCAGTCTTATTCATGCACAAGAAAGATGGTTTCCTTAGAATGTGTATTTATTACTATCAACTCAATAAGGTCACAGTCAAGAACAAGTATCCCCTTTCCAGAATCAGCAACTTTTTTGACCAACTTTAGGGTGCCAGTTATTTCTTTAAGATAGACCTCCGATCCGACTATCATCAGCTTAGAGTTAAAGAATGTGACATTCTGAAAACAGCTTTCCAAACTCGGTATGGTCCCTTCGAATTCTTAGTTATGTCATTTGGTCTTACCAATGCCCCTTCCATTTTCATGGACTTGAAGAACCGTGTGTTTAAGAAGTACTTGGACATGTTCGTCATAGTCTTCATAGATGATATTCTTGTCTATTCCCACAGTGAGCGTGATTATGTAGATCATCTCAGAATAGTACCTCAGACTCTCAAAGATTACCTGTTATTCACCAAATTTAGTAAGTACAAATTTTGAACAAGGTCAGTAGCATGTTTTGGTCATATTATTTCTAGTGATAGAATTAGAGTAGATAATCAAAAGACTGAAGCTGTAAGAAATTGGCCTTGCCCTATCTCTCCATTAGATATCAGGAGTTTTTTCAGTTTGGCTGGCTGTTATAGATGATTTGTTAAGGTATTTTCTTCTATTGCATCCCCCATGTCCATATTGACTTAGAAGAAAGTTAAGTTTCAGTGCTCAGATCCTTGCGAGAAGAGTTTTCAAGAGTTGAAGACTCGACTCTCCTCAGCTCTAGTTTTAGCTCTTCCAAATAGTTTAGATTGTTTCATAGTATATTGTGATGCATCCAGAGTAGGTTTGGGTTGTTTCCTCATGCAGCATGCTAAGGTCATAGCTACATCTCTAGATAGATTAAACCCCATGAAAAGAATTAACCTACTCATAATCTTGAGTTAGCAGCTATATTCTTTGCCTTGAAGATTTTGACGCATTACCTATACAAAGTTCATGTAGATGTCTTTACAGATCATAAGAGTCTTCAGTATGTCTTTTCTTAGAAAGATCTTAATCTTTGTCAGAGAAGGTGGTTAGAGCTCTTGAAAGATTATGATATGAGTTTCCTTTATCCTCTGGGAAAGGCCAACATAGTGGCCAATGCTATTAGTAAACTATCTATGGGTAGTGTTTATCATGTGGAGGACAGTAAGAAGAAGTTAGCTCAGGAAGTCCATCAGCTTTCCAGACTAGGCATTCGCTTAGTTGATTCTCCAGAGGGTAGTATACGAGTTTAGAGTAGTTTAGAATCATCTCTAGTTTTTGAGGTGAACGAAAAGAAAGATAGAGATCCCAGCCTCGTAAAGTTCAAAGAGTCAGTTCAGAATCAGAAAATATAGGTTTTCTCCCCTGAAGGAGATGGTGTTTTGTGTTGTCAGGGTCTTCTCTGTGTTCCAAAAGGGTCTTTGTAACCCCCCAATTTTCTGAATCGGAATGCTACATGGTGCTCATGATCACGAAGGACTACAAGCTAACCCATGATTTATAACTATACTTGTACACTGCATAATATGACATGATAATGCAGAAACATACTCTAAAAGGCCATAAGATTTAATACTGAACATAATCTGAATAACATAACATAAGTGTGGGGTAGTAAAGCACCCAAAATAAAACTGAGAATACTGAAGTTTGAAGTATGATAGTCTAGATAGCCTCTAAATATGATTAAAACTGTTTGAGTAATCTGAATAAGGAGTTGATGGGACATGTCCCTAACTAACTTTGTCTAATAAACTGGCTAATGAGATAATAAGGAAATAAAAATCATGTCCTTAAAGAATGAGGACTGACTTTTACTCTGATTGATAAAACTGGAATCTACTACTGATCTGAAGCATGTGTCTCTGTACTTATGTTATAAGACACCATAGCGCAAATGTGTCAGTACTTTTAATATACTAGTATGTATGTGAGGCAGGATAAATGCATGGGGTTCATATACATCAATAATAATAATTGTTGACTGACTATTATGAATATAAAAATACATGCATGAGACATAATAACTGATACTGGTAACATGACTACTAAATCTGACTAGTGCTAACATGATATGTCTGATAATACGAGTGACTGTATCTAATAGTCCTGAATCTGATAGAACTATCTGAGTTTCATACTGTATCTGATAGTTCTGAAATTTGAAGAACTATCTGAGTTCTTTTATTGAGACTGATTGACTGTATTTGACAGTCCTAAATTTTATAAGATGAAACTGGTGGAAGTAGTATTTAACCGACATGCCCCTAGTATTCCATTATGGCTGAATTGGGTCCAATTTGTAACCCTAATTGGAAGGGTATCAATACCGTGCAACTGGTAAGGACAAGCTGTGGGTGACCCTTATGTGATAGTGTCCCCAAATGAGAACGGTGGGGCCCCCTATTTGACAGTGCTAATCCACCTCATCAACCCTCATTAGACAGTGTTGATGTCTCAACCTATGTTGGATACATAGGTCTGGAATGCAAGGATGACTTCTAAGGATCACATCCTCATCTGATAGTGTGTATCCCTATCCTTGGGTTCACTCAGTGCTAATTTCTACTCCCATCTAATTAGAGTCTGTACATGATTAGATGATCTGAACTGAACATAGACTGAGATATTAAATTTCGTGATGACAACTGACTGAGTTTATAAAATTATGGAAATTTCCTTAGTCAGAAGAATGTCTAAAGTCTATGAATTTATAGCTTAACTAAGAGTATCATGAAAACATGACATGGCTTTAGGCACATAGCTATGTTTAAGGTACAAGTACCCCTAGGACTCGGTGGAAGCAAAGTGGAATAGCATAGCTTACTTGAACACATGGCTAACATCATAATTCATGATACGTTTATTGAAGCATTCCATCAAACATGTGATAGGCATAAATCATCATGTGATATTGCAACTACCCCTGTTGCACGCTTCCTATTAGCTGGGTCAATTAAATCACCATCTCCCAGCTCCTCTTCATCTAGATTAGGTACCCGACCTTGGTTATCTACATTATGTAGATTTAATTGAGCATTAGCCAAATCGGCTAATTTTTTAGCTTCCTGTTGGTTAGCCATTCTTTCAATGAGATGAGGTTTAGGATTTAAGGGTAATAATAGTTCTCTTGAACTTCTGGTTCATGGCAAAAAAAATAATGAGCCTATAACCAACAAAAACAACAAATAAACATAAAATCAAGAAACTTGACTAATAGTCAATTAACACACATAAACTCAATCAACAATCGTATTCCCCAGCAACGGCCGCAATATTTGATATGAATGAGAGAGTAAGCGGTCGTTGTCAAATATATAACCCAACTAGGTTTGGGTCGAATCCCACAGGGAATATGGTGCTAATTAAGTTGTATGCAAATTAACTGACTTTTAATCGTTTGTTTCCCTAAAACAAATAAGGGGGATTCGATTCAGTTCACAAATTAATGGTTTTAGTTTAGGATGAAATACGTGTAGTAGTATTCAAATTCAGAAAAATAGCAAGCTAGGGTTATGTCCACCTTTTAGTTTTCATTACTTTCTAACTATGGGCTTTACGAATTAATACATGTTTCGTGCTTACAGAGAAATGTATTAATTTAATAACATAATCCTAGTGTTTCTCAACCGTCAAGGACTAATTCACTTTTGTTCTCTCGACTCAAAAGCGTTTACCAAAAACAATACGAAATCTCCTAGTAGTTAATCCTGCTAAGGCATTAACATATAAAATAGGGGTTGGAAATCCTATTTTCTTGTCACTACTCTCTTTTCCGAACATCAACCTTTCTTTCGAACAAGTTGTGTTTTAAGGCATATCCTCTATGTTTGCAACCATGAGAATTCAAGATAAACGAATAGAGTGTGATGTAAACACATCAATGCATAATGAATTCCAAACCCAAAGTAATAGATTGTATGCTACAAGGCTTCCATAACCCTAACTAATAAACTTAGATGCTCATGAATAAAATGAAAAGCATCATAAATATATTCATCATACCAAAAACTAGAAGATGATCTTGGTGTATGAATAGTGAAAACAAGAAAGAAAATATTTCTCTCTCTCCTCAAGCTAAGCCGCCACTCTCCAATCCAAAATAATACAGAATAATCAATTCTGACTAAAAATTCAGCATTAAGCCTTTTAATAATCTTTTCTCTCATAATTGCCTTCTAACTCCCTTAACTAATTATAAATGATGAACTAGTCTTGGACATAGTTTCTAGGCGCTACATTTGGTCCAGAATGCTACTCTCTCTTGTGTCATATGCCATCCGCATTACATAGTCCCATTATGCCTTCATCTACCTCATTAATACCTGAATCCATGCTAATCACATTAATTAGCTTAATTAAATAAAAGTAGAGTAAAAACATAAGAAACTAGGCACTTAGTTCTCTAAACTTAGCTAAAATATGGATAAGTTATGATGCTTAGGCATATAAATACACCAAGAACACTTACACTAACCTGGGTCATCAGTACACTAGCTGAGGATAGAGCTGGGACTGAGAACTATGGATGAAATTAGGAACGGTTACAGCCTTTGACTTAGGCTGACTGAAATTTAAGCTACCTATTCTATCCCTCTTATTTTCTCTCTCCATATTCTTAAGCTTCTGCTCCTCAATCGGTTAAGCATGGATGATAAACCTAGATATGTCCATCTCTTTAATCAACATTGTTTTTCTGCACTTCTTAACCACACTATCTAACACCCTAGATACTAACTTTCTCATTCTGGACCTATTCTCTGCCACTACATAGGGAGCATACCTAGCTAAATGAGTAAAGTTGAGGGAATACTCTTTTACTCTCATGCTACCTTGTCTGAGATTAATGAACTCTAACACTTTGGCTTCTCTCAGCTCTAAGGGAAAGAATCTGTCTAGAAAGGTTGTTGCAAACTCTTTCCACTCTATGGTTTCTGCATCTATACCCCTATCTACCTTCCACTACTTAAACCACATATAGTCTACATCTTGTAACTGATAAGCGAAAAACTCGGCACTGTCACTGGAAGTCACTCCCATGATATTTGTTACTTGCTGAACCTTATCGAGGAACTCTTGTGGATCCTTTTCTAACTTAGATCCCGTAAAGAAAGGAGGATTCATTCAAGTGATGTCCCAAATTCTGGTTGTAGTAGTATTAGCCACTAGGTTGGCCAGAATAGTAGCTGGCCATTGATTTTGAGCTACTACTAAATTGGATAGAGTAGTGAATACAACTCTGAATTCTACGTGAGAGACATGATCATCCAGCAGATCTGCCTGAACGGGCTGAGGGGCTGACTTGTTTTTGGTTCTTCATTCGTTAGTCATTTTAGGAGACATGTTCTATAAGCGAAAGGAAAAAGAAAATAAGATTGAGAGATTAGCTTGAGATAATGCTCAGTCACACGACATGAATACTTAAAGAAGGGAAATGTTTCCTAAAATATCTCATAGCCTCTTGTCCATAAGTGTGGAGCGGTACATACCCATGCACAAGAATCTACGCGATGTGGCTTTTCAGAATCCCTAGGGAAGTATTGAACCTTAGGCTTTGATACCAAGTTTGTAATGACCTGGTACTACCCCTAGTCGTCACACAGTTCTTATGACCCCGAAGGACCACAAGGTAACCCATGAATGATCTCTACTATGAGCACTGAACAATAATACCAAAATAAATGCGGAATAATAGAATGAAATGCCATCAGGTTCAAAACATCTAAAATTTTGATAAAATATAATATCTATAAAAATATTGTCACGGCCCGAGTTGGGACCCTGACCTTGACGAGCATCCAAAAAAATAGTGATTCTAACGTTCTTCTATATCTGGTAATCATGCACAATACTCGAATAATAAAGAAAATATGTAGAAATATAATAAATAAAATCATGGTCATATTCTGAAAGTTGTTTAATAATACAAAAAACAAGTTGATAAAAGTCTAGACAATACAAATGACAATTAACTGAAAAGAATTAGGCCTTCAGGAATAGAGAAGGCTCACCAACTACACAATTCACTTATGTCTAAAAACTCTACATCTTAGCAGGACCTCTAGAGTTAGCCTCGACCCTGAAATATAAGGTATCAATATGATTATACTTGTCAGCAAAGCAATACAAAATAATTTATTTATATATATAAATTAGATGAGAGAAAATCATGAAACATCAAGCATGATATAGTTTAAAAATACATGGGCAAATCTTTGATAATTATAAATCATTCTAGTCAATGCAGTTGTATTCTTTGTATTACTTCCAATTTAATTGGCACACCATAAAACTCTATGACCCCACGGGCTATATGGAGTATTCCCTTAACTCGGTGGCAAAGCTCCCAACCCAAGTTTGCTGCAATGTTTGGAGTTTCTGATTCTAATATGCCACATGGAACTAGGCCAGTGAATAATCCCTCTAGGGGACATAATAATCTGTATCGGCAAAACATGATTTTGGGCAATAAGTTATCTGAGCTCGTGCCTTATTCGAGTAACCACCTAACATTTCTTTATGGCCATTTCTAACCGTTTCTAAACATACATAGTTCTAAGTTCAAAATCTAAAAATCTGAATGAAAATATACATTCTGCTCTATTCTTAATTACCATGGCATTATCTGTATTGGTATCATCATACCAAGACTTGCAAGTCATATTTTCTAAGCCATATGTTATCATGCAAGATTCTCTCATTCAAAAAAATAATATTCAAACCACCAAAGAATTTAGACAAGTATAAGATGATTCTTATTTAAAAGCAAAAGTCAAAATCATGCAATGGTTCTCATCCTTTTAAACAATTTCAAACAAACGTGTGGTGGTCATGTATTTTGACAAATCATGCAAATTATTTCATTATATATATACTCAAAGTTTATCATCATGATGAACCCCCTCTCATCAATTAAAAAAATCAATATTGAATTATTCAACAATAGTCAATAGCATTGATACCATTCTTCTAAATAACATTCTTCAACTCATAACATTTTAGAATTAAGAAGGTGTTGCAACATGAGAGGGAGCATAAATTGCCATGCTCTCAATTCAATTATCAAATTTATAAATATACATATATAAGATTACAAATCAATTTGTGGGAAAAGGCCTCAAGACCACAACAGTAATTCCATTAAAGAGTTCATAATGCACAATTATAATGTAAATTCCAAATCCCGATTGTAAATTCATGATTTTTAAACTTTAAACCATATTCGAAGTGTTTAAACCAGCCTGTGTAGTTTTAGGAAAACCCCACATACCTTAGATTACTCAGGAGAAGGAATGGAATCCAAATCTTTCTTAATTTCTTGAAATTCTTGGCTTCAAAGATGATTCTTAATCTATGGGGGAGGGACTAGGGTTCACTTTTGAGATAGTTAGAGTAGTTTTTGATGATATTTTCCCTTAAGACTCCTTGATTTCATGTTATAGCAGAGTTATGATTGGGTAAAATGACTAAACTACCCTCCCCAAGGTCAATTATTTTAAAACAATTCACAAACTAGGCACCAACGTGTTATCTGATGTCACGCATTGAGATCATGTCAGTCCACTATTTAATCGATGCAATCACCAATATGGCGCATCGACTTCGCGTCGGGCTACTGATTTCAATATTTAAACACCCCTCTAATGATGCTCAAAAATTCCAAAACTTATCTAGATATACTATTAACATCCCCGATAATCAATCAACTTAAAAATTATCTTTTTGAGGTCAGAATGGTTAAAAATAATGTCATCAAAGAGTAGGAGCTCAAAATGTTAGTAAGTCCTTTGGACACTTCAAAAAAATTTCAGAAGATTGGCCCTCCAGGCATACTACGAAATGACATCAGTTCGAGAATACTACGGGGTGTTACATTATCCCTCCTTGTGATCATTCATCCCCGAATAATGACACGGGACACATCTAAGCACAATTTATTCTAGTGAATAAGAGATAAAAAGAATAAGGTAAGGATTGTACCTTCTATTTTGTCATTCACAGGATAAAAAAAATTTGGGTATCTTGCACGCATATCGTCCTCCGACTCCTAAGTAGCTTTCTCAACTTTTTGAGTTTTCCACATCAGCTGAACTGAAGTTATATCCTTGCTTCTCAACTTCAGGACTTGACGATCCAGAAGAGCAATAGGTTCTTCCCCATATGACAAGGAGTCTTTCACATTGATTTTCTCAACAAAAAACACCAAGGAATGGTCCCCAATACACTTTTTCAACGTCAACACATAGAACATGAGATGTACGAAACTTAGACCTACAGGAAATTCTAGCTCATAGGCGACCCCACCTATCCTTCTTATAACCTGATATGGTCCAACATAGCAAGGACTCAACTTTCCCTTCTTCCTAAACTGCATGACTCTCTTCATAGGGGAGACTTTTAGAAACACCAAATCACCCATCTAAAATTCTAGCTCCCTTCTTCTAACATTAGCATATAATTTTTGATGACTTTTAGCAATCTTAAGTCATTCTGTAATGATTTTCACCTTATCCATTTCCTGATGAACAAGATGAGGCCCAAACAACTTTGTTTCCCCCACTTCATACCACCAAATTAGTGATTGATATCTTCTCCCATAAGGTGCTTCAAAAGGGGCCATCTTAATGCTAACATGATAGCTATTATTGTAGGTAAACTCTATCAATGGTAAGTGATCTACCCATGTACCTTTGAAATCAATTACACAATCCCTTAATATGTCCTCAAGGGTCTAAATGGTACATTCAGCTTGCCCATATGTTTGAGGGTGGAATTTAGTACTTAGGCTCACTTGGGTACCTATGCCCCATTGAAAAGATCTCCAAAACTGCAAACAAAATTGCGTACCTCGATTGAATATAATAGATACTGATGCCCTATGCAAGGAAACTATTTCCTCAATGTACAGCTTAGCATAACCATCTCCCAAATAGTTAGTCCTCACAGGCAAAAGTGAGCTGACTTGGTCAGTCGGTCCACAATGAACTAAATCAAATCTTATTGATTTCGAGACATTAGAAGCCCTGTGATGAAGTCTATATTGATCATCTCCCATTTCCTTATAGGTAAAGCTATCTCTTGGGAAGTACCACCTGGTATCAAATGTTCCACTTTAACTTATTGGCAATTCAAACACTTAGAAAAAAAATTAGACATGTAACGTTTCATATTATTCCACCAATATATATCTTTAAGATCATGGTACATTTTGGTAGAGCCTGGGTAAACAACATACCTCAAAGTGTGAGCCTCGTTAAAAATTCTTTTCCATAATTTATCCACATCTAGCAAATATAATCTAAACTGATATCTTAAGATACCATCACCTCAAATCTCAAAAGATATCACTTTATGTTGACCCACATCTTTCTTAAATTGCATCAAGATGGGGTCTTTGGCCTGTTTTTCCTTCACTTCAGCATATAAGGAAGAGTTTGCTATTTCATGCACCACTACTCCCCCCATCTTCAGAATCTAGAAGTCGCACCCCTAGATTAGCTAGCCGGTGAATATCCTTCACCATCTCCCTTTTTCCTTAATCATCATGAGAAAGACTGCCCATAGATAATCTACTGAGGGTATCGGCTACCATATTCTCCTTTCCCAGATGATAGAGCAGGCTCATGTCATAATCCCTTAAAAGTTCCAACCAACGCCTCTACCTGAGATTTAATTCTTTCTTCGAGAAAACAGACTGTAAACTTTTGTGGTTAGTGAAAATATCAACATGTACCCCATAAAGATAGTGCGTCCATATTTTAAGTGCAAATACCATATATGCTAACTCCAAGTCATGAGTGGGGTAATTCTACCTGTGCACCTTCAATTGCCTAGATTCATAAGCTACCATGTTTCCATGCTGCATAAGTACAAACCCAAGTCCTACCCAGGATTCATCACAACATATAACAAAACCCTTTGTACCCTCAGGAAGGGTTAAAACAAGTGTAGTAGTCAACTTATCTTTCCACTTCTCAAAACTATTCTCACAGGAGTTAGACTACAAAAATTTTAACTTTTTTTGTGTCAACCTGGTAAGTTGAGCAGCTATGGAAGAAAAACTCTCTATGAACCTTCTGTAATACCCCGACAATCCTAAGAAGCTTTAAATGTCGATTGGAGTCGTGGGTCTGGGCTATTTTCTCACAGCCTCAATCTTTTGGGGATCAACTTTAATTCCCTCACTAGAAATAATATGCCCCAAGAAAACAATAGCATTAAGCCAGAATTCACACTTGGAAAATTTTGCATACAATCTATGATCTTTGAGGGTATGAAGTATATTTCAGAGATGACTGGCATAATCCTCCTCATTCTTAGAATAAATAAAAATGTCCTTAATGAATACTATGACAAACTGATCTAGAAACTGATGGAACACCCTATTCAAAAGATCCATGAAAGCTGCAGGGGTATTAGTCAATCCGAAGGACATGACTAAGAATTTGTAATGATCGTATCATGCTCTAAAAGTTTATTTGGATATGTCATCCTCCCTAACTTTCAACTGATGATACCCCAAATGAAGGTCTATCTTTTAAAAGTACGTAGCACCCTGAAGTTGGTCAAAAAGATTATCAACTCTAGGAAAGGGATACTTATTCTTAATAGTGACCTTATTTAGCTAACGGTAGTCTATACACATACAGAGTGAACAATCTTTCTTATGTACAAAGAGTACTGGTGCACCCCAGGGAAAAATATTAGGTCGGATGAAGCGTTTGCCAAGAAGCTCTTTTAACTGTTCTTTTAACTCTTTCAATTCTGCAAGAGCCATTCTGTATGGTGAAATAGACATGGTATGGGTGTCTGGCAATAAATTCATACCAAAATCTATCTCCCTATTAGGTGATATTCCTGGGAGATCATCGGGAAAGGCTTCTGGAAATTCATTAACCACAAGGACAGACTCAAGAGAAGGACTTTCGATATTAGAATCTTTGACCTGAATAAGATGACACACAGCCCTTAGAAATAAACTTATAGTCTCTAAAGTAAGATATGAATTTACATATTGGTGATAAAGAATACCTCTCCCACTATCACAGGTTTATTCAGTAAAGAAAAAGTAACCTTTTGGGTTCTAAAGTTTAGAACGTCGTAGCACGAGTGAATCTAGTCCATCCCTAAGATAGCATCAAAATCAATCATATCAAGTTCTACCAAATCAGCCATAGTATCACATTATAAATAGACACTACACATTTATTATTCACTCTACTAGACAAAATAGAATCACCTACAGGAGTGGAAATAGAGAAAGGTTTTACAATAACGTTAGGCTCAAACCAAAAATCAACTGCCACATAAAGGGTCACATAAGACAAAGTAAACCTGGGATCAAGTAACACATACACATCATAGGAGAAGATTTGTAACGTACCCGTGACTATATTTGGTAAGGCCTCTGCCTCCTGGAGATTGGAAAAAGCATACAACTGATTGCGACCACCCCCGATAGTTGAAGCAGAGCCTTTGGGAGGTGCGGGTGGCACAAAAGAGTTTACTTGCCATCAAATTTCCTCCTAGCAAAAGGACAATATATTTGGAAATAGTCCACCTGATAACAAGTAGAGCATACTATCTTGACCAGCTGATACTTCCTCGGGCTATGCTTACCACAGGTCTCACACCGCAAGAAAGTTTGATATGGCTGAGCCACACTTCCCTGAGATCGGGCACCCTACACTCCGGACTCATGATTAGACTGAAAATTCTGATATCATCGGCCAACTAGAGGTCTGGGTGCTGGAGTGCTGGCTATAGACTGAGCATTGCCCCAAAACTTTTTCTTCTGCTGCCAATTAACCCAATTACCACTCTACGGCTGACTATAGTTATAGTCTATTGATCTGCCCCTCCTGTCCTATATGTCTTTCTCCCTCGCTTCAGCAACCCTTTTTTTCTTGTCCTCAACCTACGGCAAGTGAACTAATAATCTGGAGAAGTCCATATCTTAGTTAAACATTGCTCCTTTGCACTCTAACACCAAGTCATTTGAAAGACCAGATGCAAACTTCCTCATATGGGCCAACATGTTTCCTGCCAACTCTGAAGCATAAAGAGATAGTTGATTGATTTTTAGGGTGTACTCCTTGATGCGCATCTTCTCTTATTTCAAGTTCATGAACTCTTCATCCTTAGACTCTCTTAAATCTTAGGGAAATAATTAGTCCAGGAAGGCTCCCACAAATTTGCCCCATACAGAGGGCTCAACACTATATCCCCTCAAATCTTTCTACTCATTATACCATTGATTTGCTACCTCCATCAATTGGTAAGCCTCTAGTTCAACCTCTTCTACTTCATCCGCAGGCATCACTCAAAAGATTTTCTCCATCTCATCTACAACCTCTTGTGGTTCCTCCTCCACCTTTGTGCCAGTAAACTTAGGCAGATCCAACCTCATAAACTGACCCACCCATGTAGCTTCAGATGTGATAGATATGGAACCAACATTCTCTGACCTTCGGATTTGTAAAGCCACAAACTGTGAAATTATATGCATTGATTATTAAATTCAGCATTTGATATCTCTTTCTAAGAAGGTAGGGTGTAATTAGTCCCAGACTGGGGAGCGCTAGGTGCTTTGGGTGGGCTGGTCTAGACAGGCGGGACTTCTGGAGCAGCAACCAATTCAGGACTATGAGCCCTATTAAGTGTCATCATACCATGGGTAGTACGAACATCTTCTATATGTGCATTTTGATCATTGGAGCAACGTAGAGGCATGATAGATTTTTCTGAAAAGTAAGAGACCATAGATTAGGGGACATTAAAACTCTATAGTACAAACTAAATCGCAAAGAACGGAAACATTCCTAAATATCTAGTAGCCTCCTGCCTATAAGTGTGGTGCTCTAGACACCCATAAACAAGACTCTACCTGATACGATTTTGCAGACCACTTGGACCATAATCGTGCTCTGATTCTAAGTTTGTTACAACACAAGACGGGACCCTAGCCGTGACAAGCATCCCGAACCATAGCTGCTCAAATGCTCTTCTACATTTAGTAATCATGCACAATACTCGAATAATAGGGAAAAGATGATCATGGTCATATTTTGAAAGCTATTCAACAATGACAAAAACAAGTTTATCAATATCTAGATAACATCTATTTTATTATGCAGAATCTCTACTAAATACGACATCAATAAGATTGTCTGAATCTAGGACAAGGCCCCCTGTGTACCTAAACAAAAACAAATGATAAATAACTGAAAAGAAGTAAGCCTTTCAGAATAGAGAAGGCTCACCAACTGCACACTTCACTTCTATCTAAAAACTCTACGGCTTAGCAGGACCTCTAGACTGAACCTCAAACCCTGAAATACAGGGGGTCAATACGATTGTACTGGTATCCAGAGAAATCCAAAATAATGTATTTATATATATAAAATATATGAGAGAAAATCATAAAAAATCATACATGATATAGTTTAAAAATATATGGGTAAATCTTTGATAATCATAAATTATTCTTGTCAATGTAGTTATATTCTTTGTATTACTTCTAAGATAAGTGGTACACCCTATAATTCTATGACCCCATGGCCTATATGGAGTCCTCGCTTAACTCGGCGGGCAAGCCCGCAACCAATTTTTGCTGCAAGGGATAGAGTTTCTGATTCTGATACGCCACAGGGCACTAGGACAGCATAAAATTCCTCTAGGGGACATAATAACCCGTATCAACAAAACACGGTTTTGAGCAAAAAGTTATCTGAACTCGTTCCTTATTTGGGTAACCACCTAACATCTATTTATGCCCATTTTTATCCTTTTTTGAACATGCATAGTTCTAGTTTCAAAATCTGAATAAAAATCTGCATTTTGTTCTCTTCTATATTACCATGAAATTATATTTATTGGTATCGTCATACCAAGACTTGCAAATCATATTATCTGAGATATATGATATCATGCAAGATTCTCTCATTTAAAAAAATAATATTTAGACAACCAAAGCATTTAGACAAGTATAAGAGGATTTATATTTCAAAGAATAACTCAAAACCATGCAAACATTCTCATCTTTTTAAATAATTTCAAACAAACGTGCAGTGGTAATGTATTTCGACAAATAATGCAAATTCTTTCATTATATATATACTCAAGGTTTATCATCATGAAGAAACCCCTCTCATCAATTAAAAAATCAATCTTGAAATATTCAACAATAGTCAATAGCATTGACACCATGCTTCTAAATAACATACTAGACTCAAGAAGGTGTCGCAACATGATAGGGAGCATAAATGTTCATGCTCTCAATTCAATTATCAACTTTAAACATATATATACATATATAAGATTACAAATCATTTTGGGGAAAAGGCCTTAAGACCAAAAGCGTAATTCCATTTAAGAGTTCATAATGCACAATTATAATGTAAATTCAAAATCCCTTTTGTAAATTCATGATTTCTAAACTTTAAACCATATTCAAAATATTTAAACCAGCCCATATAGTTTTAATAAAACCCCACACACCTTATATTACTTAGGACAAGGAGTGGAATCTGAATCTTGCTAAAGTTCTTGAAATTCTTGGTTTCAAAGATAATTCTTGATCTATGGGGAAGGACTAAGGTTCTATTTTGAGATAATTAGAGTAATTTTTCATGATATTTGCCCTAAACACTACTTGATTTCATGTTATGGTGGAGTTATGACAGGGGAAAAGACTAAAAAACCCTCCCCAAGGTTGGTTATTTTAAAAGAATTCACGAACTGGGCACCAACGCTTTACCCGACGTGACGCATTGAGATCGCTTTAGTCCACTATTTCATCGACGCTATCATTTATGCAGTGCACCAAATTCGTGTTGGGCCACTGATTTCAATATCAAAAGACCCCCCTAATGATGCTCAAAACTTACCCGAGTAGTACTATTAACTTCCCCGATCATGAATCAACTTAAAAATTATCATTCTGAGGTTGGGAAAGTCAAAAATAAAATCATCAAAATTAGGATCTCAAAATGTGACTAAGTCCTTTTTGACACTTACAAATTTTTTCAGAAGATTGACCCTCTAAGCATTCTAAGAAGTGACATCAGGTTGAAAAAACTATAGGGTGTTACAATACTATCTGAAAATCTAGTCTGAAAAGCCTCAAACTGAATTTATCTAAAAGTGGAGTTGATGGGACAATCCCCTAACTAACTTCATCTACAAAAATACTGCTAAGCTAACATACTAAAATAAAATCATATCCTCGATAGAGGAGGACTGATTGCTAAATCTGATATTATTGACTGAATCTGGCTAAGCGCGATCAGGAACCTGAGTGTCCGAACCTATGATATGAAACATCATAGCGCAAAAAATGGGTATGAGATCAGTACGTCAAAATATAATGGTATTCTAAATGAGGTAAGGCTAAATGCATGGGTTTATATGCATGAACAATAACTAAGTGAATGATATGCAAGAGCTGGATTAACATACATGGAGGATCTGAAACTAATGAACATACTGTGCCTACTATGATAGAGTATACTGGAACTGAATTTGATAAGTAATCACTGAATATACTGATAATATGGGATTATTGATAATCTAAATTACTGTTAACTGAGTGATTGTATCTGACAGTCCTGATTCTGTAGAATTGAACTAACTTCTATTTTGAAAACTAAGACCAAAACTGAAACTTTGGGAGGTAATTATCTGACCAACATACCCCAAATAAAATAAGATAACTGAGTTGGGTCCAATCTGCAACCCCAATTAGAAAGGTGCCAGTATCGTCCCATGGGTAAAGACAAGATAAAGTGTAACCTTCTACTGGCAGGTTCCCTAAATGAGAATGGTGGTACCCTCTACTAGCAGGTAGAGAACCTCATCAACCCTCAACTGGAAGGTTTGATGTCTCAACCTACGGTGGCTATGTAGTTCGGGAACACAAAGATTGTTTCATAGTATTACACCCTCTGCTGGCAGGTGAGCCCTCATCCTTGGGTGTATGCAGTTCTGAATCCTACACCCAACTCAAAGACACTAAACTGAGTATAATGGACTGGACTTGAATGAATTTACTGAGTTTTCCTAAGTTCTGTAATTGCCTAAGATATACTGATTTCTGTAATGGTCTGAGAGTATTGACCGTGACATGACTGGTACTATTCTATAACTGACATTGGTTCTAAATAAACAACTAAGTTGTTAGATATTAAATATCCCCAGGACTCGTTAGCATAAAAAGTAAAGTAAAGCATAATCTTGAATAATTTAAAATTGTTCACTTGGTCATCATTCATTCATAGAGACATTCCATCAAACACTTATGATGCATTAACTTGTACATGAATGGGAACACATCTTAGCATGCTATAATGGCATTATTTCATTCTCATAGATAATTTATCAAACACGTGGGAAGCATGCTTTGGTCATTAAATCATAAGCACTTAGGGTTTACATGGCTACAACAATCAACATGCAAATTGAAGGGTTTTTGATGAATACCATGTAATTCAACACATACTAGAATCAATTCTTGGAACTTGTAATCTAAATCAAGGATTAAAACTCAAACAATACCATGAACATGAATTCAATCTAATTCAAACATGAAAATCATAAATCATACATCTTGTATTTTGAAAAAAGATTCTTGGGCTCCATGAAAGGTAAGGATCCATGGATGAACACCTAACATACCTTAATTTGACGAGTTCTTGGAGAAATTTTTGGGAATAACCTTGATTCTTCATAGCTAGGATTTGTTTACTTAAGAGAGAATTATCTTTTGATTTTGGAGTAAAGTGAATAATAAAGGGTTTTACACATTTTTAGGGCTTAAATCCCACATCTGTGAGGAATAAAATAATAGGAAAAGATTGTTTTAACCCCGGACGCATCTTTAATTTTTGAGAAATTTTCCCGATCTGAACCCCTAGCGTGACGTGCCGCTATCACGCTAGGAAACTAAAAAAAAGTGACTGAGAAATTTCTTGGTGGCACGACGTGGTGGTATCGCGTTGCCACTTTATTTGTGAACTGAAAGTGCATGGCGATGCAGTGAATCGCATTGGTATATTGGAAATTGACAATTGTGAACTTGGTCTATGGCGCGATGCACCAATATCTCGGAGCAACACTGAAAATTGACAATTTCTATTTTAACACACCGCGTGATGCGCTACTAGCTTGAATGACGATGTTTAATGACTAAAAATTAAAATTGCCATAACTTCTAACCCGGTTGTCGGATTTAGGCAAATTTTCTATCGTTGGAAAGATAATTAAATTTTCTATGCAATGGTACTCTCAAATATAAAAATTACTGAGTATTCTAAAAATTTTATTTAACATAACCCATGTACTGAGGGTTAATGTAGGCTCGAGAAATATGGGGTATTACAGTGACTTGACACACTAGATTTATGCAAAGTGGCTACACTGAGTATTGATTGTTAAAGTCCTTTTCAAAATAATTTTTTTTTCATTTTTCACTTAATAATAAAACCATTTTCAAACCATAAATTCAATCTTTTTGGTAAAATGATGTGTGACAGCTCTAGCGACTCCGCTGGAGATTTTTAGAATTCGAGTTTTATTTTGAGTTGTAACCGCTTAGTGTGACACTATAGGTGTATTGAAGCCATATTTGTGTTAACGTTTGTTTTGTTGTTTTATCATTATTGAGTGACTACTTGTTACGTAATTATAGCTTTTCTCTTATGTGTTACCATTTTATATCTGTCTTCATTTGCATAACCCAAGTCATTTCTTTCACAAAAAGTCTCAAATTATATGTTGTGTACATGAACTCTAGTTTAGTAACTCATAATTTAGGAGGGAGAGCCTCGGCTGGTATGGAGTGGGTGGAAAGCTATCACAGTCACCATCGACTATCCGTACCACTGAACAACCTTGTTACTAGACCCCAACCTAGGTCATCCTTTAGGTCATGCTTATCTGCATCATATTGAGACCTAGCGGGACTTGTTTAGCCCTTTGCAGGAGACTCCTCTCTTAGCATCCCTACATGCCAATTATTGTATCTTCGAGGGTAATAGGGTCATTTGTCGGACTGATTTGGGGAAAAACATGTGTTAGAATTACAGGAAAGTGTGTAAGTAAGGAAAGGTTGAAAAAAAAGGAACAAATGTGTCCAAAAAAAATAGTTTTGTAGTTTCTTAGAGTTCTTTATGGCTTTTGTTTCCCTAATCCAAAAATTAAAAAGGTTTTTTATTTTACCTTTTTCTCTCATTTTTCAAAAAAACAAAACATCAAAAATATTTTTCTTTTTTTCCATTAGCAAGTATTCATAATTCAAAAAGATTTTCTTAAAAAGGAGATTTTTATAATTGAAAATTTAAAAAAAAAAAAGATGGTAGAAGTTTCATACATTTTGTACAACAAAAATATAAAAAAGATTTTTCTTTTATCTTTGTTAGTGTCAATTTTATGTGAAGTATCAAATTAAAAATCCAAAAAAGATTTTATTGGTGTTTTTCATCATTTGTCTTAGGTCATGTTCTTCCGTCAAGGCTCAGTACATTATCTAATCCTAAATTGTCCAATCTGGACGAATCACGTACACCTGATTCTTCACTATCGGGAGTGAGATACATAGGAAGCTCTTCTAGGGTTTGGTGATCTTATTTTAAAATATAAAATGATTTTTTCACTCTTTATTTAGAGTAGGTGTTTCATATACATCTTTAAAGAAAAACCTTAAAAAAAAATTATTTAACTGTTTCAAGTTTAAATTTCATATAAATTTCAAAATTGAAAACCCAAAAAAGATTTTGTTTTGGTCATCATAGGTTTTATTCTGTATTAGAATTTTTAAAGCTAAACAATTCAAAAAGATTTTTGTCAAATATTTTGACAATTTATTATTTTCTTTTCTTCTTAAAGTTTCAAGAAAAAGAAAAAGAAAAAGTGTTTGATTGGCCATTTTGTGGCCGAACTTCATGAACTACGCGCACCTGATTCTCTTCTCTTGGGATGGGAGTGAGATACGTAGGAACCCTTCTTGGGTTTGGTGTCTTTTCAAAAGAAAAAAAAAAGAGAAAAAAGTTTTTGGAAAGTGTTGAATTCTAATGCCTTTGTTATTTCTTATTTAGTTTGTTTAAGGTGGTTGGTTTGTGGCATTTTGGCTGGTCCTGCATATTACACCAAGTTCAGGGAAAAGAGTTGTAGCAACCTGAGACTACCCCCTAGTCATCACACGATTCTTACAACCCGAAAGAACCACAAGCTTACCCTTGAATGATATCTTTTGTGAGAACTGAATAATAATGCTGAAATTAATTTAGAAAAATAGGATGAAATGCCATAAGGTTCAAAACAACTTAAATACTAACAAAATATAACTTCTGAATCTAAAATACAGTCGGAAAATCAAGTCTAAAAAGACTCTAACTGAATTTCTCTGAAAGTTAAGTTGATGGGACAATCCCCCAACTAACTCCATCTACTAAAATACTGCTAAGCTGAAGTACTGGAATGAAAGCATATCCTTGATAGTTGAGGACTCACTACTAAATTTGCTACTGTTGGCTGAGTCTGGCTAAGCACAGTCTGGAACCTGAGCATCCGGACCTATGATATGAAACATCATTGCGTAGGAAAGTATGCGTCAGTATATGAGAATATACTGGTATGCTAGATTAGGTAAGGGTAATGCAATGGTTCATATGCATGAACAATAATTGACTACATAATATAGAGTAACTGAATATAAGAGTACGCGTATACTATAGCTGAGCTTTTTAGAAGCTAAGTACTGAGTTCTGAATACTGTATAACTGATATCTAAAATCACTGATAACTAAATACTGATACTGATTGACTATGTCTGACACTTCTGATTCTGTAGAGCTAAACTGAGTTCTAAATTGAAGGCTAAAACCGCAATTATGGATGGTAATCATCTAACTGACATGCCCCTCTCTAAGTTGATTTGGTGTCCAACCTATAACCTCAGTTAGAAGGGTACTAATACTATGCCACGGGTACTAACACTGGTTGTGAGTTAACCCTAACAAGCAGGAAGACATTTCATCAACCCTCACTGACAAAAAAACTCATGAGAGATGTGTTAACCATTATCTAGAAGGAAGTCATCTCAACCTACGCTGGCTATATAGTTTTGTAACATAGGGATTGCTACTAAGGGTTAAACCCTACACTAATCGAAATGCCTCCATCCCTAGGTTCACTCGATTTTGAAATCTACTCCCAACTGGAACACACTGAACTAATTTTACAGAACTGGACTAGACTGATAAAGAGTTTACTGAGATTTTCTAGGTTATATAACTCACTATGTTATACTGAGTTCTGTAACGGACTG
Organism: Capsicum chinense; assembly: GCA_026120095.1. NCBI lineage: Eukaryota > Viridiplantae > Streptophyta > Magnoliopsida > Solanales > Solanaceae > Capsicum > Capsicum chinense. The sequence goes on along the minus strand of JAPEIP010000002.1, from coordinate 43,502,597 downwards.
CGAATACTACTGATTATGACATGATTGATACGATCCTATCACTAACACTGGTTGTAGGTAAAAAGCTAAATTCTCGGGTATTAAGTACCCCTAGGACTCGATAGCATAAAAAGTAAAGCAAAGCATCATCTTGAATAACATAACAATGTTCACTTGGCCAGATTTCATTCATAGAGACATTTCATTAAACACTTGAAATGCATTAACTAGTACATATACCAGCATGTCATGATTGCATTATTTGATTTATATGGACATTTTATCAAACACTTGGGGAGCATAAATTAATGCATATAATCATGGATAGCATATAAACCCAACTACTATCATGAACATGAATTGAATCTAATTCAAACATGAAAATGATAAATCTAAGATCTTGTATATTTAAAAAGGGATTTTTGGACTCTATGGGTGAAAGGAACCCATATATGAACACCAAAAATACCTGATAAGAAGAGTTCTTTAAGGTTCTTAGATATATTCTTAAGAATCGACCATGATTCATGAACTAGGGTTTTAGCCTCTTGAGAGAAAATGATTTAATTTGTGGAAAAACTAAATAAATAATGGTGTAACTAGGTTTATTAGGGTTGAATTTCATGTTAAAGGCTGACTAGGTCCATGGAAAAAGACTCAAATACCCCTTGAATTATTTAAAAACTCGGAATTTAAAACTGGAAATCAACTGAAAAATCTCGATCTGGGACCTTGGCTCTACGCGGCGCTATCATACCGTGTCACTAAAAATTGGACAACTGGGAATCGAACCATCAATGTTATGTGGTAGAATCTGTTACCCCTTGGATATGACCTAGAAGTTCACCGCGATGTGGTGAGTTAACATTGGTGTACTGGAAACTGACAAATATGAAACTAAGCTGTAGCGCGATGCACCGGTATCACGGTACCTCACTGAAGACTAACAATGGGGAAAAGAATAGAGGCGCGATGCGGTGGTATCCGGTTGTCTCACTGGAAAATGACAAATACCATTTGAACTGCCTCCGCGACGTGCTAGAGTACCAGGGGGTACTTTGTCTTACTAAAATGGCTCTAACTCTTCGCCCGAGTGTCAAATTTGGGCGATTTGGTATCGATGGCAATCTTACTCAATTTCCCACATAATTAAAAGTCAAAATATTGAAAATTTCATATGTATAAAAGTATATTCATCATTAAAGAAAGTCTATGACATATTTTTGGCGAATTTAAGTTAGATAAAACTATGGGGTGTTACAAGAGTCATGTCCAGTAATACTATAGATAGTGACATCATGGTTAAGACAACGAGTCAAGAAAATTAGATTTTAAAGCAAGAGATTGTGATTTTGAGGAAATAAATGATAGAAATGAATCGAGCTTGGGCTAATAGGGTGCCTCCTCCTCCATTTACTACTATTGACCCTACAAATATCTTGAGTTTTCCACTAAAATTATAAAGCCATTTTTCTGTTGTTAGTTATGCGCCACAACATTTCTCAGAATATAATCCAATCCAAAAGTATCCCAATGCTTCCGTTACTCATTCTCTAGCTCTTCAGTATAAATCTACCACATTGATAGCACCACCTATCATCTTTTCTTCTATTGCACAATCCTCTACAGATTCTTCCACCTTGGCTTTTTGTTCAGTGATTGTGCTTCCCCAATCTGCTAGTGAATTGATGTTCAATACTCTTGATGATCACTATTATACTCCTTAGCCCACATCTATGTTAATTGGACCACCAAAAATTCTTACCAAAAAGTGTAACATGACAGAAGAGCAAGAAAAAATGGATAGGAAAATAAAGTTTGCAGAAAAGTCTATGAAAAATTCTCTTGGAGTTACGAATTATAAAGATGTTGCATATAAGGACTAGGGCATGTCTTCAAGTGTTAACCTCCCTCCTAACTTGGAGGTATCAGAACTTGAGAAACATGATGGTTACGAGGATTCTATAAAACACTTAAGATGATATTGCCATCAGTTTAGGGGGTCTAAAGTGAAGAACAAAGAAAACATACCTATTGTCATTCCAGAGGCAGAAAAGATCTCGAGAGGTCCAACCCAATACATCAAATCCACTTGCTCACCTCCAACAAGGTTCATCTTTACAAAATTCAAGATATTCTATTCAACTTCCTTAGTATTCTTTGAACAATTCACAATGGTAAACTCATCCTTCTTCTTATCCACAATGGTGTGCACTGGTCCGTCAACATCGTCCTTGACCCACAAATATTTACCAAGGAACTTCTAAGTCCAAGTTTCAACCTAGGCTTGAGTTTGCAAAGAAGAAGAACTCAAAGGATAATTTTAAACCAATTGAGAAGTCGTATGCCAGTTTATTCCAGAGATTAAGAAAAGTGGGCATAATCACTTCTCTCCTTGGGTGTTCTCCTGATCCACTTTCAAGAAATTTTGATCCTTATGTATGATGTACATATCATTCTGATGTTCAAGGTTATAGTATTTAAGGTTGTAGTGCTTTGAAAAGAGAAATAAAAATAATGATTCACGAAATAATGATTGTAGTTCAATAAATTATCACTACAAAGGTCACACAGAATCCTTCATCAACGCACGGCAATGCACAATATGTTGGAATCAACGAGTTAAGCATGGAGATCCTAAATTTATTTGTTGAAGAGAATGTGTCTGACAGTGGTAGAAGGTCTAGTCATGTTGATATGCAAACTAGTGGATAAGATGTCAGGATCGGCAATTGAGAAGTCACTCTTCTCCTTACCAGAAGGAGGTCTGGTAATTTGTTTTATTTTATTTTCTGTTATCTGAATTATTTCACGGTTGTAGTTCGGGATCTATCTTGTTTTGTCTCTTTTCTGTTTATATTCAAACCCTTTAATATTTCATTTTAACTAAATAGAGTGTCCCTTTTCTCTTTGTGTTTAAATATGTGTTGTTTTTTTATTTTCTTTACATAGTACATTTTATGTGGGTTCTAGTGATATGACATGCTGGCGAAATATTCAACTAGATCTTAAAATTCAGCTTAAGCATGAACTTTGAATCAAAGGGTTAAAGTTAGAAAAAGCGTAAGAAAATAAAGATAGTGCTGAGACATTGAGTGACCAAGTTGAAATCATCCTTGAACAATAAGGCAATTCTTTTGAGAATCGCATGAATAACATGGCCATCAATTGAAAGGCATATCTCAATCAGGTCAAATAGCAGATGTGTTATCCAATATCAAGAAGAACAGAAAAAACCAGATCCTCGAAATCATGAGTCATTCAAGGTGAAGATTGTACAACAATGGTAAAGTTATATGTTGGATAAGTGCAGAAGATATAGTGACTCACATGTTTAGTTAAAGTTAGTGTTGTAAAAAATGTCGGAAATGATTTTCAACTCCTACTTTCATATTGCATGTTATGTTCTTGCATTTATAAGGATTGATATGATGAAGGTATTTCATTCTGCTATCCAAATATTTTATCATCCTACGTTTACCTAGTTGAGCTTTAGTTCTACTTTCTTTTATGCCCCTCTTTTAGAATCAAGATAAAGTCAGAAGAATTAAAGAAAAATTGTTCAGTAAAAAATAAAGTCACAAACAATTTTAAAAAAAGGAGAAAAAAGTATGTTAATAAGAAAGAGCAGAGATTAGTGTCAAGAATAATAGAGTCAGAAAAAGTTTCAAAGAGAAAAAAAGTCAATAAAAGAGAAAAAAAGAGAAGAAAATAATTCAGAATCAAGAAAAAGAAAAGTTTTCTAAATTACGTTTGACCTGACTCTCCTATTTCGAGTGTGAAATTTGTAGGCAACTCTACTCTGGGTTTGGTCCAACCAAATAAACAATTGGGAATTACCTAGTCAAAAAAAATTGGGATATTTGTTAATTCCTATTGTTTGAGTTGATTCCAAAAGTTGTAAGTTCTACCCCACTTCAAGTATCATTTAGGCCACATTCCATCCTTTATTTCTAACTTTATCCAAAATCTAAGTTACAACCAAAGAAAGACCTTCAGATCAATATTTGAGAATGATAAAGCTAAGCATTCAATGCATATAATGATGCATATTTGGAACTACTTGTCTTCTTCAACATAAGAAATTAGAAGAGAAATAAAAATGACAGAGTTTTACTGAGGAAATCCCTCACAGGCACTGCAAGGAGATGGTAAGTTGAGAGAGATAAAAATGAGAGAGTTTTATTGATGAAAACCATCATAGGCACCGTAAAACAATTTTGAGTTGAGAGAAATAAAAATAATAAAGTCTCATTAGAGAAAAACCTCACGAACACTGTAGAACAATGGTGAGATGAGAGAAAGAAAAATAAAAGAGAATTATTGGAAAAAACCCTTCAAGGCATCACTAGCCGAATAAGGTCTCTGAGTGCAATTGGCCTATGGAATCAACTCCATTCAGGGTCATTAACTCAACAACAATTGATGAATGTTTGGATGGAAAGATCAGGTAGCGTAATAAAAAATGCATGTCATAATCATTAGAGTTGACTGTCATTTTTAGACAAATTTTTCTTTTGTTTATTTCAAGGGGGACGTTCATTGTATTTTATTTTTTCTCTATATTTTTATTTTTTATTTTCTTGAGTCAATTATTCAAATGGAATATCATTTTTTTATGTCTCTTTGAGTCAAATCAATGTCAAAGTAAGTGAAAAAAGATTTCAAAATAGGCTACCAACTTCTTCAATTGCAAGAAGCAATACAAAAGGCCAGCACATGAATGAAGCATGATTGTAAGTCAGAACAAGGCATGCAAAAATTTTATCAACAAAAAAGTCTGGGAACTAATGGAAATACCAAGGTTGAAAGGATTTATCTGTGGAACATAACAAAAAAAAAATATTATATTTGTTGCATAATCACTCTTAATAATTTGAGTTTGGATCAATGGTGCAACAAGGCAATGAAAAATGCTAATGATTAGAAGAAAGATTTAAATGTGGCAAGTGTAAGAGCGAATTCCTCAAAAGCTAAAGTCACAAACCAAACACCATTTTTTAAACTCACAAGTTTTCGTTGTATGAAATAGGAACATATATTACCTTCAAATCATGGACTTCAGAGCCTAAAATATCAAAGGGTGCAATGCCTTACTTCTACAAATGCAAGAATAAAGCTTGCTACACAGGTTTTGTAATCATAATTATGGTAAAATCTCATAATCCATTATCCCTAGGAGACACACTTTATAGTCCGGGTAATTCAGGTTCATTTATTAGGTGATGCATTTTCTAAATTGAACCTTTACTCCTAGAAGTCGCAGTTTCTGGTTGAGTCCTTATATTTAATCTTTAGGAGAATCATTTTCTTTTTGGTTAATTTAAGTAGCATTTATATTGAGACGTATTTTCTTGTCTATAATGACCTTCACGGTTATTTTTTAATATTTTAACACACTTTCGATATCCAGTGATTTTCTATAACTGCCCCAAGTTATTAATGACTTGTTGGGACTGATAGTTCAGTTCCCAGGCAGTTCGTTTTATAATTTTAGTAATATCTAATATATTATGGATTATATAAATTAAATTAGCTTTTATTAGAAATATAATTTATTAGTCTTCTGAATATTTTTATGTTGTATACAAATTCTTTTGTTATGATATATGTATATTTCTTTATAATAACTTATTATAGTGTATTAATGTTTTATGCGGAGAAAGTAAATCTAGAAGTGTTAAAATACTATTATCATTTAATATAGGTTTTATTAGAAATAATTTTCTATTAATGTTGATATATTAAAAATATTATATTTATTTTATCACGAGCTTATGCATTACCCGAATATATATGCAATAGAATAAAATAAATTTATGCGTGTAAGTAACTTAGGAACAACAAATTTTCTAGTTGTATTTGGAATTTCGGCACATGGTTTTAAGGTGCTATATTGATGCGACAAAGATTATTTAAATGTAAATCTTGACACATATCTACTAAATTGGGTTAATATATATAATTAGCCATATATACTTTACTAATTTTTCTAACTATTCTCTTTTGAGGAAGTATAAAATGTGTTTTTTTATTTTCAATGGTATTATTGTTAGGAATTTCTAGTAGCTTTCTTGTTCAACAGAATCAAATGTAGATATGAAGGCTGAGAAATTTAATTCTTGCATGATATGCAATTATGTATGTCAAGTCATTCAAGCTTGAGTTTTAGTAGCATTATTCAGAGGCTTCGCAGAAAGATAATATATCTTTGACGTCCAAGTAGGCTAGACTTATCCTACCTTTAGATTGATCTTACTTCCTAAAATTATGAACTACTATGCTAACTTTGGATAAGTACTTATAGTTGCATATCATTTGAAGTATAGAACATGTCTTATTTATCCGAATTAGGATCCCGTTCTAGTAAATTTTGGTATTTTATTTTTCAATATAATATAGCATCTATTACTTTAGGACGTGAAATAAAATTGCAAAACCTTGAATTTATCCCTTTTTAATTAAGATTTTTGAATGGTTATTTAGACGTATTTTAGCTTCTGTTCAGGCTTAGTATATACTTTACTTCTGTTTTTAATTGTGAATTTTGGTACCACATTGGCATTTTTATTATATGGTATGGATTTTAATATTACATTTTAGTATGGTTCCAATGAGTTTCGTTTTGAGTCCGACGTTTGATTATGGTTATGTACTATGAGTTACAATTCGATTCCGGCATTCTACTATGGTTGTGGTTCCTTTGAGTTTCGATTCGAGTCCTTTATCTGATTATGATTGTGGTTCCTTTGAGTTCTAGTTTGAGTTTGGCATTTGATTATGAAATCTTGTCTATATTATATATGTGGCCTATCGTTATTACCCACTCTGTCCAATTTGAATTCGGCACATGTCCTCTTGTTATTTTCCATAACTACTGGTACAAGTCTGGTATCTGGCCATTTGTTAGTGCCCATTTCTGTCGGTTTAAGTCCGATGAACATCTAGATTACTATCATGATTCCATGGGATTGGCTCACTTATAAATTATTCACGTTTATTTTCTTTAATTGCTACTTGTGTGTTCCCCCGGCTTATGGGGGATGTTTGGGTTAATTTTCTTCTTTAGTGTGCCTAGCGGGATTATGAGGGTCCAGTTAGGTTATGTTTGTGTTCCTATCGAGCTTATGGTGGCCTAGTTAGGTTATTTTGAATTTGTCTATAATAACTACGTTACTTATTTTTTGTATCGCTTACATTTATTCCTTTATCTCATTGGTGTAGCTTGCCAATTATTTACCTTTCTGTCCCTTTTTATTGTTGACATAAATTACATGCTTGCATCGTATTTATGCTTTTTTTGTATTGAGATCAGTCGGTCGAGGATGCCTACTGAGTACTCTTTGTTTTGGTTCTCATACTACACTTCCTCATCTTTTCCCTAATGCAGTTCCGAATAGTAACAACCGATATTTACGTGATTTCTACCTTCCAGTAATGATTCGGAGAAGGGTGAGCTTACTGTAGTTCCATGCTAATCCTCTTTTATCTACTCTACTTTAGTCTTTTATACTCGATATCGCTTGTGTATATTGGGTATTATTTGGATTCTATCTAGTACTCTATGTATATTTTAGTAGTGGCTCTAGTACAGACCTTACCACTTTTTGGGAGGGAGTCTTTTGTGTATTTAGTCCTTCTTCTTCCATCGTTTTAGTATATGAGACATGTTTACTTTTTGATTGTTACTTGTTATTATTATTTCTATAATTATAAGCGATCTTTTTTTTATTTCTGCCTATTAGCCCATTATTTGTTATTCCGGGTTATGGTATGGCTTACCTAATGGGGAATAAGGTAGGCGTCATCACGACTTGAGAAATTGGGTCATGATAGCTTAGTATCAGAGCCTAGGTTTCACCAGTACTTTTGGTACTACAGCCAATATTTAGTACAGTCCTGCGGATCGGAACAGAGATGTTAGTATTCTATCTTCGTGAGGCTACAAAGCATTTTTAGGGAACAATCTAATATTCTTAATTCATTTCTATGCCTTGGTCCTGAGTTGGTCGTAATTTTTATTGGTTCACTTTTTACACAGATGACTAGGCCATGAAGTTTAATAGTTGGGGATCGGGACCCCGGTTCTATTTCTAAAATTTTGATTAAGGGTTGAGGTCGACCTAGAGGTCGGTGGAAGGATAGATCAATAACCCCATTTTGAGATCAGACAAGGGATCCATCACCTTATCCAGTTATAGCTTCAGGGGCTTAGAGAACTCTAGGTATTCCACCACGACAATAGGTGGGCTATGGGGTGTCCCAGGCTCCAACCAGATTTATATCTTCATCGATTCATTGGGATACATTGGTATAGTTTTTGGGGTTAGTTGGCGGTCCACCGACTGAGGAAGCATAGCCAGCAATACAGAGTGGAGTTAATTTAGGAGCACAACCTGCAGCAACAGTGCCTATGGTAGAGGTTCTGCCAGCACCAGTAGTCCCACAGTCGACAGTAGCCCAACCAGTTATGTCTTCAAAGGAGCAAAAGAACTTCGGCCAATTTTTTAGATTGACACCAGCCTGATTTGCAGGCACCCCAGAAGAGAATACCAATGAGTTTCTATCAAGTTGTGAGGATCGGTTGTAGAATTTGGAGTTGGTTGAGGCGTGAGGTGTGGACTTTGTTGCTTATCAGTCAGACATGAAAGCAAAGAGGTAGTGGAGGAGTTCTCATGATTCCAGGCATGTTAGATCTTCACTGGTGTCTTGGACTCAGTTCTCCAAGGCTTTCTTGGGGAAGTATATGCCTCACAACATGCGTAAGAATCTTCGATATGAATTGACAAAATTGACACAGGGTTCTATGTCTATAGTTGAGTATGAGGAGATATTCCACGATTTATCCGGGACCGCCACTATAATCCAACCTATGGAGTATGAACAAATTTGATTCTTTGTTAAGGGATTGAGATTGTCACTTCGTAGGGCTACACAGAGTTTAGTGACATCAGGAAAACCTTTTTCTGAGATAGTTGAAAATATGTATTCTATGGAGGAGATGGATCATGAGTCCCAAAAAGGTAGTGATAATGGGCCATATTACTTGGGAAGATACAAGGATTCACAGTTCACAAGAGGATTTCATGGTAGGTACCCCCAACAACACCCTTCTTAGCATCAGTGTCAGACTTGTCAGCCAGTCCAGGCATCGTTTCAGATATCAGATAAAGGCCGGCCTAGTTTTAGTAGTTCTTGTAGTCAGAGCAGTAGCCAACCGCAGAGGGTTGTTTAGTAGGAATAGTTATGTCAGGTTGGCCTTTTTAGATCTGCTGGACCTTTCAAATAGAGCAGGGTGCCCAAGGCTTGTTATGGATATAGGGTTGTAGGTCAATTTACCTATAAGTGTCCTCAACATAGGATGGTTTATCCTTTAATTTTATCTGCACAGTTGACCAGGTAAGTACCTCTCTTCGGTAGGGTTGATGGGCAGAGTCATAGGGATGGTCCTCAGAGTTCTAGAGGTGATCAGATAGGCACCCTGTCCAGTAGTGGATAGGGTCATTTGTATGCTATATCAAGTTTATCTTAGGCTGAGGCTTTCAATTCTTTAATCACAGGTAAGATTGTCATATGCCATTATGTGGGTTCTTCTTTGTTTGATTCCGGTTCAATATTTTTATCTGTTTCTTCTTATTTTACATCACGGTTGGGTTAATTTTCAAAGACTTTATTTGTTCCTTTGTATTTAACTATTCTTATGGGTAATTTACTAGTAGTGGATAAGGTATATAGATCGTGTTTGGTGATCGTTTGGGAACTTGGTACTTAGGTTGATCTCATTATCCTAGATATGATATGTTCGACGTGACTCAAGACATGGATTAGTTATTTATTTATTTATCATGTCATCTTCAATTGTTTTGTTAGGATCATTATTTTAGCCTTGTCTGGCGTACGCCGATTGCGTGGCAGCGTTCTATTATCCGCGTGCTGTTGGGGATTATTTCTTTTACATTCGGCGTAGGAGACTGATAACGAGGGGTTGTGTGTCATTTCTTGCTTATGTTCAGAATTTCAGTGCTGAGAGTCTATCACATGACTCTGTACCTATGGTTCATGAGTTTCCTGATGTGCTTACAACAAACCTACCTGGCCTTCGTCTTGAGCATGATATGCGCGCCTAGTATCTTTATCTGTTTGAGCCCTCTGGTTTGTCCTCATGCTTTAATTTCGTGGATGAAAGTCCTTTTAGTAGTAGATGTCATAATGATCCTCACGGTCACTTTTTTTATTTTAAGACACTTTCGATATCTAGAGATTTTTCTATAATATCCCCAAGTTATTTATGACTTTTTAGGACTGATAGTTCGGTTCCCAGCCGGTTCGTTTAAGAATTTTAGTAACATGTAATCTATTGTGGATTATTTTATTCAAACTGACATTTAGTAGAACTATAATTTATTAGCCTTGTAAAATATTTTTATGTTGTATAAAATTTCTTTAGTTATGATATATTTATATTGCTTTATAATAACTTATTATAGTGTATTAATATTTTATGCGGAGATAGTAAATGTTGAAGTGTTAAAATATTATTATCATATAATAGAGGTTTTGTGAGAAATAATTTTCTATTAATTATGATACATTCAGAATATTATATTTATTTTATCATGAGCTTATGCAATATCCGAATATATACACAATAGAATAAATTAAATTTATATGTGTAAGTAACTAGGGACCAACAAGTTTTCTAGTTGTATTTGGAATGTTGACACGTGGTTTCAAGGTGTTAGATTGATGCCACATATATTATTTAAGTGTAAATCTTGAGGCTTAGCTACTAAAGGGGCCTAATATATATATAATTAGTCGTATACGCTTTACTAATTTTTCCAACTATTCTCTTTTGAGGAAGTATAGAACGTGTCTTTTAGTTTGCAATGGTATTCTTGTTAGGAATTTTGTAACGCCCCTAGTCAGTACCTCGGATGCTATATGGTATTCATAGTCCCGAATGACCACAATCTAATCCATGACTGATACCTGTTGTGAGCACTGAATAATAGTAATACTGTAACATCAATATAACTGAGATAAATGCGAAAAACTGCCATAAGGTTCAGATATGAAAATAAACTAGATATGGTATGACAATAAAAAAAACTGAAATATCTATCTAAAAATACTCTATTCTGAAAAACCTCTACACTTTCTGAAAACCTGGAGTTGATAGGACAAGCCCTCAACTAACTTCGACTACTGAGCTACTGATAAACTGAAATACTGAACTGCTATCTATGTCCTCAAACTATGAGGACTCACCAAAAGTGTTACTGATAGATTGTACGATCAGGAGCTTGTGCGTTTGAACCTATAATATAAGACAACATAGCACAAAAGAAAGGTATGTGTCAGTACTTTGAATGTACTGGTATGCTAAGTTAGGTAGGTTGTAATGCATGGGTTCGTATGCATGAACAATACTGACTAGATGACATGAGAATATCTGAATAAGAGTACATGCATGAATACATAAACTGTAACTGAGATCATGATAACACTTAGTACTGAGTTCTGAATGCTGATTTAGTGGAAATCTGAGTTTACTCATACAGTACTACTGGTAACTGAGTGACTGTATCTGATAGTCCTAATTCTATAGAACTAAGTTGAGTTTTATTCTGAGCTGAGTGACTATGTCTAATAGTCCTAAGTCTGTAGAACTGAACTGAGTTCTATACTGAGACTGAATCTAAAACTGAGACTGTGGGAAAAAACCATCTAACCGACATGCCCAAATTAAGATGACTGAGTTGGGGTCCAATATTTAACCCCAACTGGAAGGGTGTCAGTACCATGCCACAGGTAAAGACAACTACTGTGGAGTCAGTCCTAACGAATGGGTGACCCCTGAGATAATTCCTAGTCTAACAGGTGATCCATGAGTATATCAGTCCTATCTAACGGGTGACATCTCAAAACCTATTATGGCTACGTAGTTCTGGAACTTAGGGATTACTTTTAGGGACCCAGTTCTATCTAAGGGGTGCGCCCCCATCCCTAGGTTCGCTCGTTGCTGAATTCTACTCCCAACTAAATAAACACTAAACTAACTTCCTAGTTCATACTAGGTTTGACTGAACTGTTACTTAGTTTACTCAGTTTCGTTGATTGACGGAATACTACTGAGTCTTGTTAATTGATTGAATACTACTGGGTTCTGTAACTGACTGAGAGTACTCATGGTCGTGACATGACTGATACCATTTTTTAACTGACATTGGCTCTAAGTAAACAGCTAAATTGTTGGGTATTAAATACCCCTAGGACTAGATAGCATGAAAAGTAAATCATTGCATAGCCTTAAAATCATAATCATATGCACTTGTTCATAACTCATTCATGGAGGCATTTTATCAAACACTGGCATGATACAACTGGCCCATAAGCTAACATGACATGATTTCTTTATCTTATTAGTTCACATGAGCAATTCATCAAGCACTTAGTGAGCATGATATATGTACATAACATTAACAACAAGTGGGCATCATAATTCAACTCCAACTTCACAATTTTAAGGGTTTTACATGGAACCACGTGATATCAATTAACCTCACGTAAAACGTATCATAAAACATGGATTAGAATCCCAATTAATCATTCTAAACAATAATATAATCAAACCCAACATGGAATTCATGAAATCCATAAACTTAAAGTTTAAAAATAGTTTTTTGGACTCAAAGAGTGGAAGGGACCCTTGGATAAACCCTTCACATACTTTATTTTACTACTTTTGAACAGATTGAAGTGAGTTATTAAGACTTGAATTCTTGAACTTGATGAGTCTATGGCTTGCTCTTGAGAGATTTTATGAGTAAAGAATTAGATTTTTTCCTATAAGCTGATTAATTTCGTGCTAAGGCTGAATAAGGGTGGGGAAAATGACCCATTTTCCCTCACAACCCGTATTAAAATAACAATGAATAGGATTTACCTTGCATCGCAACCCCTGCTTGAGTTAAGTAGACATCACGATGTGACCTCTTCTTGGGTTAAGAAGCTATCGCTATGTGACCCTTACTTGGGTTGACTAACTCTCGCGACGCAGGGCTATTGGAGCCCTCACTTTTTAGGGCCTCAAAACTTGCCCTTATGCTATTCCAAAAAATCTGAAACTCTCCTGAGATAACCCATAAGTGACCCTAATCATTAATCAATTTAAAGATAAAAAACTAGGGTCAGGAAGGTCGTGAAATAATATTTCCAACTTACGAAGGCTAAAACGACTGTGAAAGAGAATACTTAGCTAAAATTTTCTAAGTTTGGGACCCCTTAACAAGTATAAAGGACTGAATTAAGCTACAAATTTTGTGGGGTCTTACAATATCTCTCCCTTGGGAACATTCATCATCGAATGATACTAACTATGATGAGAGAATTGGCAAACTAAACTTACATACTGGACACGCATAACTGCACCATGATTTTATAACTGACACTACTTATATGCTGAATTATCATACTAAATGTGCATATGTGAGGCATAACTTCATAACTGATATTACTGATAAGCTAAGTTTGTATACTAAACATGCATATCTGATGCATGAGTACATTACTGAACTGATCCGTGAATGCATGACTAAATACACAACGGCGATGGATACCAAGTTCATAACTGTAACTGGACATGGAACTACGCTAATCTAAGGAAGTCTATTACCTTAAATTGAGAATATTGATGAACTTGAGATCATTTACTAAAAATACATGAATGAGCACATGAGCACATAACTGAACCTAAAATATGATAAATGAACAGAACTTAGCCTCTGAATACATGGCTTACGGCTTTGATTGGAACTTGAGGGTCCACCTATGAGTACCCCCTACTCAAAACTGGATTAGTTACATTAAGAGAAGATCAAAGCTTTAGGTCATTAAATCTCAGGGAATTACAGTGAATTCTCCAATTGGGACAGTATGTCACCTGAAAAATGCTGACTTGGCTGAGATACTGAGGAAAAATTGAGATGATGCACAGGAAACCTATGAACTGAATCATGACTGCCTGTCGAGAATCTAAAACTGAGGCATTACACCTAAACTGAGGTGAACTTGTAACCACATGGTTGCTCAATCTTAGAATAGTTGCACTCATGATACTTAGGATAGGACGACTGGGTAGAAAGATGGGATACCACACGAACTTATCCATTGATAATGCAAAAACTACACTCTTCAACGGGTGTAAAAGATCATTGTCAATATAAAATATAACAAGGTTGGGGTCAAATCCCACAAGGAATAGCGTATGAACTCAAGTTGTTTAAGAAATAATTTACTGGTAGTTTACTATTTCCTAAAATGGGGGTTTAAATTTCTCAGATAATGATTAGTCACTTCAAAATTAATGTTTTTAATCTATATTTTATGAAATAACCGAGATTATGTTCACTAGGGTTTATGGTATATGACAGATGCTATAAGTAACTCAAGCTTCTCACGGCGGTTAGGATGATAAGCTATCTCTATGGATGGTATGCTCGAATGTCTCTTGACCTATTCAAGCATCTAATTTCCTAATCCTCTCGAACTTAGGGAATTGCAACTCACTGCCCAGATTTTACCTCAAGTTAATCAACCTTGTTATAGCGTTGATTATTAAACGAAGCCTTTCCGAGTCCCTGTCGATAATTCACTTCCTACTGTTTATTATTTCTTTCTCAAGCAAACCAAAGTAGGAACGCCTATTGTTTGCAACCAACAGACATATGTTAGAATATCAAAATTACCAAGAAATCCTAACACCTATTAAACCATGAGTAATTAATCAACAGCTTATCCTGACCTAACCCTAGATTCCATAACCCAGGTTAAGAGTGTTTAGCTACTCATGATGCAGGAAATAAGCACACAAGTTTAATTCATAATTGAAAGGATTAACTTACAATAATGAAAGAAACTAAAAGTGAACTTGTAATTGAATCACAAGGCAAAACTCTAAATATATTATTCTTTTGATAGAGAGAGAGAAGTCGTATGTTGTAGGATATGTCAATTAATTGATGGATGATAGAAAAACCCTAAAATAAAGCTTTAAATAGTTAACCCTAAATAAGGAAATAAAATTAAAGTTTTAGATGTTCTTCAGAATAGGTGACGATGATTGTGTGGCCTATCATGATTTTGATGGCCTGTCCAGATGTCGTCAACTTCTCTTCAAATTCAGCTTCTGCTACCTAAGTTTGACGACGACAGTGATGGCCTATTAGGATCTTGATGGTGTGTCATGAAGGTCATCACAAAACTTCCTACAACTCCCCTCTTCTTCTTAAGTTTGACAGCATCCTTGACAGCCAATCACCAGGCTAATGATGTGTCATGGATGTCGTCAGCAACACTTAGCTCTTCATTTGCTTTCGATTTCATACTTTTTGTTTCTTTTATTTATGGTTCTCCTTCTTCACTACTTTTACTGCAAAACCAAAGTAAACTAACAAAAAAACCACTAAATTTGCTCAAGACTTTGCAATTATTTATAGTTAAAAGCTTCAAATGTGTTAGCATGGGCTCGCACATCAATACCCTCAACTAAAAAAATTGCTTGTCCTCAAGCAACCTTAACATAACTAAGAGTATATAAAGTACAATTTGTCTGCTAACTACTCACATTAGTTTAAAATACGTTCACTATCTCCAAGGTCAGTCAAAGTAAGAGAAACTGTGTCTATTATTGAAAACAGCCATGCAACTCACAAGGATCAAACTATGGCAAAATTTCAGCATTGACAACCCAGCACATACCCAAATCACACTATCCGAACAAGACAGTGATTACCAACATACCTAGTGTTCCCTCACAACAAAGAAATCCTTTTTTCACTCATATCAGAATTTATACTCATAGTGATAAGCACAAAACTCAATCTTAGAATGAAGTTCCAACATTGCGCATCAAATGTCATAGGCTTTCCCTTATAGTCAGTACCAAAGTCTTCAAACAGGTAAGTTGGGATCACTATAGGGCTTTTCTTAAGTTTGTAAAGTAGGCCAGGGGCTAGTATGATATTCATGGATATTTCAAAGTGACTAAGCCTCCTTGACACTAAATTAGACCCTGGGAGTTTCATCTCTTAACCTTCTTTTCGTCCCTCTTTTATTGACCATGCATGCTTAAGATAGATGCAGTCTTTTCAATTAACTAATTAGCTTTTTATAATTTTTCACATAGTTTTCTATTTTCTTATTTCCTTTTCAATGCACCCAACTCTATATTCATCCTTCTCATTCTACCTCTCTTCAGAAACAGATTGCATCATGTACCCTTATAATAGCCACCCTCAACCTAGGTTATTTTCCTAAGTCAAGGTGCACAGTGTTCAAGGAGACCAGGGCCAAGACAGGTTCATGTGATGTAAACGGAAAGGTGAAAGCTGAACAACAAAAAAAGTAGGATATTGAGTCTCAAAGGGAGAGCAAGGGATATTATTCACATTGGGAAGGTTATTTAGGCTAACGTGGGCTAACATGCAAAAACGGCCTATGATTCTTTCCTAATGCCTATCCAATGACCATGACACAACTAACCGAGCAAGTTCTAGATTCAAAGCACAAAAGGAACTGAGCAAGACCTTACACAAACATGGAACACAAGTATCTTACATATCACTACTTATCCGGTTCATGCATTTGTTTAACACAGGTTATTCATTTTCCATACTAATGCCACAAAAAGATACACAGTGGTCAAAATGGATGCTATTCACACAGTACAAAATAGATCAGACCACTATAGAAGTACTCATAAATCACAAAATAAGCAAACTGCCTCAAGTACGTATACTGCTCCTAATTATCCATAGACTATGTTACAACAACAATTAACCCTACACCCTAAACTTAATATAAAAAATAAAATGCATTAAGGGTTGGGGTATACCTAAAGACAGTCAAGCACATGGATCCTGGGACTTCGACCCTACTTCTGTATCATCTACTATCTTCTCTCCATCAGGAGCATCTGGCCTGGCGGTGGTTGGAGCCTGGCTAGATGCTGCACCTGCAACCCTAGCTCGAATGGCTGCTTTCCATTTCTCATTATCAGTCATATACTTTAATCTTGCCTTTTTTAACTCTTCCTTTTCTACCTTCTTGTTTGCCTTCTTCTTTGTTTTTCTTTCTTCTTCACTATCTGGCTCTTCACTCTTATTATCGCCTTTCTTTTCTCCCCTTTTCTTCTTTTTCTTCGGGGAGTCTATAGTGAGATCAAATATAGGAATTTCTTCCTCTAATTCTTTCACAGCCAGACCTATTGGCATGAAAATTTTATGCTGCTGCAGCACCCCAACCTCAGCCTTAACCTTATTAAACACAGCCCTAAATATTGCAAGGTCAACACCTGTCATCTCTTTTGCCCAGGCATCTAATCTATTCACCAAATTTGCAACTCACGCAAGCAATGTCACAAAAGGCTCTAGATATCCTTGATTTTTTTTTCCACAGCAGCATCAAACTATTTGGCGAAGGCATGTAGATGGGCCTCACACCACTTTGTATGATTAGCCACCTTTCTGATATCAATAGGCTAAAATACCAAACATGTTGCTGCTGGAAGAACTGAGGGATTGGCTTCAATATTAGGCACTAAAGCTGCCTGTACAGAAGAATCCTACACATTGACCTAAGGTGCTGCTCCTACATCTATAACTGGTGCTTCCACTGCTACCGCTACCACCTTGTCAAGTCGAAGTCCCGGCTGAATCTCATCAAATCGGATGGGATTGTGAGTCTTTCGGGCGTGGAAGTCTTCATCAACTCCTATAATATTTGGCACCTCAGTAGCTCTGCACAGCTCTATAATAATACACAAAAAAGGATAAGCAGTGTCGACCCTCGACATCTTGATCTTTATCTCATTTGCAATGATTTCCCTAAAGTTCAAGGAAAGCTGTTGCACCAAACTTGCTATCAAATTAGCTTGGTCATCACCCAGAATTTTGTTTCCCTCAGTAGGTATTTGCCAAACTCGCACTATGCCCAACTAAAATTTTTTCTCCTGAGTCAACAAGGACTTATAGATTCTCTAATTTAGGTTTGTCACCCAAGCCGATTCTCCGACAGCGATGATGTTGGCCAACCAAGGACATTATTTGTCCTTATTCTTTATCCGAGCATAAAATAATAGTCTGGTGGCCTGAGGGATGAAGTTGGGGCCGTGCAAAAATCTATTGATGGATCTAGTCAAAACATCAACGCTTACACCCCTCACCCAAACTCTCACTAGAAGAGGTTGATCTGTTACTTTGTCACCTGGTTTGCACATATTCTCTAACTGGTCTTGGTAATTCGCGTAGAACTCCCAAACCAGTGCTGGGTAAAATAAAACTCCCTTTTCTGTAGTCCTTCCTAAGTCGTATTCTTTGAATTTCTTCTCGACTTTAGGGTATCTGCTCAACCCTTTCGTAATGATCATCTTTTCTTCTTTGATTGGCCTCTTTGCATTAATTCTATCAGTTCTTTGCAACCCAGCAATATAGATGTCATCAGCTCTAGGGATTTGTTATTTAGCATTGTTCCTCACTTCTGTGTTCTTACATTTGATAAGAGTCCTCCGAGGTGGAGACTCTTCATCATCTTGTTTCTCAGTGGATGGGGACCCAGAAGCTATTTCTTTAGACTCAAATTATTCAGACTCTTCTCGATCTTTTTCATCAGCTTTAGTATGTTTAGACTGATATTGTTTAGACTCACCTTTTTCAGACACCTCCTGCTCAAAACCTGCAGTCGACTCAGTATCATCATTGTCCTCCACCTCAATTGGTAGAGGTGGTGGAGTTTTCTTGGACTCTGCTTCTTCTTTAGCTTTCTGAGAAAGGGTTCCTCCTCCTCGTAGTCAGATTCCTCATCGAGGAGCTTACGATGTACATCATCTTTGGCCGCTTTCTTTGGTTCTATGGGACTCTTTCATTATGGTGCCACTTTAGAGTACCTAGAGACATTATAAGCACGTTAGTCAACCCTAAAGATCACAAACACAAGTACATTAATCATTTAGGCTCATTTATGTTTCAAGCCCCAAGTGTGATGCAAATTCCTGATAAGCCGTCACAACTATGACAGCTTGTCCCAATTACCGTCAACCTCAAATAAAACCCAGTAATTTTTACCATTTTGTGACGACATTCATGATAGGACATCACAATTGTGATAGCCTATCATAGTTATCGTCACACATATCAAAATCCACTTTTAACTTTAATTGAAATTTTTGTCCCTATTTTTGTTCAAGATTCACTTAAATTCTAATTATGGACTTTCTTTTCAAACATTAGGCTTGCACAGCAAACCCTAGGTGTAATTTTAGCCATTTTCCAAGTTTGAACTTGGTTCAATCTTATTGGGGACTTGAGTTAGCTTTTATTCACCATACATCCCAAGCAAAGAAGAGTTTAAGTAGAGTATACCTGATGGAGCTTTGAATCTAGTGCCACGCACAAGAAAAAGTGTCAAGGAGGAAGATGTTCTTAATTCTTAAGTGCAAACCACACACAAATTAAACTTGTTTTTGTTAGAGTTTTTTGCCAAGAATGGAAACTATTTTAACTAAGAAAAAAAATAACTAAAGAAAACGAAGTAAAAAGTGGTGGAAATTTGAAAAGGCTCGCAATTTGGGCCGGGTCAGATTTGATTAAAATTAGGCCCAGTTTTCATATTTTAGGCTTTGTGCTGACGTTGATCTGTAATGGCTTGTAACGGTTGTGATAGCCCATCAAGATCGTCGTTAATAGTAGGTAAAGAATTTCTCAAGTCTAATCTAGCTGACGGCATTCGTAATAGCTTGTCACAGTTGTGACGGCTTATCACGAATGTCGTCATGACCTTCCAGCTGACCCTTTTTATTTTTTTCACCTTCTCTATACTAAATCCTAAATATAAAAATAAAAACACTTTCTCAAAGATAAAATTTTGGGTTTTCTCCCATTAGCACCTAATTTACTGTCGCGGCACGGTAGGGTTCTCTTGACTACTCAGAATTTGCCAAGACAACCTGTTAATACCCCTTTTTCATCCTCATAGAAGACGCAAACGATTGAGAAGAAATTCATATCATTTTGTTGTGACATAGGTTGATGCATTTTGAATTTTGCCTTCTTTTTACTGAACCTAAACTTGATCTTATTCAACTCCATGTCATTAATTACTCTTCCTGTTTCCAAGAGTGGCCTTCCCAAGATAATGGGTACCTCAAAGTCCACATCACAATCTAGTACCACAAAATCAGCAGGAATAATAAAGTCTGCTACTTTCACCAACACATCATGCAAAATTCCAATAGGCCGCTTTATTGACCAATCTGCCATCACCAGCTGTATGTTAGTAGGTGTGGGATCTTCCAATCCTAGCTTCTTACATACAGCAAGTGTCATCAGATTCACACTAGCACCCAAATCAATCCTGACAATCATTTCACAGGTTCTGAATCGTATCATTAGGTAAAGTACCAGTTTTTCTCTGGTTCAGTGTAGAAGAAAATTAGTTCATCTGCTACTCCAACTGCTTAATAGAAGCAGAGTGTGAGGTAACCAGCAAACTGAGGGTAGATAATTCACTCTTCATAGTAGTTACTCCCGAGTTGGTAGCTTCAACTCCCTTTAACAAATTTTCCAACATGTCCTCGATAGACATCTTGCCAGAGCTAGTTGTTGCAGCATCCCTACTTCCAGGATAAAGTTACAAACCACTCTTGTCATTATTGTTTCTCCAGTGTCCCTACTCCCTATCTTTATAATCAGGCTTGTCATAGAAGTTTTGACCTTTGTTCCATTGGCTATTGCCTCAGAAATCCCCTTGATTACTCATATAATTTGCCTCTGCATCGGCACCTGTAGTAACAGTACCCTGATTTTCCATAGCCTTAACCATTTCGTTCTTGCCTGACAACAAGTGCTTAGTCAGTAAATCTATTTGTGTCTTTAAGTAGGCTATATCCTGCTCTCACTCCTCATCTCTTCTGCGCTGCTCTGAGTTACACCACCAGTAACAGTCGAGCTAGCCACTACAGAATCCCTAGTGTGCCAAGCCTGACTCTGCTTGGTCATTCTATTCAGCATGTCAAAAGCATCTTGGAAAGAGATATCAATGAACGAACAACCTGCAACGTTGTCAACAATTGGCTTTGTCACAGAGTTGAAAGATCTGTACAAAATCTCCTTCTAGTGCAAGTCCGTCATGTTGTGGTTTGGACATTGTGCAAGCTTTTTCATAAATCTCTCCCAGGTTTTGTGCAATGCTTCAGTTGGGAGTTGTCTGAAGTTACTAATTTCGTCCCTCAACTATACCCTTCTGGAGGGTGGAAAGAACCGTTATAGGAATACCTCTTTCAACTGTCTCCAGTTGGTTATAGAATCAGGATCTAGCTTACTTAACCATATTGTTGCCTCTCCAGATAAAAACAAAGGGAACAATCTCAATCGGATCACATTCTGACTCACTCCCAGATTTTTAAAAGATTTTCAAATAATGATGAAGTTCACCAAATGGATGTTTGGGTCGTCACTAGGTAAGCGTCTAAATAACCCCTTCAGATTCAGGAGTTGGATCATGGTGCTTTTTATGCGCAATATTGCACCTACTGCCAATGGTGAAGGAATGATAGCACTCATTGCACCATATTTATCTATTCCTTCATCATCTTTATTAGCCTCGTATTGAACAGGCTGTTGGCCATACCTTTCTCGGATTAGACGGTTTCTATTGACATTTCGCTGCACTGGCATAGCAGTTACTCGGCTTGCTTTAGGTTTTGAGGATTTTACAATTCCTCATTACCCAAGTCTTCATCATTAGGGTTCTGGTGACGTGCTTGTTGACCCAAATTCTGTATGTTCACCTGAAAGCGGCTAGTCTGTCCACCTCCTATTGTTCAGCCATTCTCCCTATAAGTTGAGGTTTTGGATTTATTGGCAATAACGGTTATCCGAAACTTCATATTTTGGTATAAAAACACAGTACCTACAATAGACAAAAACAACAAATAAACGTAAATCTAGAAAAACTTATCTAATAACAAATTAGCATACACAAACTTTTAGTTTACAATCGTATTCCCCGGCAACGGCACCATTTTTGATAACGCTCAAACCAAACTCTTGAATGGGTGTAAGAGATCATTGTTAATATAAAACCCAACTAAGTTGGGGTCGAATACCATTGGGAATAGGGTGTGAACTCAAGTTGTTTACGAAATAATTCACTAGTAGTTTACTGTCTCCTGAAATGGGGGTTTAAATTTCTCAGACAATTGTTAGTCACTTTGAAATTAATGTTTGTAATCTGTATTTTATGAAATAACCGAAATTATTTTCACTAGGGTTTATGGTATATGACAGATGCTACAAGTAACTCAAGGTTCGCACGGTGGTTAGGATGACAAGCTATCTCTATCGATGGTATGCTTTAAGGTCTCTCGACCTATTCAAGCGTCTAATTTCCTAATACTCTCAGACTTAGGGGATTGCAACTCACTGCCCAGATTTTACCTCAGGTTAATAAACCTTGTTAGAGTGCTGATTATTAAACGAAACCTTTCCAAGTCCCTGTAGATAATTCACTTCTGACTGTTTATGATTTCTACCTCAAGCAAAACAAACTAGGTACGCCTATTCTTTGCAACCAACAGACATATGTTAGAATATCAGAATTACCAAGAAATCCTAACAACTCTTAAACCTTGAGCAATTAATCAACACCTTATCATGACATAACCTAGAATACATAACCCAGGTTAAGAGTGTTTAGCTACTCATGATACAGGAAATAAACACACAAGTTGAATTCATAATTGAAAAGATTAACTTACAATAATAGAGGAAATCAAAGTGAACTTGTAATTGAATCACGTGGCAAAATTCTAAAAATATTGTTCCTTTGATAGAGAGAGAAGTCGTATGCTGTAGGATATATCAATTAATTGATGGATAATATAAAAATCCAAAAACAAGGCTTTAAATTGTATAACCTAAATAAGGAAATAAAATTAAAGTTTCAGATATTCTTCGGAATAGAAGACGGCGATTGTGATGGCTTATCATGATTTTAATGGCCTGTCACGGACGTCGTCAGCTTCTCTTCCAATTCAGCTTCTGCTGCCTAAGGTTGACGACGACAGTGACGGCCTATCAGGATCTTGACGGCGTGTCATTAAGGTCATCACAGAACTTCCTGTAACTCCCCTCTTCTGATTAAGTTTGTTGGCATCCTTGACAGCCTATCACCAGGATGACAACGTGTCATGAATGTCGTCATCCACACTTAGCTCTTCATTTGCTTCCGATTTCATACTTTTTGCTTCTTTATTTATGGTTCTCCTTTACCTCTACTTTTACTGCAAAACCAAAGTAAACTAATCAAAAACAACTAAAGTTGCTCAAGACTTTGCAGTTATTTAGAGTTAAAAACTTCAAATGTTTTAGCATGGGCTCACTCATCAACATCCTCAACTTAAAAAATTGCTTATCCTCAAGCAACCTTAACATAACTAAGAGCATACAAAGTACAATTTGGCAGCTAACTACTCACATCAGTTTACAATACATGCACCATCTCCAAGGTCAGTCAAAGTAAGTGAAATTGTGTCTATTATTGAAAACACCTATGTAACTAACAAGGATCAAGATATGGCAAAACTTTCAGCAATAACAACCCAGCACATACCCAAATAACACAATCCGAACAAGACAGTGATTAGCAACATACCTAGTGTGCCCTCACAACAAAGAAATCCCATTTTCACTCATATTAAAATTTATACACAGAGGGATAAACACAAGACTCACTCTCAGAATGAAGTTCCAACATTGCGCATCAAATGCCATAGGCTTACCCTTATATTCAGTACCTAAGTCTTTAAACAGGTAAGTTAGGATCATTATATGGCTTTTATTAAGCTTGTAATGTAGGCTAGGGGCAGGTATGATATTCATGGATACTTCAAAGTGACTAAGCCTCCTTGAAACTATATTAGACCCTTGGGTTTTCAACTCTTAACCTTCTTCTCTTCGCTCTTTTATTGATCATGCATGCTCAAGATGGATGTGGTCTTTTCAATTAAATGATTATCTTTTTATCATTTTTGACACAGTTTTCTCTTTTCTTATTTCTTTTTCACCGCACCCAACTTTTTACTCATCCTTCTTATTCTACCTCTCTTCATACACAGATTGCATCACGCACCTTTAATAGCCATCCTCAACTTAGGTTATTTTCCAAAGTCAAGGTACACAGTGTCCATAGAGAACCAAGGCCAAAACAGGTTTATTGTGATGAAAATAGGAATGTGAAAGGTGCATAAGAAAAAAAAAGATAGGCTATTTAGGCTCAAAGGGAGAGCAAGGGATATTATTCACATTGGGAAGGTCATTTAAGCTAGCGTGGGCTAACATGCAAAAACGGCCTATGATCCTTTCTTAATGACTATTCGATGACCATGGCATGACTGGCCGATA
Source organism: Capsicum chinense (assembly GCA_026120095.1). Lineage (NCBI taxonomy): Eukaryota > Viridiplantae > Streptophyta > Magnoliopsida > Solanales > Solanaceae > Capsicum > Capsicum chinense. Next base: position 43,478,157 of record JAPEIP010000002.1, on the reverse strand, counting down.
AGTTCTAGATTCAAAGCACAACAGGAACTGAGCAAAACCTTACACACATATGGCACACAAGTATCTTACGTATTACTACTTATCTGGTTCATGCATTTGTTTAACATAGGTCATTTATTTGCCATACTAACGCCATAAAAAGATACACAGTGGTCACAATGGATGCAATTCACACAGTACATAATAGATCAGACCACTGGAGAAATACTCATAAATCACAAAATAAGCCAACTGCCTCAAGTACTTGTACTACTCCTAATTATCTATAGACTATGTTACAAAAACAATTTACCCTATACCCTCAACTTAATTATCAAAAATAAAATTCACTAAGGGTTAGCGTATACCTAAAGACAGTCAAGCACATAGATCCTGGGTCTTTGATCCTGCTACTGTATCATCTGTTGCCTTCTCTACATCAGGAGCATCTGGCCTGGTGGTGGTCGGAGCCTAGCTAGATGAAGCACCTGTAGCCCTAGCATGAATGGTTGCTTCCTATTTCTCATTATCAGCCATAGACTCTAATCTTGCCTTTTTCAACTCTTACTTTTTTGCCTTCTTCTTTGCTTTTCTTTTTTCTTCACTATCTAGATCTTCTCTATTATTCTTACCTTTTTTTCCCCTTGTTCTTCTTTTTCTTTGGGGAGTCTGCAGTGAGATCAAATATAGGAATTTCTTACTCCAATTCTTCCACATCCAAACCTGTTAGCATCATAATTTAGTGTTGCTACAGCACTCCAACCTTATCTTTAACCTTATCTAACACAACCCTAAATGTAGCAAGATCAGCACCTATCATTTGTTTTGCCCGGGCATCAAATTTGTTCTCCAAATCTTTAACTCACGCAGGTAATGTCACAAAAGGATCAATTGTACCTTGATTCTTTTGTCCACAATAGCAGCAAACTATTTGGCAAAGGCATGTAGCTGGGCCTCACACCACTTTGCTTTCTTATCCACCTTCCTAATATCAATAGGCTAAAATACCAAACCTGTTGCTACTGGAGAAACTGAGAGATAGGCTTCAGTCTCAAGCATTGAAGCTGCCTGTGCTGAAGAATCCTGTACATCATCCTGAGGTACTGCTCCTGCATCTGTAATCGGTGATTTTGCTGCTACGTCTGCCCCCTGTCAAATCTAAGTCCCGGCTAAATCTCATCAAACCAGATGGTGTTGTGAGTCTTCCGGGCACGAACGTCTTCATCAACTCCCATAATCTTTGGCACCTCAAAAGCTCAGTACAGCTCTATAATAAGTCATGGAAAAGTATAAGCAGTATCGACCCTCGACATCCTAATCTTCATCTCATCTGTAATTATTTCCCTAAAGTTCAAGACAAGCTGCTGCACCAAACTTGCTACCAAATGAACTCGATTATCGCCCAGAATATTATCTCCTTCAGCAAGAATTAGCCAAACTCACACTATGTCCACTAAAATTTTGCCTCCTGAGTCAATGAGGACTTACAGATTCTCTTATTTGGGTTTGTCACCCAAACTGGTTCTCCGTCAGCGATGATGTTGGCCAACCAAGGACATTGTTTATCCTTATTCTTTATCCTAGCATAAAATAATAGTCTGGTGGCCTGAGGGATGAAGTTGGGGCCGTGCAAAAATCTATTGATGGATCTAGTCAAAACATCAACACTTACACCTCTCACCAAAACTCTCACTAGAAGAGGCTGATCTGCTACTTTGTCACCTAGTTTGCACATATTCTCCAACTGGCCTTGGTAATTCGCGTAGAACTCCCAAACTAGAGTGGGGAAAAATAAAACCCCCCTTTCTGTAGTCCCTCCTAAGCTGTATTCTTTTAATTTCTTCTTCACTTTAGGGTATCTGCTCAACCCTTTCGTAATGATCATCTTTTCTTCTTTGATTTGCCTCTTCGCATTCCTTCTATTAGTTCTATGCAACCCATCAATATAGATGTCTTCAGCTCTAGGGATTTGCCATCTAGCATTATTCCTCACTTTTGGGTTCTTACATTTGATAAGAGTCCTCTGAGGTGGATACTTTTTATCATCTTTTTACTTAGTGGATAGGGGCCCAGAAGTTGTTCCTTCAGATTCAGATTCTTCAGACACTTCTTGATCCCTTCATTAGCTTTAGCATGTTCAGGCTCATACTGTTCAGACTCACCTTTTTCAGACCCCTCCTGCTCAGAAGTTGTGGTCGCCTCAATATCATCACTGTCCTCCACCTCAATAGTGGAGGTGGTGGATTTTTCTTTGGACTCTACTTCTTCTTTAGCTTTCTAAGAGAGGGTTCCTCTTTCTCGTAGTCTGATTCCTTATTGAGGAGTTTATGATGTATACCATCTTTGGCCTCTTCCTTTGGTTTTGTGGGAGTCTTTCTTTTTGGTACTATTTTTTAGTACCTAGAGACACTAGAAGAATGTTAGTCAACCCTAAAGATCACAGACACAAGTACATTAATCACTTAGGCACATCTATGTTTCAAGCCCTAGGTGTGACACCAATTCCAGGTAAGCTGTCAAAACTGTGACAGCTTGTCACAATTGCCGTCAACCTTAGACAGAACCCAACAATTTTTACCATTTTATAACGACATTCATGATAGGCCATCACGATTGTGATAGCCAGTCATAGTTGTTGTCACATTTATCAAAATCTAAATTTTAACTTTAATTGAATTTTTGGTCCCTATTTTTGTTCAAGATTCACTTAAATTCAAATTATGGACTATCTTTTCAAACTAATCTTGCACAGCAAACCCTAGGTGCGATTTTAGCCTTTTTCCAAGTTTGAACTTGGTTCAATCACATTGGGGACTTAAGTTATCTTTCATTCACCATACATCACAAGCAAAGAAGATTTGAAGTAGAGTATACCTGATGGAGCTTTTAATATAGTGCCATACATAAGAAAAAGTGTGAAGGAGGAAGGTGTTCCTGATTCTTAAGTGCAAACGATACACAAATTAAACTTGTTTTGCTTAGAGTTTTTTCCCAAGAATGGAAACTATTTTAACTAAGAAAAAAAATAATTAAAGAAAAAGAAGTTAAAATCAGTGGAAATTTGAAAAGGCTTAAGATTTGGGCCAGGTCAAATCTAATTAAAATTAGGCCTAGTTTTCAGATTTTAGGCTTTGTGCTGGTGACGATCTTTTACATCTTGTCATGGTTGTGATAGCCCTTCAAGATCATCATCAATAGTAGGTAGAGAATTTCTCAAGTCTGATCTAGCTGACGGCATTCATGATAGCTTGTCACAGTTGTGACAGCTTGTCACGAATGTCGTCATGACCTTCCAGCTGACCTTTTTCATTTTTTCACCTTCTCTATACTAAATCCTAATTTTAAAAATAAAACACTTTCTCAAACATAAAAATTATGGGTTGCCTCCCATTAGCATCAGATTTACTGTTGCGGCATGACTAGATTCTCTTGACTACACAGAATTCGCTAAGACAGCCTGTTGATACCTCTTTTTCATCCTCAAAGAAAACATCAATGATAGAGAAGACATTCATATCATTTTGTTGTGACATGGGTTGATGCATTTTGAATTTTGCCTTTTTTTTATCGAGTATAAACTTGAGCTCATTCAACTCCATGTCAACTATTACTCTTCCTGTTGCCAAGAGTGGCCTTTCCAAGATAATAGGTACCTCGAAGTCCACATCACAATCCAGTACCATAAAATTAGCAGGAAGAATAAAGTCTGCTACTTTCACCAACACATAATGCAGAATTCCAACAAGCTGCTTTATTGACCTATCTGCCATCACCAGTCATATATTAGTAGGTGTTGGATCTTCCAAACCTAGCTTCTTACATACAACAAGTGGTATCAGATTCACGCTGCCACCCTAATCACATAATGCCTTTTCAACAGCCAGAGACCCAACCTTGCACGAAATAGTGAATGCACCTGGGTCGGCCTTCTTTTGCACTAAGAATTATGTGAAAATCGCGCTACAATGGTGGAGATTGTCTACCTGCTCACTTGTGACCTTCCTCTTCTTTGCGATGAGGTCTTTCATGAACTTGGCATAGCCTGGCATTTGCTCAAGTGCCTCAACCAAAGATACATTAATTTTCAATGCTTGAGCATAGCCATAAACTTTCCAAATTTTGCCTCATCAACCTTTTTCTTCAATTGTTGAGGAAAGGGAGGTGGATCTCTAGGGATAGTCTTTAACGCCACTTCCTCTTCCTTCTCATCTTCTTTCTTTAAAATATCAACAAAACCATCCAGCTTCTCAGACTCCACTGGACTACTTTCTTTGGGTTCATTAATACATACCTTATTTTCCACAGATTTGCCCATAGAGGGGTCACATAACAACTTACCACTCCGAGTGGTAATCACCATACATGGGAATAGATTAGAATTTCATCTATGAAGACTATTACGAATATGTCCAAGTATTACATGAACACATAATTCATCAAGTCCATGAAATCTGTTGGGGCATTAGTAAGACCAAAGGACTTGACTAAAAATTTGAAGTTACCATACTGAGTATTAAAATCTATTTTCGGAATGTCACATCCTCTAACTCTAAGCTGATTAGAGTCAGATTTGAGGTCTATCTTAGAGAAATAGTTGGCACCCTAAAGTTGGTTGAATAAGTCATTGATTCTGGGAAGAGGATACTTGTTCTTTATTGTGATTTTATTGAGCTGATGGAAATCAATGCAAATTCTAAGAGAATAGTATTTCTTGCACACGAATAAAACTTGAGCACCCTACGGGGACACATTGGGCTTGATGAATCCCTTATCTAAGAGATCCTTCAACTTTTCTTTTAGTTCTTTGAGTTCTGCTAGTGTCATTCTATATGGAAGAATAGATATAAGCTAAGTATCTGGTAGAATATCAATGCCGAAGTCTATTTCCCTTTCGGGAGGAATTTCTGGAAAATCTTTGGGAAAGACATCAGAATATTCACTCACGACTAGGACTGAATCAAGACTAGGAGTTTCAGATCTAGGGTCCTTAACATGAATAAGATGATAGACACACCCCTTAGATATTATTTTCCTTGTTCGAAGGTATGAAACAAGTTGACCTCTGAAAGCTGAAGTACTACCCCTCCACTCTAGGATGGGTACATTCGGAAATTGAAATTGGACTATTTTGTTTCTACAGTCGACTGTGGCATAAAAGGAATAAAACCAATCCATGCCAAGAATGACATCAAAATTAGTCATCTCTAATTCGACTAAGTATGCTAAAGTGATTATCTAAAATATCATAGCTGGGCAGTTCCTGTATACCTATTGAGCTATGATAGTTTTACCCACTAGGGTAGAGACTGAAAAGGGCTCTACTAGAATTTTAGGACTGACTCGGAAATCAACTTCTTTATAGGGAGTAACAAAAGACAAAGAATCTCCTTGATCTATCAAAGCGTAAACATGCACATGAAAGATCTGTAATGTACCAGTAACCACATTAGGAGAATTTTCCTAATCCTGCCAGCACTGGAGAGCGTAGAGTCTGTTTAGATGTTGCCCACTAGTAGTACTGGAGATGACACCCTGCTGGTTTGGGCAATCAAACTGAGCTGGGGAACAATTCTGCGGACCTTGAGGACCTAGCTGAGATTAGTCTCTGACTCTATGGCCTGGCTTGCCACATCCAAAACAAATACCACTGCTAGCTCTACAAATACCCAGATTGTGCTTGCAACAAGACTAGTGAAGGAGATAGGTACGGGCACTACTAATACTTCCCTAAGACTTAAATCCTGGTGATCTATCTTTATTACCATCCCTGAACTTGGAAACTGGAGCACTGGTTGAAGAAGGAGCTGGAACTAATGACTTCGGACAAAACAGAGAATGGTTTTCTCTTTCTGATTTGGGCTAAGCAAAGTTGAAACTACCTGTCCTTGCTCTCTTATTTTGCTTCTCCCTTATCTTAATATTTTGATCTTCTATCTGCTGAGCATAATTCATAAGTATGGCTAAATTCATATCTCTATTCAACATCGCAGACCTACACTCATTGCCCACATTGTCATTCACCCTAGAAACAAACTTGCTCATCTTGACCCTACTATCTGGAACCACATGAGGGGCATATCCAGCTAATTGAGTAAACTTAACAGAATACTCTTTCACTATCATGTTGTCCTGTCAGAGGTTGATGAATTCTAACACCTTAGCCTCTCTTAGATCGTGGGGAAAGAATCTATCTAAGAATGCAGTGACAAACTCCTCCCACTCAATAGGCCCTGCATCATCTAGGTTTTCTGACTTTTACTGTTTGTACCAAGTATGAGCAACATCCTGCATTTGATATGTAGCTAGCTCAGCACTCTTACTAGGAGTAACCCTCATAATGTCAGTAACCTTCTGAACCTAATTGATAAATTCCTGAGGGTCTTCATCTAATTTAAGCCCGAGAAAGGATGGAGGATTCATTTGGGTAAAGTCCCAAATCCTGGCTGTAGCTGAATTGGCCACTAAGTTGGCCGGAATGATAGCTGGTTGATACACCCAAATTACAACTCTCTTATGAGAATGTAAGCGGTCGTTGTCAAATATATAACCCAACTAGGTTGGGGTCGAATCCCACAGGAAATATGGTGGTAATTAAGTTGTATACAGATTAGTTAACTTTTAATTTTCATCCATAAAATAAATAGGGGGATTTAATTAAGTTCACAAATTAATGGTTTCAGTTTAACAAGATGAAATAAGTGTAGTAGTATTCAAATTAAGAGAAAGAGCAAGCTAAGGTTATGTCCACCTTGTAGTTTTCAATACTTTCTAACTCTGGGCTTTACTAATTCACACATGCATCATTCTTATAGAGAAATGTATTGTATTTAATAACATAATCCTAGTGTTTCTCAACTATCAAGGAATAATTCACTTTAGTTCTCTCGAATCAAAAGCGTTTACCAAAAACAATACAAAATCTCCAAGTAGTTAATCCTTCTAAGGCATTAACATATGAAATAGGGGTTGGTAATCCTATTTTCTTGTCACTACTCTCCTTTCCAAACAACAACCTTTCTTTTGAACAAGTTGTGTTTTAAGGCATATCCTCTATGTTTGCAACCACGAGAATTCAAGATAAACAAAGAGAGTATGATGTAAACAAATCAATGCATAATGAATTCAAAACCCA